>JAPFRF010000004.1:109913946-110618946 GCA_029282475.1 Phrynocephalus forsythii | reverse complement strand
GAGTTCCATTTCACTTCGCAAAGCTCGGCTGTCTCCCAGCACCATAACTGCTTCCCTGGGAATACCAAAAGAACTTACTCTCTGCCTTCCAGGATGAATGATTCGGAAGGAGAAGCTGACATCTACCAAGGCCCCGGTCTCACTACCATTATCTGCGCATCTTAATATGATGCGTACTATTTTTTCAGGCGGCCATGTGACGTTTGATGTGCAGTTAGCGCCCCGGCGACAGGGGGTATTTTACTTCTCTGCGTCCGTCCCTACTTGCTTACTGCACATCTTTTCCCTGTTTTTCCCTTGTGGCGAATGCCTGCATTGCAGCTAGGTAGCACTTTTTCTTTTTAAAATTGATTGTAATTGCAGGTGGAAAAGCCAGTAAAAATTGTGCCTGCATGCCGGCATGCCACCAGTTCAGTAGCATAAACAATTACCAAGGCAGAACCACAGGAAGTGGAAGAAAAAGGGGTACGAATCTCATTGGTGCGAATTTTCTGGGGTCATACCACGTTTGAGGCGTTAAAAAGTGCACATCAATAACAGAATTATTTTAACACAACCCCGAGCAGTGGTACAAAATGTTGCGGTTAAAGTGTGCTTCCGGGGACGTGGTCGGCTGGGGTACCAAAATACTGGTCTTCGGAGTGAAGGCATGATCTCTTGCTGTGCAGTCTTTCGCAGCAAAAAGAGCAGCAAAATCGTCGTGAGACCGGGGCCTAAGTCTTCAGGTTTCCGGGCAGCTGTGCTTGGGCATATGAGACTGTATCCAATTAGTATCAGCAAGGTTTCCTCTTGTACCTTTCTTCTGTCCCAGACCTTCCTCTCTCCCAGGAGATACTCTGGACCCTCAAGCTCTGCATGTTTTTGAGCCCTCGGTAGGCCCCAGCAGATCCTATTCGCCAGGCACTTGAGAAAAATCTGGGTCAACGTATTCATGGATCACAAATCAAAACCACCCATGCATTTTCTTGGCAGTTGCATCCCAGAAAGCCCATTCAGCATTAATAATGGAATTCAGGCTCGTATGTGCTTTCCCCTCGCAGTTAGCTGATTAGCGGCAGGCTCGTCTATTTTATTTATTTAATTCAGGGCATGTCTGACTCACTTGTTTCTCTTGCAATTCCGGGTAGTTTGCAATAAATCCATCAGACCGGTTCTCTCCAACACACACCGTGGCCTGATGAAACAGGGGAACTGTCTTAAACCCAAGCAGAGTCTTGGAATAGGGTGCATGTTTTGGTTCATGGGAGATCTAGAAGGATAAAAGGGGCCCCATTTCATATAGAGAACGAGGAGCAAGCCCAAATAAAGGCTCACATTAGCCACATCTACTGCAATGCTTCTGGCCCATACATGTACAGTGGTACCTTGTATAAAGGAATTAATTCATTCCAAATGAAATTAAGCAAATTTTCCTTTATACAAATTCCCATAGGAATACATTGAAAATGGAGTAATCCCATTTTTATGTTGTACGGATTCTCCCCATAGGCGATTATGTTAAGCAAATTTCCCCTATCTCTGGAATTTTTTATGTTGTACAAATTTTATGTTATACAAGCTGTTTGTTATACAAGGGACCACTGTATATATAACATTAATTCTCAGCTTCCCCCAAAATCTTTTAAATGCACACAATGGCATTTGAGCATACAAAATTATGCAGGGCATGAGTAAAGTGGTTAGAGGGACACTCTTCTCCCTCTCACTAGGGGACATCCATTCAAACTGAGAATTCGGAGAGTGAGAAAAGACAAAAGACATTTTTTTTTTGCCAGTGTGTTGTTGGTCTGTGGAGCTCCCTTCCACAGGATGTGGTGATGGCATCTGGCCTGGATGCTTTCAAAAGGAGGTTGGACAGATCCCTGGAGGAAAAGTGCATCACAGGATACAAGCCATAATGGAGATGTGTCATCTCCAGGCTTAAAACTGGGGTACTTCAAGGGCCAGATGCAGGGGAGTGGTACCAGGAGACAGAGATCTGCTCTCGTGTGCTCCCAGGCGCATTTGGTGGGGCCACTGTGAGATGCAAGAAGCTGGACTGGATGGGCCTTTGGCCTGATCCAGCATGGCTCTTCTTACATTCTTATGTTCTTATGAGCACACAATTCTATTGGCAGCCTTGCTTTTCAGTCGCTTCTTCCATCTGGATTGCCCACGGTCTGTTTCTGAATTGTATTGGGAGGACTGCTGGCTCCGTGCCTGCGAAACCATGTGGGTTGACGTAGCTGCTCGTGGCGAAGAAGATTTAGAGGAGTAAATGCTTGTAGAGAAGCTGAAACGTTTTTAATTTGACCTTTCCCTTCCACTACAGTTTGCCTTACAGGGTTCCAAGTACAGATGAGCACAAATCAAATCACAAACCACCACCCAAACAATAACCATCCGTTTTACAACTCAGTTCGGGGCTCCCGTTTGGCCAAAGCAAAATGAGATGCCAAATGTTTTCCCCCTTTGCTGTTTTGGTTTGCTTTGGCCAAAGCGGATGCCCACGCTGCCCACTTCCAACTACTCTACCGATCTGCTCCTGCTTCTTACACTACCACCTCTGCCACTGCAGGTGCCATCCTCATAGGCAGCAGGCTCGGCTTCACTGCTGTTGCCTCTGCCCATGCGCCCGCCCTTGAGCTGGGCGCCAGACACATGCTCAGACAGAAGCCGTGCTCATGATAGAGGTGGAGGCATCAAGGACAGGTAGCCCCCTCTCAGGCACCAACCAGAAAAACAAACTGCAAACTGCTTCATTTTTGTGGGGGGTTCGAGGTGGTTCGTGGTAGACCACCAACCACCATGATCCACTGGTTTTCCAGTTCATGTCTCTCTCTCCAGCTGGAAGCATTGTTATAAAGAATTAAAATACATGCTCTCCACAGAATAAAAGCTTTATATGATACCATGTTGTAACACTGTTAAGAACCTAAGAACCTAAGAAGAGCCATGCTGGATCAGGCCAAAGGCCCATCTAGTCCAGCTTCCGGTATCTCACAGCGGCCCCACCAGATGTGTTTGGGAGCGCATTAGACTAGATCTCTGTCTCCTGATACCACTCCCCTGCATCTGGCCCTTGAAGTACCCGAGTCTTAAGCCTGGAGATGACACATCTCCATCATGGTTTGTAACCTGTGATGGACTTTTCCTCCAGGAATCTGTCCAATCCCCTTTTGAAGGCATCCAGGCCAGATGCCATCACCACATCCTGTGGCAGGGAGTTGCACAGGCAGTTAGTAGTACAGTTTATCACAGGGTTAGGGACTCGACCTGACCCAAAATAAAGGAAAATCTGCAATATATGGATGTTGGGTTAGGTCAGGACTGCAGGGCCTCTCTGGGGCCTCCTACACTTATCCCAGGCCTGTCATTGCCCTGAACAGGCCTCCAATGGGCTTCCTGTGCCAGTTGAGGCCCCATAAGTGGTTTTGGGTGATCCTGAAGGCACTTCCAGTTTTTTGGAAGTCACTTCTAGTTCACCAGAAACCGCTTCTGGGGCCTCCGACAGGCCCGGGAAGCCTATCGGAGGCCCACTTGGGACAGTGCCAGGCCTGGGGTAAGTGCAGGAGACCTCAAAAAGGGGAACCAGAAGTCACTTCCCAGGCCCATCGGAGGCTCCAGAAGTGGTTTCGGGCGATCCAGAAGGCACTTCCAGTTTTTCAGAAGTGACTTCTGGTTCACTGGAAACCACTCCTGGGGCTTCCCAGCAGGCCTCGGAAGCCCGTCAGAGGCCTGCTTGGGGACAGTGCCAGGCCTGGGGTAAGTGCAGGAGGCCTCAAACAGGCCCACGCAGCTTGCCCTAGGGGGCCTTGCTTTCATATACTGTGGTCCCACGATAAATCGGGACCCCAGTGCAGTATATGAACTGCAAAATGGTGGGGGACAACTTTAGTAGTAGTAGTAACAGTAAGACCATCAAACCCACTTCACAGTCCAGTCCATGCAAAGAGTAGTCAATCCTGACAGCATGGCAGATGAATTGCCATGAGCCAAAGAAACAGTGAACCATTTATACTATGGAAGGTAATACACACCATGCATATTCTTTTCAGTTAGACTTCTGCATTGTAATATTTTGGGGTTGGGGTGTTGGGGGGGATGGGGAAGAGGTTAAAGGGTTCCCGAAGGTTCAAGGCGTTTGATTGCAAATTAAAAGTCAGATTACAAAGGGTAGCATCTCTCCATCTCTTCCTGCCGCTCTCCTGACACCTTTTTCATTTGGTTCTCAAATGACTATTTCCATGGTGTTTGAGAAAAGCCTGTCATTGGGTCTTCATTTGCTTTATGTGTTATTCAATGACAACTTTTCTCTTCTTGACGGGCCTGGCAGAGGCGGATCAATCTAATTTTATGTACAACTGTAAAGATGAATGATAAGTAGAAAGGAACCCGGCAAGTACAAGCTGAATAAATTATAAAGGGCAATTCATGACAGGGACAGGGGGTCCCGGGAGACAATGATATGATAACAGAAACCAAAGCAGAATTTATGATCATGTTAGTTAGTGCGAACTGAGGCTCTTAATTCTTCAGAATAGCTTTTACCATTTCTTCTGATTGGAACAATCAAAGCCTTTCGTTTTAAAGAGGTGCTGTATATTTGGCATTTGATCTCCCTGATGTGTTTGCAGTTGTTGGTTTTGGAGCAGAGCTCTCCCTGCTCAGAGGTTACTGACCCTTGGGCCTCTGCTGCCTGAGAGGCAAATGGAGCCAGGGTTACGGCACCCAAGAGAAGAGTTTGAACTGATTATCAAGTCGGAGCCCAGAAGGCGGCTGATGCATTGACAAAGTTCCACCCCCCCCCAAAAAAAACCTGGAATCTTTGACTTGTCCTTCCTACTATGCTTTGTGTTGGTTGTGCAGGGGTAGACTAAAGGCTAAATAGAGGTCATTGCCTATGGCAGTGATGGCGAACCTATAGCACGGGTGCCAAAGGTGGCACTCAGAGCCCTTTCTGTGGGCACACAACATCGCCCCTTTATAGCCACTTGTATACATGTTAAATTACTGTATTGGCAGTTTGCAAAAAAATAGTGGGTTTTGAATTGCAATTTGGGCACTCAGTCTCTAAAAGGTTCGCCATTACTGGCCTATGGCATCCATTCCAAGATGGCCCATCATAGCCATTCTAAGAGCTCATAAGAGCTCTAGCCCCACTCGACTCCTAGTGCTTCTTCTGCCTTCCATTTCCCTTCTCCATCAACCATCCCATAGTTTCCAGTTCCCCATGCAATGGTTTCTAAGATTTGCTGTGGTTGCACCATGTTTTGAATGGATGTGACCTGATGGTCAGCCAGAGTCAGGAGGAAGGGAGGCATGATTGATATTTAGAGTATAGGGTCTCACTCATTTCATTCTCCCCCTCCTCCTTTCTGGGCAGATGGGAAGACACTATCTATCATTACTGATGGGAGCTCTCAGAATTGGGAGAATAATTTAGGCCCAGGTTGTATCACAGGCATCAATGTTCCTTGTGGGGTACCTCCCCAGGAGTTCCCCAGCCAACTTGGCCAGTGCTGGCTCAGGCCTTTGGAACTGGTGGTTTGGAAAACAAAATGTTTCCATCCTCTGGTCCCTCGCGGTTAGCTGATGGTCCAGGATCTGCAGAGGAGGTAGATAAAGATTTCCCTCCAGGGTCAAAAATTCCTTGACAGGGAAAACAGAAGGACATTCTGGTGTAACAGATCGGAGTCTGGGAGACAGTCAACCTGTCAGATCCAGAGGAGAGATAGCCATTTGATTATATTTTGTGTGGTTATTGATTTATAGACATTTTAAAGCCTTATTTTTATTTTAGGGGTTATCAACTATTTGCCATGGTACATAAGAAGGTTTCCTGTGCTATATGCTAGTTGTCCAACTAACTCTACACTATCTTTCTTCAGGTGTTGAGACAAGAGACCGCCAATGGTCCCTCTCTCTATCTCTCTCGGTCTCTTGCTCTCTCGCTCTCTCTTTTCCCCAGCAATCATGCATTTAGGAATTCAGAACAATGGATTTTGTAGCCTTTGATGTCCTGTTTCAGTTTTCAGCACAAGCAGAACTTAAATAAGAGTCAGGGTGCCTTATGATAATTTGATGTACCAAATGGGTTTCAGTAGGTCACATTTTTTGAGCTCTGGTGGCTTTCAGCAACACTTGATATTACCCTGTGGGTCTGGGGAGGGAAAAATCAGAACTCGTGGTCTTCCTTGGTCTAATTCCTCATCACAAATAGCTACAGACCAACCTTTAATGTAGAGGGTTCTGTCTGGAGCAATTCCCTGAAGAATTTAAAGGAAATTCTTATTATAATCTCCAGGCATAAAACTAGGGTACTTCAAAGGCCAGATGCAGGGGAGTGGTTGCAGGAGACAGATACATCTAGTTTCATGCAGTCCCATAGGCATCTGTTGTGACCACTGTGAGATACAGGAAGCTGGACTAGATGGACCTCTGGCCTGATCCAGCATGGCTCTTCTTATGTTCTTATGAAAGTCAATCATTTTATCAGACTAGGAAAATCGTTCTAGGTCAGATACACATAGCTCAAAGGAAACACAGGGGTGGTGAGGCTGGCAGGGAATTTTAACCTTCTCCTGGTATCCTTCACAGACCTCAAAGGAGAAATCCCACAGTTCTTACCCGTTACCTGGGTGGGGCTCAGAGGATTCACGATGCAGTGCTGCCTCTGCAGTGATGTCGCCGTGTGGCTGCTGAAGGGAAAAAGACACCTTGTCCTCCTCCAGGGCAGTTACTTCACGTCCTGCTTGTCCCTCCTTGCTGTCTCGCTTGGGACCCGTCTTCAGCAGGAATCTGAGCCCATTATTATGGGTCTTGCACTCTGGGATGATTGAGAACTGAGAGCGGCACCTCTTCTTTATGACTGTTTTCCAAGTATTTGAAAAGTACTATAATATCTCCCCCCTAGTCTTTTTTCTTAAGGCTTTACATGCCACGTTCTTTCAGTCTTTCTTCATAAGTCTTGGTTTCAAGCTTCTTAATCCTCTTTTTTGCCCTCCTCTGAACTTGGTCCAGTTTGTCAGCATATTTCTTACCCTGCAGTGTCCAGAACTGGACATAGTACTCTAGACGAGGTCGAAACAGTGCTGAATATAGGAGGATTAATACATTTTTGTGATTTGGAGACTATGCTTCTTTTATGCATCCTAAAATAGCATTTGCCTATTTTTACAGCCACATCACACTGTTGGCTCATATTAAGCTTTTACTTTTCCAGTCTACAACAATTTCAGTCTTGATTTCATAGGGTGCTGAGCTCTACCCCCAACACAGGTTCACAACCTTGGGTGCCCCCTTAAAGTTTGGATTAAAAGCCAGAAAGGGTTCACGCTCTTGCCAAACCAACCTCTACAGTCCCAACCTGTGTTGTCACCCAAGTGACTTTATGTTGGTTTACTGGAACTGACAGTGGTCCTTAAAATGCCCATTCCTCGGAGCTCCTGAAATTGGCAGCTCCCCAATGATGTCATCTCTTTCTGATTACTTTCAGTAAGTGCAAGGGCAATCTGAAGCTCGACCAATTCACCCGAGGAGACTGACGTATTCACTGTTTGTTTGCAATGATAAGGTTTGAGTACTTGTGTGTTTCTTCTCGTGAATGTTATGATGGCTTGAAGGTTCTTGAAATAAGGGAGACACGAGGAGTCTTGCAAATGTGGGCTGCAAAGCCAGAGGTCAGCCTGATCTTAATATCCACCACCAGCAGCAATTGTGCATGTTGAACAAGAATTTTTTTTTCTGCAGAGAGTATACAAGGAAATGGATCTTCAAATCATAGCATTGAGAGAAGCTGGCAGTAAGCGATAGGACTAAGGAACAACCATGTTGTTCATCATTAAAACTAAGGAGCTCATAATAGATTACAGGAAGAAGAAAACAGATCTTCAACCACTATTCATCAGTGGGGACTGTGTAGAAAGGATGACCGACTTCCGTTTGTTGGGAGTCCATATTGAGGAGAATTTAACCTGGAGCGTAAACACCTCTGAGCTGCTGAAAAAGGCCCAACAGAGACTGTACATTATGAGAGTGCTCAGAAAGAATAACATCACTCAGAGACTATTGGTGTCTTTTTATCACTGTGTAGTAGAAAGTGTAATGACGTACTGCATATGTGTGTGGTATGCCAGTTGTACGGTGGCTCAGAGGAAATCGCTCCAGAGTGTTATCAGTATGGCACAGAAGATCATCGGATGCCCACTCCTCACATTGGAGGAATTACACAGCTTCTGCTGTCTTAAGAAACCTCATAATATTGTAGGAGATATTTCTCATCCTGGACACTCTCTGTTTGTACCATTACCATCAGGCAGAAGGTATAGATCTATTAGAACAAGGACAGAAAGATTCAGGAATAGTTTTTACCCAATAGCAGTAACCATGCTAAATTCTGTTAAAAATTAAGTTGACGGGTAATATTAGTGTTGAATGTGTTACACATATATTGTATGGGGGATTGTGTATGGCTGTTGTTGTTGTTTTTTTAATTGTAGTTTTTATGGATTGGGTATGAATGTTGTCAGGTGAAAGAGTGTAGGGCTGTGTGTGTGTATGTTTGGTTTTTATGTCAGTTTTAAATGAGTGCAAGTGATGTTCGGCATGTGAATGTTGGAGCATGTGTATAGATGGTTTGTTTATAAATTGTAGAGTTTTGTCTTGGATTTTTATGCTGGGTTGTGTGAATGACTGACTGGATGGCACTTTTAATCTCGTTGTATTTATACAATGACAATAAATTCCATTCCATTTCCATTCCATTTCCATTCCATTCCATCATAGAGACAAGGGGCTAAGAAGGAGGCATTGCCTGGTGGTCAATGGATGCCGTTAGAGGACTCATTGCCTTAGCTCTCCAGTTGGGAGGTGGGTGATATTGTGCATTTTTAATGAAAAGCCCTGCATGCATGTACGGACATAAAA
Organism: Phrynocephalus forsythii; assembly: GCA_029282475.1. NCBI lineage: Eukaryota > Metazoa > Chordata > Lepidosauria > Squamata > Agamidae > Phrynocephalus > Phrynocephalus forsythii. The sequence continues at coordinate 110,610,039 of JAPFRF010000004.1, read as the reverse complement.
AAAAAAACCTTGTTAAACCTACTGTTCTTGTTGCTTGAAACTGCCTCAGGCAAACAAGACACCTAGGCAAGACAATTTCAGTTCACTTTTAAAAAAACTCTCCCAAGTTTGTTAAACCAACTAACCAACCAACCAACCTACCTACCAACCAACCCTGATAGTTGAGATAGGACAATCAGGAGAGTTAAAAGATTAAAACCGACCATGAAGCACTGCCAAATGAAATATTTTGTTTTCCTAGGTTGAATTGCTAAATTCTGGGTTCTCTTTGTTTTAGACACAGTTGTGAGAAAACAATTCAGGGAAGAAATGTGAAAACCTCTGGATTGAAATGTGAAAAACATCTCTGGATGCCCCCACGGCGGAATCGAGACTTGTCTCCGGGCCACTTTATTAACATATCAAAGCAACACAAATACAACCGGGGCCTGCTGCAGTGCGGGTGGAATTGTTCCTCTGGGTCTCCATCAGCAGGCAGCCTCTCTTCCTAGCCCCGAGGACGCCCTGTGAGCAGAGCCGGTCCCCTTTGTCCCCCAGGTTTGCCTGTCAGTCCAGTGGGCCCTCCCATCATCTGATCTCCGATCTGTGAAGTCCCTTCTGAGTCCTACTTCCTCTCTCCAGTGGCCATAACAAACGGGGAAACATGCATGGAGAAAAAGCTCAGGCGGGTTTGCCTATCGTTGTTAACTCATACTACTGCATAAAAGGGCGGGTGGGCGGGCAGAATAAGTGGCTGGTTGTCATCACACCCACGCCCATGCTTCTAATCCAAATAGCAAAGCTGTGTAGGGATAATAATTTTGTGCCGCTCCTTTTTAAAGTGTTGTTTGGTGTATGGTTTGCATATCAAGCAATACACACGCGTACGCACGCACATGCACACGCGCGCGCGCGCACGCACACACACGCACGCGCGCGCGCACACACACACACACACACACACACACACACACACACACACACACACACACACACACACACACACACACACACACACACACCTGGCTTATTCTCCTGCAGGACAGGGAGAATCCTTTTTCAGTCTTCAGTACCTTGTCCTTCTGTGTGAGGATGAGACAAGTGTAGGACTGACATCTCCACATGCATGTAAGGCTAATATAAAGTCATTTTCCAAGTTGTTTTCTGGTCCCGAGAAAACTACAATGTTGTTGTTTTTTTTTGAAAGATCTTACAGAGAATGTTGTGATGCAGCTCCCTGGTTTTTATGTGGGTCACACATGGTTCACAAGTTGCATTTGTGAACTGTGAGATTGCAAGAGGTCCTGGATCACCTTATTCCGATTGTGTTTATGTGTTGTTGACCTGAACACAAGTGGAGGTAGAGCATGGCTCCCTGGGTAGCTGAGCTCGCTTGCAGAGAATCCCATTATGATAGAGCAAGAGATGATAACGTGATTGATGAGAGCTGTCTTGTACTGATGGAGCAACGAGCATGTGCATTGCAGGACAGGTCCTGCATTGGACTCAACTGGCACCTAGCCAGCTGATACTAGGGAACTGATATTCGTTCTAGGGACAGAATAAATATTGGTCCCTCTGAGATCTGATGGCTAGGTTTTCAGGACCTTGGACAGTTCTGAGCTGTTGGAAACATTTCTCCTCCAAGGACCTGACCTTCACTGTGGTCCTTGAAGAGCAAACAGTTCCTCAAGCTGCAGACGAATATGCACAGAAAGTCTTCCACTTAGGTTTAGCTGGTTGCCTTTGATGCATATCCTTGGCCCTCTCAGGAGATTTATTGAAAGCAGAGGCCCATGAGGTTGTCAGTAGAGATGGGCACGACTCAAAAAAATGGTGTTTCGTTTGTCATTTGGTCGTTTTGGGGTCCGTTTCGGTTCGTTTTCGTTTTGTGACGTTTTTTTTAAAAAAATTCATTTTCGTTTCGTTAGGTAATGAAATGAAAAAACGAAAACAAAAATGAAAAAATGCTGTTTCGTTAGCATTCTTTTTAGTTCAATGCATCCGATGCAACAAAAACGAAAAACACGGCAAATTTGGTCATTTCGTTTTTGTTTTCATTTTGTTATTTTTTAAATTTTGTTTTGTTTTCGTTGCATAACGAAAATGAAAAATCACTCGTTTCATGCCCATCTCTAGTTGTCAGGATGGTAGAATTGAGAATTTACATTCCTCAACAGTGTGGATAGCTGCTGGCCGCAGTGAGAACAGAATGCTGAACTAGGTAGTCATTAGTCTGTTCAGTTTTTTTAATGAAAGAGGGGCCATGTGAGAAACACCTATCATATTGAGTGGAGGAGCTTTTGACGCCTTTTGGTCTCAGGGATTTGCTTTCTAATGACTCCAACCATTACTCCATCTAGCCTGAGGTTGATGCTTACTGGTGCTGTCTGTCTTCCATTCCAAACAGAGGTTTCTCCAGCTTTACCTAGGAAATGTCAAGGATTAGACCCATGAACTTCTGTCTACAAACAGGTGACCAATACTCCATGAAGCCTCCCCTCTCCACAGCGGCTTGCCAGCAACGTCTCTCCCCCTGCATATGATGGTACATGTTGATGTAGAACTGATTTGATGATTCCAATCAATCAGGACAGGGCAAGATGACAATCTCTGCCTGTAGAGTGAACTCTGCCAGCTCCACCGGCTTGCTTTCACGACTTATGAATGTGTTTGCAACACCACTGTCCTGGCCTTCTTCAGAAAAGGAGTGTGAAAGGCAAACAGATTTAATGAGCTGTGAGATGAATTTATAAATTCTGCAGTGAGTAAAAAGAAAGGGGAAAGCCAAAGCAAGATTGTATTTTTGGAAGGGACATGGGGACAGTTAAAGGATAGGTTGGAGGTCAGGCATAAGTGGTAAAGAAGAAGAAGAAGAAGAAGAAGAAGAAGAAGAAGAAGAAGAAGAAGAAGAAGAAGAAGAAGAAGAAGTAGCAGTAGCAGTAGCAGTAGCAGTAGCAGTAGCAGTAGCAGTAAGATTTAATGGCCCCCCAGATGGAAGGGAATACTATGTGTTCTGGGGGTTTTGTTAGTTTGTTTTGGATGTAATTTACATGAACAGAATTCAATTTTTTGTTATAATGCATCAATATGTTTAGCTGAAAAAAATTAAAAATTTAATAATTTTTACAAAGAACATAGGCTTGAGGACATAGTTGGATCTGTTTCTGTCTGGATACACAACATATTGTGTGCGTGTGGGGGTCCATTACACCCTTCTCGGAGCCCCCCTATTTTGCCCTTGAATTGTTGCCTGTAGAATCCCAGGACTTGGCTGTGGCAAGACCGGTGTGATCAGACGGAAGAAAGGAGGTTCTATTTCAATAAGGAGGGGCAGCGTGAAAATGAGGGGGCCTTGTCTCTGAGGGGCAGGGAGGGGTGGGTAGGAGCTGGCATGACTCTGCACATCCTGCCCAAGCCGGACTTCTCCTTCTTGGACTGTTTCCCCTACCGTAATTGCATTTGATCCCAGGATTCTTCCTGCAGGATCCGGAGTGCAGGACACTGCAGCCGCGCTTATTAGTTTACACAATAAATGAAGCCCATTAGATGAGGATAATCAGTGCTCCAAGAAGGCCACCTCAGTCCTTATCAGAGGAGGATATGGGAAGCCTGGGGAGTCATTAATCATCTTTCTTCATGCAGATAGCTGGAGATTAAGAGCTACATTTAACCTCTTTCTCCCTTATTCTTTCACACACCGCTCCTGAAGCGCCATCACTGTTGAGGGATGCTGTTTTGGCTCAACGGGGGTGGGGTGGGGGTGTTAAAGTGTTCTGCTTATATGCGGCAAGACCCGGGTTCCAGGAAGTGGGCTGTCCCTTGTAGCTTCCTCCTCTCCATGTCATACTCTGTCCATCCAGAAGGCAGGTCGGTGGGTCGTCCTTGCCTCAGACAGCAGAGGCAGCAACAGACATAACCAGAGCTCTTGATGGCCTCCATTAGGGATGGGCATTTCATTTTGGAACCAGTAGGTTACAAAATGAACCATGCAAGCCCAGGTGGTCCTCGGAACCGGCTGATACACGCAGATCCAATTGCTTTACCTTTCTCTGTCTCACGCAGGGTTAAAATCCAACAAGCAAGCACGCTGCGACTTCATCTGTCCTTGTCTGTGATGCTGACCAATCTGGATATGTGCAGGGACAGGCATCATCCCACCTCCCTCTCTGATTGGCCAACAGCACGGAGCAGGAAAGATGACATCGCAGCATGCTTTCTCATTGCAGCTCAGCTCCATGCTAGCAGAGAGAAAGGTAAACCAATTGGATCCGCATGTATCAGCCAGTTCCAAGCACCACCTTGTCATGGTTCATTTCGTAACCTACTGGTTCCAAAATGAAATGCCCATCCATAGCCTCCATTTCCAGGCTCTCCAATCCCTCCATTTTAGTTAAGCCAAACATCGTGCTGAAGGGAGCAGGAACTGTAGGGGCCGGGTGGGTGCTGAATACACAGTTCCCATCTGGGGATATAAATAATATGCACTAAATTCCCCATTCTCTTTTTTACATGAGTTCTCTTGAACCAGCAACACATTTTGGGAGTTTTCAAATCTTGTAAGGTTCCTCATCTCCATATGAAAGTGAGACAAAGGCCACATTTCACACACCCATCAACATCTCTAGAACTTGTAGCTTGCTCCTTGAACACATTTTTGCTCTTTCATGTTGGACAGTAAAACAGACAGTGAGCATGGGACCATTGGCTGATGAACTTAAAAAGCTGCAAATACCCTATCCGGTGCTGCTACATCCTTAAATCCCTGCAGCAGAGTGTCAGCTGTAATCTTCTCCTTAGTTGAGCTATAGTCTTATCTGCATAAAAGTAATTTGGCCTAATTTACTCTTGAACAGCATGACCCTATTTATCTTCTCTTGTCCAGGGCAGCTCAAAAAAAGAGTTCACCCTCTTGTGGGGTATAGAGAATAATTTTTGAGTTCCTTATCCATGTGTGTGGATGACAAGGCAAGCAAAGAAGGGTGTGGCTACAGCAACTGCAGTCTTGGTTGAGGTGGCTTCTCACAACAGCATGGGCTTTCCATGTGCCTGGAAGACACAGATCACTTTAAGTGCCCTCAGAAGGATGAGGAAAAAATATATGCTAGGAGTGATTTTTGCAACAAGACATCAGAGACACATGTGGAAAACTACTTATTTTGGACTATGAGTTCCAGAAATCTTATGATGAAAGGATGTGAGGAATTCTAGACCAAATGAAGAAGTCCTTTGAGATTCTACAAGACCTGTGGTTCCCACTCTCAGGTCTCCAAGTGTGTTTAGACTGCAACTCCCAGAAATCCTAGGCAGCCCAGCTGGTGCTGAAGGCTTCTTGGGGTTTGCAGTCCAAGAACAACTGGGTTACACAAGGTTGCGGTCCATCAGATTAAACTCCATGGATGCAGGAGGATTCTGTTTCATCCTTGTGTCAAACCAAAAAAAAAGTTGATCCTTTCAGTTTCACAAGAGGTACAGAGTTCGGGGATAACTAGTTATGAATAACCCCCAGTTACTTTCCATAGTGACATAGCTACAACAAAGTCATTTTATAATTGTGCTTTAGCATAAGAAATTGTTAGCCGCTTAGAGTTCTACCCGTAGAAGATAAGCGGGATATAAATATAACAATAAAATAAAATAAATAAAAATAAAAAATGTTTCTTTTGTGTTATGGCTATAAAAAGATGTCCATAGTGTTGTGTTTTATTTCTCAGGAAATGTACCCAGAAATGTGAGATTTTTTTTTTTTTTTGAAAAACCTCCATCACAGTAGTCAGCCGCCCCCACCTCCAAAAATCCATCTCCCCAAATCCTGTACAGAGGTACTACCAGCTTGACTCTGCATTGAGTAGCTAGGCAAACGAGGTCTGGAAGTGATCACGGAAAACTATCCAATTAGAACAGCAAGACTCATGAGACTTACTGTCAAGTCAGGCTTGTCACACCAGTGACTTAACTCGGACTTGACTATAGACTCGGACTTGGTCCCAAAGACTCAGACTTGGCCACCATCCCTGCAAAATAGTGGACAAGGAGGGACAGTGCCCTGCCTCAGTGGCTTAAGCAGAGGAAGTTGCACTAGAGTAGGTCCATTGAATCAGAGTTAACTCCTCCATAATTTCCTTCTATTCAAAATGGACCTTCTCTGCGTATGACTTAAGATGCTAAAGTAAGTCACAACTAGAATAGACCCCTTGATATTAGTGGATCTTAAAGAGGTGTTGTCCCAGCAAAGCCACCCTAATGGAACTTTCTACACTAAGCAACAGGATTTCAGCCGATACATTGCCACCACGTCATTACCTTGGGTTGGAAATCATATTTATTTTTCTGTAGGTGAAATCTGCAATGGACTTCTCCTTCCTTTGGCTTGCACTTACTGGCTAGCTCATGTGGAATTGTTTCTAGTTGACACATCACACCTGACTCCCCCACCTCTTCCCCTTCTGTTCCTCTGTTTTCCATTCCCACATCTAGTTACATTCCTTTCTGCATTTTGGGTGCCAGATCAGATCAAAGCTCTTGAAGGATCAAATAGCCCCACTGTATGCAGCCCTTACAATTACAAACAAGATCTTTGCTTGACAGAAACAGCCTCCACTGCTGCATTTTCTGCAGCCCTTTAGGTTCAGTTCAGGGCATGCTTTTGATTTCCCAAGGACCCCCCACCCCACCCCGACTTCCTGTTCTCAGCAGCTCCCCTCCCCCCCCGAACCCCCAGTGCAAGAAAGAGAGAGAAAAAGGCTGAACCTGCTTTTGCTAGAGAACAGGATAAGGAAAAAGCAAGGCAAAGCTTTTAAGTTCATTGGCTTTGGAGGGAGATAGTTGTCTTTCATTAGTCCCCAAAGACTCCGGTTATAGAGAAGGTTATAAATAAATAAAATAATGTTGTTTTTGATCTCCTGATCTTTGAAGGATCATGTGGGAGACAGACACCAAATGTGAGCCTCTCTTGGCTCTGTGACACTCCTTGATTAAAAAAAAATTCACATCTCTTAAGATTGCTCGTCTTCAGGTGAAAGAGATGCAGGGGCAGTATTCCCACCCCCAAAATAACTTTGGACCAACTACATGCAAAAACTCAACTCCTTTCCTTGTTAAGACCAAGCCCACTTGCAAAGGGGAGAATGATTAACCATTTTTTTAAAAAAAGCTCCATTCTACAGCCATGGTTGTTTCACAGCCCTTATTTCTTTTAAGGCATAATTTTGCATTAATGGCATAATTTTGCTCCATTTGCACAAATAGGTCACTCAATTGCTTCTTCTTACTAAGAACACTGCAAAGTATTGTGCTTTCCCCATCAGCTATGGAGAATACTTCTACCATTCCTTCCCTTTGCATATGTTCCTCAACAGTGGTTCTACCGTGTGCACTCGTAGGCTGAAATACTGTCACACCGCAGAATGTGGTGTAAACTACAGTAGGCCCATGGAATATATGGAGGGTTTGTTGAGTCTACACCTGCATAAGTTCAGCTGATTCAATGGGCCACCTCTAAGATAAGATAAGATAAGATAAATCTTTATTGATCCCACATCTGGGGAAATTTACTTGTTACACAGCTCCCAATATAAAAACAAGTAAAGATGGCTAGGTGCACAAAAAAGTGTAAGGTGTGTGAGGGAGAAAGAATAGCTAATAGAGATTAAATGAAATAAGAAACCCAATATACAAATATTACACTAAAATTTGTATATAAAAATAAATATAAAGAGAAGCTACAGTATACCCCATATGAATATGTTAAACTATAGAGTTGAGAAGAGTCTCACAGCAGTGGGAATAAACTACTTTTGACTTGCTAGAATTAAGGCTATCGGTCTTTCTCATGGGTGAAGAAAATGGGGGATATGGAATTCAGTCATGTGTAATGCACATTTTTAAGGAGACCTGAGTTCAAGTGCTCACCTTATAGACACCTTCCAGCACCATGATTCTATGAGGGGGTGGAAGTCTCTGGAGACGAGCCTTCCTGTTTGTATTAAGAACACCTTCCTCACCTTTTCCTTATGTTATTTCATAAGAATCTTTAGGCAGGACAGCCGCAAATTATGATAAAAAATAATTAAAATAATTGTACATTAGTGCCCTTGGCTCAAGGAGGGCAAACTGTTCCTGAAGATTAAATTGGATAAGTGGAATGAATCTCAGGAATCCATTTAATGTTAGCTAAAAGGGTGGGGACCAAGGACACCTTGAGTATGGCCCGGGTGATTGAGCTGCAGTTATGCATTGCTTGTCTGCTCGACACCTCAAGCTGAGGAGAATTTTTCCTGCCTGGAAAAAAAAAGCCCTTTATTTAACCTGAGTCCTCAGGCTGGGTCAAAGTATAACCCAGGTGCCCTTCCTCATGAAAGCAGGTGTTAGCAGGCAGAGACACAGCAAGAGAACAAAATTGTATTCTCTGTTCAAAATAAAGTTGGTTAATTTATCTAGATTTAGAGAATGAAGGCATTTTCCCCTTCCACTCTCTAGGGCAGGCATGTCCAAACTTTGGCCCTCCAGATGTTTTGGACCACAACTCCCATGGTCCTTTGTCATTAGCAATCTAAGCTTAGAATTCTGGGAGTTGTGGTCCAAAACATCAGGAGGGCCAAAGTTTGGACATGCCTGCTCTAGGGCCTTTCTCTCAGTCCTGCAACCCTCACAGACTGGCTTGGTGGGGACTACAGATGGGCACGAAATGAACAATTTTTTGTTTCCGTTTTGTTTTTTCGTTTCATTACATAACAAAACGACAAATGAATTTTGTCCCTAAAATGAAACCAAACGAACAGAAACACCAGAAATTTTGTTGTGCGTTTCGTTTCCGTTTCTGCAATATGAGTGAATTGCTTAAAATCCTAAAAAAATCACAAAAAATGAAATAAATGGTAACGAAATGGTAATAAAATGAACGAAAATGAAAACGATTTTTTTGCAAAAAATCACGAAAAATGGAAACGAACCGAAACGGACCCTCCAAACGACAAACAACAAATGAAATGCCATTTTTTTGATTCGTGCCCATCTCTAGTGGGGACATGAGAGAGGGCCTTTTTTGTGGCTGCTCCCAGACACTGGAACTCCCTCCCACTGGAGGACAGACCGGCCCCATCTTAGCTGTGGCTGTAACAGATCTCAAGTGAAGCTGAGTGTGAGATGGCATTGCATGGGAAAGGTCTTTCTTTACTCCCCCCAACTACAAATCACAGAATCCTGCCTCTGATGGAGCAGGTACATAACCAGGTACAAACACTTCTTCTGTTTCTTGTAATTAGAGAATATGTCTTAATTGTACTGGACTATATATTATCCCTCATTACTGTAAGCCACCTGGGGTCCTTTTCCAAGGAGAAAGGTGTGGTACAAATAAACAAATATAAACAAAGTAAATAAATTAATGTCAACCAAAAGAGGTTGTGGCAAGAACTGAATGACTTTTCTCAAATAATTTCTGATGGAAAGGAACAGGTTTGTTCTATTCTGCCCGGCATGAAATCTTGGACTCTTAGCGGGGGCAGGGGGGGGCAGAATCACAGCCCTTCACCCTCCCTCTCCAGCAAGGGTTTGATGTCCCTCTAATCTGATAATGAAAGTCTTAGTACATCAGATGTGCTTGTAGTAGCCAAAGTGCCGGCAGAAGGTTTTCTGTTATCACCCATGAAAAACTTGCTGTTGTTGTTGATGTATGAGTTTCCTGCCATAAATGCTCATCGGAGATGCAAAGGTCACTCTCAAGACTGTTAGTAGCTTCACTTTATGAAATGAAACTCTGGGCTTCTGCGTGGATCAGCAAGAATGGAAGGTAGGGGAGGAGGGGTAAAGATGGAAACTGGGAGAGGCCAGGGACTTAGGAAAAGTTCCTCATGGACAGGTGTTGTTCCTTCCCGCAACTCTGCAAGGCTTTCCATTCTAATGCAACCAATGGTAAACTGAGACTAGAGGGTGCCCAAAGCTTTCATAAATGCGTGTTTTAGTCTAAAATTGAAATTACACATAAGCTGGGCAAGTGAAATGAGAGCATCATTGAAAACTAAGAATAGGTGTGGTGGCAATTTCTGCAGAAAGGCCATGAACCATCACGTCCAACTGCATACGTGCACGTGCACGTGTGACTTCCTATGTTAAAATAATTTGGAGAGGGTGCATTGGAATCAGCGGGACTTATGCAGGAGCTGACTCACCAAAGGCTTGCTGGTTTAAATGTGCCTAATTTCATGCCACTTACTTTGTTAAGCAACATGATTTTGACCATTCTCTCATTCAGGCAAAGTGGTAGAAGAACCTATGGACCAACCAAAGGAGGATCTTCAGAATTTCCTTCAAAGGTGGCCTGTTTGTGTTTGCCCCTTCTGTTTCAAAGCTGGAGGTGTGAATGTGTTGGAAGGAGCAATTGCATGTGTGAAAATGAATGGGCAGTAATTATGGCAGTAATAACAATGACGACAACAACCACTGGTAGATAAAATCACCAGAACTTTCTTGTTTACAGAATAAGAATGAATGATGTCAGGATTTACACCTCTAATTGGGACTTACTGGAAATCAGAATGTTGACCAGGGATTGTCCCTGAAAAGCCTGAACAGTTGGGAAATGTGATATCATTAATCTCATCCTTTATAAATCAGTGGTAAGCAGGTGAGCCTGGATGTGATGGAAACATTCTTTGTATTGGAGTAAAACAAATGCTCAAATGCAGAAGCCAGAAACACTGTGGCTTTCTCTCTGTTTTGATGCAACTTTAAAAACAGGTTTCTCTTCTTCCAAATATCTGATTCTTTTGACCCATAACTCTTCCCTGCATGTGAAGGAGTTGTTGGTGTCATGTCTGCTGATGTTAGACTCGTGTTTTCCTGATGAAACTGCTTGCGAAGGCTTAGCATTACAAATGTATGCCCGTGCTCCTCCGTTTGTGTTATTAAACCTATTTATCGGAGGGAACTTCATATTTTCTTTTTGGATAAACTGGAGATAATGCAACGTGCTTGTTTTAATTTGCAAGGTTAACTGATCTAATTATCTGTGTGTGTTTATTCAAATCTATTTTGCGCATTCTGCCAGAGCAGGTGGCTGCTTTGTATTCTGGGAACAGGAAGTCTCTTAAAATGAGATGATAGAGCTCTGCAGACCTCCTGGTAATGGAGAGGAGGGGGAGAAGAGAGGAGTTTTCTAATAATGCCTGAATTTATTAACAGACAAAAGATAAACAGAGGGTCTGTTTACATTTGACAGATTTCAGAAGGAACTCTTTAGGAAATTGAGAAAGCATGAATGGCCACCTTTGTGATCACAAATGTCTGGATCTCACCAGTGAGAGACTTCTGGTGCAAGTGACTAAAGGGTCTATAGGTGAATTGTGGGACAACTGTTTTGCATGGAATGGGGAGGGATATCTGAGACCTTGGGGGGAGGGGAAATCCAGTGATATTGATCTTGTGGGATTATGTTCAACGTAAGGCTACTATCTCCCTAGGATTTCTTTGAATTTCAGATATTTGAAACATGGAACTAAACTCACTCCTAAACGTACATATGCCCACCTATGCTTCCATCATCCAGCTACCATTATGGAGCAGTACATGCCTATATATATTATTCAACTTCTCCAACTGAGGGGCAGTACGATAGCACTTTTCCAACTGCATTTTTGGTACAATGCTTTGATAAAGATACCAAGTTGCTATCGAAAGCTTAGCTTACATTTTTTTTTTAGTAGTGACCAATAAAGGTATCAACTAGCCTACTTTTGAATTTGTTTTTCTGATCACACAGCTCAACCCACTTTTTTTTACTTGTATATCTTTCCAATACTTTGAAGGGACTGTCTTACAGAGGAGGGACAGGATCTGCTCTCAATCAACCCAGAGAGCAGGAAACGCAGCGATGGGATCAAATTACAAGAACCCAGCTTTCAGCTGAATACTGGGAGAAAAGTCCTGTTGGAGCAGGATGGCAATGGAACCAATTGGCTCAAGAAGTGGTGCTCCAACACTGGAGGCCTTCAAGAGAAATTCAGAAAACCACCTGGTAGATATCCTCTGATTGGTATTCTTGCATCAAGCAGGGGTTCAGACGTGATGGCCTTATGGGCCCCTTCCGACTTCATCATTCTATGATGCTCTGATTCCTTTGACTCAGCCCAGGCATCATAGGTCAGGCTTGTTAAGAGGAGAGTAGAAGGAGTTGACCTGCAAAGGTGAACTGTGTGGCCATTCACATACAAGGCATTAAAAGGAAAGAAGGCACCCAGCCCGCATGGATGATGCAATGAGTGAAGGCCCACAAGGATGACTCATATAATGGGAATTGCATGCACGGCTGAAACCACAGCTTGCCTTGCAATTTACATAGTGCCTGAAAATTAGATAATGTTTCATCAATTATGCTGCCTTGATTTTTTTAGAGATTTTTAATGCATTATTTTCTTCTCCCGCCACAGTGTAATTTGTTGTTGTTATGTGCTGTCAAGTCACGCTTGACTTATGGCTACCATCTGACTGTGTGATCTCCAAAACGCTTTGTCCTCAACTGCCTCTGCTCAGCTCTTGCAAACTCAAGTGTGTGGTTTCCTTTAGGGAGTTAATCGATCTCGTATTTGCTCTTCCTTGTCCCCTGCTGCCCGCCACCTTTCCCAGCATCTGTTGCAGTAACCTGGGCTGCGAAGTTGCAATAACCAGGGGCAGCTGGGGGCTGGAGTAACGGGAAAGCACTTTGAAGAAACACACACACACACACAGACACACACACACACACACACACACACACACACACACACACACACACACACACACACACACACACACACACAGACACGGATATCTGAACCAGTGGAGGGGGTATTCTATTGTCTGAAGAGGCCTCATTTATTAACCCCTGTACCCTAGGTCAGGGCTGTCCAACTTTGAACAGGCCAAGGTCTACTTTTTCCAGCCCAAAGTGCCTGAGGGCTACTACACTAAAACCTCTACTTACGAATTTTATCCCTTCCGAGCACATGCTCATAAGTAAAAGACATTTAAGTAGAGCACCAGTTTCCCATAGGAATGCATTGAAAACCAATTAATCTGTTCTGGAGGGAACAGATTTCAATGCACCATGGCCCTTGAACTGTTCCGCTCGACTGAGACAGTGGACTGGCAGACCCAGAACTTTGCTGGGGCAGTGGTGGTCCTTGGGATGGGGGAAGGAGGGGCCGAGAACTTGTCCCCTCACTTTTTTTATTGATGGCCAGCGGGCTACTTTTGAACCCTTCGCGGGCTACTGGTAGCCCGTGGTCTACCTGTTGGGCAGGCCTGCCCTAGGTAATTAGCATAGCTGATTACATCATTTCTTTGTGACACAGCAAGAAATTCCCCAAATATATTTAAAGAGGCGTTGCATGGGAGATCTAAATTATTATGCATTACTGCATGTATTATTACCTATGTGCATTGCTTGACAGTTCTCTAATTGGCAAACTTAACTAGTAACAGTAGAAGACAATGAGGTCGCTTTTTGGCAAGTTTAGCTAAGGAATAATGAGGTAAGATAGAGGGAGGGCTAGTGGGCTGGCACAATCTTGTCTGCTGTTGCAAAGAACTTGGGCCTTTGCCACCAGAAGCTGTTGCTTCTGAAATGGCAAAATGGCTACAGTTATGTCAACCCAGAAGCGCAAGCATTGTGGTCTTTTCAGGAGAAACCTGTCTTCCCCTGATGTGCTCAAAGTAGGGCAGTCTCCGTTTCAACGTTGCTGCTTCCAGAGATAATTCAGACTTGATTTAACCGAGGACCCACTGGTCTGTCTTTCTGGCCATTCAGAGCATCCACAAAGCTCTCCTCCAGCACCACATTTCAGACAAATCAATGCAAAAGAAGAGGTCCTTATCAAAGCAGTCCTTATAGATATGCTCCAAGGAGAAGCCGCCCACAACCCACCCTCACAAAGAAAGTGGCTGTTTTGATCCATATCAATGAACTGGGTTTCATGTCCAACAAAAGAAGGTGTATTGTAAACATTAACACATCATCCACGAAGACCAAGGCCTCTTAAATTTTCCGCCCAGTTGGGCATAGCTCACAGCCTCTCTCTACAGAGGTGGGATTTTCAGGCACAACCTGTCTGACACTTATCATGCTCTTATTTCATCAATCCCCAGACAAATTGGAAGCACTTCACACCAACACCAGGAAGGCCACAACAAATAACCCATACTTAATAGACCGATGAAGCTGATGAACAGCAAAACGTTTCTATCTCTCAAAAAAGAAGTCCAGTAGCCATGACTCAACTTCCAGGCCATACTTAATAGGTTTTGGAAGGGTTGCTTGAGTAGGACTTTCACACACTTTAGGCCATTGTCCACCTACGGAGCCTGTTCAGGCCATTGTGAGCCTATTCAAACCAGGGTGATGTGGAAACAAGGTGAACTATAAATTGGAGGCCTCCCCACTAGGTTTCTTCAGAATGATGAAGCTACTTGGATGAGTAATGAAATGTGTTGATCTCACAAGAAAAGAAGTCCAGTTGCCATCACTCAACTTCCAAACAACCTCACTTAGATGACTGAGAATAGTCACAGACTCACAGCAATGTTTTGTTGCAAGTCAATGCAGAGAAAACACAGGAGATAGTGAGAGGTGCATTTTTTTAAAAAGTTCCAGTCATTTGACCCTGTGAACCCCAGGTCTATTATGACCTTGCACCGCCAGATCAACTCTGACCCACTGTGTACCACCTCTGAAATAAAGGGTAGATGTGTGGCCAATACAAAATAAAATACCAATGCCCCCTCCCAAAAAAAGCAGTAGATCACCCAAAAAAGTCATAAAATGTCTGAGCTTTCATAGATCAAAACACCACTTCCTCAGGCTAATACCAGTATGAAGAATGTGAAGTCCAAATGTTGGTGGCAAAATGGATTTTTTTTAAAAAAGAAAGAAAGTTACTCTTAGATATCAAGTCCAAATTCTATCTAGCAAATAACTTTTTGACATTGAATTTGTCACTTTGGTACTAGCCTGATAAAGTGCTGCTTTGATCCACAAAAGCTTGTGCATTGGATGATGATTTTTTACTGGTTATAATGCTATTGTTTATTTTTGCATTTGCATTTTATCGTGTGTAACCAGTTGTTGCTGACTCTGGTTTCAGTGTTGGATCCTCCTCTCTAGCTTCTTTCTAGGTATTTGCATTGCCAGGGGTCAGGGGTGAGTCGGCATTGTTAACCCCCCGTGGTGTTCCGTTACATCAAATCAGCAGGACCTGGGCAAAGGAAAGCCAAGTGAAGGCAACAACTTTTCCTTCTTATACGGGAGGTAAAAAGTAGAAAGAAGGCCGGGTGGCCGAAGGAGGGGGAGAGAAGGAGAGCAGAAATCATCTACGGTCTCCTTCCATATCAGTAGAACAGAAGGCTGAAGCTGCTCCTAAGAAGGAAAAGAAGACCCGCCTTTGTAGATGGCTGCTGGCACTGATAGGATTGTCTGACTGAGTGGATGGACGGATCTAGAAATGGCATCACCCGAGTGTAGCAAAAGAGTGTGCACATTCTGAGTTGGCAGTGTCCGAATGGCTGGGAGGAATAAGAGGGATAAGTGCCATAGTTCTAATATCTCCGCTTGTCAACATCCTGTTTCTTGAGGAGACTTAAAGGTTTTCCTTACAGCTGTGGCAGGAGTTATTTTGTAGGATTTAGCACTCTTTAACTGTCCCTCCATCATGATAGCGCAGCCGAGCGTTCCATTCCCCCATCTTGCATCCTGTGGAGTGGAGATAAACCACGGAGGCCTCGTGGCTCCCCAGCCAGGGCCCCGCTTGAAACGATGATTGAAGCTGACAAGGCTTTTTCCAACTCCGTTTGGGGGATTGTTGTCGTTGACTTCTGACAATGTTGGGTTTTGCGAAGGCAAACATGTTTTTAGAAACCCCAGGCATGTGAGGGTGTGGAGATGGTGGCGTGGAAGGCACTGGAGAAAATACCATAGAACCAGGGCTATCAACCCTGTCTTAATCCAGAGAAAACAAAAATGAGGAACCACAAAATTGTGAAAGGCTGGAGTATTTTGTGGAAATGATTTTTGTGTATGTGTGTGCAAATTAAGCAAAATGCCATAAATAATACAAATTTGGTACTTCGTTGGATGGCCTTCGAAGAATTTAGAAGCATTGGAAGGAGTGTTTGCATCCTCCATTGGGTGAGATACTGTTGTGGAATTGAGTAATTCACTCTTAGATGTGAATTATCATAAATTAATCTGTTGCCATAATTTAAGAGTATCGAGTCACATGACTTGGCATTTTTGACAGATAATGTCTATGGAGACTTCTTCACTTAAGGCCGTGTGTCTCCAGCAGTTAGATTGTTTGCGTTATCTGCACAAGTTAGATTTCACAAGTGACATCTTTGATTTTTCCCTGTGTGTATGGACTTTGCTTCTCAAGAGGAGTGGTTCCCAGCTTTGGGTCTGCAGATATTCTTGAATCACATCTTCCAAAGGTCCTGGCCAACACAGCTGGTGGCCAAGGCTTATGGAGGTTTTAGTCCAATAACATCTGGGAACCCAAGTTTAGGGACCACTGATCTAAGAAATCTAAAAATGTTGTGGTGTGAAAACCAGAAAACTGGCAGATAAACTACCCTTCTCCATACTTACTGCCCCTCCACCCGAAATCCTCCTCTGCCCAGCATTATAGTTGTGCTGCCAATGGTGTGCAGTGTGCACATGTTGGTTTTCTATGGTTCTACATCAGTGTTGGCAAATCTATGGAACAGGTTTGTTTTCCATGGCTTCAAAGACTAGGACTCCGGGCATTGGTTTCAAACTACAGGAAAAGAAATTCCATTTGAATATTAGGAAGACCTTCATGATGGTTAGAGCTGTTTGGTAGTGCAATATGCTGCCATAGAGGGTGGTTGGAATCTCCTTCTTTGGAGGTTTTTAAGCAGAGGCTGGATGGCCATCTGTCGGAAATACTGTGATGGGGTTCCTGCATGGCAGGGGGTTGGACTGGATGGCCCTTGAGGTCTCTTCCAAATCTATGATTCTATGGTTCTATGATTCTAGGTGCCAAAGGTGGCACTCGGAGCTCTTTCTATGGGCACCTGACATAGCCCCTTCACAGCCGTCTGTATTCAGGTTAAATTGCTGTATTGGCACTTTGCAAAATAAATAGTGGATTTTGAATCGCAGTTTTGGCACTTGGCCTCTAAAAGGTTTCCCATCACTGTCCTAGAGGCTGAAATCCTTTGGCTTTGTGTAGGAAGTTGCACTATATGAATCCCATTCAATCAGTAAGGAGTGATGAATCAGGTCTTCTTGGTTCAAATGAATCTACTCTCGTTATGTCTTACTTTAGCATTGCAACATGAGACTTGAGCAGCCCGTTAGAATCAGTGGAATTTACAGAGGGGGAAACTCAAAAAAAATCTCAATAATTAGTGGGCCTGCTATAGTGCAACTTAATATACTACACAAGGGATTTCAATTTGTGATTTTCAGCACACATTCCAGCTTCTGCCCTTTTAAACTCTAATATCACTTGTGCACTTGAGACTTCTTTTCAGCAAAAGTGATAACCAATGTGCAAGATGGGGAAAACACTTTGTATTATAGAACACATATGCAATTTAGAGATGGGCACAAAATGATCTTTTTGTTTTGTTTTTTACTTTTCGTTTTGTTCCCTAATGAAACAAAAAACGAACTGCCCCTTTAAAGAAAAACAAAACTAAATGAAACAAAAAGTTTTTTTTTTTTTTTTTGCCATAGGAATGCATTTAAAAAACCTGTGCCGTTCTCCCCACAATGAGCCCAGTCGGGTGGGGGAAAGGCACTGGGTTTTAAAACTTTTTTAAACCACCAAAGCCAAGCACATCAGCTGATTGGCACTTGCTTTGGCAGCAAAAATGTTTTAAAATCAACGTGCCCGGTTGGGTAGGGAGAAATGTGTTTTTTAAAACTTTTTTTGCCACCAAAGCCCTGCACACCAGCTGATTGGTGCTTGCTTTGGCGGCAATAAATAAATAAATAAATAAATAAATAAATAAATAAATAAATAAAAGCCTGCACCATTCCTCCCCAATGTGCCTGATTGGGTGGGGGAAAGTGCGGGCTTTTAAAACACAAGTTAAAAGTAAAACATAAAACACAGAAACAGTTTCAAAAAACACATAAAAGTAAAACATAAAAACACGTAAAAACAAAAAATGAAATGAAAAATGAAATATGTTTTTTTTTAAAAAATGCTTCAAATGAAACAAAAAAATGAAACAAAACACCATTTTAGCATTTCGTGCCCATCTCTAAGGCAGTTGTCTTACATTATGTATTAATCTCCAGAGTGGAGATTGATCACCATCTGTTTGTAGACTTTTCTCATCAACATCACCGGGTTTAAAGGCACCAGACCCCTGCGTACCTCAAAATCTGTGCATGACTCTAATACCTCCAAAATCGTGATGACAAACCATAAGCCATTGCTTTACACACAGACAGAAAGGCATTCCTTTATACACAGTCAGGGTTTCTTCTCCATAGTGTTGGTAGTTCCTTCCATACAGCAAGATGTAAAGAGCTTTAATGGTCCTTATGACCTCCTGATCCAGAGAATAAAGAGACATTGAGTTTGGGGACAAGTAGACCACTTGGATGCTTTCAGTGTTCTTGGTGGTCAGGGGCACACTCTTTATCAAATATTTATTTGTTGAATGTTTCTTTATTGAAATATTTATTTATTGAAAACAAAGATCTGTGCACAACCAAAACCATGCTGCTCAGACCCATCTAGTTCAAAGAAGGATACACCACTTGTGAAGTTAAAACACCACCTCCCTCTTTTTCTAGTGATGTTCGCCAGCCACCTGCCTGTTTAGGGCTCACTGAATTATGGAATAACGAGTTGGAAGGGGTCTATAAAGTCACTGAGTACAACCTCCTGCTGAAGGAAAGAAAACAACCAGATCTGACAGGTGGCTGTCTAAATTGATCTTGAAGGCTCCCAGCTTCGGAGGATCACCACCTTCTGAAGTCATTGGTTCCATTTCCCTACTGCTCTAACAGTTAAGATGTTTTTCCTGATATTTAGCCGAAATTGGGCTTCCTGCAGGATGATCCCATTGTTATGTGTCCTGCACTTGGGGATGATTGAAAACAGATCTTGCCCCTCCTTTCAAGTACAGTAGGGCCCCCATATCCACTGATTCGTTATCCACTGATTCAGTTATCCACGGTTGACAGGGGGGAAATCAAATAAATAATTCAGCAGCCGCAAAGCAAGCTACTGTCACAAACAGCAGCTGTAAAGCAAGCTACTATCATAAAACAGCATCCGTAAAGCAAGCTACTGTCACAAACAGCAGCTTTAAAGCATGCTACTGTCAGAAAACAGCAGCCATAAAGCAAGCTATTGTTACACAACAGAAGTTTTGGGGATTTTTGATGTTCTTTCCTATCCACAGTTTTCATTATCCATGGGAAGGCCTGGAACCAATCCCCAGTGGATAGCGGGGTTCTACTGTGTTTGAAAAGTGCTATCATGTCTCCCCTTGAACTCCTTTTCTCAAATATTTATTATTTATTTATATATTTATATAATGCTCATCTTCCCAAAGGAACTCTGGACAGTGTACAACAATTGCATATAACATTTTTTAAAAAAATGGCAACCAATTAAAAATAATAACAACAAAAATAACAAAACAAAAGAAATAATAATAGCAATACTCAGCAAGATGGTGGAACAAAAGGAAACAGAACAGAACAAAACAAAACTTTAATGGTCACCAAATGCCTCTCTAAAAAGCATGGTCTTAAGTGCTTTTTTGAAGGCCAGGAGGGGCTGTGCAAGGCCAATCTGACTTGGCAGATAACGGTGATTATTTTCTTCCTACCCCTTCAGGAAATGCAGCAGCAGACCGTAGTGTAGTGAGAGATGACAGGGTTCCGTGTTTTCTGCTGAGTAAACTGAGGAGTTAATAGAAGCAAACTAAATCCCTTTTATTTACCACAAGGTCAGGGGTCAGTGTGAGTAAATCATTAATTAACACACAGATGCCTCAGTGCTATTGACAAGGTTGTGTTTACACACTGGGGCAGCGGCACCCCCTTGTAATTAAGCGAGCAGTGAACTTCCACACTCTTGATGCTTGATTGTTTTTCCAGTTCACTTTCCCCTAGGTCCCTGGTGCAAAAAACAACTCTTGATGTCTTTCCAACACACAGCTCACTCTGGGGGCTCTCTTCCTCTTTTTCAGGGAAGCTGTGAAAAAATCTGTTGGTTTCTCATTCAGAGCACAAAGGATCGGCTCCCAGGCATGAGTGAGGCCTCAGCTTCAGTACAGCAGGGATGAGTGACAGGCTGAGTTGGCAGGGAGAAGAGGCTGAGGGCCACTCAAAATTTTAAATTGGGCTGCATTTGGCCCCCGGGCCATACTTTGGGCATGCCTGCTTTAACCAATGTTATGGTATTGCAACCATAGATTCTTATAATAATGTATTTCTTTTAGAAACCAGACCCTTTTCAGTGGCAGGATCTCCCACCTGACCAACTGACAATCCGAACTCTCGGCTCTCTCAGCTGAACTCCACTCAAACTGAACTCTCCAGCACCTATTAGGTTTACTTATACAGTGGACCCTCGTATAACAAGCATAAAATCTGTACAACATAAAAAATTCCAAAGATAGAGGAAATTTGCTTAACAGAATTGCCTATGGGGCAAAGCCGTACAACATAAAAATGGCTGTTGTGATTAGGGAGTACACTGTTTTCAATGCATTTCTATGGGAAATTTGTATAAAGGAAAATTTATTTAATATTAACATAATTTCATTTGGAACAAATTAATTCCTTTGTACAAGGTACCACTGTATAACATTCTTAACCCATCCCACCAGCTTGGTGATTATCTATTCAAAACAGACTAATGAATATTCAAACTTGTTTTTCCTTTCCCTCACATACCCCCCCTTAATTAACTAATTTTAAGAGGCTAAACTTTCTAATTGACATTTTGATTTTTTGATTTGATTTGATTTGCCCAACGGTTTGAGAGAATGTGAGAGATATAAAGAAGACTCTCTGAATTCTCACTGCTAAATTCCGTTGCCTACAGATGGGAACGATACAAGGAATGACATTCTTTGCTCGTGCAATTCCCTGTCATTTGCTACAAACACGACTTCTGCCCTTTCACTCTGAAAAGCCAAACACAAAAAAGCAAGCATGAAAGGAACCAAAGAGGCACATGACCCCTCTGATAAATCTAGACCTACCGAGTCTAAAGGACAAGGCAACCGTCGTCATCATTGTCTTATATGTATCAAAGTCGTATTGGTGTTAGAGAATTAGGTGCTCAGTTCTGGGGATTTTATTTTTTTATTTTGTCCACACACAAAGACGTGCTGTTCCACTGGTTCTCTGCCTGTTCCAAAATTCTGTGGTACAAAATATGTTGTTGTTCCTTTGACAAGGCTGGTGGTGATAGTGATGATAATGAGAAGGAAGAGAAATGCCAAACACTGCGAGGGGCTCAGCCCCACGTCCCTTTAAAAGCAGTTTAAATTACTAAATAAACCGAGTCCAAAAATGCCGTGCCCATGGCATGAAAAAAAAAAAAAAAAAGAAAACCCGGTTATGATCCCTTAAGCGAGGTTTCTGTGACTCACCTACAAGGTAGAGAATTTTTTGCCTCACTTTGAAAATCCAGCTTTTAAGGCGGCAGACGCCGTGGGACCACGCTGGAGATCACACAAGAGCAACTGCTCCCCAAATGCACCCCAGTTGATGTTTTGCAAGAAAGAAAGAACGAGGAAAAAACATAATCTTGCAACAAGAGAAATGCACAAACCCTTCTGTAATCTAATGCGCTGAGGAGAAAGGTTATTAAATAGGTAGGTCTCTCCTGGAAGCAAAAAAAAAAAAAAAAAAAAAAAAAAGGATTTGCATCCACAGAGATGGAATCCAGACAAGCAGGAATCCAAGAAAGTGAAAAAACCCTACTTTGAATTTGCCATTCTATTTTTATGAGGACTTGTGGCACAGTGGTTAAATGCCTGCACTGCAGCTAAAACTGTGCTCACGACCTGGGGTTCAATCCTAGGTAGCCGGCATATGGTTGACTCAGCCTTCTATCCTTCCGAGGTCAGTAAAATGAGTACCCAGCTTGCTGAGAGTGGGTGGGCAATCTGTAGCCTGCATTACTGTTATTAAAACTGTAAAACCGCCCAGAGACTACTTGAAGTGATATGGGGCGGTATATAAGTAGAAGAACACATTTTGCTTTTGCTTTAATAGTATTGCATGACAACTCCTTTCTTTTCTGGGGGTTAGCTATGTATTTGAACTGCAGATGTCACAAAAATATTAAATAGTTGGGAAACATTATTAGTGTTGTGAGGCCATGCTTGCCTGAGGTCTACATTTCACTTGCCTGGTACAAACCTACCTTCCATCCCATATAACTTTGGGATGGTCTAACATGCATTATTACATGGAGTTTTTACTCTCTCTGTTTAACTGCTCACATTCTCATTGTAGATTTAATGTTGTCTTTTAATGCTATAAGATGTCTCTCAATCCCCTGTTCTCAAACTTGAACATGTTTTAATTGTACTGGACTGCATATTGTCCCTCGTTACTGTAAGCCGCCTTGGGTCCTTTTCCAAGGAGAATGGGGGAGTAAAAATACTCTAAAATAAATTCCAGTCTTTCTTTGTGAGATGAGTAGTCTTGTAGACTCCACAAGCACTCAGGTCTCCTAGAAAATGTTGCAGCAGTTTCCATTTTGTTCAGGAAGTAGACTCAAAGAAGCTAGGCCTTGTCCCAGGCGAATAAAATGTAGGCACGCATAAGTGTCTATGGGTGTGTGCATATGGACTAGAACCCATGCCATTCTCTGTGAGGAATTTTGTGAGGAATTCTGGGAGAATTCTGGGAGTTGGACTCCAAAAAAATCAAATCAAACAAAAGACACACTCCTAGATCCACGTTTCCTATTACTTGGCAGTACTTCAGTGTTCTTTCCCATCAGAAACCAGACCTCAGGATGCCTGAATTTCCTATAACGTTGTAGCTCATTATTCAATGCTGAAAGCTGGCACAGCCCTACGGTGACTGCCCTTACTCAATTATTGCCTTATTACCTTCATCTACTTCCTAGCTGTTCGGGGTGCCTGTTAGGAGCTGGTTCGTCCTCACCCTTGAAACAAGATTGTGCAAAAACAAATTCTCTTCATGTGAGATCATTATTATTTGTTTGTCTCTGAGAGAATCTGTGCAGTTGCATGACCAATTTGTTGCCCGGTTGGTTGTGCAAAACTTAAAACCATGGTAACAGCTGCCTTGTTGTCGCATGGTCTTTTTTTTTTTAAAAAAACCAACAATAATAGAAGCATCAATGCAAACATGGAGTGGCTAAACATTACAAATTTGTGTTTGTTTGTTTTGCCATAGTTTTTAAGTCAGGACCACATTCTCCAAAAATTGAAAAGCAAGGAATATTATTTATCTGGCCCGACTGGTCCAGTTTATCCCAAATGTAGCTTATGGTGTACTTCTTTCTGTAGCAGTGTAACCTCTGCAACGAACCTTTTCCTACTCTCTCTTATTAGAGTAACCAAGGAGTCTGCCTCTCTCTCCTTGGTTACTCCAATGCATTATGAGTCCGGGACTCTGGGCTCTATTAAGGTTCAGTTCCCGGCCAGTAAAAATGAGAAATTAGTTCCTGCCATTCCATGAAAGGAGTTTTAATGCACTCGGTCGCCTGCGAGCCCAGATGCAATTAGTTTTGTTATGGCTGCGAGTTGTATAACAAAGAGCCTTAATAAAGCTTTATAAAGGATGCATATGGACCCTGTCCATGTGCATGGGTCTGTGTGTGCCTGCCCGGGTGTTTGGCTTGACTCTTAAGCATTGCAGCTTTCCATTGCCAATATTACCCTTTTTCACTTATTAGACCGCTACCACACTTTTGATTTGAAATGCCCTTTCCTTAAAGACAAATTGCCTTAAAATTACTGTCCGCTTTTCAAATCACTTTTTCTGAAGAGCCTCCTTGGCTACGCCCATTTCTGACCACTGTGTCAGTTTTTCCTGCGACGACCACTGGGGGTGGTGTTTTTTTAAATCAGTTCCTGCACCCCCTTTTAAAGTGATTTGATTGAATTTGCGGACATACTATGCCACCTTTTTTCGGTGTCCCCCCGCCCCCCCTTTCTGCTAGGTTTGAAGCGGTTCAGCAGCCAAGTGTGAACGGGGAAGCCGATTGCTAAGCAACTACTGAAGTGCGGACTGCCAAACCACTGTAGTGGTCACTTGACCACGGGAGGAGATAAGGTGATGCAAAATAAAAAGTGTCTGCTCAAGAAGTGTGGTAGTGGCTCCCTTAGTCTGCTCCCTTAAAGCCTGTTCTGAGGGACACTTGGTGACTCAAAAAAGGCCACAGTTTCGTTGCTTAAAAGACCGACTTTTGGGAAGAAAGAGGAGTTGTTGGGTGAGCTTACTGGAGTGTCACAACGTGTTAATTTAAATGACTTTTGACAAGCTTCCTTTAGAGACTGGGTGGGGGGGATTCTACACGCTTTGTCTTGAAAGATTAATCTGTTCTCACAAGGCTCGGATGGTCTTAGATCTCTGCTTTGGTGTTATTCAGGGCGTTCTACATTTCAAGAGGCTCAGCCATCTTTTTGGTTATCCCCTTCGTCAACTCCAAACCTCCGTTGTCCTTTGTGTTTGCCGTGATTTTGAGGAAGAGGTCTTTTCTAGCGCAAAGGGATCGGGAATCAACAAAAGGAAAGGAAGAAAGAAGCTGTCACTGTACAAAAGAGGAAACAAATTTGCTCGTTCTCTTCATTTAAAAATAAAAATAAAAAATGCCAAACCTCTTTGGATAGCTTCCTTCAGAGTGGAACTGTGTTTCGGCACTAGTAATTTGTTCATTCCCTCCAGAGTAACTGTGGAATGCCTTTAATGAAGCATTTTCTTTATCATACTGATATTCTGCTGCCCCCAGGAGCTTAGAGCAGTGTGAAGGAAATCATAACAGATACAATTGAAGCAGCCTTGCTAGATGTGTTAGGTTGAGAGACAAGAGAAGGGCCACCAAGGCTTCTGCAGTGAGCTTTGTAATTGAATGGGGAAGCCGAAATGAAGATTCCATTGTTATCTTATTTTGCACCGTCCATTCTCTTCTGACCTCCGGTGACCCTATGAATTAGTGGCCTCCAAAAGGTCCCGTCATTAAGAGCCCTGCTCAAGTCTTATAAACTCAAGGCCCTGGCCTTCTTTAGTTCCCTGTGACTGCAGATAAATGGACTGTGGTGAAATGCTATGATGAGTGGCACTGAGAAATTAATATTATAAATCAGAACTGGATTGCATTTTCATTGACAGATATCTTAGGGATAGGTGGATTGGGGGGACAAGTAACATGAAAATACCCTTCGTTTTCCTTCTGGAGCAGTGGTTAAACTGAGGTAGTGTAGCTGTCACTTTGCTCACGACCTGGGGTTCAATCCCAGGTAGGCGGCTCAAGGTTCACTCAGCCTTCCATCCTTCGGCGGTTCCATCCTGCTTGCTGGGGTCGGATGGAGCAATGTGTAGCCTGCATCATTACTTGTAAACCACCCAGAGAGTCCTTTAAGCAGTATATAAGGAGCACACTTGTTTGATAGAGGGATGATCTTCTCCCTCTCACAAAATACCAGAACTAGGGGACATCCACTCAAATTGTGGGTTGGTAGAGTGAGAACAGACCAAAGAAAATATTTTTTCACCCAGCACATTGTTAGTCTGTGGAACTCCCTGCCACATGATGTGGTGATGGCATCTGGCCTGGATGCCTTCCAAAGGGTATTGGACAGATTCCTGGAGGAAAAGTCCATCACAGGTTACAAACCATGATGGAGATGTGTCATCTCCAGGCTTAACACCGGGGTCCTTCAAGGGCCAGATGCAGGAGAGTGGTATCAGGAGACAGATATCTTGTCTCATGCACTCTCAAATGCATCTGGTGGGGCTACTGTGAGATACAGGAAGCTGGACTAGATGGGTCTTTGGCCTGATCCAGCACGGCTCTTCTTATGTTTTTATGTTCTTATGTTCACTTAGCCATTGAGATATATGAAAACAGACTTAACTGCAGGCTGATTTCACAAAGCCAGAGCAGAGGAAAGGTAAGAATCCCAGCCCTTCTTCCCAATGCCATCACAATCAATGCCAAGCTAGATAGAAGGCATAGGGACCACTGTCACACTATTTGTCTGCCTAATCTAGTTTTTTTTTCCCCACTAGAAAGAAGGAAAGGGCCAGTCTGGTCCTGAAGAGTCCAAAAATCCAAGAGTGGGCATATTTAGCCGAGAGAAAAGAAGACTGAGGGGTGTTAGGATAGCACTTTTCAGTGGTTCTCCACCAGTCGGTCTCCAGATGTTCCTGGACTGCAACCCCCAGAAATCCTGGCCAGCTCAGCTAGTGATGAAGACTTCTGGGAGTTGCAGTCTGGTAACATCTGGGGACCCAAAGGTTGAGAACCACTGCCCTCTGTTTATTGTTTTGCAGAGCAATCAGGATCACAGCTAAGGCTAGCCATCTCTGACCTTCCAAGGCCCATCTACGTCTACTCATAAGAACATAAGAAGAGCCATGCTGGATCCGTCCAAAGGCTCATCTAGTCCAGCATCCTGTATTTCACAGTGGCCCCAGCAGATGCGTCTGGGAGCACACAAGACTAGATCTCTGACTCCTGATACCACTCCCCTGCATCTGGCCCTTGAAGTACCCTGGTTTTAACCCTGGAGATGACACATCTCCATCATGGTTTGTAACCCGTGATGGACTTTTCCTCCAGGAATCTGTCCAATCCCCTTTTGAAGGCATCCAGGCCAGATGCCATCACCACATCCTGTGGCAGGGAGTTCCACAGGCTAACAACACGCTGGGTGAAAAAATATTTTCTTTTACTCTTCGCCCCTCTTCCCACATCCCTTCATTCCTACTTTTCATCCTTGGGAGTGAGATAACTTGTTACCAGTTGTGACAACATGTTAATTTCCAAACTGTGATGACAGGAAGATGGTTGTAAAAAACCTACTTTCTACATTCCAGTTCAGCAACACCAATAACTCTGATTTACTGATGAGCTTTGAGCCAGGCTGAGACTTTCAATCAGGTGTATTAGAGTAGTACAACAGTGGAATTATTGGCCTCAGGAGGTGGATAGGGCTCCAGCACTGGAGGTATTCATGGGAAACCTGGACAACCATCTGTCAGACTTGCTTTGTTCTGGTATTCCTGAATTGAGCAGGGCTTTGGACTCCATGGCTTTAGAGGCCCCTTTGAGATCTGTGATTCTAGGATTCAATATGCATTTCTGTTTGTTTTGTTATTTCAGTGGGGAAGAAAAATATTTTAAAAAGTGTACTCCCTGCTGTGTGAGATTATGAAACTTTATGTGCTTTGTTTTAGATTTTGGGACTTTTTTTTAACCCAGGTGGAGTTTTGCAGGCATTTTTATTTTTCTTTCAACACAACATGGTTTTTGTGTAGCCAGCCTATACACATTTTGCACAAAATACCCTGGACACCATCCAGCTTTGGGAGCTGCCACTGTGATCTGGCGAGTTACATACCTAGCATCTTCTCAGCTGTATTTTGTTTTTTTGTTTGCCCAAAACCTGTGCATTTTTGCTGGTTCGTGAGATAAGAGTAGACGACCTGGTCTCCTTGCCGTCTTGCAGGAGTGAATATTCTCACAACCATTGCTGATTTTTCACAATCATTCTATCTTTACCTTTAGGTGTTCTGCTTATATACCGCCCCATACCACTACAAGTAGTCTCTGGGCGGTTTACAATTTTAATTACAGTGTGCAGGCTACACATTGCCCCCCCCCCAGCAAGCTGGGTACTCATTTTTCGAGTCGGAAGGATTTGAATAGTATCTGGGATTGAACCCAGGTCGTGAGCACAGTTTTACCTGCAGTGAGCACAGTTTTACCTGCAGTACAGGCATTTAACCACTGCACTTTAAGCTGTCTTTCAGGACAGCCTATCTAGTTTTGATAGTAACTATGCCGGTCTTAATTTTAAAGTGTGTTCATCTCATGTCTTGCTTAGTGGTCTCATTGGAGAGAAGTCCAGTGAGGTCTGGCCCAGCCGGGGACCTCAACACATTTCTTTCCAGCTGCACTAAAGACGAATTTAAGTAGGACACATTTGGGGGCCCAAGAGACATGAAGAATATTTTGATCTGGAAAAGGGAGGCGCCAAGTGAGAGAACAATGAGAGAAGACACCATGGAGGACAAGTTCTACATTTGCGTAAAAGTGGAAACTTGAGGAAGGAGCAAAACCCATTATGATGTCTTCAAGAGGGGAGAAAGAGAAACAAATGTCTCTTGAAAGAATCCCCTCAACAAATTAAATCTTGAAGCCCAAAGACAAAGGAATGGAGAATTAATTTTTTCCACCGATATGAAATGCTCTGAATCAGATAAGTCTTGTCATTAGAGGAGGCACTAAGCAGCAAATGTCTGGATAATACCGCCAGCTCTGAGCTTCTCTTGGAACATCTAAATACATTAAATCCATAAAACTAAATGAAAGCAGCTGCAATATTATAGAAATAAAAGGCTCTCGTATGGAAAAAAAATCCAAGCGCTTATGGAATGAAAGAAGGAAAATAATAATAAAATTAAGGGTGGGGGGAACAAGAGAGCCAAGATGAAAGAAGAGCACTTGTGAGTGCCTGTTTCACTGACAATGAGACGGGGAGGGGAATCCAATTAATAGGTTTCAGAGCCTTTCCAATCCCATAGTTTACATATATTAGATACTGAGCCCAGCAGATAGACAGTATATTGGTTAAAACGATTCCGTAGTTGGGGGCAGAAAAGTTAGTTTTTCCTGTATTTTTTTTTCCACGGAGGAGTGATTTCAGAAGATGTACCTCAACTGCTATTTATTATTTATTTATTTGATTTATATACCGCAGCCATCTAGAAAAAAGCTACTCTGGCCGGTCTACATACATAAGCAAAATACAAAAAGAAAAAAGAAAAAAAGATTAAACAACTTAGAACAGTAAATAAAAAAACTAATCAGTCAGACCAGCATGAGGTAAATAATCATAATCATAATAAAAAGAATAAATAAGCAAATAAGCACAAATACGATAAATCAAAACCATTTAACGATTCAAAATAAGAACAGATGGAAAAAATAAAGAACTAATAGAAAATTATCATAAGGCAGGGAGAAATAGTAGTGTCCTAGTTATATAAGGAGGTTGGAACAGAATGATCAGGGAAGAACAACCTATCAAGCTAGATTTTTAGTAATTTCTTAAAGACTTGTATTGAGGATGCCAGGCGAATCTCTTGCGGAACCTGGTTCCACAGGTGGAGTGCGACCACCAAGAAGGCTTGTTTCCTTGTTACTTTCCGGGCATCCCTCGGGGTCGGTACCTGCAGATAACCCACCTGGCTTGAACGAGTAATCCTGGCAGTTCTTTTTGGGAGGAGCCGTTCTGTCAGATAATGGAGGTCCCAACTGCTGTTGGGTTTCAGTTGGTTTGTAGTGGAGATAAAATTCCTAGGACTCCAGACCAGCACAGTCAGGGGTAAAGGCTCCTGGGAATTGCAATCCAAGTTTACGGTTGGTTACCCAGGGTTAGGGACCACTGTCCTACATGGTTGCTCTCTACTAGAGATGGGCACAAAAAAACAGAAAAATAGTGTTTCATTTCTGTAGGAGTTTCATTTCGTTTCATTTGTAACAAATTTTTAAAGTAGTTTTGTTACAAAATGAAACAAAATGCTATGAAATGCTATGAAATTTGCTTCTGATTCCAATTAGAAATATTTTTTTTCTTAGGGGCACTCCCTTTGGACCTTAATCACTCAACCCCCTAAAGTGTAGACCTTTCCAAATTTGGGGGGGGGGCTTACAGGGAAGAACTTGAGGAAGCTCCCTTGCCTTTCCCCCTGCCTTTTCCATTCTAGAGGGGGAAATGTGTTTTGTGATGAAACAAAATAAAATATGTCCTACCGTTCATTAGGTAACAGAGTTATTTGTTACCCAATGAAATGCCAAAACAGTGTTTTTGTTTCCGTTTTGTGCCCATCTCTACCTCCTACCCGTGTTTTCTGTTTGCCTCTACAGTTGGGGATCATATTCCATGAGCCAGGGGCCACTAGGGGAGTGGAGACAGAGCCTCTGCTATATTATCCACACTTAATTGGACTGATTGGGGGTGTAGCAAGCTTTGGAGTAGCTTCCCCAGTCAGGGAGGATCCTAGTACAAGAGGGTCTTAAGTACGGTCGATGTCTCTATCATGAGTTAGCTTCACATGTCATTCCTTTTCTGAGGAGGATGAAGGAAGAGACTGGGTATCACCATTAACTCCTTTTGCTGAATGGAAGGATTTCTTTGTATACCACCCATCTTTCCATCAGGCCCATTGCATGGGGAATTTTCCTTGATGAGAGATGGAATTTGGATGGGCAGTGGAAGGACTTCTGTATACCATCTTGCAACAGGGGTGGAAATTCTACAAACTAGACTAAGGCCCTTTGTACACAACCCCTAAACTCCGCCACAAATGGCTCCCAGCTCCGGAGCTTAAAATTGTTTCCCCACCAGCTCCGGAGTTAACAGGAAATTAAGTGCGGCCATGCCCACCTAAGTGCATCCCAGCGCACTTTTCAGGTACCTGCTCTCTGGAGGTGAAAATTCCTGATGCGGATATAACGTAGTGACTGCCCGGCTCTCCTTGCTTCTGTTTGTTCTTTTTTTTGCCCCCGCCCCTTTAAGAGATCTGAATGCAGTGCCGGGAAGGCAGAACGGAGGTGAGCGGCATTCTTTTCTTCCTTTTTTTTCTCCCTCCCCTCACGCAGCCAGCAGCCAGGGGTGCGGAGGGGGTGGGAACGCAGGAACAGCGACAAACCCCTAAGATCTCTGGTCCAAATTTAAGTGGCCAGCAGATCTTAGGGGTCGTGTGAAAAGGCCCTAAGTCTGAGTTCTAGAGATCCCCCTTTCTGTGGTTTATATATGCATAAATATTCTGGGAATTTAGAATGTCTCATTTTATCTGACCCTATGGGCACTGTTCTCATTACCAATTGATGCTAAGGTCAGTAATACAATAGCTCACTGTGAGGAGATTTTTTTTAAAAAAGTAAAGGGTGTGGGAAACAGAAATCCTGACAATGAACTGGGGGGAATCTTCTGATTAGAAGAACTACCAAGCCCGGAACTCAAGAGTTCAGCTGCTCCTATGTTGGGCTGCAAACCCCTTGGGAATGTAATGTGTAGTTTGACCTGCGTGCTTGTGTTTGTTTTGGATGTGTGCTTTGTGCAGCTAACAAGAGGGAAAAGAGAAGCAACGTAATGTGTGTGTGTGTGTGGGGGTGTATTTGTGTCTAATTTTTAAATTCTGCTTTTCTTTTTAAAGCTCAGTGCCTTGTCAGAAAAGGTCATTTTCCAGGGGAGAGCTGTGTTAGTCTGCTGCTGCAGAAACAGCTAGAAAGAGTCTCCATGAAAGGCAAACAAACAGTTCAAATGACAGTTCTGAAACAACAACACGGGCACAGTTCAAGTTACTAAAATCAATTCCGTACAGTAAAAGAGAGGCCAGGCTGAAACAATTCCATATAAAAACAGGTTGACCCAACTGACCCGAAGCTGAGCCAAATATAGCCTCTGGAAAAAAAAATATTTATTTTTTACAGTGTTTGGATAGCAATGGTGCATATATCTGCTTTCTTGGTATATGCCTCATTTTTTGCAGTCATTTCCAAGACGTAGGTTCTCAGAGTTTTATCTCAGCTCCTATTGTGACTTTATCTGATGTCCAAAACAATGTAGACTTAGTTGGAAGGTTTTCTTTAATTTAAGATATTATTTGTATCCCGCCTTTAGCCTTTTAAAAGGACCCAAGGCAGCTTAGATCATTGAAAGGCAAGATTTAAAGCTAAAACCACCTTATAGACATGTTAAAAGGGAACAAACAAATGCCACTCTAAGAAATGGAAAACTCAAGCAATACTAAAATCAAACTGAAAGTGAATCCCACTCAGGTAGCCAGCCACAGAGGGAGAGCTTCTCTGTGGGCCTTACTCCAGACAAGTTGGGTGTGGTGCAGGAGAAGGCATTGCCATTTTCTTATACATACCTTTTGCCAGTGATATGTCTGCCTCTGGACCAAATTCAAGGTACTGATTTTGACTTCCAAACCCTTGGATTACAAAGATATCTAGTGGAGCACTTCTCCCTGAGATCAACTACCCACTAAGAGGCAGGCCTTCTCGATGGTGGCCGACTCTTTGTGGAATGCTCTACCAGAGAAGGCTCAGCAGGCCCCATTCCCTCCTAAATATTACAGAAGCATATTAAACCATTGCTTTTGAGGGAAGCATTCCAGGATGCCATCCCTTTATCATTGTCTGGGACTTTGTCTTATTTATAGTTATTTTAGTTTGCATTATGTTGGTTGCAGCCATTTTGAGTTAATTGGGTTAATACAGTGGTACCTCAGTTTAAGAAAAACTCGGTTTAAGAAAAGAAATTATTGGAAACGGGGATGCCTTGGTTTAAGAAAGGTTTTTAGGGGAATGCCCTGGTTTAATTTTTTGGTGACCTCCAGAATGGATTAATTGATGTTCAGTGCATTCCTATGGGAAACTGCATTTTTGGTTTAAGAATTTTTCACAATACTAAATGGCCCGGAGAACAAATTAATTACTTAAACCAAGGTACCACTATATTACCTTCCTTTTATATTTTCATTTTAATATATTTGTTGGGTTGGTTGGAGGGGGGGGTAGTTGGCTTTTTGATGTCTATTTTGCTTGCTGGATAGCACCCAGAGCAGTGGCCGCAATAATGAAATATAATACAGAAATTGATCACTTAAGATGTTTGTACTGATACACTAGCACTGACCAGCCTTTCCTTTGCCAGGAAGAAGAGCTCAAATCACTGGGGACAGGTGTGTAAGATATTTAACTGGGTCTTGATTCCATCCCACTTTCTTTTTCTCTCCCCTTGAATCCCAGACATCCTGTTGAGAAACCGCCTCCTCTTGCCAGATATACGTTCCAAGGTCAAATGGGCACGTACACACTGGTTTTTCATCTTCACGGTTGCCTCTAGATACCGCTTGCCGTGTGTCTGAGAGCAACTTGATTCTCTTAATAGGATGCAAGCAGCAGCATATGTTTCTCCTCCTTTGCTTTCTTGGCTTTGTTGGTCTCCTAAGGGAGGGAGGAAGACTACAGGATTGTAGGATTTTAGTATCCACACAGGGATCAGTTCCCACTCCACCTGCGGATACCTGAGAGAGTGGATAAATCAAACACTTGCTTCCAGATTCTCAGGTGTCTGTGCACAGTGGAGAGAGGGAGCCTTGGACAATTCTTCCCAAAGGACTAGGTTTCCTGTCCTCCTGTTGGTAATGGAGCCTTTCCCCCACCCCCACCCCATGCAGCTTCTCTGTTTCACTGGAGGTGGCTTCCCTTGGCGGCTTCAGGCCATGGGTACATTCTCATTAAGACACCTTTATATAGCCTAATCTAGTGATCAGTTCTGGTAGTACACCTTGGGAATATATGTTTCTGGGGTTTTTTAAATTTTATATTTCATCCCACCACCCCAAGAATCAGATAAGTGAATCTGCAGGTATCAATCCTGTGGATAGAGAGGTCTTCCTGTATAGACAAAGAGATGGGCACAGCCCGAATTCTGTGTCCCTTGCATAGTTCGAGTTGTGCCAACCATGCACAAGAGTGAGGAAGTGAACATTTGTTTGTAATAACTGCAAACAACCAAGCTCAGTTATGCAGAGAAGGATCTTAGAGGTCTGGGGAACTGGTCCATGTAGAAAAAGATACCTGGCGCCAAGGTATCTTGATGAGACCATAAAGATCAAAAATGGCCATGGATTCTGTCTGGGGAGGGGAGGGGCACCATCTTGGATGTTTTGTTCAGACTGTGCTGGAAAGCTCATGATATGGCATTGCTTCCAGAAAGTCCATCACCAAAGATAATTAATTCCCTTGCTCCATCAGCCGCTGGAGCCGGATGGAGACCTCTTCTACTGATGGTCCAGGATTATTCTTCAAGACTCCACTCAGTCCCACCAAATAGGAATTATTAAAGTTGTGAATCCCAAACATGGCTGTTCTTAAGATTTTGGACTTCAGCTCCTAGAAGTGACAAGTGTCATGGTCAACCCTAAGGCATCCTAGGGGATGGGGCCCAACCTATTTGGAGGGCTGTTCCTTGGGAGTCACTTCTTTAAAGGCATAATGTCCTTCTCTGCCTGTCCAGGATCCCTTGCCAGGCACATTCCTGGCATGGGCACACCAGCACCTGGGGTGGAGGAGGAGCTCCTGAAGGTCACACCCATGAAGTGTTAAGCATCCTGTGAGCATGGTGTCTCAGGTTCCAGAAAACTGAGGTAAACCTTGAGGAATTCAGCCTCACTGGTTCTGAGGTGAATGTCAGCCAAGTGTCTCCTTTGCTGACCCAGTTGGACTTGTGGAGCAGAGCAAAGAGCTTAGCATCTTTGCACTGGGTGTGTAACCGTTTCTTGTTCTAGACACGGTGGTTAACCAACAGCCGCATGTTCTGACCTAGAAAAGCTGTGGTTGCAGGCCTAGGGAAATGACCAAGTATCTCTTATTAGCATAATTCGTTGGCCTGCAAAATTCCAGTTTGTATGATGGCAAATTAGACTTTTCTTTGCCGTGTATATACAAAGCCCTAATTAACATTGAACGTCACCCTCTAATCCCTGTGTGTCTCTCCTTCTTAGCCTCTCTGATCTAGTAATGGTAGTTAGCCTGTCTTAACTGATATAAATCTACATCTACATATCAAACACTTGCCTGGACCTCTAGGAAATGAAAATCCTTTAAGTGCTGCCTTTTGTGTTGGTGGTTTCTAAGCTGCTCTGGCTTTTTCCTTGTTGTGAGACATTGACCTCAAGCTCTCCACGCAGGGACGCCTGAGGAGGTGGGGATGTTCTCCATTGAAATGGTTGCATTTCCAATAATTGCTGCTGCTCATCTTCTCCTTTAATTGGCAGGGGAAAATGGATGGGAGCAGGGGGTGGGGTTTTTTTGGGGGGAGAGATGTCTTAGTCAGTGGACCACATTAACTTTCCTTCTCTCCCGTGGTTCCCCGCCGAAGCCGCCTCGGGTCTGTAGTGATAGATCAGGGGGTTTGATGTTGCTTTTTCCTGTTGTGCGCACGTTGCTCATTAGAATAACAAAACGGGGAGCAAATCTTCAGGCATCAACCATGCTTTGCATCAATTAAGAACATCAAACCTAAGAGAAAGAGAGAGAGAGGAGAGTCTCCCTTTAGTTCTGCTGCTTACCACTTGATCCCTTTCTTCTTCTTAAATCCTTTGCTCATCTTTTCATAAGACAACACTTTCTGTTTCTCCCTCCCCAGCCCCATCTGGTAACTTCTTACTAGATGTCTAAGGTTAGCAGGGAAACCTTGTATAGGGAGGAGAAATGACTTTCTGGGATGCCTGGACAGGTTATCTCTAAAGGGCAAAGAGAACCTTCTCTCTGGTAGATCCTGTCTTGTGTAATTCCCTCCAAGTGTATCTGGAATTATTTGTTTTATTTTATTTCTTAACTTTTTTAAAAAAATGTTTAGAAATCTATACACGCAGTAGTGTTAATTTGGCGATACAGCCCTTGAGACTTAAACTGATTACCTGAGCATATGTCCTTCACTTTGTGATGGAGTCACATCCGTGCTGCTTTCTGAGAAAATAAAAAGTCACTTAATTAAAAGGGAGGTAGCCTTGTGATAAGAAAGGGGACCAATCTCCTAGTTCTAGCTAATTATAGTTGAAGATCACTGCACCCTGTGAGGTATTAGCCCCCCCCCTTCAGTACTAGTTAGCAGTGCAGTACTCTAGTTTTATCAAGAGCACTCTGTCCAGTTTTGGACACCACACTTCAAGAAAGATGCTGACAAATTGAAATGGGTTCAGAGGAGAACAAGAAGGATGATTAGTGGACTGGAAACCAAGCTCTTTGAGGAAAGACTGAAATAACTGGGCATATCTAGCCTTGAATAAAAAAGACTGGGGGAAGATGTTCAGATATTTGAATAGCTGTCATAACAAAGAGGGGCAGGATCTGTTTTCGATCATGCCAGAGTGCCCGACACGTCATAATGGACTCAAGTCAGATTTATGGTGACTATCAGGAAAACCTTCTAACTGTTAGAGTAGTACAACCAGGGGCCCATGACCTCAGGAGGTGACGGTTGCTCCAAAACTGGAGGCATCCAAGGGAAAACTGGACCACCATCTATCAGATCTTTTTCAATCGGGATACATGCTCTGACTAGAGAGGTGGACTTAATGACCTTGTAGGCCCCTTCCAACTCCATTATGCCACAATTATACTTTGATTCTACGAAAACAGTCACATCCCACCTTCTGACCCTCATACTGGGGAGGAGTTGGCTGCATCACATGTTTAAGAACTGTGCTCCTTTGAGTCTCTTTGTTCTGTTTGTGTTTTGGACTGCTATGCAACAGTGAGCCTTAATTAGAAATGAGGATGAATCAGAAAAAAAAACATTAATTCATTTGGATTCATGATTCGTCAAGGTCAATGAATCATCAAAAAATGAATTTACATTTTTTTCCTGATGAATTGATGAATCAATTTGTAAATTTGTAAAAAAAAAAAAAAAGGCCCGCAAGGCACTGAGAGATGCCAGACTTGCAAGGAACGTTCTCCTGACTCTCCTCTACAAACCCGGCAAGATCAGTGATGTTTGGGCCTCAGACTACAAGGTTCTGCATCACAAAATAGGAAAGTGCTCACAGGGAACCAAGAGACACTAGTTGTGCTGGGAGGTCTCCCATGACCCTCCTCTACAATACCCAAGTGTGATGAAGATTGGGTTGCAGATGTCTGAGTTTTACACACTAGGGATGGGCAGGAAATGAAAAAGAAAAAGCTGTTTCATTGTTTCATTGCATAACGAAATGAAATGAAAAGAAACAAGGAAGCAGCATTTTGTTATAGATGAAATGAAACGGTTATTTTTTTCATTGATATGAACTATTTTGTTCGATCATTTTCTGAGGGCTCCTGCCGAGCTGTCAATTGCTGGAGCCCTTTAAACCTGGCCCAGTTTGCACCAGGGGAGCTCTCTGGTACTGACTGGACCAGGTTTAAAAGGGTCCAGGCTTTGACAGCTCGACAGGAGCTCTCAGAAAAGGATTGTGTTGGCAGTGTGATCGCCGGAACTGCCGTCCCAACCATTTTTAGAGGGCTCCTGCTGAGCTGTCAATGGCTGGAGCCTTTTAAACCTGGCCCAGTTGGTACCAGGGGCTCTCCCTGGTGCCAACTGGGCCAGGTTTAAAGGGCTCCAGCCATTGACAGCTCGACAGGAGCCCTTTAAATATGGCTCCCAGAGTCCCGGACACCAAATCTGGTGCCTTAAGGACCCCGGGGAACCGTTTTGTTTTGTTTCATTTTGTTTTGTGCAATTTTTAAAAAATTATAAGAAATGAAACAAAACAAAGTGGGGGTGAGCACGATATGAAACAAAATGAAGCATTATTTTTCCGTTTCGTGCCCATCCCTAATACACACCCAAAGTGCCCCGCCCCCAAATGTGTTCTTTAGCAACTGGCTTGGGGAAGCTCAGCCTTCATCAGACTTGGAAAGATTGTGGAGGAGAGTCAGAGGAAGCATCTCTGCAAGCTTGGTGTCTTTAGGCAAGTGGGGAAAAATCCTGAGTGGACATGTAACTCGGAAATTAGAGATGCAACCTTCTCCATACTCAGTAGGATTGTAGAGAGGATGCCTCTCTGCAAACCTGGTGTCTCTAGGTGGTATGGGGGTATTTTTATAGCCAAAGAAAATGACAAATAAAATATCACTAAAAACATGTCCGTTTGTAGGAGTATGAATTTGTATGAATGCAAATTGATGAATTATTGATTTTTGAATGAATTTTGCAGTTTGTTTTTTCATTTGTGCCCATCTCTAGCCCTTAAATATTCTATTTGTTTCCCTATTTACTGTTTTTACGTGATGCTAGATCTCTCCTCACTGGTAGCAGGCCTAACTCAACACTCTAGCCACTATACGGTAATTGCAGGGGTTAGGGACCTGACCTGCAATAATGGGAAATCTGTGATATGTGGATGCTGTGTTAGCTCAGGACTTGGGGGGGTATCTGGGGCCTTCTACACTTACCTGAGGCCTGGCACTACCCCAAATGGGCCTCCAGTGGGCTTCCTAGGCATGTTGGAGGCCCCGGAAGTGGTTTCCGGGTGATCCATCAGAGGCTCTTTCCGGACAGTGCCAGGCCTGGGGTAAGTGCAAGAAGCCTCAAACGGGCCCAAGCAGCCACGATATACCAGGACCACAGTATATGAACAGCAAAATGGCAGGGGATGACTCTCTTTTCTTTATTGCTTTCCTTACTACCCTGCCTTTCCTGCCATGGGTTTCTCTCCACCTCTTTGCTCCTGTCCCCAGTGACCTCAGCCCCACGAGAACCTGTCGGGCTAAGAGACTACATAAGAACATAAGAACATAAGAAGAGCCCTGATGGATCAGGCCAAAGGCCCATCTAGTCCAGCTTCCTGTATCTCACAGCGGCCCCACCAGATGCGTTTGGGAGCGCACGAGACTAGATCTCTGTCTCCTGATACCACTCCCCTGCATCTGGCCCTTGAAGTACCCTGGTTTTAAGCCTGGAGATAACACACATCTCCATCATGGTTTGTAACCTGTGATGGACTTTTCCTCCAGGAATCTGTCCAGTCCCCTTTTGAAGGCATCCAGGCCAGATGCTACCACCACCTCCTGTGGCATGGAGTTCCACAGACTAACAACGTGCTGGGTGAAAAAAATATTTTCTTTTGGCTGTTCTGTGACTGCAATTGGCTTGAGAGGATCCGCTGCATTTCATGGGCAAATGGGGGTTTGAACCCAGATTTTACTCCCCCCTACCCACTGTAAAGAAATGAAAGCTATTAGAGATGATGTGAAGGGTGGGGTGTGAATTTGAGGGGGGGGTGAGAAAAAGCAATTGAGCAAAGGGGGAGGAGAGAGAGAGAGAGAGAGAGAAACAGAGGGAAAAAACCTCCTTTGCCAATTTTTTTAGCAACCTCTTGGAGAGAAATTTTATGGATAAGTTATAAACCTTTGAAAACAGGAGTTTGTAATGGAAATGCTGACAGACCTTTTATACAGTGACATTAATGCCAGTTGCTCGGATATTGTCCTTGTCTTCCCCCCACCTGCCTTTTTTTAAAAAAGCTTTCATCTTCACTGCTCTACGTTTTGCTATGACCTTCCAGTCCTTACTCTTATACAAATAAAAAAGAGAGAAAAGATTCTTGGCTCCATCCCCACCCCACCACAACCACACACCCCAAAGAGAGAGTATTGCCCTCTAAGGGCCTTTTCACAGGACCCCTAAGATCCGCTGGCCACTTAAATTCAGACCAGAGATCTTAGGGGTTTGTTGCTGTTCCTGCGTTCCCCCCCTCCGCACTCCTGGCTGCGTGAGGGGAGGGAGAAAAAAAGGGAGAAAAGAATGCCGCTTACCTCCGTTTTGCCGGTCTCGCTCTGTTCCCGGCAGCATTCAGATCTCTTAAAGGGGCGGGGGCAAAAAAGAACAAACAGAAGCAAGGAGAGCCGGGCAGTCACTACCTTATATCCGCAACAGGAATTTTCACCTCCAGAGAGCAGGTACCTGAAAAGTGCGCTGGGACGCGCTTAGGTGGGCATGGTCACACTTAATTATCTGTAAACTCCGGAGCTGGTAGGGAAACAATTTTAAGCTCCGGAGCTTGGAGCCATTTGCAGCGGAGTTTAGGGGTCGTGTACTAAAGTAAGGGCATAAGAATTGCCTCCCTGGAGTCAATGCCTGGAATAAACATTGAACCCGGCAGCCGTACCAAACCAGAAGACGTCCTGTGAAGAGTTTCATGGCTAAGGAGAAGACGGTGTCAAACAAGGAGGTAAGGAGAAGAGGGGTGTGCTGGAGGGGTGTAAACATTTAAGAAGGCTTCAGAAGAATGCATGGGGCAGGCACAGAAGATATGGGAAAATTAACAGCCCTGCAAGTGCTGACAGGCTCCCTCCCTTTCCCATTTTCTACTGATTAGCATGCACTGGGAGTTGAGAGATATACTGACTTGGAGCATGGAACATCTAACATCATCATCAGCAATTAACAGCCCCACTCATCCTCTGTGAGCTTTCCTCACTCTTAAAAACCTCTGCTCTTTTAGCGATTCCCATAAATGAAGGAGTCCTTAAGAGCCTCATGGCACAGTGGCTAAATGCTTGTAGTTCAAGCAAAACTGTGCTCACGACCTGGGGTTCAATCCCAGGTAACAGGCTCATGGTTCATTCAGCCTTCCCTCCTTCTGAGGTCAGTAAAATGAGTACCCAGCTTGCTGGGGAGGGGCAATGTGTAGCCTGCACACTGTAATTAAAATTGCAAACCACCCAGAGACTACTTGAAGTGGTATGGGGCAGGTATATAAGCTTTCTGAATGGGTGGACCACATAGAAAGTCACAGAGGGGTGGGTCAACTGGGGCTACTTCCAAGATCCTTGTCTCCAAAAAGGAGGAACCAACACTTCCCAAGGTTCCAGTATTTCCCCCTTGCCTTGGCTCTCACTCTCATAGACCTAATCTAAAAAAAAAAAAAAAAGCTTCTCCCTTCAGCCATGTACTTACACTAGAATCTCTCTCTTACTTGTACCAGGACCGCAGTATCCATGTGTGGATATTTTTTCACACATACATACCTCTAAAAAATTATGTTTGTTTTATGGTCTGGTGCATCTTATAGAGCGAAAAATTGCAGTAAGTTACAAAACGTCCATTTGTAGAAGATGGGAGAATGGTTCAATATATTCTCAGTTTTGGAAATTGTCTCTGTGGCGTGTGAAAATGTTTATTTGGGACAATGACTGCTTTGTGGTGGACATATATCTGCTTATTCTGTGTATTCAAAACCAGCTCAGAGTCCTCAAAAACCTTGGTCTCAGCCTGATGTTCAAGTGGGAAGGTCACTTCCTTTCCAGAAATGCAGTGTGGCACCAGGAGTGTGTGCACATCACTGCAGCCCCTCTGAAACATATCCGAAACAAAGAAAGGTTCTTTCTCACAGTCTTTCCTTTCCTCAAATCACATAACACTTCAGTGCCACACACACACACACACACACACACACACACACACACACACACACACAGAGAGAGAGAGAGAGAGAGAGAGAGAGAGAGAGAGAGAGAGAGAGAGAGAGAGAGAGAGAGAGAGAGAGATTTCACATTTATATTGAAATCGGTCCAGCCAGCTGCTAACCAGAGTATGCTACTTGTGCTTCTTAGTGTCATTGTGTTACAATGGTCATGGTATGGTTCTGTGGTTTAGATATCTGGCTGTGGGGCCAGGGTTTAGGCATTCTGTTGCCCACTGTGCCTCTCGAAAGAAGAGCCAGCCTGTGTAACCTTGGGCAAAAACTGCATAGTTAGTCCTAGGGCAACCCCAGAAGAAGGGAAGGGGAAGAGCACTTCTGAGCATATTGGAGCTGGAACCCCCTGGAAAGTGGTTGCCATAAGTCAGTGGTGGTGAACGAAGTGCCAGAATCTTGCCACCACTGCCATAAGTGAAGTACAACTTGACAGCATATGAAAAATCGCAAAAGTCAGGATATTTATTGGGGCAGATTTTACCCATCCATTTTATCTAGTAAAAACAAACAAACAAACATGCAGAGCCATGACACTGCTTGGAACACTTCACATCACAATGTTGAGTAAATTGTCCCTGCCTGGTAGTCATTTAAAAAAACATGAAGTTTAAAAAACAAATCATAGAATATTCATTTTTAAATACATATCCCCCCCTCAAGTATACCTTTTTACATGCATTTTTGTATACTGTTTTCCCTAAATACGCATTTGAATATGCATCTGATAGGTTTGTTGAGCTGAGAAGAATTATACTGCAAAATTCAGAGAACTTCCCTGTGAAGAAAAAGGAAGGATGTGTGTCTTCCAGTCTACACATTTCTCCAGGACATGTGTATCTGGGTGGTTCCTTTAAAAATAAGGATGTGACAAGATCTTCAAGTATACCTACTGTGATGTGATACAGAATTTATCAGAGTTTACTTTTGAAGCTGTGAAGTGAACCCCCGTGCCTTTCGTCTTTGCCAGATCTACTGCTGAAGGAAAATCAAAATGATTAGACAGCTCCGTGGAGGACAGATCACTTTTATTTATTCCTTATTCATTAAAAATACATAGAAGCTTCCATTAAGGTTTATTCCATTAAATCCCACTCTGAGTGTAGTGCCAAAGAATCAATAAAAACACATTTCAAAAGAGAAATCCAACAATTACAAAGTAGCAAATTAAAACAAATTTGGCTATAGGGATTCATACCTGAATTGACGTCTGTTAGATTACCGCATTGTCTGTAATGTGGGGCTTCTCCTTGGAATGTATTCAAGTGCTGCAGCTAGTGGGAAATGTAGGATCCAGACAGGTGATCTCTTTGTTGATCTTGTGTGATCTAATCTGACATGCTTTTACACCAGCCACTTATGTACGGAGAAATATTAAAGGTATTGTACGGCAAAGGTATTCTCCATTGACTGTCTGTCATAGATACGCTTCGTTTTTCTGCTCATCATGATAGGAGGAACTGGCATGTCTTTTAATTCCATCCAGTCTCCCTTCATCTAAGGAGAAAGGAGATGTGCTGCTGGCATCATTAACACAAAAAAGATATAACCAATAGGTAATGCACCTGGAGATTCATCACTTTATTAAAGAAATTAATAATTACAACAATCTGAATACCATCACTTAGCTCCTTTTCTCCACCTCTTCCCAAATTCCTTAATTAAAAAGATTTTCCACACTCTTGAGACGCACTCACTTTTAAAAACGCTAAGCTTTGATCAGCAGTTTCATTGCTCGCCGTGTATTATTTTACATACAAAAGAAAGGAAGAAGAAGAGGAAAATAGATGTGCAGTCTTAGTTTTCCCAAAGCTGCATCTTCAGAAGGGATTTCACATCTTGGGTCCATTTTCCTTTATATTCCCCAAATTTGGCCCTCCAGATGTTTTGGACCACAACTCCCATAGTCCTTTGTCACCGGCAATCTAAGCTTAGAATTCTGGAAGTTGTGGTCTAAAACATCTGGAGGGCTGAAGTTTGGTCATGCCTGCCCTAGAGATAATCTTCACTCTTGTGGAGGTATGATGTCACAGTGGGGTTTCATAGTTGCTGTGTGCTTTGATTCCTGCAGTACTCCCGGTGTACAGAGCAATGGCTCCCAAAGTTGGGTTCCCAGATGTTCTTGGACTAAGATTCCCAGAAGCCAACACCGCTAACTGTGCTGGACAGGATTTCTGAGAGTTGTAGTCCAAGAGCATCTGAGGAAACCAAGGAACTGAGTTAGCCAAAGAGAAATAATGGAACTTGGAAATAATGTGTTAGATTTGATGCGTTCATGTTCAAACACTACTGTGGCATTCAATGGGCAGTTAAGCAAATGCGCCTGCTAATTTTAAAAAACCTAGTTTTGGGGGGAAATGTTAAAGCACTACTTCAGAAAAATCCTGCTTCATGACAGTGATAGCTGTTCGGCAGTGTAATATGCTGCCACAAAGGGTGGTGGAGTCTCCTTCTTTGGAAGTTTTTAAGCAGAGGCTGGATGGCCATCTGTCAGAAATATTGTGATGGGGTTCCTGCATGGCAGGGGGTTGGACTAGATGGC
This sequence comes from Phrynocephalus forsythii, assembly GCA_029282475.1. Lineage (NCBI taxonomy): Eukaryota > Metazoa > Chordata > Lepidosauria > Squamata > Agamidae > Phrynocephalus > Phrynocephalus forsythii. The sequence goes on along the minus strand of JAPFRF010000004.1, from coordinate 110,566,291 downwards.
CCTTGAGGTCTCTTCCAACTCTATGATTCTATGATTCTATGATTCTATGATTATAATACAAACATAAGTGGCTTGACTACGGGGATGTGTTGAGTCTACCTTCTTATTCCCAAAAGTTGTGATGCAAGCCATGCCAAATGGCACACAACTCCCAGTAGTAAAAGTGGTTGGCCTACCAATATACAGTAGCCAAAACCCATTTGGTTTGTAGAGTAAATCATGCTACAGTAAGTCCATTCCATCAATGGGGATTTGGTAAGACAACTGCACTACAGGTTTCATTGATTTATGGGACTGCTCTAACTGCCGCTTCCTGTGCTCAGCTAGAGAGCTCAGTGGATTAGGCCTCCGGCGACAGGAGACAGGAGTTTGGGAGTTCAGTTCCTCACTCTGCCTCTTTGAGACAGGCTGGACTCCATGATTCATCATGCCCCTTCTGGCTCTGCATCTCAAAGTTTATTATTATAGAGTAGATCCATTGGAATCAATCGACCTGATAGAAGAGTTGACTCACCAAGCCTTGTTTGTTTCAGAGGGCCTAATCTAGTGTGATTCCTTGCACTGAATTTTGGCCAATGGTTACCTGTTGAGACATACTTGCCTACAGTTACCTAGGCTGAGGAGACAGCCCATGGACAGTGGACTAACAAGGACAGTTACTTCATGTCCACTCCCATCCTGAGAGGAAGTTTGTTGCGTGTTGATGTTGGTTGCAGTCACATGGTCTTCTTGCGGTTCTGTCCCTGTTTCCGTGTAGGCACAGGCATGATTGATGATACCAGCATGACTGTTTCCGCATGTCCTCGTTCCATGATGAGATGTGAAATTCCATGCCTTTGTTCTCTATTTTTTTTCAGCACGACCTTCCATTTTTCATTGTTTCGATTCTCCGAAGTCTTGCCCTCAATGCGTTACAGAGCTAAGTTTGAGGCATTTGTCTTTTAATCTCTCTGTGCTGCGTTGCTGACTCCATAGGGAATGTACTGGCGAATGGCACTTCACATTCCTGCCACTAGATGGAGAATGGCATGTAGCATGATTATCCTTACCTCACAGGCACTCATATCGGAAGGAGAAGCGAGATGAGGTGATTCCCAAGGCCAGGGAGGAGAATCTCTCATCCCGCTTAGATCGCAGTTCAGGGGCGTGGTCGGGACAAACTCCCCTCATCCCGCAATGGACATGCTGTTAGATTTCTTCATCCCGGTCCCCAGCAGGACTGCAAACATCAATGAGATGGATGTGAAGTGTCAGCCAAGGTTACAGCCATGATAGAGGTGAGCTGTTGGGCAGATATCCCTTCATTTGTTCCAATCTATTGCTTGTAACAAGTGCAGCTCAGATTTGTGAACTAATTATCAATTCCACAACAAGGGAAGGGGACCATTGGAGCAGAATCCAAAATGTATATGATATTTAACTTTGTGGTCCATTGTAATCCTCCCTTTCTTTGCTGTTTTATTATAACTGAAGAGATGAAGAAGTGCTCCGATTACCATACCAAGTCAAGGGAAAACATCTTTCTGGGGACAAGACCATGGAGAGTGTGAATCTCCATTGTCTTATCCAGGTGAATTTATCATCAATCCATCTTTTTTGACTTTCTGATTAAAACACTAACCTAATCCTAACCTAATCCCTTTCAATTTTCAGGAAGAAATTGGAAGGGCGGGTGGAAGGGAGGCAGAGAGTGAAACCTCCCAGAGCCACACTGCAAAGCTTTAATACTAACAGATGGGTTATGCTGGCCAACAGGCAGCACGGATGTCAATTTAATCTATCTTAGATAAAGCAATATGAAAGGTGTTTCATTTATGGGGGAATTTAATTGCCGTCCAAAGGACTGCAGTGTGTGAAAAATCCATAATAGTTGTCTTTAAAGAAGAAGAAAGGGGATGGGGGAAAACAGGTCAGTAACAGTATTGTTAGTTTCTGTTGAGTAAGCGTTATTTTCCCCGAGTGTTAAACTTGCAAAGTTACATAGATCCATATAAGATTTTCTGAGATATCTGATGTGATCTAATTTAAACAGGTGGGCATCTGGGTTCAATATGTTTACAACCCCAGAGGAACTGGAGAACAGCAAATCTTTATTAGACAAACCAGCGAATTCTTGTTTTTGTTTGTAAGCATTTGGGAGTCTATATGTCAGTATCACGAAGCCCATGATTACAGTTTCACAGGTATGGAACCTGCCACAATTCTATTGTGCAAACCCCTGTCATGTGGCTTCTTGCACCCAAGACAGTGGGCATGGAGTTCAACAGGAATTAGAAAGGTAAAATTGAGAGTCTTGTTTGCTCTGTTGAAGAGGTGTTGTCATTGAATGGAAAGTTGCTTGAACTGAAGAGGGTGAAGTTTGGGGTTATATGGACTCGTATTTCTGATTCTGGAATTCCATGCACTGGCACCCAATCAAGAAACAAGTCTACAGTTACTGTCTACAACACCTCCTCGCCACAAATTTCTGCAAATTATCTGTAAGAATTTAATAGCAATTGTAATCATGTCCCATCAAGTCAATTCTGATTTATGATTACCTTTTCCTAGGTTTTCCAGGTAGAGAAAACCCAGAAGTGATTTACCTTTCCTTCTCCTGTGGGACATGGTGGCTCAGTGGACTAAGGCTTCCAAAATCTGGCAGGGTAAAGTCAGCAGCTCGGTGGTTTGAATCCTGGGTGCCACGCAGCGTAGTGAGCTCCCGCCATGAGCCCCAGCTCCTGCCAGCCTAGCAGATCGAACGCATGTCAATGCAAACAGATAAATAGGTACTGCCATAAAAAGTGGGAAGGTAAAACAGTGTTTCCATGCAGCCATGCCGGCCACGTGGCAATGGACTTGCACAACACCTGGCTCTTCGCCTTGCATACAGAGCTGAGCACCCCCAGGAGTCGGACACGACTAGCATGCATGTGCAGGGGGGACCTTTTCATTACTGCAAAAGGTGCAGAAGAGAGAAACTTAAAATGATTACTGGACTGGGGGGCCTCCCTTATGAGGTCGCATCAGTTGGTCATTAAGATGAGGAAAGGCCAAAACATTTGAGGCACTTTAGTCTGGAAAAAAGGTGCCTGAGGGGGGATATGACTGAGACGTACAAAATAATGCAGGACATGAGTAAAGTGGATAGAAGGACACTCTTTTCCCTCTCCCAAAAATACCAGAACTAGGGGACATCCACTCAAATTGAAGTCTGGGAGAGTAAGAACAGACAAAAGAAATTTTGTTTTCACCCTGCCCATTGTTAGTTTGTGGAACTCCCTGCCACAGGATGTGGTGATGGCATCTGGCCTGGATGCCTTCAAAAGGGGATTGGGGTGGAAAAGTCCATCACATGTTACAAGCCATGATAGAGATGTGTAATCGCCAGACTTAAAACTGGGGTACTTCAAGGACCAGATGCAGGAGAGTGATATCAAGAGACAGATATCTAGTTTTGTTCATTCCCGGACGCATCTGGTGGGGACACTGTGAGATACAGGAAGCTGGACTAGATGGGCCTTTGGCCTGATCCAGCATGGCTCTTCTTACATTCTTCTTATGTTCTTATGTACCTCCTGTGGTTGCCCTGAACCAGGCACGTTGGGGAAATGAATTCCATCCCAAGCTCTGGGAACCTAACCACATACAGCTAAAACAAAGTAAAATAATACTCTCTTTTTTTGGTACAGATATCGGGGTGGGTTTTTTTGGGGGGGGAGGGGTGAAAATATTGGTCACCCACTTTAGCTTGGATGGGAAGTTTAGGCTGGAACGGGTGAAGAGTATATCAGGAGGTGGTGCTAAGAATCTGTACGAGTTCTGAGGAAGAGTAAAAATGGGTCGATAAGGTTAACGTTCCACCTACTAAACCGGAGTCCCTAATGAGATGAGCAAAATTTGTCAATACAGAGGGAGGGAAGAAAACAAAAAAAGAAGTATCCATCCTGGGTCAATTGTCAGAAACCTCTTTTAGATGAAGTGGGTACTAACCGGTATGACAAGATGAAACTAAAAGGCATGGAACTTGTCGATACCCCATTGATTGTTCCCATCGAATTGACTGCAGACGATGTACAAACGCTTTGTGTTTTATGTCTCGCACGGCAGCCTCTCACCTCGGCCAAGAACTATTAAATAACTGGCAGCGCTGGTGTCTACTGTCAAAGATTTTCTTGCAGCTCTCGATTCATTTTGGAGCAATGGCCAGTTTCGACCTTAGGGGCATTTGAATGCGGAGGTCTGAAGAGCCCACCCTGGTGCTGCGGATAGTTTTATCTGGTGCTGTTTGTGGGTGCCCCTCAGCTGATTTGGGGATCAGTTTGGAGGTTTTAAACCTATCCTCTAGTCTGACCTGAAGATTTGTGCCCAGACTGGAGTCTCAGTTTGTAAGAGTCCCATTCCTTCGCAGAGGAAAATCAAAGTGGCTATAACTTTTTGTTTGCTTGCTTTATTTTTGTGGCATGAAATTGAGAGGCATGATTGGGAAAGAAATTTGTTTTCCATATTTTAGACAGCTTGATTCAAGGCATTAGGTATTAGGCACATTTGAGACACATACAAACACACACAGACACTGACAGACAGACAGACAGACAGACAGACAGACAGACAATTTAAAGATATACACAAATTGGTAAATGGTGATTCTTCACAATGTTTAATGCATCAACTTTCACAAATTATGAATTTATGAATGTTTTCCTGATGAATCAATTTGCCAGTTTGTCTTGCCTTAAAAACCTCAATAAATCCCCCACACACACACCAGCAGCAGCACCTAGAGATACCAAAATCATAGAGAGGCAACCTTTGACTCATCCTTGCAAGTTTGGTGATGTGTGGGTTTCAGGCATCCAAATTTTGTACCCATTAAATGCCCCCCCCCCGCCAGGAAAGCAACAGAGGTTGCAAATGGCAAAAGGCCCCAAAAAGAGACAAAAAGGAGTTGAGGAACAGATAAGTCAAAAATCACTTTTTAAAAGTTGATTTGTATTCATTGAGGGTGTTGTATTTGATGAGTATGAATCAACAAATTAGCAATTGGATTTGTGCTCCCAATACAGATACATTTGTAAATTCGCTTTGCTTCAGCCTAGGTCTGGCCATTCTTCATTTGGGGCCTCCTCTCCATCCTAATGAGGTGGGTCATATTTTTTTGATTTATCTGAATCCAAAATGCAGCCCTGGTGTTACTTTATTCGTCTTATAAATAAGATACACATAAAGATCATCAGGGAGGGACTTGGGTCCCCTACTACCAAATTTGGGGCAATTAGGAAAGGGGAACACTATTAGTGCTTTATTTTATTTCTATTAAATTTTTAAATTCAGGAATGGTGAGAGGCCCTGGTGGTAAACTCACCTGTCTGGGTTTAGGCATTGTACAATTAAGATTTGCCTGAGTGTGGGCCAGCCTTTTTGCTATTCTGCCTCAGACAGCTCTGTGTCTTTGACTAGTGGAGGATCCTATGGATGTTTACATAACAGGCCTTGGTTAGCTGCAGCTCATTTACAATGCTCTGGGGCTTGTTTCAGTTATGGACATGGCCACATATCTCATTGCATAACAGATGTGCCAGGGAACCTTGCCAATTTGCCACAGTCGCACCACCTTAAACAAAAAGCCATCAGATGCTGCTGACCATTGCATACCAGGTAAAACACAATCAAAACAAAAACAAAAATAATAGGGACACATGACGGCACCTTAAAGACTAACTGCTATAATTTAACGGGGGCTTTTGTGGACAAGCCCACTTCCTCAGACATAAGAGTGGGACTACCTGGCAAATATTTATTCACGGAGACCACAAACCAGAGACATTATTTCGGCACAAATTGTTATCCTAAGAATGACCTTTAAAGACCCTGTTTATATTTAGCTGCCAAAAAAAATAATCAAAAAGTGTTCTGCTTATATATCGCCCCATACCACTTCAAGTAGTCTTTGGGCAGTTTACAGTTTAATTACAGTATGCAGACTACACATTCCCCCCCCCAGCAAGCTGGGTACTCATTTTACCGACCTCAGAAGGATGGGATTGAACCCCCACGTTGTGAGCACAATCTTACCTGAGTACAGGTTTTTGATGGACACCTAAATTAATCCAGGCTGTATGTAACAAGTATGAACAATATGGAAATAAGTGTCTCTAATCACCAATGGGGCTAGTGAAGTGGCACTGGTCGATAGTAAGGAAATATAGCTGGGAATTTCAGCAGATGATTTTGATGATGGTGGGGAGTACAGGCTGAGGCTTACTCAAATGCCTTTCCTTCAGAACATCTCTAGAAAGCTCATTCCGAAGGAGGGCAGAACATCCTGCTCTTACTCTGACATCTGTGTCATGTAGGTCAATCTGACTCAGAAATAACTTGGTGCTATCATGCTGCCATTTTGCTCCTTGGTTGGCTCAGGACTGTCTGGGGAAGAGGACCATGGATTATGTTGTGTGTGTTTTTTTTTTCCTGAAAGGCAATGAGGCTGAAGATGTGGTAGAGTCTGACTCCTAACAGACCCTCCCTTAAATAGAGCAACGGGAAGGTCGGTGTGAGATTCTTCCCGTTATCATCTTCTTGAACAATTTTCATGGATGCAAATCCAGCACCACCTCGGTGGATGCCAAGATAATTAATATGATAACCCCTTTTGTTCTAGGCAGACAAGAAAATGTGGAAGAAGTGGAAAAACAAAGATGAAATTACAAATTTATGCAGTGAGCAGCTGGACAGAACTACTTCTGTTCAGATCCTTGACTGGAAAGGCTGCAAGGTGACCCTCAAGGATGGCCATAAACGCTCACCACCTCTTGAGATCTTTGGTTTCCACTGTCATACTGCTCTAATAAGCAAAATCAAAACTAGACTATGGGTGATTCCTTCATAGGCTGCCAGTAGAAAAACAAAAAAAAGTTGCTGAGCTTTCGAGAGCACAAGCCCTCTTTTTCAAAGCAGGTATAAAAGTCCAAATGTGGCAAGGGATGTCGTTTGCCAGGAGAGAGTTCTTAAAAGTTCGCATGTCAAGATGGATGCCAGGCTTTTTCTTGGAAGGCACAGAGCAGCCTGGTCCGAAGGGGCTGGACTTTACAGGCCATTGAAACAAAGAGCTGCATGGTATGGGCACCTCCCTCTTGCTTAAAACCATCACCTCTCTATTGGCACTTGCTCTAATGGTTAATGTTTCCCCCCTTGATATTTGGCCAAAATCTTGCTTCCTATAGTTTGAACGCATTTTTGCATATTGTGCGCTAATATGGACGGACTTGTATTTTTGTATTTGGTGCAAAATCTGCCTAGTGAGATACATGGATAATAGAACCAAGTTATTAGCTGGCACCCAAATTCAACTGGAAAAAAATCCGTTCCCCTTTTCACTTGGTCTCTGTATTGTCTCCCCCCCCCTTTCTCTCATCCTCCATCAATGGCATAAATGCACATTCTGTTCAGCATCTTTCCTCCACCGCCCGCCCCCCCATTTCCATCCTTGCTCATTGGAAGAATAAACCCAAGGCAGCTCTTTATTTTCTGTGGGGCACAGAAGCTTTTGGGGTGACCCTATGCTAATTGGCCACATACATAACAAAATCAAACCCAGACTTGTTAGCTGGAAGGTCATCCAGTGAAGCTTTTAAAGACGCTTTTCAAGGAAGCTAAAGGAGAAATGTATGAATCAACAGGCAGGAGAGAGACCTCACCACTGCTGAGTGACTCATCTGGGGAGAGGATTCGATGCATTAGCATAGTGTCACCCATCTCCATTCCTTTGTGGAACCAAAAACAGATACCTTTTCCCCTTGTCTCTGGACGACCTTCTCAAAAGGAGCTTTGGGAAGTCCTCCGTTGCTCATCTTGCCAAGCAGAGCCTTGGTTTATCTCCTAGGACAGTCTTCCCTCCTCAATCTTTCCTCACTCTGCTTTCAACAAACAACTCCTAGGACAGTGGTGGCGAACCTTCGGCACGCCAGATGTTTTGGACCACAACGCTCAGAATTCCGAGCCTAGATGGCCAATGACAAAGGATTGTGTGAGTTGTGGTCTAAAATATCTGGAATGCCAAAGGTTCGCCACCACTGTCCTAGGAGATGTTTCTTGAAAGCAGAGTGAGGACAGATTGCTCAAAAACAGTTAGTTCTACTAAGGGATGGATGGCTCCATAGTCCCATAATATTAAGAACATGATTTTAGGCCACTGGTTGATGGTGTGAGGTTCATGTTTCCACACTTTTGAAGGTCAAGCCTTCTTGTGTAGCCTGTTAGAATTGGTGGAATCAAAGAAATGGACGAGACCTCAAGGGCCATCTAGTCCAACCCCCTGCCATGCAGGAACTCCCATCATAGTGCTCCTGACATATGGCCATCCAGCCTCTGCTGATCTGAGATCTGTTCCACATTTCAGCAAAACCCTGGGCTTGGGCTTATGCCACTAGTCTGTCATAACTTTTTATACCATGCTTGAAGGATGTCTGACCTCCCTATCATAGAATCATAGAATAGAATCATAGAATCATAGGCCATCCAGTCCAACCCCCTGCCATGCAGGAACCCCCATTAAAGTACTCCCGGGCCCTGATATCCTGTTGAGTAACTGACACCTGCAAAAGGGTGGCAACTTTATGGTTATTGGAGAATTTTCCATAATTATATGTTTTCTTTGGCTTTTCCAGCTCCCAGGTAACCCCCTTCATTGCATAAAAGGCATTGGAAGGAAGAACATCTTTAATTAACTGAAAATCACCACTGCCAGATGAGGTTCATGGTGGGGGATAGATTTTCAGCAACTACCATAAATACTTCCACCTCCTGCCCTGTGGGGGGTAAGTCTTCCAATCAAAATCAGCTGGCATGAGATAAATGTAAGAAAAGTTTAATTACAGTAACCCCCCACCACCATTTTGCGTTTCATGTACCGCAGTCCCGCTATATTGTGGGACTGCAGTCCAGCTGATTAGCGCTGGGGTGGGGGAGAAAAACCTTTATTTCCCCACCCCAGCAGCAATCATCTGGAGCCCAGGGGTGGGGAAGGGGATTTGAAGGGTTTAAAAAGTGGTGCACTCTTTCTCCTGAGCCCCCATGAGGGGGTGGGGAGTGGCACACCAGTTTTTAAATCACCTGGGCTGCTCCAAGAAGTCTTGGAGCAGCCCGGGTGAGTGACGGTGGGAGATTTGATTTCCCCACCCCACCCCCTCAGGCCCCACCTGACCTGCATCCGCATATCCTGGATGTTCAGTCATTGCAGGTCGGGTGGGTCCCTAACCCCCGCAATATGAGGGGGGGGGTTACTGTACCAGAAATCACATACCCACCTTTGATAACATCACCGTTCCCCAGGGATAAGTGATACAACAGGGCTCCAGCCCCATCGGGGGCAACCGATGGCCCCTTCAGAGTTTGCCAGATTACAGCCAAAAACACATGGAAAGTGTTAAGTTGTCTACGACTGCAATAAATGACATCACAACTGTGTTGATATGATTGACACTAGAGATGGGCAGCTTATGAAAAAAGGACACATTGTTTCATTGTTTCATAAGCTTTTTTCTCTGTTCCTCTACTCTTTGGTGATGTTTTTAAGGCAACGTTTAAAAGAGATACAGGTTGTTTTCCTCAGAGTGCCTACCTGTGGACACTCCTTGTATTGTAGGCTGTATTTCAGAAGCAGCTGCTACCGCTAAAAAACAACAACATATAACAAAAGACTCAAGGTAGTGTGCCTCCCCCGCCCCTCCCTTGTCGAAATACGTCTTGACTTTGCTCTGTGCCTCTGCATCTAGCATTTAACACCGCATGTTGGCAATTAGCCTCCCCTTAATGTGGGGGATCCAGCAGTTGCTTCATCCAGGAGTTGCCGCTTATTATGCAAAGAGAGTATGAATAATCCTCCCTGGGAGTAAGGCAATTGTCAAGGACCTGCTAACTTAATTCTCTCCTTTACAGCTGCCATGTAGCAAGAGGAGGGAAGGCTGGCACAACCGTGCCAGCTTTGAGCCTGCACTGGCAGCCTCTCGTTGATGTTGACCTCTGTCGCCATGGTGGCAGTGTTTTCCCTCTCCAATGACTAAGGCCTGGCTCATTCGGTTTTCAAGAATGTTTGCAGCTCGGGGTGCAGTAAGCTTCCCACCCCCAACATCCCTACTCCTGTGGGAGTGGGCTGGACTTCCTCAGTGCTAGGGTTTCCCCTGATCCTGGCTGCCTGGCACTGGCTTCCAATCTGATTCTGCATCAGCTTAAAGGTGATGGCCTTGAGCTATAAAGCCTTGAACCAGTGGTGTCCAACCTTTGCCCCTCCAGATGTTATAGACCACAACTCGCACAGTCCTTTGTCATTGGCAATCTAGGATTGGAATTCTGGGAGCTGTAGTCCAAAGCATCTGGAGGTCTGAAGTTTGGACACCCCTGCCCTAAACCGTTTGGGATCTTAGTACATGGCAGAATTAAGAAGAGATATGCACCAACATTCTTCAGTGTGGTTCCATTGAAGAGGATGGCTGAAAGTCTGCACTTGTCCAGTTGTTATTATACTTGGATTTCAAAGTTTCTGGTGATTGCTCTTAATTTTTAACTTGGCTCTTGTTGGAGGTGTATGTCTCTGGTCTTAATTTGTTTGCTTGATGGCGCTTTGGTTTCCTTCTGTTTAGAACAAAAGGGCACCGGGGGGCCCTCACTAGGGCAGAAGAGCAGTGCACAAATGTTTTTATAAATAAATTAAAATTGATTAATTAATGAGGCATAGGTCTTTCAAAGGCTATTAGCCGTGGCAGGTAAATGTAACCTTCTCATTCAGAGCTGATAGGATGATAAATACCAGTTATTGGGCTTGTGGTGAGGAAGCGGAGGTGGGGGTTATTCCTTGGTGACCAGCCCCTGCCTCACATAAATGCATCTAATTGACCATTCCAATATAGAAGTGGAAACTTTGGCATACTCCAAAGGAGCTTTGGTTCCATTCTTACAAAACCCATTTGTCCCCCTTTCTCCATTAAGAATCAGTGAAAGATAAATCTAGGTGAGTCGTGCTACCCAATGACAGTCCATCAGGCATAAAACTCAGCGAATTGAGTGCATTTTGGTGCATGGTTTGCTCAAGGGTCCTCTGATGTCAGGATCACAATTTCTTTTAATATCATTAGTTCTTTAGTTACGTACAGTGTAATATTGTACAGGCCTGCTCAGCTTGATTTTTTTTTTTTGAGTTCAGTAGAACTGGTTCCATCCTCAGCGGGGCTAGGACCGAACCAGGAGGAAAGCCTTCTGGGTTCAGGGGAATCTCCTTCCAAGTAGACATGGGTAGGTTTTCATGGTTACTTTCTCTGGGAAAATAGTTTGCATGGATGCAAAGGAATATTTGTTCATCTGTAGAATTGTGGCCTGCAAATAAAACAATCAAATAAATCTTCTGATGGGTAAGAACAAATTAATTAAGATACTTTGGTATCAAATATAAAGGCCTGAAAACTCTTGCATGAAAGAAATGTTTGAGCAATCTCTCTCTCTTTCTCTCTTTTACACTGATGGCTCCCACTTTTTTCGTCTTCCTTTGGCCACTGCAGATACAGTAATTCCCCACTTATTATGGGGGTAGGGGCCCGGCCTGACCCTTGGCAAAGGAAAATCCATGATATGTGGACACTGGGTCATTTTGGGACTGGGGAGCCTGCCTGTGGCCTCCTACACCTAACCCAGGCCTGCCATTGCCCTGAACGGGCCTTCAATGGGCTTCCTGGGCCTGTCGGAGGCCTCAGAAGTGGTTCTGGGGGATCCTGAAGGCACTTCCGTTTTTCGTAAACCACTTCCAGTTCACCAGAAACCACTTCTGGGGCCTCCAACAGGCCCGGGAAGCCCGTCGAAGGCCCACTTGGGGCAGCACTAGGCCTGGGGTAAGTGCAGGAGGCCTCAAAAAGGCACACCAAGCTTGCTTCAGGGCTTCTTGCCTTCACATACTGCGGTCCCGCGATATACCGAGACTGCAGTATATGAACCGCAAAATGGCAGGAGGCGAATGTACACACTGGGGTTTAAGTTAAACTTGTGGAGATCAATTTCTACCAACATGGAATGAAGAAAATTAGAATTAGGGATCCACTCCGAGAATTCATGTAACACTTCCATTGGGCGTGGGCAGTGAAGGAGATATTTGCATTGCATGCATGGTGCCATTTTGGCTGGATGTTGACTAGGGAGCTTGTTTTTTCATGGAGAGATTCCCTCTTCCCCTATCCTTTTGTTTTTGCAAGAACTGGATATGAGTGTTGGCCCCTTCCCATTCTATGCAGTGCATTTACCTCACCGGAGTTCGCTTGAAGCTCTCTCAAGTTGTATTCGGTTGTCCATAGCTTTACGTCTTCTCTTTTAATGTGAATCACTGCTGTTGACTCTTTTCCCCCCCAAATTTAAATATCACCTTTCAGTGTTGTGCGCTGCCTCGAGCCCTTTCCAAGGAGAAAGGTGGGGTAGAACCATTTCAAACAAAATCAATAATAAAATAAAAAGGCTGTTGCCGTTAGACGCTCACCAAGATCGCGAGCACATCCTTGACCTCCATTTATGAAGAGAACCGCTTTTCATTTGCACCTCCCCAACGCTAGCTCAGTTTCACTATTAGGATGTTATTTGAAAGTTCACTGCCAGAGGAATGTGTGAAGATGACTCAAGCTGTGATACCCTTTGCCAGGACGGCCGGGGGGGGGGGGAGACGAGGAACGAGGAGCTGTTTCTCAAAGTTAAATTAGACACCCTGAATTAATCCTGAGCACTTCTGAGATCGCGCTCTTCATAGGGAATGCTAATGATGATGTTTGCCAACACTTTTCACGAGGCCTTTTCTCTACAAGAATTCTTAAGGTCTTTGGGAGGCTTGGGAAGAGACAGGCCTCTTCCTCCTCCTCCTCTTATGCCCTTCTGTGGACTCAACTACACAGCCGCTGTCTGTCACTGTCCTTGCTGTTCTCGTAGAATTATTGAGTTGGAAAGGGCCCGTGAAGCCATCCTTGTCTTGTTTCATTTCCTGTGGCATCTGAGTGCAGACTACCACCGAAGGACATTGGTCCCATTGTCATACTACTCTAACATTTAAGAGTCCCCCCTCCGATATTCAGCCAAAATCTGGCTTCCTGTAACTTGAGTCTATTATTAATTGTGCTGCACTTTGAGAACAAAACCTTTCTCTTTTCTGTACGGCTGCCTTTCAAATATTTGAATATTGTTATCCTATCCCCACCCCTCAATCTCCTTTTCTCCAGGTTAGGGATGTCCAGTTTTAGAATCATAGAATCATAGAGTTGGAAGAGACCTCAAGGACCATCCAGTCGAACCCCCCTGCCATGCAGGAACCTCCGTCACAGTATTTCCAACAGGTGGCTTGCCATCCAGCCTCTGCTTAAAGACCTCCAAAGAAGAAGACTCCACCTTCTGGAGGGCCGAAGTTTTGACATGCCTGCTCTAGATGGTTGCCTTTTCAATAGAGAGATGCCAAGTCGAAACTTACTCATTTTTCTTAACATGCATGGGAATAATAATAAAAAAGCCTACTTTTCGCCTTGTGAAACGCTGGAGGGGAAAGGAGCAATGGAGGAGGGGTGCTTTTTGGAAGGGATTTGTGAATAGGACAGAAGAGGAGAGTTCACTTTCCACCTATTTTCCAGCTGCCTTCTCCACATGACCCCCATCAGCCGTGCTCTCCCTCAGATGTGCTACCGGGATCTGTTGCTCTGACTGTCAGCAGATTTAAGGGGGCAGCAAATATAATAATAATAATATATACTTGTGCCTGACACAAAGCAGTGCAGCAGTAACGTAGATAAAATGTTAGTATTGATATGAAGGGTTTGCAGAGTTAGTCTAATAGAAAGACAATAACAATGAATAGAGTAAAAACTCATATATTCATATATACATCAAAATATACACAGCATAACAACCAAGCATTATATACAATATATCAAACAGACAAACAGAGCGTGGGGTAAACTGTTTTTACCATAACAGTCCCCAAATTACAAATGACAAGCTAGTGCCTTTTATACATATTCAGCACTCATAAGATCTGATGCAATCACTAATTAACAATCTGATGCAATCTGATCTAACCATTACAAATCATGATGTTACAATCAGTTCCACCTGCACTTCATCACTTAACATGCCTGTGATTACTAGTCTCTAACACTTGTGGATTAACATCATGACACTGCAGAATCTAACTGCCTCCATTTTACAATTCACTTTACACATTCTGTTAAATATACATAACATATGTTTTGTCAACTTTTACATATGTTGACACCCCTCCTATATTTAACAAATTTTTACTCCTAGCCTTTTCTTAAAACATACATGTTTATCTTTACACAAAGGCTTTGTAAATATGTCAGCATAATTATCAACACTTGTACAATATTCCAATACAATCAAATGTTGTTCTATGCAGTCCTTCACATTCTGGTAACGGATCCCAATGTGCTTGCTTCTGGATCTGACTTTCTGATTCTGTGTTAATTGGATACACGAAAAAGAATCATTATATACTTTGACTGGTAGTTTTACATTTACATTCACATCCTTTAACAACTGTACTACCCAGGTTAATTCACAACACAAATCACTCACAGCCCCATACTCAGCTTCTGTAGAAGAACACGAAATGTACCTTTGTCTTCGGGCTTTCCAGATAATTAGTGAGTTACCTAAAAATATGGCATATCCAGACATTGACCTCCTTTCTGGACTTGAACCCCAGTCAGCATCTGCATAGCTAATCAGATCAAGATTATCAAATATGGATATTTTCAACTTTTCATGCATTGTTCCTTTAAGATATTTCAAAACTCGCTTTATACCTTTCCAAATGCTTCATCAACAAATACTATCAGTATCAAAAAACCTTTTGTATACAAGCAACCTATTTCTCTTGCAAAATGTCCTTTGCTTTCTGGCGCCATCCACTGGTGCATCCACTTGCCGTTCCTTCAGAGACATATGCTCTTTGTCCATGGCCCATCATCCACTGCTTCCTTTCATCTCCAGGCATCAGCAGCACATCTTCAAAATTCTGTGGCTCATGGAATACATTATTCACAACAAACCTTTCAGGTGGCACTCCTTTATTAGATCTTGTAGATTTTCTGATCAACACTGGCTCCTCATCTTCCACTTTTTCATCATGAAATGATGTAGACTCCCCTCCATCACTGGCAATCTCATCTTTCATTTTTCCATCATGTAATGGTGTAGACTTCCCTCCATCACTGGCAACTTCTTCAACCTCAGTGTGGGGACAAATACTTGGCAAAAATACTTCATTATTAGCATGTATAGCTTCCCAATTTTTCTGTTCACAAAATTTTGCAGACCTGCTTATATAAACTTTTCCATGACTGTCACAAAAACGCCAGGATTTAGCTGCAGGTTGAACACCAATAAACATAAGCTTTCTAGACTTTGGACTGTTCTTGTGTCTATACCTCTTTGGAATTAATACCTCTGCTTCAGAGCCAAATATATGGAGATATTTGATTGTAGGTTTTTTACCATGTATTAGAGTATATGGAACTTCATTCACAGCTGAACTCCACACTCTATTAGACACATAATTTGCATATTTCATTGCCTCAGCCCAGTAACCTTTGGGAAGTTTTGCATCTACCAACATTGCATTCATGATATTCTGAAGAATCCCATTCTTCCTCTCAGATAATCCATGCTCAGCAGAAGCAGAAGGGTTTATCAATCTATGTTTCACCCCTTTCTTTTCTAAATAATCAACAAACTGCTTTGCTAAAAATTCACCACCTCTGTCACTTTGTACAGCTAAAATTTTCTGCCTGTACTGTCTTTCTGCCATCACAAACCATTTCTTAAATACAGCACTCACTTCACTTTTGTGCTTTATTATGTAAACCCAAGAATAACGTGAATAATCATCTGTTATCACTAGACAAAACCTGGCACCACCAAATGAATTAGCCATGGGTCCAATCACATCAATATGTACCAGCTGTAATGGTTGATGTGACTTTCTCAAACTCTTTTTTGATATGGGTGCAGACTTCACCTTTGTGCCTTTACAAACATGGCAATCTAAAAACTTTTACAGTTTTGCACTGACCCATGTTCCACATGTTGTAGAGTTTTCCTAATATTTTCAAAACTTAGGTGCCCTAATCTTCTATGCATCAAATGTATGCATTTGTCATGTAGAGGCTTATTTTCAATCATGTTCAAAACTTTCTCAGAAGTGCTTATCATAAACAAACTGTTTTGGAGTCTTCCAGTTGCTATTGTTTTTCCATTCTTTACAATCTTGCAACTATTCTCACTAAATTGTACATAAAAACCTTGTTTTACAAGCATAGGCACACTCAATAAATTATTCTTTAAAGACGGTATATACAGGACCTTATCAAATACACATTTGAGAGGTTTGAAAAATATATTACCTTCTCCACAGACTTTTGCCTGAGTCCCGTCTGCCAAGGTTACATTTCTACAATTAAACAAAGTTAGTTTCTCAAACAAACATTTCTTGTTTACACAATGAATACTGGCTCCTGAATCAACAATAAATAATTCCTGTCTTGAGCACTCTTGTTCCTTATCATTAATTACAGACAGCTGTTGACCTTCACTCCTCCAGCTTGTGCCGGCAACTCTATTTTGCTTTTGCCGCTTGTTTACCTTATCACAGTAACGAAAAACATGTTGGTTACTCCCACAATTATAGCATCTTCTAATTACTTGTATTGTTTCTCCAGACACTTGAGGAGGCTTATTATTTACTTTAGAATCATTCCTCCTTGATTCTTCCTGCTGGAGTCTTGACTGTATATATGAAATAGACAATTCATCACTCTTCATAGCTTCTAATCCCATTACTAAATTGTCATATAACTCATCCAGGCTTGATAATATAACAAGACATTTATACTCCTCTTCATGATTTATGCCCACTTCAGACAATTGCTGAAATATACTATTTACTTTCCTTATATAATTAGAAATAGTTTCACCTGGGCTCTGCCTTGACCGGAACAGTTTTTTCATTAGAGATACCTTACTTCCAGCTGTGTCTCTGATGTGAGCTGCTCTGAGAAACGACCAAGCCTCATGAGCTGTTTTTGCTTCCTTCACATAAACGAACTGCGTTTCTTCCAAGGATAACATTATAATTGCCAAGGCTTTTTCATCCTTCTTCAAATCTTCTTCATCAGCTTCCTCATCAAGCTTCGTATCTACATACTGATAGAGCTCATGGAAGATCAAGAAATGCTTCATTTGCAGACACCAATTCAGGTAATTACTGTCAGAGAGCTTTACAAGAGGCATTGAATTTAAATTTATACTTGCCATTCTTGCTGATATGTGCCGGCTCCTTATCTGCCGTTATCTGCAACACTTTTTTCAGCTTCTTCTCGGCAAATATTTCCTCAGCCTCCACAGCTTCCAGTTTAAATCACACTCTGTTTTGCTTGGCTTGTCCTTATCTGCTGCTTTTCTCCTCTGCTCTCATTCCAAGCCTCTGAGAAAAATCCTTTGCAGCTCTGCTTTGTTACCATTTCAACTTCAACCTGTTTCCTCTGCAAAAACACAACTTTACACAACACACACTTTATCTATACAGGTACAACAAAACCCATCAGGCTGCTGACCCAGCTGGGCCCATAACCCTGTCAGCAGATTTAAGGGGCAGCAGGCAAATATAATAATAATAATATATACTTGTGCCTGACACAAAGCAGTGCAGCAGTAACGTAGATAAAATGTTAGTATTGATATGAAGGGTTTGCAGAGTTAGTCTAATAGAAAGACAATAACAATGAATAGAGTAAAAACTCATATATTCATATATACATCAAAATATACACAGCATAACAACCAAGCATTATATACAATATATCAAACAGAGCGTGGGGTAAACTGTTTTTACCATAACAGTCCCCAAATTACAAATGACAAGCTAGTGCCTTTTATACATATTCAGCACTCATAAGATCTGATGCAATCACTAATTAACAATCTGATGCAATCTGATCTAACCATTACAAATCATGATGTTACAATCAGTTCCACCTGCACTTCATCACTTAACATGCCTGTGATTACTAGTCTCTAACACTTGTGGATTAACATCATGACACTGCAGAATCTAACTGCCTCCATTTTACAATTCACTTTACACATTCTGTTAAATATACATAACATATGTTTTGTCAACTTTTACATATGTTGACACTGACATCGTTCCACCACTGGTGGGTTTGGGAATTCATAGCCGCTGAACTCATTCCTGGGGTAGCACTTGGATGGGTGGAGAGCCCAGAACGTTTCTAGGGTAGTCACTACAGACAAAATGAATGGGTAAACTTGAACCTCTGCACCTGCATCACTGGTTTATCTCCCCACCCTGAGGGGGATATGATTGAGACGTACAAAATTATGCAGGGCATGAGTAAAGTGGATTGTGGGACGCTCTTCTCCCACTCACAAAATACCTGAACTAGGGGATGTCCACTCAAACTGAGGATTGGGAGAGTGAGAACGGACAAAAGAAAATACTTTTTTACCCAGCGTGTTGATGGAGATGTGTCATCTCCAGACTAAAAAAAAAAAACAGGGTACTTCAAGGGCCAGATGCAGGGGAGTGGTATCAGGAGACAGATATCTAGTCTCATGCACTTCCAGACGCATCTGGTGGGTCCAGTGTGAGATACAGGAAGCTGGACTAGATGGGCCTTTGGCCTGATTCAGCATGGCTCTTCTTATGTTCTTGTGTTCTTATGATCTGTCCTCTCTCTCTCTCTCTCTCTCTCTCTCTCTCTCTCTCTCTCTCTCTCTCTCTCTCTCTCTCTCTCTCTCTCTCTCTCTCTCTCTCTCTCTCTCATGGAATTCCCTCTATTTCCAGAGGCCTCGTGTTTTAGCGCCCATTGTTTAATGATTAAAGACAAGGAACCGTGTCCTTCTTTCATGCCAATCACTTTCCTAGCTCCTCCGAGTCTTTGACGCTTTGCAAAATGAATAATGGAGAGTAAGGATTACGCAACTGGTTTAGCTATAAATACAGGGATAATAAAAAATAGATACTAATAAATAATGGAGCTACCAGGATTATGCAAGAAGAGATCCAGGCCTGCAGCACAGAGGTAAAGACAGATGTTGACGTCTCAAAGAGAATCCCGCTCATTCAGTTTTACGCTAACTTAGTTTTTCTGGGTACCACAATGGCATCTTAAATTTCCCTATGATAACCTTTGAACAGTAGTGTTGGAAGGGATCTTTAATGGCTCTTCAAGCCCATGCCCTGTCAAGGAGGCCCAGTGGGGAATTGAACTCCCAACCTTCGACTCCATAGCCAGAGACCTAAACTCCTCAGCTGTCTTGCAGTTGGACTGGGCAGATTGAAACAGGGGTCTGGGTGATTTGTAGAAATGACCCATTTAATCCTCGCTCATACAGAATAAATAGGCTTTAGTGGAGGGGTTTTCTGGGGTCTTGAGAGTTAGATTTAGGATTAGCCTTGGGGTTAGAATTTGGGTTCTGGTTCGGATTAGTGCCAACAACCCACCAACAAAAAAGCATGGCATTTCTGCAACTCTGTGTCACTGTTTGCTGAATGTTGCTACGTGGCAAGTGTAGTCCCCATGTGTTACTTTAGCTGCAATTTACGTGGTGGTGGTGGTGGTGGTGGGGGAGATCTCGTTGCTAGAAAGCAGTCATTTGAATGGGACTCCCTCTGCCATTTTTTTGTTTGTAGAAACTGCAGTAATTGCAACAGAAACAAATTAGCCAGTGCACGAAATTTGGGGAAATTGTTCCCACTGTGATAGCGTCATAGAATGCCTGTAATGTGGGTCAAACTTAATGGGATTTCTGTGACAAAACTGGACAGCAGGGAGCTCAACTACCCCATCCCATGCAGTAGAGAATTAAGGAGATGGATCCGATGGTGCTGGTTGCTCTAGGAGAGGCGTTGAGTGTTTCCTGTGTATGCCACTTAAGAACTTCGTTCATATTGCTTCGACAGCACTAAATGACCTCCTCCAAGGACCGTGAATCTAATCAGGGCATAATGTCACTTGAAGGGAGGCATTTACAGACATCTCCATGTCCCATAATGTCTTTATGATTATCCTTAATTTCTGGAAGCTAGTGAACGGATTGGTGTTCAGCAGTTGGATCTGCTGCCTAATAGCCTTGCAGGCAACGACAATCAAAGGCACCATTTGTTAAAGGCTAGATTTTTACCGGGGGGGGGGGTTCGAACGGCTGGCAGCAACACAGAGGAGGTGGGAATTTTGTTGACACGCAGCGGACTGTTGCGGACTTAGAGAAATTGGCAGATAGGCATGGGTGGTCTTTATCGTGCATTTCTATGCATCTGACAAGGTAGAGCTGTGCTTATTATTTGGACGGGAGACTCCTGGAGCCTTTGCAAATGAAACAAGGCAACCAAATGGTTCACATTAGACATGCTTGCTTCTGCCTTTGTCGAGACACGTTTTTCTTTACCGCTGACAGTTATTATTATTTTCTTCATCTTGGCCTGGTGGGTCTAAACTGTTTTTGCATTGCACCAGATCCTATGGAGTCAATGCATAACAATTAAAGTTTCCTTGGTGGAGGAAAAAGGCATTCCAACATATCGGGGCACCCTGTAGGATGGTGTTGTTCCTGGACAAGAGCAAGGTTTCTCTTGCATCTGCACTAACACTGAAAAAAGTGTGCTTTGCAAAAAAAAAAAATAGCTGTATTTTACTTTTTGGGAAAGTGTGCTTCATGCACACAAAATCATGTAAAAAGTTAACAAACAAACAAACAAACAAACAAAAACCTGATTTCTTTCACAGAAAATGCCCAAATGCCTCAAATAATGTGAAATACAATCTTGCCCACCATAGGATGTTGTCTTATTTATTTATTTATTTATTTATTTATTTATTTATTTATTTATTTATTTATTTATTTATTTATTATTACATTTATATACCGCCCAAACTTCCGAAGCAGAACTCTGGGTGGGCGGTATACACTAAAACCAGACAATGGCAAACAAACATAAACATAAAAACCCGAGACAGACTACCATTAAAAAAGAATAGGGGGGTTCAATACCACAAGGATGGTGTGGGCGGCAATGGAAAAAAAATTAAATAGAAAATTAAATAGAAAGGTCGACAAATGCCTCCTTGAAGAGATGTGTTTTCAAGGCTTTTTTAAAGGCAGGCAGGGATGCTGCAAGGCACAACTCACTAGGGAGCTGATTCCACAGCATAGGGCCCACCACAGAAAGGCTATGTAAGCTATTTCGGCTCCTCCCTAGGTGTGGCCACCCTAAGTGAGCACGCCTGTGCCATCCTCGTGGGCCTGGTCCCAGTTGACCTCTGAGAGATACGTTACGACAGTTACTCTGGTCCCAAGCCATGGAGGGCTTTGAAAATCAAAACCAAGACCTTGAACCTTATCAGGAGGGCAATGGGTAGCCAATGCAGGCGAACCAGAAATGGGGTGATGTGCTCGAATCTACGAGCACCCACCACCAGTCTGGCTGCCACATTCTGCACCCATTGGAGCCTCCAGACAAGGGTCAAGGGCAACCCCACGTAGATGGCCACGACTGTCCTCTTGGGATATTTGTAAAGGTAAAGGTAAAGTTTCCCCCTGCACATGTGTGCTAGTTGTGTCCAACTGTAGGGGCAGTGCTCATCTCCGTATTCAAGCAGAAAGAGCCAGTGTTGTGCAAGTTCATGGCCATGTGGCTGCCATGACTGCAAGGAAACGCTGTTTTACCTTCTCACTTTTTACAGCGGTACCTATTTATCTACTTGCATTTACATGCTTTCAAACTGCTAGGTTGGCAGGAGCACACTCCGCTGCGTGGCACCTGGGATTCGAACTGCTGGGCTGCCAACTTTGCAGCCAACAGTTTTTGGCTTTGTGGAAAAGAACCAATATCAAGAACATGAGAATTGCCACACAGACTCAAACCAAGAGATCCTTCTAGCTAGTTTTCTCTTTCCAATAGATATGCATGTACTCAAACCAATGTTTTGTGATGCAGAGCATGGGTGTGAGCACACTGTTGTACATACCTGCACATGCATGTATACAACAGAGAAAAAGTAAAAGCTTTGGCATTGCCTATCTTCTGGGAATTATTCAGGTTTTATTTTATTTTAGTTTGTTTTAAATATGCTAACTCTCTCAAAGGACCTGTTCTGAAACGTGGTCATCTTGCATTTAAGAGATTTTTGGACTTCCACTTGGAGAATTCTTCATTCTGGGAGTTCCACCAGACTGAATCTTACTTAGAAACACCAACATGTGGCTTAGCAGGCCTAGCAGAGAGGCTTAATAATGCCTAGCTTCACAGCCTAATTTTCTTGGTAGACTGGAAGCTGCCTCAATACGTGTTGCCTAATATTAGGATGACCATGGCTTGGTTTCAGAATCTGAAGCACTGAGTAAATTGTTTGTGTCTTCTCCCCCCCACACACAACAAATCAACCAATCTTTTAGGCAGTTACATAACATCCGTTTTGTCTCTGTTAGTGTTGTGCTTAGGAGCAGTACAAAAAAAAGTTACTTCACATCCATCAAACAACTACTGAAATTTGTCTCGACCACACCCCCGGAACGGGTGCTAAGCGCGACAATCCTGTACCTGGTGCTGGGGTAGGGTTTTCCCTTGTCACTCTTTGTTCCCACTTTCTGTTCCAAGACAAGACACCATGTAGTAACGACTGTCACACAACAAAACATTTGTTTCTCTCAGAAAACTATCCATTGTTTGTTTGTTTGTTGACTTTTCAGAAGCAAAATATCTAAAAAGAATTTTTAACACCCCCCCCCAAAAAAAAGGAAAAAGGAAGCTAGACAAATTCAGTGTTTGTCACGGTATAAGGCTGTGAGGTAACACTTGTCACGAGACAAGATATCACAGTCATGGGAACACTGAAACAAGGACAAAACTACATGATCACGACCAACATTGTCACAGTACAAAACTAGTCACAAAACAAAGAAGGACATGAAGTAGTGTCTGTTGTGTCCTTGCATTACTTCTCAAAGGAAGAGGACTCTCACATGTGTTAGAGAGAACTGGAACAAAAAGAAAGATTTTTTTGTATCATTCTTAGCTGGAGGTGCGTTTTAGGGCATCAGGACTTGTCTTCTAGGCATCTCATCATATCAAAACAGTCTTAAGAGATTAAAAATGTGGAATGGACCACTGGTAACGACAACAAAAATCTGTCTTTGCTGGTCAAGCAAAATGCATCCTACTTGACCTCAAACTGTCCCATTAATCCTTGAGTAAAGGAAATTTAGGGTGGATGCAAGACAAACCTAGAGGCTTGCAGTTTTTAATATATTTTTCCATATGAAAATATGGAAAATAATATATTTCTTCCATATGAGTCTGCCCATACTCTAAGATCAGGCCATTAGGCCCTGCTGAAGGTGCCATCCCTCAAAGAGATAAGCAGGGTGGCATGTCGAAGCAGGGCCTTCTCGACAGTTGCCCCCCCAACTCTGGAGTGACCTCCCTACGGAGATCTGCCTGGTGTCAACACTTTTGGCTTTCTGATGCCAGGCAAAGACTTCCCTGTTTGGCCAGCATTTTAATTAGATTATTTGGTTGGACACATGAGCAGCAGGGTTTTATAATTTATAATTTGTACTCTATGTTGTTTTAACTGTATTGTATTGTATAGTTTTAATAATGTGTTGTTTTTATAGTTTTAATACTTGTTGTATGCCGCCCAGAGACCTCTTGGTAGTGGGGCGGCTAAAAAACCTTGTAAATATATAAATATATAAATATATATATTTTTAAGGTAGCCAAAGAGGGGTCCAGGCAGATATCTTGTGGAAAGTTATTCCACAGGCGAGGGGCAACGGCCTCTTTGGAAAAACCTTATCAAAATCACTGGGGAGTTTAACAGGCTGTGCATTTTCACTGAAAGAGTGGGAGATTGCCATGGCTGCAAAAAACACTGAGTCAGAAGACCTCGTTGGTGCATGCCTTGGTGAGACGATAGGTCCCAGATGCCTTTGGGGAGTTCTAAGATGCCCTGGGTGCAAATGGAAGTGGGAAGCTGTTTCAAAGAGCCACAGGAGCCGAGGGAAAAGGATAAAAGAATAACCAGGAAAGACAAGCAGTCACTCTGGCTGTGCATTAGAGGTAATTACTGCTATATAAATAAATGGGCGGTGGCAGGGGGGGGAGAGGAATCTCTTTTAAAAAACTAATTACCCTGTAGCTGTGTGGGTTTCAACCTTGGTCAAGTACAGGCAGAACTGGATCACACTTCATCGGCCAGCTCTTTCGCCCTTGCTCAGGTTTCTTGTTTCTGAAATAGTTCAGAAAATGACACGTGTCTTTTTATTAAAAAATAAAAATAAAAGAATCGGGCCTGACGATCTATTTGGAGTCAGCTGAAACTTCCTTGTTTTCCTTCACGCTGTTCCCTTCTGCCCTCCAAAAGGAGTGGGGGCTGCTCGGTGGTTCCCCTGTGGCCCCCTGTGAAATGTCTTGCCATAATTATCCATGGGGCTAGTTTGAAATGTCTGTGCACTTGGAAGGATCTGGCGACATTTGTGGGTTCAGAGGTGCAGGTGAAAGCTGAAATCCAGGAGCATAACGTATGCCACGGAGAGGGCGGGCGCATCCATTTTGGCGAACTAGCCAGTTGCCTAGGGCGCCAAAATGGACAGAGGGCACTGGCCAGCCTGATGACCTCCCGCCGCCCCGCCGCTGGTCCATTCAGCCTGTCACCGCCCAGCCGCGCCACCGCCCGGCCACCCCCGTGATCTGTCCACCCCCATGCTCTCACTGCCCCCTGCCCCCGAGCCCCCTGTTCTCCCCCCACCCCCACCCCTTGCCTAGGGTGCAAAAAAAAACCTAGCGCCGGCCCTGGCCACGGATGGCTAAGAAGCTCCATCAGCCAAAATGATATTTTTTGTGGTGGTGGTGGTGGGGAATTAAAAATGTTGTGGGGAGTCTTTCATTTCTGGTGGCAACAATATTTGGTCATTAAAGACCTCCCACAGCCTCCAGGGGCTTCTCAGAGATGATAGGAATCCCAGAGGAGACTTGGGTACTTCCGGGGAAAACTCAGAATTTTTTTATTTCTTGGGGGGTGGGGTGGGGTGGAACAGCCATAGCTGACAACACTATTCCCTTTTATGTAGTTTAGCTGCAGGAACAAGATTTAGGTCCTGAGTGCCAAGACACCACTTTGGTGAGGTTTGAAATAAATAAATAAATAAATAAATAAATAAATAAATAAATAAATAAATAAATAAATAGGACCTAAGACAAAAATGAAAAACTATGACACTAAAAACAATCGGCAAGTCGTTATAATAACAGTGTAAACCAATATGCAGAAGACAAAAGCAGATGAGGAAACAGATGATCACCAAGAATCGGTGTGGAAAACCTCCCGGAAGAGTCAGATCTTCGGTCTTCTCCTGAATGGCCACGTGGAGGGGGGAGTTCCTCTTGAATCTCGTTCTACAAGTTTAGAGGTGCTACCCCTTACAGAGGACTTGTGGGCCTCTCTCTGGGTGGTGACCCAGAGAGCCTCGCCTGTGGGTTGGGCGGATGACCTTGGAGAAAGGCACTCTGATACGTTTGCGAAGAGTCAGGTCGAACCCGTGTGTATGCAGGCCGATGCTTAAAATGAAAGAAAGAATGGACTCATACTGGATTAGTTATCTCAGATTGTTTCCTTCTTCAGAGGCCAATTCCCAGAAACCCTCCGCCTAAATAGAAATACAGAATCTGGCTACAGTTGTCCCCCGCCCTTTCGCGGTTCATATACTGCGGTCCTGATATATCGCGGGTCCACAGTATATTAACCCCCCCCCGGGTTAAGAAGGAAAGGCCTTCCCAGGCCCGTCAGAGGTCCCAAAAGTGCTTCCCCGCAAACCGGAAGCGACTTTTGGTAAACTAGAAGTGACCTCCGGATCACTAGAAAGCACTTTGGGGGCCTCCAAGGACCCGGGCAGCCCCTTGCAGGCCCGTTTGGAGCAGCTCCAGGCTTGGGGTAAGTACAAGAGCCCCCAGAGAGCCCCCCTCCAGTCTCGACCCAACCCAGCATCCGCATATTGCGGATTTTCAATTATTGCGGGTCGGGTCGGGTCCCTAACCCCTGTGATAGGTGGGGGTTTACTGTATTATGCTCCACAGAGCAGGGCCAGAAATGAAGCTCCTGCACCGTGACTCATGAGCTTTCTTTTTCCACACACCTGCTAGATATGTTGTAGGACAGTGGTGGCAAACCTTCAGCACTCCAGATGCTTTGAACCACAACTCCCAGAATTCTGTGCCTAGACTGCCAACGACAAAGGACAAAGGCGGGGGTTTACTGTACTGCCATCCTTCTTGCCCCTTCTCTCCTGGTTCCTCGTCTGATTAAAAGACTGCCCTGCTTTCAGAGGAGTTCTGTTCAAAGGCCATCACCAACTCACCAAAGGGGGCAAAAGAAGCTTGCCAAAGAGCCGTCACTTTCATGAGAAAAAAGTCCCTCCAACACTGCTGCATAAAGAAGAGTTAGAGTCAAGAGCCCAAAATCCTAAGGAAATGAATTGGTGCTTAGCTCTCCCTCTTTGTTGGAGCAAAACATCTGCTCCTTTCTTCCCTTCCCAACCTCAGACCACCTTCTGAAAAATACCCCCATCCAAGCCCATCTTTCTCTTGGGCTCCCAAGGCAGGATACGAACACGGTTTTTGGCACAGAAACAATTTACCCAGACAACAGCCGCACTGGCAGGGACCCTCCCCAGCCAACTTGACTTGTGCCGTTCCCCTCGGCAGGAGTCTAATTTTTTAAAATGCCGGGCAGCTGCCCTTGACGAAGATGGGCAGATGACATCCCACCATGATAAAAAGCCCAGACATCTGCGCCAGTGTCAGACATGACGGTTGGGGAGGGAGACAGCAAATGGGTATGCCGTATTCCTGTCTGTGCATTCCACCAAAAAGCAATGATAATTTTGTGGTGAGCGCTCTAGGGTGTGACATTGGTAGAAGGTTTCAAGAGGAAACCAGATGTAAAACTTTCCTTAGGTTCCACTTCATCGGCCATTGGGAACTATAGAAATCATTATACGGGCAAAGTGTTTTGAATGTTAATTTGTGTTGAAGGCATTGTTCCGTTAGTGTATTTCAGCCCTTTGTCCCACTGATTCCAGTTGATTTCCTCTCCTGGGATTCCGACTGCAGCAATCTCTGCCAATTCCCATACTCTGGCAGAGGAGACAAAACAATCAATGCAGAAATCATTGGGTGTCCCAGGATCAACTGTTAAAACAGTGTTGTATTGGGGAGGGTGAAATACTCTCTTTGTGGTCATCACTGCCTAGAAAAAACAAGCTTAGAAACATCTAGGAGTCTGACAGCTGGGGTGGGTGGGTGGGAGCAAAATGGATACCTTGTTGTTGAAAAGTCTGGTATTTCCATTAGTGGTGGGCATTTCGTTTCAGAACCAGAGGTTACGAAATGAACCATGCAAGCCCAGGTGGTCCCCGGAACCAGCTGATTCATGCAGATCCAATTGCTTTACCGTTCTCTGTCTCGTGCAGGGTTAAAATCCAATGAGGAAGCATGCTGGGACATCATTTATTTATTTTATTTATTTATCTATTAAGCTTATATACCACCCGTCTTCCCAAAGGAACTCCGGGAGGTTTACAACAAACAATATAACAAAATAACAGTTAAAATAACACAGTTAAAATAACACAGAGTTAACCAAATAACAGAAGAATAAAACCAAAGTTGCAGATGGCGGGGCAGGGGGGAGACTTTAATTGAATCAACCAAATGCCTCCTGGAATAGGAGAGTTTTCAAAGCTTTCCGGAAGGCTGGCAGGAACTCTGCTAGGCGCACTTCTGTTGGAAGATGGTTCCACATGGTGGGGCCAGCCACAGAGAAGGCTCGGGTACGGGTGGATGTTCTCCAAGCCTCCCTGGGCGTAGCCGCACGCAGCATGTGCGCCCGCGACAACCTAGTCAGTCCGGCTGATGTTGACCGCTGGTCGATCCGCTCTGTCAGGTAGTCAGGTCCTAGGCCATGGAGGGTTTTCTAAATCAAAACCAGGACCTTGAATCTGATTCGGGCCACAACGGGCAGCCAATGCAGGTGGGCCAGAACTGGGGTGATGTGGTCGAACTGACACGCACCCGCCACCAGTCTGGCCACTGCATTTTGAACCTGCTGCAGTCGCTGAAGGAGAGTCAAGGGCAACCCCATGTAGAGCGCGTTACAATAGTCCAGTCTTGAGATCACCAACGCTTGCACCACAGTTCTGAGGGAATCCCCATCCAGGTATGGACAGATCTGGGCAATTCGATGGAGATGAAAAAAGGCAGCCCTGGACACAGCAGCCACCTGGGCTTCCATGGTGAGCGCTGGGCCCAGGACTATGCCCAGATTCTGGACGGTGTCCAAAGGCCAGAGGGAAACGCCCTCCAGAGTGGGAAAAGGGCCTCCATAGCTAGATGGGGAAGCCCCAAAGAATATAACCTTGGTCTTGTCGGGGTTCAGTTTGAGCCTGTTAGCCCTGGTCCATTCCATGACCACGCCCAGGCACTGATCGAGGGTCTGGACAGCCTCATCTGCAGTGGTGGAAAAGGAGACGTAGAGCTGCGTGTCATCAGTGTACTGATGACAGCAGACCCCACGTCTCCTTATGACCTCAGCCAGCAGCCTAATATAGATGTTGAACAGCATGGGAGAGAGAGAGACGACCCCTGTGGGACCCCACAATGGAGTATCCAAGGGGCAGACAGCCCCCCCATGCTGAACCTGCTGGGGACGGCCCCCGAGGAAGGACCAGAGCCAACTGTGAACAGTGCCCCTGATCCCAACCTCAGAAAGCCAGTCCAGCAGGATACCGTGGTCGACGGTATCAAAGGCTGCTGACAAATCCAGGAGGACCAACAAGGTAGAGCACCCCCTGTTCCCCCAGAGGAGGTCATCTTGCAGAGCTACCAAGACTGTCTCAGTCCCCCGACCCGGCCTGAACCCGGACTGGAATGGGTCAAGGATGTGTTCTCCCTCCAAAAATGATTGAAGCCGGATCGTGGACACCCTCTCGATTACCTTGCCCATAAAGGGAACATTAGCAATCGGGCGGTAGTTGGTCAAATCTCCCGATGCTAAGCCTGGTTTTTTCAAAATGGGCTTTACCACAGTCTCCTTCAGGTGAGAGGGAAATATCCCTTCCCTGAAGGAGTCTGTGGCGATGACAGAAGCCCATTCGGGCATGCTCCCACCAACGGCTTTCATAAGCCATGATGGGCATGGATCGAAAGGAGTGGACGCGGGCCGGCAATGGGCAATAGCCCTGGAGGCCTCAAGCGAGGAAACAGGCCCAAACTCAACCATGCGAGGAGACCGAGGGGGTGCAGCGTCAGGGCATGCCGAGAGTGGACTAGAGCAACAGGAGTCAAAACCAGTACGGATGGCCTCTATATTTGATCGAAAAAAGGCTGCAAAATTCTCACTACTGAAATCAGTAGGAGGAGGCCTTGCCAGCCCAGGATTAGTGAGGTCGCGAACCACACAGAACAGTTCCGCTTGATGGTTCGAGGCCTCACTCATTCTCAGGGATAAGATGTTTTTGCCTCCCTGATCGCCCGAACATAGCGCCTGGACTGGACAATAACTGCAGCCTTTTTAGTCGTCGTCCGGTTCTTCCTCCAGCTGCACTCCAGCCTCTTCCATCTGTGCTAGATGGGTGATGCTGGCCAATCAGAAGCTGTGCAGGGACAGGGATGACCCCGCCTCCCTCCCTGATTGGACAGCAGCACGAAGCAGGAAAGATGATGTCGCTGCCTGCTTCCTCATTGGATGTTAACCCTGTGTGAGATAGAGAAAGGTAAAGCAATTGGATCTGCGTATATCAACTGGTTCCAACGACCACCTGGGCTTGCGTGGTTCATTCCGTAACCTACTGGTTCTGAAACGAAATGCCCATCCCTACTTCTTATAAAACTTTCTTAAAATTTTCTCTCATCTTGATATGGTTCACCCTTACCTATTCTTAGCAAATGCTTTCATTCAGAAATATAAATAGATTTCACTATCTCAGACATGTATATAAATGCCTCAAACATGTCCTGGAGACTAAGCACTCTCTGTCTACTGTATGAAGCACCCTAAAGTGTTATACATATGGTCAACCTTCCTAGAAAAATGTGAGATTTGGACTATTAAGCAGGCGATGCTAGGCAGAATAAATTCTTTTGAAATGCAGACATGCAGAAGAGCCCTTCTCATCCCACAGATGGTTAGAATGAAAAATGAAGAGGAGCTTCATTGGGTAAGAAATCAAAAAGAAGCCGCTTGGATGAATAGCGAAACATTTTGATCTCTCAATAAAAGAAGTCCAGTTGCCATGGCTCAACTTCCAGATAACCTCACCTGGATGACTGAGAACCTTTCCAGACAAAAAGAAGTAGGGTTAGTTATCAAGACGCACAAGCAATCTTGGACACATCGCACCAAATATACTGCAATATATCACTGAAGGGAAGGTTGCAGGGTGGAAGAGACGGAAGATAGGTTTCATGGATGACTGCCCTCAGAAACTGGCTGTAGATGAAGAATCGCCATGATGGCGGCCAATCA
Organism: Phrynocephalus forsythii; assembly: GCA_029282475.1. Lineage (NCBI taxonomy): Eukaryota > Metazoa > Chordata > Lepidosauria > Squamata > Agamidae > Phrynocephalus > Phrynocephalus forsythii. The sequence continues at coordinate 110,535,680 of JAPFRF010000004.1, read as the reverse complement.
TGATGAGGTCTTGATCCCACTGGTTACAAGAACTGGTTTTTGAAACGGATCTAGCTGCAGTGGCATGGGGGCAGCGTCCAGACATAAATGTAGACAATGCAACTTGAAACACAGGGATGTTTGGCAGTGGATTCATGTTAATACAGCACATCTTAGCTATCCGTTGACAAATGAGGAAATTAACTTAAGAGTGGCCCCGGAGCACACAAGTTTTTCTTCCCCAAAAAGGATTGCAGAAATGACCGATCAGTAGCAGAGCCTCTTAGCAATGGACTGGCAGATTTAGTCGCACAACAGATGTGGACCATGAAAGGATGGAAGCGAGGAGGCGATTACACATCCCCAAAGAAAGAACAGGGGGTTGAAAGTGTGAAAGGTGATGGGAGGTCCTTCAAGATCCGAAGGCTGCTGTTTCTGCCTGCTTTAATGCAGTCTTTTACACCTGGAGCAGGCAAGCTGTGTTGTGCAGAGTGGGTGGGAAATGTTGATATTCTGCACCAGAAACAAAAAAAAAAAAAAAAAAAAAAAAAACAAAAAAACAAACAAACAAACAAACAAACAAACAAAAGGTTATCTATAGCCCATGGCTGGTTTTGTACATTTCCTTTTGGGACTGGGGTAGGAAGCAAATGCGTGGGTTGCAAATTAATTTAAAGGTAATGTACTCAATCCAGGGTGTGGTGGCTCAGTGGACTAAGGCTCTGAAAACTGTTGACTGCAAAGTCGGCAGCTCGGCAGTTAAAATCCCGGGTGCCACGCAGCGGAGTGAGTGCCTGCTGTTAAGCTCAGCTCCTGCCAACCTAGCAGTTCGAAAGCATGAAAATGCAAGTAGATAAATAGATACCGCCATTAAAAGCGGGAAGGTAAAACATTGTTTCCTTGCAGCCATGCCAGCCACATGGCCACGGACTTGCACAACACTGGCTCTTGCAGCTTGAATACGGAGATGAGCACTGCCCCTAGAGTCAGACACGACTAGCACGCATGTGCGGTGGGGGGGGGACCTTTATCTTTACTCATCCAGGACCAACAAGACTTTTCTTTTATTATTTGGGCCCAGGTGGTAATTATTTGAGAAGTCATGTAAATAGTTATTGGGGTGCAACTCATGTCTTTCAAATGAATCATCCCCCCCCCCCACTATCAGCTTTCTTCACCCAGCTTTTACATCCATACTTAATAAGGAATACCATAGAATGAGATATTCCTGACATTAGATTTTGGTGACACACCATTTGTTCATCCGTTCATTCATTCGTTCACTCATTCACTCATTCGTTCAAAATATTTTATTAATCCCACCTATCAGCTGAAAAAAGACCCAAACCAGCTAAATCCCCTTACATTTAAGGATCTTTTCTAGCTTCTTCCTAGCTTCAAATCTTGGTCTGCTTCTGATTGTTTGGATGTGATCTTCATGTTGATGGACGATTGGACCAAGGTATTGCAAAGGCTAGATGCCCTAAGCACATACGATCTTGCTTGATTTCAGAAGCTAAGCAGGGTTGGCCCTGGTTAGTACTTGGATGGGAGACCACCAGGGAATACCAGGTGCTGTAAGCCAGTGTTTTTCAACCACTGTTCCGCGGCACACTAGTGTGCCACAAGATGTTGCCTGGTGTGCCGTGCGAAAAATTGAAAAATTACTTTTTATATAGTCAATATAGGCACAGAGTTAAATTTTTTAACATTTTCTAATGGTGGTGTGCCTCGTGATTTTTTTCATGAAACAAGTGTGCCTTTGCCCAAAAAAGGTTGAAAAACACTGCTGTAAGCGCCTGGAGTAGGAACTGGCAAGCCACTCCAGTACTCCTGCCAAGAAAACTCCATGGACGTGGAGTCACGTAGAGTCGGTCACGACTGTAATGACACACACACACACACACACACACACACACACACACACACACACACACACACACACATCGCAAAGGCTTGGCAACACTACTTTTGTTTTTCTTGTCAGTATCCAAGCAATACTTCTATAATCGTGTGTGTGTGTGTGTGTGTGTGTGTGTGTGTGTGTGTGTGTGTGTGTGTGTGTGTGTGTGTGTGTGTGTGTGTGTATGTTTTGTTATCTTAACAGTCCAGTGCAAGGCTGTGTTGCATAAGTGGATGTGTTGAAGGCACATGACCCTATGATAATTCCAGCCAAAATTCAAATTAAAAAAAAAATACAAATACATGGGGCACCTAAAAGACAAACCATAATATTTTTGTAAGCTTTCAGGGATGAAGTCCATGTCTTCAGATATATAGCAAAAAATGAGATGTTTAATGAAATATGCAATAGAATATTGTATGATAGTGTTAGTGTTTCATCCTGAGTCAGACTTTTGCTTCCTCCCGTTCAGTATATCTCCTCTGACCAGCACCAGCGAGCTGCGGAAAGAGGTGTTGGATGCTGCTGAGTGTCTGTGGTACTCCTGCGGAGCTGAAATAGTTTTTTTAGTTTTATTCCCTACTTTATTTCCATCACTTTATAATGTCATTATATGCAAACAGACGAAAGAAAAAACAAAATCTATAATGCATATACAAATCATTTAGGAAATTATGCCAATCAATTAAACTGTGACAGTTATTAAAAGGACTATTAATTACAAAGCGATAAAACACATATAAATATTAATTTCAGTGCCATAATTTATCTTCCAAGATTCAATAAAAGGACACCATTCTATTACAATAGGGGCCTTCTATTACCCTTCCTTCATCTTGCTTGTTTTGAACAATCGTGCTAATGGCTCTACCTTCTTTACCCCGTCTCCCTGTGTGAGCCCTGCTGTGTGTCTCTCTCTCTCCAATCTTTGCAATAAGTATCTTTTCTAATGTTTAATAAATTGGAGAGCACTGGTTGATAACGTGCTTCAAATCCACCGCCCAGATAAGTTCTACAAGCGTCATTTAGCGGTCAGATTCTAAATTACATCAATTATTCTTCCCAAATGCTTGTGTGGTTTCCAAATCTGCTAGTGTGACATTATGATGGGTTGCATTTGCTGACAAGCGCATATGTTGAGAATTAACCATGAAAACTCTTGTGTGCGTCGTTTGGGCTTTCCAGCAATGCATGGCCCTTCTTGGCTAGGCATCCTTTGTTTATTTTTGACGGTTTTCGTTTGAATGGCTTTGAGTTAGATGTGGGCTACGAGGTAATTTTAGTAGTTGGGAAAATCTTGTGGAAGTTATCGATTTTGTACCTATGAGACCCAGGGGGAAGGGGAGCTAACTCAGACATTCATATCTCTGCAGTGCATTTCAGAACAAAACAAAACAAATAAGATAACTGGAAAACCAAGCACACCTTTCAAAGGAAAACCACTACCAATGTTTGAATTGAAAAATATTGCTTCCAAGCCCCCCTTCAATAGCAGGGACTCATTAAGTCTGTGGAGGTGTGTGTGTGTGTGTGTGTGTGTGTGTGTGTGTGTGTGTGTGTGTGTGTGTGTGTGTGTGTGTGTGTGTGTGTGTGTGTGTGTGTGTGTGTGGCAAAATATGAGTGCAGGTAAAGGGATGTGTGCATTATTGATGTAGGTACTGAAAAAAGTATATTTTAAAATATTTGCATTTGCATTACAGAAAATGTAAAGAGGAAAAAATGTGGATGAGAAAAAGGGGGGTCTGGGTCCTAGCTACCTCAAAGATAAAATGTCACAGTATGAACCAACTCGGGTGTTAAGGTCATCAGGAGAGGCCCTTCTCTCTATCCTGCCACCCTCACAGATACATCTTGCCTAGATGCCCTAAGCGCATCCGATCTCACCTGATTTCGGAAGGTAAGCAGGGCTGGCCTTGGTAAGTACTTGGATGGGTGACCACCAGGGAATACCAGGTGCTGTAGGTGCCTGGAGTAGGAACTGGCAAACCACTCCAGTATTCCTGGCAAGAAAACTCCATGGTCACAAAGAGTCGGTCACGACTGTAATGACATAACACACACACTCCACGCGCCTACAGCACCTGGCATTCCCTGGTGGTCACCCATCCAAGTACTAACCAGGGCCGACCCTGCTTAGCTTCCGAAACTGGGCGAGATCAGATGTGCTTAGGGTATCAGGGGGCAATTGATTCCGAAGACGAGGGGCAACTACCAAGAAGGCCAGGCTTCTTGTTGATGTTTTTCGAGCCTCTTATGGTGTGGGCATCCTCAAATGCCCCACTTGAGATGAACAAGTGGCCCAGGCAGTTCTCTTTGGAAGTAACCATTCTCACAGATATTGAGGTCCCAAACCGTTTAGGACTTTGTATGTCCTCATTAAAAACCTGTGGTTTTATTTTGCTAAAGAACAACATACTAAGCATCTATTTGCCACTTTGGTGAAAACCTAGCCAGATCATTTCTTGTCTTAGGGTGTATTTACATTTTAAGACCCCAACCAGATACATATATGTTTGGAAATAAGGCCCCTTGACTTCATCAGAGTATTCTGTGGTACCGTCAGTCATCTGACAGCACAGACTGGCAGAACAGGTTCTGGAGCTACCATGTTCCAATTGATATCGTGCCTTTGTGCTGCCAAGTATGTTTCTGTCCCATGGCAATGCAATGCTTTAGACACCACACAAAGGTTCTTTATGGAGTTGATCCATTTCATGGGTGGATCCCCTTCCTTTCCTGCTGCTTTAACCCCTTGCATGCATACTTCTTTTTTCCGCTGAGTTTTGTCTTCTGATGACGTTCCCACAGTAGGATAGTCTCAGTTCCTCTTATGGGAATTGTTCAGGGTGGATTAACCTTAACCCTAGCCCAACACCTGCTTATTTCTCTCTCTGGTATTTCATCGAGTCTACAGTATAAAGCTCTTTCCTCACACCCTATTTCCTGCCACCTTTCTTCTCTCACCATTTTTCACTTTTCTAGGTAGGAACTGGGAACACGAGAGTGTTGATGATCATGGTGTTGGCCTCCAGGGAAACATCTTAACACTTTGTGATCTTCCTTACTTCTTTTACAGCTGTGTGCCCAGATTTTGGTTTTCTAATATCTTAGCCGCAATCTCTGTGTACTGATACTTCAATTCTGTTACTAGAGCCTAACACTCGTAGTATTCTCACTCATAGTATTACTGAGTTAAGGGTGGATGGACAGATGGATGGACGGATGGACAGATGGAAGGAAGGAAGGAAGGAAGGAAGGAAGGAAGGAAGGAAGGAAGGAAGGAAGGAAGGAAGGAAGGAAGGAAGGAAGGAAGGAAGGAAGGAAGGAAATGTGATGATTGAATGAAAGAAAGAAAGCAGGTTGACTGGTGATAGTAAGAAGGAAGGAAGGAAGGAAATGTGAGGAAAGTAAAAACATTATTTTAAAACAAACATGCCCCAGTTATTAAAACGTGAACATGACTGAATTTTTGTTCTAGTAAATAAAGTCCCAATGTTTAACCTCACTATTCTCTTTGGGCTAGATCCCTGCTTGGCCTTACACTTCATTACACCCAGAATGGAGAGAGAGAGAGAGAGAGAGAGAGAGAGAGAGAGAGAGAGAGAGAGAGAGAGAGAGAATAGACATGACCCAAGGATACTCCTGCTACCAAGTTATTTTATAGCTTTGGGGCTTCTCTTCTTCTTCTTCTTCTTCTTCTTCTTCTTCTTCTTCTTCTTCTTCTTCTTCTTCTTCTTCTTCTTCTTCCTCCTCCTCCTCCTCCTCCTCCTCCTCCCCCCCCAGGGAGAGGAGAAGTATGCAGAGGGATGGTGAGTCCTTTGTTTTCTAATTTGGATCTCTTCTGTATTGAAACTTGACACAATGTGCTTCCGGAGTGCTTCCCCTCCTTTTACGCTCCGCTGTCTAATGTGACAGCTGAGAGAGATTAAAAAGAAACGCTAAACTAGCAGGAGTTTTTTTGGGGGGGAAGGAGGGAGGGAAGGAGAAAGTAGCACATTTATGAATAATTTCAGCACAATTTGAACAACATTGCATTCCCTGGACGGGGCACATTTATTATCTTATTCACCATGACGACAGCAACATTAGTGATTTGTTACTGAGTCAATTATTAATTCATGGAAGTGAATAAGGGTTTGTCACTTAACTCTTTGCTGGACAAAATCTCTCTCTCTCTCTCTCTCCCTCTCCCTCTCCCTCTCTCCTCTCTCTCTCTCTCTCTCTCTCTCTCTCTCTCTCTCTCTCTCTCTCTCTGTGTGTGTGTGTGTGTGTGTGTGTGTGTCTCCATGGGCCTGCATTTCAGATGTTCTGCTTTCAAGTTTGCGTTATAACTGGCCCCTCCCCGGGAAATGGCATCACTTCATTTCATTAAACAGCTCTGCAAGAATGCATTTTTTTTTTTATCATGATGGTTCCCCTGTGCCCTCCATGTCATGAACCAATAAGGAACGGTGTAGCCTTGACAGCACAGCACTCACCGCTGCCCTGGGGTGGAGGCTGAGGGGATGGCCACAGGATTGGGCTGGTGGTCAGGAGAATCAGTTGCAGAAAAGTTGGGTCAGCACCTCGTTTCAGTCCTTAAGATGAAACTGGATAGAGGGGGCCAATGGGTACTAAAACACCTGAAAAGAGAAAAATCACACTTTCTCCCCAGAAGGCATTCGGCCAGAAATAGTGAGCATGATGGGACTTTCAAGGTGAGTGAGATACTTAAGTTGTGATTAAGTGGCCGTCCATGGCTAAGTGGGGATTCAAACTCTGTTTCCGCGAGTCCTAGTCCATCATTGGATCCATTGCACCACACAAGGTATCCACTCTGCATGTGTTGTGTGTTATGTTGTTACAGTCGTAACCGACCGTTTGTGACCCCCATATCCATGGAGTTTTCTTGGCAGGATACTGAAGTGGCTTGCCAGTTCCTACTCCAGGCGCTTACAGCACCTGGTATTCCCTGGTGGTCTCCCATCCAAGGACTAACCAGACCTGACCCTGCTTAGCTTCCGAAATCCGGTGAGATCGGATGTGCTGAGGGCATCTAGGCAGTACTCAGGTGCAAATAAAAGGAATCTTCTGTAGGTTTTTGCTGATACTGTTACTGTTGCTGCTGCTGTTGTTTATATATTATGCTGGCTCCCGATATATATATATATACCAGCCAGTAGTTGGATGGGAAAGAGTTAGCATCTGTTATCCTTGAGGTGGTGAAATCTCCTTTAAATGGGATGCGTTTCCACTGCTTTTCAACCCCTGATTGCCCATTTCAAGAGTTCCAGATGGGGCTTGAGAGAAATTTAGGGAAATTTATAGACACATTTGCCCTTTGTTGCTGGGGGTGGGGGTGGTGGAGTCTGTTCTGTCCCCAAAAAGTGCTGTATCTGCTTGCATTGCATGCATGAGAGAGGGGCAGAAAGATACCTAGCTGGACAAACAAACAAAACCCAAAATATGCCTGCCTGAGGAACGGGAGAGAAGGAGAGAGGGCCACGCTGTGAAATTTTACTCTGAGAAACTTAAAGGCAAAAGAAGAAGCATGAACAAGGAGTGTGTGTGTGTGTGTGTGTGTGTGTGTGTGTGTGTGTGTGTGTGTGAGAGAGAGAGAGAGAGAGAGAGAGAGAGAGAGAGAGAGAGAGAGAGAGCTCCTCTGTCATTTAAAGTCTTGCCCATAAATCTAGGCAGGACTGCAAACCTGCAGCTTGCTTGGTATATTTTATAGAGGAAGAAGTTGCTGACTTGACTGCTGCTAGGTAGGAGGCCAGAAGGGCCAGGAGGCTTGAGGTTTGTGGGGTGGATAAACATTCCCCATCCATCACACGGGGCTGGTTCTGCCGCACAACTGGCAACGAAGGAGGGCCAGAGTGATGCGCTGTCAGCCCTGCTGTCTGGGCTGCCTTTTGTTGGGTTTTGCCCTGAGAAGAGTGAGCTACCCTTTTGCAACTCTGACCCAAATAGGGAATGGACAGGGCAGGGCCTGCAGTAAGGCAGAAGGAGGCAGTCATTGCAGGTAGGAGATTCTTGGGATCTGGAGGAGGTCAGCGCATGGTGGTTTAGGTCTCTGGCTACACAGCCAGAGGTTGGGAGTTCAATTCCCCCACTGTGCCTCCTTGAGAGGGGCTGGACTTAATCATCCACAGGGTCTTTCGCCAACCTCTGAACCTCCCAGAGTTCCTGTGGGAAAGTTGGTGTGGTCAATAAGTGCCATATCTATAGGGACACTCCCAGCTCTGCAGTTCTAAGACTGAGATTATTATTCTCTTTTTGAAGACAAAGCTGTGCACCTCCTCAGCGTACTTCCTGCCCATATTGAGCCCTATGCAGCATCTTAAGAACATAAGAAGAGCCCTGCTGGATCAGGCCAAAGGCCCATCTGGTCCAGCTTCCTGTATCTCACAGTGCCCCCCCCCAGATGCGCCTCGGAGTCCACAAGACTAGATACCACTCCCCTGCATCTGGCCTTTGAAGTACCCTGGTTTTAAGCCTGGAGATTGCACATCTCCATCATGGTTTGTAATCTGTGATGGACTTTTCCTCCAGGAATCTGTCCAATCCCCTTTTGAAGGCATCCAGGCCAGAGGCCATCACCACATCCTGTGGCAGGGAGTTCCATAGACTAGCAATACACTGGGTCAAGAAGTATTTTGTTTTGCCTGTTCTCACTCTGCCAACCCTCAATTTGAGTGGATATTCCCTAGTTCTGGTATTTTGTGTGTGAGAGAAGAGTGTCCCTCTATCCACTTTACTCATGCCCTGCATTATTTTATACGTCTCAATCATATCCCCCTCAGGTGCCTTTTTTCCCAGACTAAAGAGCTCCAAATGCTGTAGCCTTTCCTCATAAGGGAGGTGCCCCATAATAATTGTCCAATCATTAATTCAAACAAAAAATACTGGCTGTCATTTGGTTGCTCTTCTGAGAATGAACACCCATCCTTCCTGTTGACTCAGGTAGCAAAATGTCCTGGGTCTTGTGTAAGTTGAACCAACATAAAGATTCACCTGTGTTGTTCTCCTGAATGTCATAAAGACAGCATGAAGCATAAGATTATTCTCCACTGATGTTTCTTGAATACACCTACAACATGCAAGTGTTGTAGTGGTATTTTTCAATTATGTGGGTAAGGGATGCACAGAATTTTCTTAGGATTTCTCAAGCTCCACAGTTGGTCTCATTCTCAGTAGAACAGGATGTCTCAACATGGTGAGACTTGCTATCAAGACCTTCCTGCCGTTTCTCAGATACAGTTCTCAATCTGACCCGGTGGAGAATAACTGTTTTCCACCCAGGACATTGCAAAACATTGCAGACTGTCTCTGTGCAGAAAAAAGTGTGTGTATTTGTGTGTAAACAAGCATGCCCATGCATGCAAGCAAAGACACACACACACACACACACACACACACACACACACACACACACACACACACACAAGGACAGTCTGATTGATCAAAACCACACTAAAACTCCTATATTTGGCACCGGGTTAGACCTCATCTTCAATCCTGAGTCAAGTGAGATGTGTTTATAGAAAAGGCAAATGCAGTTTTTGGGTGGATTAACAGAATGATAGTCCCTAAATCCTATGTGGTACTTGTTTCTTTCTACCCCACACAAATTGGGCCTCATCTAGAGTTCTGTGTCCACTTTTGGACATCTCAGTTTAACAAGGATGTTGACAAACTGGAACAAGTTGAAAGGAGAGCAACAAGGGTGTCCAGGGGACAGAAAGCCAAGACTTGGTCATGTTTAGCCTGTGGAAAAGAATCACAGAATCATAAGAGTTGGACGGGACCTCAAGGACCATCCAGTACAACCCCCATCAAAATACCGCTGACAGAGGGCCATCCAGCATCTGCTTCAAAACCTCCAAAGAAGGAGACTCCACCACCCTCCTTTATGGCAGCATATCCCACTGCCAAATAGCTCTAACTGTCATGAAGTTCTTCCTAATGTTTAAATTTAATTTCTTTTCCTGTAGTTTGAAACCATTGCCCCAAGTCCTAGTCTCTGAAGCCATGGAAAACAATCCAGTCCCCTCTTCAATGTGACATCCTTTCAAATATTTAAGCATAGCTATCATATCCCCTCTCAGCCTTCTTTTTGAAAGGCTAAACATTCCAAGTTCCCTAAGCCGTTCCTCATAAGACATTTCTTCCAGACCCTCAACCATCCTGGTCGCCCTCCTATGGACCCGCTCAAGACTGTCAACGTCCTTTCTAAATTGAGGTGCACAGAACTGGACACAGTACTCCAGATGGGGTCTGACCAGAGAAGAATAGAGTGGTACTATCACTTCCCTTGATCTCGACACTATGCTTCTGTTGATGCAACCAAGAATGCAAACAGACGTTGACTCTCACTCTTGCTAGCAGAGAAATAATCATTACTAAACCCTCCTGTCTCCAAATTGGTGTGTGTGTGTGCACGAGCGCATGGCTAGTTAATAAACTGTGAAGTTCATAAAGAGCACTGAACTTGTTCTCGCTCCTTGAGGTAAATATAAGACCATTTATTTTGTTTGATCTTCTTGGTGGCCTCAGATTTCAGCTCCCAGAAGCTATAACTTAACAAGCAGAATTCCAAAAGTCAGGCAGCTGGATCAGTTCCTAGTCAAGGAGCAGTGCTTTTGTAACGCTAATAGCTTTGGGTCATTCATTCAGGACCCAACAACTGTCAAACAGCTTTGCATTACAACAGGGGTGGATTGCAGGAATATGCTTCTTTGCCCCACCCTCTGGGTCGATCTCCCATTCAGACAAAAGGGCAGGACAGAGAAGTCTGTGCTGTTGCCTGTGACTGGGAGATTAGCCAAGGAGGTGAAGGAAGTGTGGCCTGTCTAATGAGTGGGTGATCGGCCAAGAAAGTAGGAGAGGGTAATCAGCCACATCTGTTCTGCTGCCCTTATGAACTGGGCTGAACCACTAGTTATTTTTTTCCATTTATTCTTATTTTGAATTGTCAAACCATTTTGATTTATTGTATTTGTGCTTATTTTTTATTTGTTAGTTTTATTATTATGATTTGATTATTTGGTTTGATTGATTAATTTTTATTTACCATTTTAAGTTGTTTAATCTGTTTTTATATTTTGTATGTGTTTGTAAATCGCCCAGAGTAGCTTTTTTGCTAGACGGTTGTGGTATATAAATCAAATCAAATCAAAAATCAAATAAATAAATAAATAAATAAATAAATAAATAAATAAATAAATAACCTCCAAATTGAGGTTGCTCTTCCTGGGCAAACCCACTCCAAATTTAGCTGCCAGGATTACGGCTAATGTTTGAAGGAGAAAGGAAGCTTGAGGTCAGGTTAGGGGTTGTAGAATATTAATCAGAAACTGTCATTTTGCCCCCCCCCCCAAACAAAGGATCCACCACATCCTGCTTTTTAATGAACATGTTTCACTCCACCAGCAACCTGGGAATGCTCCAGTCAGGACATGGGGAAAGCCCACCTAGATCTACCATGAAATCTTGCACATCAACCTCATCCATGCAGTTACTGATTTTGTAGATGTTCTGTCTGTCTCTCTCTTCCTCCCCGAACCATAGAATAGGTCAGTCCTTGCTCAGCTGGCAGAGAGCTTGGTAGAAGTACTTCAGCTACATGAACATTGCCGAAACAAAGTGCTTGAGCAAACTTTACATCACCTGGCTGTGCGGTGTTCTTCTGCAGCCTTTTCAGGCATATAGTAATGCCTTGGTTTATGAGCATAATTTGTTCTCAAAACATGCTTGTAGGCTTAGGCCCCGGTCCCACGTCCCTTTAAAAGCAGTTTAAATTACCAGATAAACTGTGTCTAAAAATGCTGTCCCCACGGCCACCGGGCTTTTTGAAAAAAAAAAGAAAAAAGAACCCCCGGTAATATTCCCTTAAGCAAGTTTTCTATGACTTACCAGGAGGTAGGGAATTTTTTGCCTCGCTTTGAAAATCCACCTTTTAAGGAGGCAGACGCCGTGGGACCACACAGATGATCCGGGTTTCTCTTTCTTTCTTTTTTCATAGCACCGACCGGCTGTTCCTGGGGCCGATGGGCTATGTTTTTTTTATTTCCGTGCACATCGGAGCAACAGGAAGTTCAATCAGTTCTGATAAGCATTAATTTCCCTCAGCCAAGTGGTCTGTCTGTTTTTTTTCAAATGCTAGTGCCACCTGCTGGCCAAGGGGGCTGAACTGCACTTTAAAATTTAAAAAAACAGCATTTAACGTGGGAACTTTTGTCCCACATATTAAATGACGTGATGGGATGAAGAGGAAAAGCCGGACCTTCAGAAGATCAGGATTGAAACCCAGGTGTGACCACGGCCTAAAACACTTCTATCAAAGCAAATTTCCCCATAAGAAATAAAAGAAACTCAGAAATTCCTTCTGGGGTGCAATAGACCACAAATATACACACAAAATGCCAAAACTCACAAAAGAAGTTGGCTAAAAATCCATGTCCACACCATGGTTTGGGTACCTGGCTGCGGAATCTGCTCTGCTGGGGACTAACAACTGGATTTTATTCTGTGTTTTTAATGTGAAAATAATAAAGTGCAATTTGTAACTCTATGCACACTTGACTAGCTGCCCCATGACTGGAAATGGTTTGAAAAATAAGAAAGGATGTTGAAAACAAATTAAATAAAAATATAAATGTAAAGAAAAATAAAACCACTGACCTGCACTCCCCATTGAAAACATTCCATCCTGGCTGGTGCAAGGGAGACCTCCATTTCTCTCTCTTCCCTCTGCTTTGGAGACTATATGAGATGGAACATTCTGGACCAGTGGTTCTCAACTTGTGCATCCCCAGATGTCCCTGGACTGCAACTCCCAGAAGCCTCCACCACTCACTGTGCTGGAAGGGGTTTCTGGGAGTTGCAGTCCAGGAACTTTTGGGGACCCACAGGTTGAGAACCACTGTTCTAGACAATTACCCACAATCCAGCAGGCAGAAAGAGAGTGTGACCTGCTCCATTGTTGGTATTGCAAGACATTGCTTGCTGATCAAAGCAAACATTTAGAAGAAATGTTTGCTTGTCTTGCAAAATGCTCTTAAACCAAGGTATTACTGTACAAGTTGGAGGCTGCAGCCAGCTAGCCACACACCTGCACACACATGTATATGTGTGGGCAATCTTGCAAATATTTTGCATTCAGCTGGGTCACACATAGAATAGTCCCTTACAGTTTGGAGCCCTCAAGGTGCTGAACTACAGGCTCATCATCAACTACAAGTTCATCATCAACTACAGGTTCATTGTCCCAATGGTGGCAGTCCCTCCAGCAGCTCTGGTGATCGTCTCAAGGTTTGGGTGTCTGTTAGTGGGAAATTAGATCACAACAAATGACAATTTTAGTGATGCATAATAATGATGCTTCAACAAGGCACCTGGGAATGTACGTCCAGCTCATGAGACCTCCTTGAGAACAGCAGCTAGAGCACTCATCCGCCCAAAATGGAGAAATATGAATGGTGATGGTCACACAGAGGCTGGATACTAAGCCAGCTCTGATCAAGTGTTCCCAAGGACGTAAAGACGAATGGAATATATGCCATTCTGTGAGCACAGATCACCATGATTTCTGAAAGAGCTCAGGGGTTGCTGTATCCTCCTTTAGTTTCATAACAGACTTGCAGAGTGCGAAAGGCTAAAGTTTTGGTATATGGTCCCTCAAAAACCCTAACTGGAGTGAAACCTCTGATTTATCTGCTCCAGTTCAAGTGTTTGATAATATTCCCTGAGTACCCCACCTTGCCTGTCCAGAGAATTCTGGAGCGGAGGGGCTGAGATGGATGGAGTTTATTTTTGAACATGGCACAGGGAAATTTACCAAGTCTGGGCCAAATGCATCAAACCACCAGTGGGCATCCCTTCCACCTACGGTTTCCATCCATGGAGCATTAAAAAGTGTGTGCCTAAAACCTAGGGGGGCGGGGGGAAGAGAGGAGGCCTTAGATGGAGTGCGTAGATGTTTTAATCTCCCAGTTGACTTCAGTAGGGGTGGGGTGGGGGCTTACATTCCTTCCTGTGCAGAGATGTCAACATGGTTGTAAAATGCGCTGTCTAAAACCCTTTCAACATGCTGTAGAAAGGAGGAGAATGATGTGGGTTTCTCTGATTGCAGATGACATGGTGCGGAAACGGTGGAGGGGGGAAGGGAGGTGGCAGCGCTGTGCTCCACGTGGATAGGCACATGCAGCAGAGTAGCTGTGTTAATCCCCTCCTCCTCCTCCTCCTCCTCCTCATGGCACTTTGTTTACTCACACATGGCTGAGCAGTTTTCCCCTCTGCGTAAACAAACATGCGTCCTTCCTTCACCGCTTCCCACCTCGGATTCCTGCTCAAGTAATATCCTACATTGTGCATTCATTTTTAACGGTCCTCTAAGTGGCAGCCTGGATTCCTTCCTGCCAGATTCAGCTTGCACCAGAGGTGAACGTCTCTCCGTTTCATGTGGTTTGTAGGAAGAAGAAAGAGAATCAAAGTGGGTCAGGATTCGTCGTGTTCCTTCCTCTACTCTGGCAGCGCTTCCTGGCTTGACCCCCACCTCTCTCCTCTCTTGAAGCATTTTGCACTCGCATCCCCAATATTCTTGCTCCCTCCCTCCCTCCTTTTACCCCGGTTATTAAAAAACACAGACACCGTGGGCTCTGACGATCAGTATGTGGTTTTTGAATTGAAATGTGCGTTCCTATCTCATTGGGCCTGCAGGCGTAACGAGATACGCTCCGACAGGCGTTACTTGTTGCCAAATGAATGGTTGAGAGGGGTCTGCCAATAACAGCAGCGTGGGCTGTAGTAGACACCCCCATCCCCCTGCAGAGGTCCTCCCTCACATGTGTGCACAAAGGCTTAGATGTGATGTTAGCTATGATTTCAACTGCCTATTTGGCCAGGAAATGTCAGGTACAGTAAACCATAGAATCATGGAGTTGAAAGGGAACTATAAGATAATCAAGTCCTACCCCATGCTCAAGGGAGGAATCCAGATTCAGGCCTATCTGACAGATGGTAGTCTAGTTTTCTCTTGAATGCCTCCAGCATTAGAACACTCACCACCTCCCAAGGTCATGATTTTCGTAGCATAACACATATGCTCCTCAGTCTTATCAGCAACATTCTGTTCCTTCTCTTCTGTCTTGCACAGTGGTGGGAACAGTCTGATTGTGTATGTGTGTGTGTGTGTGTTGTGTCATTACAGTTGTGACCGACTCTATGTGACTCCATGTCCATGGAGTTTTCTTGACAGGAGTACTGGAGTGGCTTGCCAGTTCCTACTCCAGGTGCCTGCAGCACCTGGTATTCCCTGGTGGTCTCCCATCCAAGTACTAACCAGGGCCGACCCTGCTTACCTTCTGAAATCAAGCGGGATCGAATGTGCTTAGGGCATCTAGGATGGTTACTTCACGTCCACTCTCGTCCCGGGAGGAAGTTTGTTGCGTGTTGATGTCGGTTGCAGTCACGTGGTCTTCTTGCGGTTCTGTCCCTGTTCCCGTGTACTCACGGGCATGAAGGATGATATTGGCATGACTGTTATTGCACGCCCTCGTTCTGTGATGAGATGTGAAATTCCATGCCTTTGGTCACCATTTTTTTCAGCCCGACCTTCCGTTTTTCGATGCTTCGATTCTCCGAAGCCTTGCCTTCAATGCGTTATGGAGCTAAGTTTGAGGCATTTGTCTTTTAATCTCTCTGCACTGCCTTGCTGACTCCATAGGGAATGTACTGGCGAATGGCACTTCACACTCCTGCCACTAGATGGAGAATGGCACGTTGCGGGAGGAGACTGACCTCATGGGCTCTCGTATCGGAATGAGAAGCGAGATGAGGAGATTCTCGAGGCCAGGGAGGGGAATCTCTCATCCTGCTTAAATCGCAGTTCAGGCGGCGTGGTTGGGACGAACTCCCTTCATCCCGCAATGGACGTGCGGTTAGATTTCTTTGTACCGGTCCCCAGTGGGACAGCGAACAGCAATGAGATGGATGTGAAGAATCAGCCTAGGCAGCTCTTCTGATTGTGTATACTCGCTAGCTTTCTCTCTGCTCCCCTCTCATAGTTCTTACTAGAGATGGGCATGAAATGGGGAAATAGTGTTTTTCGTTTTTTGTTTCATTTCTTTAGTAGTTTTGTTTCATTTCTAACGAATTTTTAAAGTAGTTTCATTATGAAATGAAATGAAATGCTATGCTTCCCTGGGTCCTAAAGGACCAAAATGGCAGGGGAGCTTCCTCAAGCTCTTCCCTGTATGTCCTTTAAATTTGGAAAGTTTGGGGGGTCAAGGGGGGGGGAGTTATGAAGTTCCAAAGGGGTTACCAAAAATATTTGCAATTAGAATCAGAAGCCAAGCCACAGCGGCACTAACTGCTCCTCCATGGCTTGGCTTCCAAAGTTCTGATTCCAATTAGAAAGATTTTTTTCCTAGGGGCACCCCCTTTGGAGCTTCATATCTCAGCTCCCTGACCCTCAAACCTTTCCAAATTTCCAGGGTTTATAGGGAACAGCTTGAGGAAGCTCCGCTGCCATCTCCTCTAGGATGAATCATTTTGTTCCAGAGGGGGGAAATGATGTTTTGTTACAATAAGAAACAAAACAAAATAAATCCTACCATTTTGCTACCTATCGAAGTAATTCATTACTTAACAAAACAGCATTTCATTTTTAAATTTTGTGCTGGTCTTTAGTTCTTACCATTCCCCTCCCCTCTTCATTGCAGTGTTGCACAGGAAGCACAAACATACTAATATCTTTAGGCTGAGCAAGTGAGCCCTGATGCCAGCTGGGACTGGGCAGAGACAAGCGTCTAGAATTTAAAACCACCAAACCTGGAGTAGGAACTGGCAAACCACTCCAGTATTCCTGCCAAGAAAAATCCATGGACATGGGGTCACGGAGAGTCAGTCATGACTGTAATGATGACACAACACAACACAAGAGAGAGAGAGAGAGAGAGAGAGAGAGAGAGAGAGAGAGAGAGAGAGAGAGAGAGAGAGAGAGAATCAGCTTTCTGCCTCTGCCAGGATCTCTCTCCCAGATACTTGTTCTTCCTTGTTGAGGACCAGAAGAAACAGAATGAATTCCTCAAAATGTCAGCCAGTGCCCTGAAATTTGGAGACCCTACACCAGTGCCCCTGGGCAGTCATTCTCAATTCTCTACCCCAGGCACGTCCAAACTTCGGCTCTCCTGATGTTTTGGACCACAACTCCCAGAATTCTAAGCCTGTATTTCCAATGGCAAAGGATTGTGGGAGTTGTGTTCCAAAACATCTGGAGGGCTGAAGTTTGGACATGCCTGCTCTACCCCATTTGAAGGGGGCCACTGGCAGGAAATGATTCTTCACACCCCACGTTCTTTCGGTGACTTAGACAGCCCTGATTCAGCATATTATTCTTTTATGACCCCCCACCCCTCAAAAAAGGTCTAGCATGGCTGCCCTAGTAGGTTGGTTTTTCAACCTGCTCTTACCATTAACATCCAACCTTAATGGATCCTACTGTGATTTATGCTCATCCAATCTAGTCCTGTCTCCTTGGGCAGGGAAGAATAAATCCTTGCCTTTTTCTGAACACGGGCATTAAGGACTGGGCCACGGGTTCCTGCAACAGATTAGTTATGCTCTTGATGCTCGTTAAAACAGCAGTGAATAGCTGTTTCTCTGGCATCCATACAAGCAAGTCCATGATGACTGGTGAGTCAAAGCTGAAGGCACATGCAGAATACATCAAGGATCTACCCCCAAAAAGCTAGCTGTCATGATGGTGGCTATCGGCATGGTGGCCTAGAATCAGGAAAGGCAGGTGTGTGTGTGTGTGTGTGTGTGTGTGTGTGTGTGTGTGTGTGTGTGTGTGTGTGTGTGTGTGTGTGTGTGTGTGTGTGTGTGTGTGTTTTAATGGAAATGTGTCGCACTGACACAAGGAGGTAGATTTACGGGCATAATTTCTTGTGTGGTTTCTGGATTCTTTTCCCTGATGACTCATAATTCAGCCTCATTACTTTGGAATATTTCTGGGTGAAATGCTTCTATAAGCCCCTTTACCTTGGCCCAATGTAAATCAGCTTACACTCCTGCGGCTTAAGTGGGTTGCCAACTGGGCTAGGAATGACTCACCCCAATAGGCAATGGGAACTAAAAATAGACCCCTTTGAAAGGACCCAGATCTTGAATCTTTGTTCTCTCCATCAGATGCCTCCACCCTGTTTCCTGTCCTACCTCTTTCTGGTGTGGCATGTAAAGGGGGAAGTGTGCTTTTGTCAGAGGGAGGGTTTCCCAGTTTTGCATAGAGTGTTCTTTTTTTAACGTACTGTTTTCCTAACGCTCTGGATCCTGAGTCAGCAGTCTGAGAGCAATAACTCCTTGTAATAAACAGCACAGGAACACCAAGTTTGTGTGGGTAAATTTGGTTCTGAAGTGAGTGATGGACCTCGCTGTAATCAGGCACAGTAGTTGTTGGAATACTCTAAAGCTGATGAAATATAACCTCTTGGTTCTTTGTTTGTTGGAGGGTGTTCGGGCGGTAGAGGAAGAAAGAATGCTGGCAGAGAAAGTTTGTGGCTGGATCTAACCATGTAATGCCAGTATTGAATCACTGGTAGTTGGAAAAGGGAAAGCTCATCAGGATGTGTGTACAGGAAGAGGGGGTGCACAATCATATGTCCTTGCGGGCTTTACTTCTCACTTAAGAACATAAGAACATAAGAAGAGCCCTGCTGGATCAGGCCAAAAGCCCATCTAGTCCAGCTTCCTGTATCTCACAGGGGCCCCACCAGATGCATCTGTCTCCTGATTCCACTCCCCTGCATCTGACCCTTGAAGTACCCTGGTTTTAAGCCTGGAGATGACACATCTCCATCATGGTTTGTAACCTGTGATGGACTTCTCCTCCAGGAATCTGTCCAATCCTCTTTTGAAAGCATCCAGGCCAGATGCCATCACCACATCTTGTGGCAGGGAGTTCCACAGACTAACAACACACTGGGTAAAAAAAAATATTTTCTTTTATCTGTTCTCACTCTCCCAACCCTCAATTTGAGTGGATGTCCCCCAGTTCTGTTATTTTGTGAGAGGGAGAAGAGCATCCCTCTGTCCACTTTATTCATGCCCATCATTATTTTGTACGTCTCAAATCATATTCCCCCTCAGGCACCTTTTTTTCCAGACTAAAGGGTCCCAATTATTTTAGCCTTTCCTCATAAGGGAGGTCCCCTAGCCCAGTAATCATTTTAGTCACTCTCCTCTGCACCTTTTTCCCAGTTCCACTCTGTCTTTCTTGCTATAACTCACGGCAGCCCTTTTTCAGAATTTTTCAGGTCGGAAGTGATTTCCTATTATTTTCCTCTGGGGCTGCCCTGGGGGTGCTGCATGGCCCCACAGACTGGCTGTATTTCACAGTCAGCACCGTGAGGAATCAAACTTCCAACCTCCGGCTCCATAGCCAGATCCCTAAACCTCTCAGCTATCCTTCTTGCTCAGCCTGACCAAGTCAAGGCTGCAAATTATTTATTTATTATTTATTTAGAGTATTTTTTTTACCCTGCCTTTCTCCTTGGAAAAGGACCCAAGGCGGCTTACAGTAATTAGGGACAATATAAAGTCCAGTACAACTAAGACATACTCAAGTATTGAGAACAGGGAATTGAGGGACATGACTTACAGCATTAAAAGACAAGATTAAAGCTATAAGAGAATGTGAGCAGTTAAAGAGGGAGTAGAAATTCCATGTAAGGGCTCTATCACACGTCCTTTAAAATGCTGATTAAATTTCAATATAAAGTGTTTCCAAAAATCTTGCCCCCATGGCCACCGGGCTTTTTTAAAAAAACAGGTTATGCCCCCTTTAGTGAGTTTTCCAAGAACTACTGGAGAAGTTGGGAATTGTTCGCTCCGGTAAAAAATGCGAGCCAGAAGTGGGAGCTTGCATATGATCTGGTTTTCTGCCTTTTTTTTTCTAGCCCCGACCAGCAAATCCTGGGGCATTGTTATTTTTTTTTTAATTTCCCCTCCCCCCAGAGCTGATCAGCTGGCCTTTGGGCCATCAGTGCTTTCCCCCCAGTGCCTAACAGCTTGTCTTGGGGCTCGTTGGAACTTTTAATTTGTTAAAAAAGTTTCCCCTCCCCCAGCGCTGATCAGCTGGCCTTCAGGCTGTCAGTGCTGGGTTTTTTTTCTAGTGCCACCTGCTGGCCCTGGGACTGGTCTGTACTTTTTAAAAAAAAAAAAAAATCCTTGTAGATGGGAACTAAGATCCCACATCTTCAATCATATGACCAAGAAAGAAGAAAAGCCGGACTTTCACAATATCCAGATCTTCCCCAAGGTGAGATAGCAGGCCTTTGTCATGTAATTATGAATTAGTTCTCTGAATTATGTAACATTAAACTGAGTAAGCTGCTGTGAGCAATAATCACTGGAGCCCCCTTTGCATGAGTCAATTTTTAGAAGTTTTTAGAACATATATAATGAATGCTCGTTCTTCTGTTGGATTGTTATATATCGCCATATGCCCAGGAAGAGGGAAATACCTCATCCTGTTAATTTGGCACAATCTCTTTGCCATCAGTCGTGTGAGCCATGCCTCCTGAGATGGTCATATGGGCCAACTTCTCCTTTAAGAAAAACAGATTCTCTAAATGTCTTTCTTCCTTGAGGGAACCCTCTTCTTCTACCTTTACATGAGAAAGTAAAAGGGCAGTGCGACAACGGGAGTGCATAAGAAAGATTTGATTGAAAATAAAACAGCCAACATTATAATGCCGTTATACAAAACAATAGTAAGGCCCCACCTGGAGTATTGTGTTCAATTCTGGTCACCGCATCTCAAGAAAGACGTAGTGGAACTGGAAAAGGTGCAGAAGAGAGCGACTAAAATGATTACTGGGCTGGGGCACCTCCCTTATGAAGAAAGGCTAAAACAATTGGGCCTCTTTAGTCTGGAAAAAAGGCGCTTGAGGGGGGATATGATTGAGACATACAAAATAATGCAGGGTATGAGTAAAGTGGATAGAGGGAAGCTCTTCTCCCTCTCTCAAAATACCAGAACTAGGGGACATACACTCAAATTGAGTGCTGGGAGAGTAAGAACAGACAAAAGAAAATATTTTTTTCACCCAGCGCGTTGTAAGTCTATGGAACTCCCTGCCACAGGATGTGGTGATGGCATCTGGCCTGGATGCCTTCAAAAGGGGATTGGACAGATTCCTAGAGGAAAAGTCCATTACGGGTTACAAACCATGATGGAGATGTGTAATCTCTAGGCTTTAAACCAGGGTACTTCAAGGGCCAGATGCAGGGGAGTGGTATCAGGAGAGAGATATCTAGTCTCATGCGCTCCCAAACGCATCTGGCGGGGCCGCTGTGAGATACAGGAAGCTGGACTAGATGGGCCTTTGGCCTGATCCAGCATGGCTCTTCTTATGTTCTTATGTTCTTATGTTATATTGATTTGAGGACTACTCTGAACACAGTATAAAAACCCACCATAATTCTTTTTTTAAAAAAACCAACAAAATGGTGACACCCCTCTTTTCCGGGCCTCAACATCTATGGGTTGAGGGAAATGGAATTGTTCTCTGTTTTTGCTCCCGGAAAGCTGCTAGCAAATTGGAAGGCATTTATTTAGACAAGAGCCACAAAGATGATCGAGGGAGCCTAGCGCTTGACTTATGAGGAGAGAGTTAAAGAACCCAACATGTATAGCGTGGCCAAATGACGGCTGAGGCAGTGATGATATTCATCTCCATATATCTGCAGAGATGTAAACTCCGAAGAGAGAGATGAAGTGCTTAGGAAGGTACAAAGGGAAATTTACTAGGTGTCGTAGGAGGAAATTAAGCAAAGGAAAATTTTGGCTGAACGTCAGGAAAACTTTCCTAAGGGTGAGATTAGCAATGATGGAAAACTACCACTTAATGTGTATAAAGAGTGCAGCTTAAATTGCAACCAGCTATGGTTGTGTCATGTGGAAGCTTCCTACTCATATCATTCCAGATCTTAAAGCTTGGGAATGGAAAGATAATTCAAAAGGAGAGGTTAACTCATTTTAATGCCACTTTAAAAAAAAATTCAAGTTGACTTTCTTGTGAATGCCTTGGGTCCCCGACCTCCATAATTCAGAGAGACCCATCAACATCCAGAGAGTTCAAGGATATGGCGGGTTCTGTGATACACTTGTTGCTCTAAATGTCTAACTATGATGGGATATATTAAACAAGCAGTAAACCGCACTTGAGGTGGCTTCAGCAGGCCAAAATGAAATGAAGAATAGCCGTGTAGCTTCGCGTGCCAAAGATTTTGGGGCTTGCTTTATTCTCCAGGCTGAGAAAGCCATTGCTGGGATGGAACATTTGTTTCTTTTTAAGCAGGCTTTTCCTTAGCAAGTGGCAGCCAGAGAGAGACTTGTCTTGAATGGGCTGTTGTACTCCGTTGTTTTAAAATGTGCTTTTAGTATTGAGTTTGTTGTTCAATTTTAATTCTTTTTTAAAAAATATTTGTACACTCACTCCTTTTAGCTTTTCAAAATTGTCTTTTAATTGTTGTGAGCCACCTTAGGTCTTTTGAAACAGAGAGGTTTAAAGCATATTTTTTAAACAAAATGAACATCTGCCAACACTTCTTTATTTCCCATTTCACAAAATGCATCGCTGGCCTTGAAATGCACAAACTTTCTAAGCACCAATTCCATCCCATCCTGTGTTCCTTTGGCGGAACAAAGAGGTAAATCCCTATTTCAGAAGACAGGCAGGATTCCTCTCCTGTTTCATGCCAGCAGCCTTGTTGACCAGCCCTTGAGAACACCTTCCTAGATGGCTACTGCGTCCCTGGGCACCTTCCCGCATGCACGATGGCACTTGGGACAGGGACCACCTTCTCTCATTCTCTAGGGCAGTGATGGCAAACCTTTTAGGGACCGTGTGCCCAAACTGCTATTCAAAACCCACTAGTTTTTTGCAAAGTGCCAGTACCGCAATCTAACCTGAATACAGGTGGCTGTGAAGGGGCGATGTCGGGTGCCCACAGAAAGGGCTCCGAGTGCCACCTTTGGCACCCGTGCCATAGGTTCGCCAACATTGCTCTAGGGTGAACTACCACCTGCGTTTGCAATATGTGGGGAGCAGTGTTCCTCACAAGGAAGCCATGACCCAATTCTTTCATTGAAAACAAAACCTTTTACCATATCCTCTTAAAACCCCGCACCCCTCCAAAAAGCAACAACGATGCTGGAGTCCCCTACATTCGAGAGAAATCTCTTTTGAAAGGCATGGCCAGGGCGCTAGATCAAGGTTGGAAGATTCCTGTGATCTTCCGAGCACTTCCCGGGAAGAGAAGCCTTGCTCGCCCGTTGAGACAAAAGCAGCTCCCTCTAATGTGATTGGACATTAAGTATTGTCAGATCTGTAAATGCAAATTTAATGAGCACCAAGGAGGGGGAAGGGGAGGGGAGAATCTTTCCAAATCAATGCAAAAATATTCAGGGCTGGAATCATTTGATTTTAAACACACACACACACCACCACCACCACCACCACCACCACCACAGTGAGCGAGCGAGAGAGAAAAGGTTGCTTGGTAGAGAGAAGGAAGAAAACTTAATGGGAATCTCATCCATTATTTAATCTGTTCCTTATCTCAAATGTACCAAAAAAAAAAAAAAAAAGAAAAAGAAAAAGGAATCTAATATGGTGCGTGTGTGTTGTTGTTGTCTTTGCGGAAGGCAACGAGAGCAAGGGGCAGCAATTTCGCTTAATATATTAAATCCGTCGGCAGGCTGCAAGCCAGATTAACAACTCCAGCTAATATATATATATATTATTTCTGGCTTCACATGTGATGTGGTGTGATTCATAACTATCTGTACTACTGGGCTTTATTAAACACAAATAAAATAGCTTGACTGGAGCTAGGGACAAGGTGGGAGGCGGTGCAAGAGAGATTCTTATGAAGGATCCTGTGTCGGAGGTGGCTGTTTCATGAGCCAACCACCTCCGGATGTTTGATAAAGAGTCGTAGGCTTTGACAGTAGTGCAGGTTTGTGCCTAGAAGCATTAAGTTGGGACTGAGGAGGGAAACATCCTGGCAAAAATCCTACTGATTCTGTATAAAGTTTGTGTTCTAGGATTTTTGAATCCTTGATTAAATTTGTCTAGCTGTGTAGCAGACATGCAGGGATTTGGAGAGCTGGAGAGCTTCATGTTCCCCAGCTTCTCATCAACTGGAACTTAAAGTCTCAATAATTTCTTCTGAGACATTAGTAAGAGAAAGAGTAAAAGGTTTCATTTGGAGATGGGCATGAAATGCAAAAATTGTGTTTTGTTTTGTTTTGTTTTGTTTCGTTTGAAATGATCTTTTTTAAAAAAATTCATTTCATTTTTCATGTTGTTTCATTTTTCATTTTTTAACACTGTGTCCACACCTCCCCCCCACAGACCAAGCCTGTTTTGGGGGAGGCAGGTTCTTTCAAATGTCATGGAGCCAATGAGGCTGACATTTTAAAAACCCGGGCACATTGGGGAAATGGCGTGGGGTTTAAAAATTTTTTTATGCCACTGAAGCAAGTAGCAACCATGGCCATCACCACTTTCTTAGGTGGCTAAAAAAAAAGTTTAAAAATCCCATACTTTTCCGCCTCAGTTTGGCACGTGGGGGGTGGCACTGAGTTTTAAAACTTTTTTTAGTTACTGAAGTAAGTATTGATGGCCGCAGCCGCTGCTTGCTTCTATGACTGAAACAAGCCTCGGTGGCTCCAAGACATTTTAAATATCCTGCACCTTTTCCGCCCCCAATGCACCCGATTTGGGGTGGGGGAGGCACCGGTTGTTTAAAGCAGCGGGAAACCTAACAAAAAAACCGAAACAGAATAAACAGAAATTTTCCACTTCGTTTCGTTTCATTTTTCTTTAAAAATAATTTCATGTTTTGTTTTGTTCCGAAATGAAACAAAAAAATGAAATACTAAACGGAAATAAATTAATGTTGTGCCCATCTCTAGTTTCATTTACTTACACTGGACAGATAACAGTGATCGGAGAAGCGTCACTACTTTCCAGCAAAAGGCCACAACAAACTGCCTCCAGCAGACCAAAGGGGTCGCAGGGAGAGGCAGACTCCAAAGGAGAAAAGCAGGGAAGGAAACATTGGCCAGTGCTCTTAGTGGTTGGTAGCCATCCCGACCACACTTACTGGAAGCAGCATGCCAAGGATGCAAAAACTCCCAGCAGTTTGCCTGACCTCCAGTGGGAGGGAGTTCCAAAGTCTAGCACCGCCAAGAGAAAAGGCCTCTGCCATTTACCCACCAAATGTCCCTGTGAAGGAGGTGGGACCAAGGGAAAGGTGTCCCCAGATGTTCTTAACAGGCTCATAGAGGGAGATGTTGTTGAGATAGTTTGGCCCCTGGCTGTTCAGGATAAAATCAGCACTTTGAATTTTGTCCCTGATAACTGAAGCTAATAAATGGCTTGGTTTAGCTTTGGAGGATCATGAACAGCAACTGTTCCTATAGATCACAAACACAAAAGGAAACTTCTACCCAAACAGCTTAACTGAAATGACCTTAAATGAGCTTTTCCGAGGGTCATTCTTAGAGGTTTTCTAGATTTAAAACCCAAACTTGCAGAAATCAGACGCGGTTTCATAATAAGTCTTTCTTACTGGGAATGAGCTCCATCCTGGTGTATACAATGAGAGCTTCTTTTTAAAAAAGCATATCCATTTCCGTTTATGGTTTTTCACCATGATATGTGACCCTAGCCCAAACCAACAGGTAGGCTTGGCACTCCACATGATAGCAAAACAACTTCAGGTGAGGCAAATCTTTCAGCAGCAACTTCCACATTCAGCTTTTTAAAACTTTACTAGAGATGGGCACAAATTGGGAAAACGGCAATTCATGATGGCTCGTAGTTTGTCGCTATTCAGGAATGAACAACCATGAACTTTCATGAAGTTTTGTGGCCACAAAATTGCAGATGCTATTTTAGGGTGTATTAACAGAAAGCTCCATAACCTATGCAGTCTTAGTCCCCATCTGTTTGGCACTGGTTAGGCCTCATCTGGATTTCTGTGTCAGTTTCTGGACACCACCCTTCAAGAAGGATGCTGACAAGCTGGGACAAGTTCAGAGGAGGGCCACAAGGGCTTGGTTTCCATTCAGGGGAATGGAAACCAAGCCCTATGAGGACAGACTGAAAGAAGTGACCATGTTTAAGACTGAGGTGAGAGAGGATGACATTTTCAAATAGAGTAAGACACCTGCATCCTCAGGGAATTGGTTCCAGGCCGCCCCGCAGATACTGAAATCCAGGGATAAGACAAAACACTCTTATCTGAGGGTGACAGTGGTGACAGTGGTGGTAGGGTGGTGGAGGTGAAAGTTTTTGCTTTGGATGGAATCCCTCCCCCCAAGCAGAATGGTGGACTGGATGGCATTGCTGCACCACCTGCTAAATTTGAATGGCCAAAGGTGCATTGCTGCACCACCTGCATTGCTGCACCACCTGCTAAACTTGAATGGCCAAAGGTGTCGCTGGCCATTTGAGCTTCCTGGGTGGCAGACCAGGTGATGCAGTTAGCGTGCCTTGGTAGAGAGGCATGCAGATCCCCCTTGACAGCCTCAGCAGCAGCAGAAACAGCAGCTGCAGTGTCGGGCAGCCAAACTTGCCTGCTCCGCCTCAATCCTCCTGCCTTCTTGCCTGCTTGCTTGCTTGACTGCTTGACTGCCTTCCTGGCTAGCAGCCCTACCTCTTGCCTGTCTTTCCCCTTCCTTCCCCTTCCAGAGGCACCTCTCACGATAACCGGGAGCCCCAGCACCCCACTTGTCTCAGGTTGCCGATTCTGCTTCGTCTTGCTCCTCCGGTTCCCAGCACCTGCCTGGCTCTAGCTCACTCTCGGCTACCTGCTCTCTCCCTCCTGCAGCAACCGAAAGATGAGAGCATGGGTGGGGAGTTGCACCTGGGTGGGAGAGAGCAAAAACCAGGCAAGTGCAGGGGGGGCAAAGAGGCAAGACCAAGTGGTCTGAGACGGGTAGGGTGGATATGGAGGTGCTACTGTAGTTGCAAGGCTGTCATACAGAGGAGGGGCAGGATCCTTCTTAACTGCTAGAGCAGTACAGCAGTGGAAGCAATGACCCTGGGAGGTGGTGAGTGTTCACACTTCAGAGGCCATCAAGAACAAATTGGACAGGTGAGAGGTGGAGTCAGTGGCCTTATTGACCTCTTCTAGCATCATGCTTCTACGGTTCTGTCCTATGAACATTCCAACATAACAAACTGTTTTGTGGTTCGTGTGATTTGGGACTTCCCGGAAAGACAGAATGGCCTTCACTTGAGTTAAGCACTTCAAATTTGGCATGTCCAAATTTTAGCCTCCCAATCGCCCGGAAACAGGTCCACCCAGGCAAATATTTCTTAACAAATGTAATAAATAAAATAATTTGGCATTTTGCATCATGTTTCCCTGAACCACCATGAAATGAGGCACAATTTGGCCTTATTTGGGGAGGATTGCTTCATGGTTCACTTTGCACTCATCTCTAAACCTTAAAGTTTTTTTTCCATCCCTAACCACATTGAAAGTATTAGCTAAGGATGGGATAAAATTTTGCTCAATTCGGAAGTTGCAGCAAAATTAGTTTTTTTGAACCTCACGAATTTCATTGCAAGAAGAAATGTACTGCATGTCACAAGTCTGGGCACCTGTAAAGCTTATTTAAGGAAAATGGATGAATTAAATTGTATGTATAAAAATAAGTGCATACATTAGATTAGGGGCATTCTGCTTATATATCGCCCCATAGCCCTTCAAGCACTCCCTGGGCGGTTTACAATTTAATTATGCAAGCTACACATAAACAAACAGATGTTGTGTAAAACTCAGGAAGAAACGCCAGAGTGAAGCAATATAATGAAAGGATGGGGAGAGACACAGGTGGGACTGTGGGCAACACAACAACAGAAGAGATTTTCATATCCTCTGCACCTGTGAGAAACAGTGTGTTGCAGTGACAAAAGCAGTGTTCCCAACCTTAGGTAACCCAGGTGTTCTTGGACTGCAAGTCCCCAAAGACCTGGCCAGTTCATCTAGTTAAAAAAAAAGGCTTCAGAAATTGCACTCCAAGAACACAGGGAGTTACCCAAAATTGGGAGTCACCGGATACAGGTGATGAGCTAGGACTCGGCAGTAGAGATAGGCATGAACTGGCGCCTCACAGTTTGTAAAGATGGCAGCACAGGTGCTGCTACTTCACTCCCTCACATCCTCTGACACAATAAGCTGCTCACCAGGCCCCCCATAGAATCAAAGAACTGGAAGAGACTTTGAGGACCATTCAGTCCAACCCCCTGCCATGCAGGAACCCCCATCCAAGAT
Source organism: Phrynocephalus forsythii (assembly GCA_029282475.1). Lineage (NCBI taxonomy): Eukaryota > Metazoa > Chordata > Lepidosauria > Squamata > Agamidae > Phrynocephalus > Phrynocephalus forsythii. The sequence continues at coordinate 110,507,458 of JAPFRF010000004.1, read as the reverse complement.
GGCCATCCAACCTCGGCTTAAAAACCTCCCAAGAAGGAGACTCCACCATCCTCCTTTGTGGCAGCATATTCCACTGCCAGACAGCTCTAACCATCAAAAAGTTCTTCCTAATGTTCAAATGGAAATTTTTTTCCTTTAGTTTGAAACCATTGCTCTAGGTGGCAAACCTTTGGCACTCCAGATATTTTGGACCACAACTCCCAGAATTCCAAACCTGTATCACCCATGACATAAGACTGTGGGAGTTGTGGTCCCAAATATCTGGCGTGCTGAAGATTCACCACCACTGCTCTAAGTTCTAGTCTCTGAAGCCATACTCCACTTACCTTGAAAACCTTATTAAGGTCACTAAGGGTGCTTTTACACAACCTCTAAAATCCACTGGCAACATAATTCGGACCAGAGATCGTGGGGGTTTGTTCTGCTTCCTGTGTTCCCACCCTTCCGCACTCCATTGCTCCTGTCTGCAGCGAGGGGAGGGAGAAAAAAAGGGAGAAAAGAATGCAGGCTCACCTCCGCTCACCATAGGGATTCCTGTTTGTTAAAGGGGCAGCAGGGAAAAAAAAAACAAACAGAAGCCGAGGAGAGCCCAGCATCCACAGCTTTATAATCCACAACAGAAAATATTTTTCCTCCGGAGACCAGGTACTTGTAAAATGCACTGGAGCGTGCTTAGGTGGGCATGGTTGTACTTAATTTTTTTTAAACTCCGCAGCTGGTGGGAAAGCAATTTTAAGCTCAGCATCTGGGAGCCCTTTGATTCGGATTTTAGGGGTCGTGTAAAAGCAGCCTAAGCCAGACACGGCTTGATAGCATATAACAGCACCTATGTTGGATTTGGAAAACATTATTCTATTTTTTTAAAAAAATTCACTGACAAAAATCATTAGGAACAGATATTCCTAGTGCGAAGAGATGGTGCATTTCCTGCTAATCATGTTGCAATCCAAGATAAGGAACCTCTTTGAAAAATTGGGCAGCCCTTCTAAAATCGGGTTAAATACACCAGATTAAGCTGCAGAATTTCCAGGTATTTCTTCCAAGACTATTGGTCAGATAAATAAAAATAAAATGAAAATGAAAGTCTCTAGTGAAGTGGGGGGGGGAGAGGAAAACACGAGTTGTACATTTTGAACCCTGAAGGAAAAATCTGCTTTTTTGAATGCTGCAAAGTTTGTAGGCTGACAGCAGTTAGCTCACCCAACAAAATGAATTCGAATCAAAGCAGGTGTATGGTTGTTCCCTGATTTGCTGCATCTAGTGACGGAAGCCCAGTTTTTTCCTAGTGGCAAGGCTTGGGGCCTCAAAAAAAAATATTTTTGGCCTCCTATGCGCGCGCATCTACTTATGAATTCATCATCTGTCATTGTTCATTAAGCCGGTTAGAGGAGATGTTTTCAAAAGTGCCTGAGTTTCTGAGCGCAGCCATGTGTACTCTGTTGGAAGTAAATGAAAGCTAATTGGGGAAAAAACAGCCACGCTGGACATTGGGACAAGGCGCACCCTTTCAGAGGAGATTACTGACCTGTGACGAATTTATTGAGCAAAGCAGGGGACACCTCTGGGTTTCCTTTGCCAGTGTGGCCAAGTGGCTAACCTTGAGACAGCCGCCAAACAAGTGGTGTGTGTGTGTGTGTGTGTGTGTGTGTGTGTGTGTGTGTGTGTGTGTGTGTGTGTGTGTGTGTGTGTGTGTTCCCCCACCTCATGCAACTGGCTGTTGGCCACTGTCATTCAGATGAGAGACATTGCTCTTCTGAGCCATACCAGTGTTCCGTCTTGTCCATCATATCAGGGGGGTCTGATGGGGATCCCCAGAGAGGCCTGTCTTTTTCACCCAAATACAGCTGTTCCACGACAACGGCATGCCCCAACATTTTGCTCTGGGCTTCCAGCAGATCTGCCCATTTGCTGATCTGGGATACTTGGAGCACCAGGATTTTATATTTTATACGTGTTTTAAATTATTATATTGGATTTTGTTGAACTCCTCCGCTTAGAGTCCTAGTTGGACAGGATCAGCATCTGCTGATTCTCTTAAAAATATTAAAAGATTTCTAAAGAGGAAACAATCAGAACTGGCCACTAGAGGGTATCAGAGATCCTATTAAACAGTGTTTGCTATCATCCAGTTTTTCCAGCATCCACTTGGGGGAGGGAGGAGCTCTTGGAATTGATCCCCTGTGGATATGGGGATCTTAATGCATGTTCCGTCTAAGGAGGAGCAAACGTCCCCCTCTCTCGTGTTGTTGCATTTCTCCAAATCATACTTGTTGTTTTTTTTTAACTCTGTTGAAAAACTTTGGGTCTCCCCCTCTCCATTCCCCAAGAAAATTCAGGAACACTGTTGCTATCCATGATTCGTAATTCATAAGTTTACTGCGACATTTTTCCTCATGGCCATTATTTATTTATTTATTTATTTATTTATTTATTTATTTATTTATTTATTTATTTATTTATCTATCTTGTATGCTGCCCACTACCCAAAGGTCTCTGTGCGGCTCACAATCAAAATAAATAATTCAGACAAAACATCAAAATTGCTATAAAATTAAAACAATGAAACATTTAAATACAATAAATACAATATATTAAAATACTACACTAAAATCGCCCTTAGGACCCACAATAATCAGTTAAAAAAACTTCTGGAACAGGAATGTTTTTACCTGGCGCCGGAATGTCATCAGCATTTTCCAGTGTTATGCCTTTGGGGTCTTTTGAAAGGGTATAGGATAAAGTTATTATTTCTCTAAAACTAACTGAGCAAGTGTTGCAAATGCTGAGTTTTCTGGGGCATGGTGCTGCAAGTCATATTTATATCCTCGTGGCACAGTGGTTAAACTGCTGTATTGCAGCTAAAGCTGTGCTCACGACCTGAGGTTTGATCCCAGGCAGCCAGCTCAAGGTTCACTCAGCCCGCCATCCTAAGGTCAGTAAAATGAATACCCATTGTGCAGCCTGCATAATTAAATTTTAAACCTCCCACAGAGCGCTTTAAGCACTGTGGGGCAATGTATAAGCAGAACAATTTGCTTTGTTTTGCTATCCCCAGGGGGTACAAATAAAAATCACCCATGCCTAATCACTATGCCCCCTTGGAAACACCAATTTTATCTGATTTTGAGAGTGAAGCATTGGTCAGATGTTTACAACTTTGGGGGCGTAGCCACTAGCCACTAGGCAACACAGTCTCTAGATAAAGCTAGAAGAGAATCTTGCCTGAAATGTTTTGAGAAACAGTGTCAGATACCATTCCTAATCATTTGCCATCCTAATAATATTTTGTGATAAAGGATGCTCTCCTGCAATTTTTTTGTATCTACAGAAATGCCACTGAGATTTCAGAAAAATAATTTCTAGGTATAGGAGGACCCTGTATGTGCTGATTCTGTATTCACAGGATGAAAATAGTGTACATAGCAACAAATTATCTGGCATCCTCTAGTGGCCTGTTGTGGTAAAGCATGTTAAAAGAAATCTGGATTCCCCGCCTGACTATACTATAATCTTAGCATTCACTATTATCCATGGATTTCAGTATCTGCAGGCCCCCTGAAAACAATACCTCACAGTTACGGGGTCCTATTGTTATTTCCTTTTCTTTGATCCCAGTCTTTGTTCTGAGGAAGTAGACTAGTCCATGAAAGCTCAGATTAAAATATAGCAGATAGTCTTCAAAATGGTGCAACATATTTGTCTTCTGTATTTTTTTATGTTTCTCTTATTTTTGCCTGATATGCTAGCCCGCAGTAACTTGGCTACCACTTCTAAAGCCATGTTCTTTTTCCATTTAAGTAATTTTATTGGGTTTTTGGGGAGAAGAAGAGGGGAATGAGGGGAAGGAAGGGGGAATATATTATAAAAATTCCATTGAGTATATCAGGCCTAAAATAACAATTTAACATATTTACAAATCACCAAATAGTATCACAATACTAATAAGTTTGTTACTTCTTGCCATCTTTTTTTGGAAATCTCTTCATAGTCTCCCTTTAAAAAACCAGAGAGCTTGTCTATTTCAATACATTCTCTTATCTTTTCATGGAGATTTCTCTCTGTTGGCACTTCTGGTTGTTTCCAAAATTTCGCACACAATATCCTTGCTGCAACTATTACATGCTGAAGTACATATTTCTGATCATATGAGATATTAATATCTACTATATTTAATAAAAAAATTCTGGTCTAAGCTCTAACTTAATCTTCAAATACCTTTCTAAAAATAATTTTACCATTATCCAGTATGCCTTTGCCTCTTTACATGTCCACCACATATGATAGAAGGTACCACTGTCATGTTTACATTTCCAGCATTTGAGTGAGTAATTATACATCTTGGATAGATGGTGGGGGGAGAAATGCCATCTTATAACAGTTTTCCTTGAAGGCTATCGATTTAAAAAGTTTAACCGTATTCCACAAAGAGTCCCATTTGTTTAGATGAATAGGATAGCCAAAATTTTCTGCCCATCTTATCATAGTATCTTTTACCAATGTATCAATCATTTTTTCATTTATCAAAATACTATAGAATTTACTAAGAAGCTTTAAATTGTCAGTAGATAGTATTTTGTCGAGTGGAGTGTCATTAGTCATAAATCCCCCCTCCTAAAGCCATGTTCTGATTCCTAACAGAATATGGAATGTTGTGGGATACTACCTATAAACAGGGATTTTACCATACCTGTGGATATTTGTAGACTCACTCCAGTTTAAATAACAGCACTAGAAAGTTCTCTACTTAAGATCTTAGAGAAATGGTTCCATATACAACAGCTTCAGACATTTGTATAACTATTCTCCAAAGTTTTGCTCTGTAAGAGTGGTAGAGAGCTAGTTATCCTCCGGAGTTTGTTGGACCACAGTTCCTACTGTCCTTGATTTTCAGCCATAGCTACTGGGGTTTTTGGTAGGTGGAGTCAAACATTGAGAAAGTGAAGGAAGAACTGAGAAGCAGAGGACTGTTGCACTGAGGTGTTGCGAAAGGGGCTGCTTCTTACAGTGGACGAATTTGAATATCTTAATCCATCCCCAAAGGTGAACACTTCGTTATCTTTACAGGCTAAATGGACCTTGCAGCTGCAGCTGCTGGGGACTGGAAACATCTGGAAGGCCAGAGGGAGGAACCCACTCTTGGAAGGCAGTAGATTTGTTGAGATGATTTGTTGCCCCATCTTAAAAATAAAATAAAAATAAAAATAAAAATACATGGCAAACGGCTGACCTTTGTGACATTAATGCATTTATCTGTTCTTGTCTATGACATTTCTCTCCACGCAGTCAAAACATTAGCAGAATTTTTATTCTTGTCAGAGTCAGTTGCACTAGAGCTGGCATATTTAATCAGCATGGATTTGGTTTGTCAACGTAGGCCGCAGTCACACCAGGGTTCTCTGCGTATATAAATTTCATGCGTATTTCTTTCAGGCGGTCACGTGGTTTTTAATGTGCAATTAGTGTCCTCTCTTCTGCGTCGTATTTTCCTAATCTGGTCCCATCTCTACCTGTCTACTTCGCATTTTCCCCTTCTTTCCTACTCTATTTCCCAAGCCTCCATTGCCGAAAAAGGGAAACTACAGTTTTACTGCATATTTTCGGTGTCCTGTCATGGTTACAGAAGTAAATAAGTAAACATTTTCGAGCGAAGTTTCTAAATCCAGCCCCTGGTGGTGGTTATTGAAACTTTGCTGAAACTGCTATTTAAGAGGCGTGGTTGACAGGGGCTCGAATTTACTTCCCTTCACAGTTAGGACACGATCTTTTTCTGCGCAGTTCGCCGAAGGGAAACTATGGAGAAAACGCTGGCATGACCGCGGCCTTAGCCTCATGTTCCAATGATACAGATGGGACTTACTATTCCATAGAGTAGGCCAATTGGAATCTGTGGACCTACTCAAGTACAGTTTACTAGGCTTCAGTCACAAGTAGAGCAGGCCTATTTGGAACCATGGATCCACCCTAGAGCAACTTGCTACACTAAGCCATTGTTTAGAACTCTTCCGCTGGCAGTGTTTTGCCTACTAGGTTCTTTGTGAATTCTGGAGCCAAACACGGCTCTCAAGGACTAAATATACTCATTGAGGAGTACAAGGATATATCAGCATAATAATTGAGATTGTGCTTTCAGTATTGAAGTGGCTTCTAATTGTTCTCCTAATTCTCTCCCTTCAATCCTTATGAGAAGAGCCAGTAGGGTGTCCCCATACCCAGCGTACCTGAAAGCATGGCTGATAATTATGCCTTGCTAACCATCTTTCTAATCTGTGATAGATTCCATGTCATTCTGGATCCCTGGCCCACACTCCAAACCCCTGCTAGGCCTCCAGGTCACATGGGCCAGCAGATCACATGGATCTCTTTTATGTCTCTTTAGCACATAGGTGGCATTTCTCAAAGGTACTCCTTTTGGAAATCAGCTGGATGGATATGTGTGGAGGGTGCCAATTTATGCATGTCTACACAGCTGCACTGGTATAGCTAAACCAATTTTAAATCATTGCCTCCGTTAAATCAATGAAATTTGACATGCTAGGCAGCCTCCCGAGAGGGAGCGTGTGTTTTCCTTGGGGGAAATGAAGCTCATTAGTTTTCCATATTCAACAGATTCCATCCATACTCTATTCGACAGCTTTTTAAAGCTTGTTTAATGGGCTAAGATCCTATTAAAACTATTGTTTAGAGCTGTTTGTTCTTTTAATGAAAAAAAAACCAGGCTTATAAGCGGCATCATTTTCCACTGTTTAAAATAACACTGCTGTTCCTCACCTCCCCCAGTAATCCTCTGTTGTTAAGAAAGTTGTTGTTGTTGTTGTTGTTGTTGATGATGATGATAATAATAATAATAATAATAATAATAATAATAATAATAATAATAATAATAATAATAATAATAATAATAATAACCATTACCATCCTTCCTGGTAAATGGATTACATTAGGATAATGTAAAGTAATGCATATTGGAGTAAAATATCAAAACGTCATCTATCAACCCATGGGCTCTGAGCTATCTGTGATGGATCAGGAAAGAGATCTTGCTGTGCTGGTGGACAGCCCAATGAAGTTGTCTAGCCAATATGTGATACTGGTGAAGAAGGCCAATTCCATGCTAAGGATTATCAAAAAGGGGATTGAAAATAAAACAGCCAACATTATAGTGCCATTATACAAAACGATAGTAAGGCCGCACCTGGAGTATTGTGTACAATTCTGGTCACCGCATCTCAAGAAAGACATAGTGGAACTGGAAAAGGTGCAGAAGAGAGCGACTAAAATGATTACTGGGCTGGGGCACCTCCCTTATGAGGAAAGGCTAAAACATTTGGGACTCTTTAGTCTGGAAAAAAAGGCGCCTGAGGAGGGGTATGATTGGGACAGGGATGGACACGAAATGGAAAAATTGTGTTTCATTTTGTTCTGTTTCGTCCCCACCCACATTTCATTTTATATGGCTTTTTAAAAAAATTGTACAAAATGTTTCATTTCTCTGGGGGCTTGTACTCACCCCTCTCCACCTCCTCCTTCTGGGCTCCCAGGGCTTCTGGGCTCTGGCGGGGCTCCAGCGGCATTGCTAGGCAGCCCCGCAACAGATCGTCGGTGGTACCAGGGGCAGCGGGTGCTGGGAAGCCTCCCCGCCGTCTCACGAGGCAGCCCCGTGCCAGATCACGGTGGCGGCAGTGGTAGCAGCAGCAAGCGCCGAGAAGCCTCCCTTCCACCTCACAAGGCAGCCCCGACCTGGCGCTTAAACTATTTTATTTTTTTTAAAAAAACCACTGCTTCTCTGGCTATACTTCCCATCGGTGGGGAGGAGAAGCAGTGGAAGCAGTGGGTCTTTAAAATGTTTTGTTTGTTTGTTTGTTTGTTTGTTTGTTTGTTTGTTTGTTTGTTTGTTTGTTTGTTTGTGGCCATCAGCGCTTGCTTCTGCAGCAAATAAAAACATTCAAATGACCCGTCGCTTCTCTGACTACGCTCTCCATTGGGGAAGAGAAGGGGTGGGTCTTTTAAAAGTTTTGTTTTTGTTTTGCTGCAGAAGCAAGTGCTGATGGCCACAAACAAACAAACAAATAAACAAACAAACAAACAAACAAACAAACAAACAAACAAACAAACAAACAAACAAACAAACATGGGCTGATGGGGGCCACCAGTGCTTGCTTCTGCAGTGAAAAAATCATTTAAAAGACCCACTGATTTTCCCACTACGCTCCCCATTGGGGGGGGGGAGGAGAACTCAGTCGGTGGCAGCAAAGGTGGAGAGTCCAGGTCCTCCTGGCAGCCCTGGTTGCCCTCTCCTGCCCACATCCTTAGTGGCAACGGCAGTAGGTGCAGGTCCTCCTGGCGGCCCCTGCTGGCCTTTTGTGGTGCAGCGCCAGAGAGCGCAGCAGATAAGGGCCCATTTTACAGACCGAATGAAATGGTTTGTTTTAACAGAAAAAACAACAACAACCGTTTTGTTCCGTCTGTAATGGAATGCTTCTTCGTCGTTTCCTTTTGTTTCATTTCAGTTTGTTACCTAACTAAAGGACGAAACAGCCTTTTTGTTTTTCGCTTTGTGCCCCTCCCTGAATGAGACATTAAAAATTACGCAGAGCACGAGCAAACTGAGGCTTAATGCCAACATTGACTTGGGAGATGCTTCTGAATCTATTCGGACTGGCAGGTAGGTTTCTGAGCTGCGAAAAAGAAACACATCGGGCCGTGTCCTGCCAGCATAAAATTGTTGCTGTGTGCCTTCAAGACAGAACTGACTTATACCAGCTTCAAAAGGGTTTTCAATGTAAGCTGAGATATTTAAGGTGTGGTTTTACCACTTCTACACATCCTCAACACACTGCATACCCTGGCATAATGTTATGCCAGTGAAAACCAGATCCAGCACCAGAAACGGCAACAACAACAACAGAAACAACAGCAGCAGCAGCAGCAGCAGCAGCAGCAGCAGCAACAACAACAACAACAACAACAACAACAACAAATCTTTGAACTGCAGTGTGGAATTGATCTCCCAACCTCCACAGCTAGAGTTGACAGCTTTCTGTGCCTCCTTTCAGCTTCCCAGGCTCCCTGTGACAACCTTTTGTCCTGGGGGAGCCTTTGAAAGTGGGCAGGGAGAACCCCCAACTTCACAGCCTTCCTTTTGACGGTGTGTGTGTGGGGGAATACAAGTCCCTTTTCTCATCTTTAGAAAGGATTGTGCTTGGGCCTAGGAATATGGGGGCATTTAAAGGACCTAGAAAGGATGGGGACGTGAATCGCAGGACTCATTGTCAAGCTGGACTTAAGTTACTCCCATGAGTCGACTTAGACTTGATTCATGGGTTTTTTTCCCAGTTACTTAAACTCAACTTGCAACAACTACTCCTGCCTTTTTTTCCTGGGGGGGGTTGTTTTTAATAGGAACTCACACTTCTCAGACTTGGAATTCAGGACTTGGTACCAAAGACTTGGACTTGGACTTGGTACCATAGACTCAGACTTGGGACTCATACACTTATCTCCCTATTTCTAGTAATGAGGTTTAGTTCATTGTTTATTTTGTTACAGACGAAATGAAATTTTTTGCTTATTTTTGTTTTGATTTCCTAACTTGCCATTCATTTATTTTTCTTTCTGTGTGCATGTTTTTTGACATTTCCCCCTTTTCCCCCTGAGAACTGGTACACCAAGCAGAAGAGCAAACAAAAAGTGGTCCCGCCCTCCCATAAAATGACATTCTTCTTTTAAAAACCTCATTCCTCTCCTCTTCCTCCACTCTCCTTCCCTCTGCCTGCCACTCACCTTGTCGTGGGTCTCTCTCCCCCCCCCCAGTTCCTGCTACCAGATTAGTTCTTTTCTCTTTCTTTCCCAACAAAGCAGACCTGCCGCCTCAGCAAAGTTGGTGGGATGTGGGGTGGGAATAGGTTGTGGCCTACATGACAGATGCTTCGGAAATTAGAGGTGAAAACTGCCGAGTCAGGGACCAAATTATTTGTAATCCCAGGCTTGTCTTTAGTTCAGTAATCACCGGTAAGACCTGCTAAGTCTGAAAATGAAGCCTGGGGAGGAGGAAGTTAAGGAAATCTGTTCAACTTCTTAAAAGTGCTTGAAAGAAAGATACTCTTCTGTTTCCCTTCTTCTTCTTCTCCTCCTCCTCCTCCTCCTCCTCCTCCTCCTCCTCCTCCTCCTCCTCCTCCTCCTCCTCCTCCTCCTCCTCTTCTTCTTCTTCTTCTTCTTCTTCTTCTTCTTCTTCTTCTTCTTCTTCTTCTTCTTCTTCTTCTTCTTCTTCTTCCCACATCTTTCTTTTCTCTGAGAAAGGCAGCCAATTAAATGAAGAATGACCCCTCTCCTCCTCCTTGTCTCCCTACCCTGTGTGTCTCAAACAGACCTCTCCACTAGATCAACTGATCGTTGGAGTATGACACCCATTTAAAGACAGCCACCGGGAAAACCAATTTAGGCTCCAGCAGCCTTCACCGAGACAGACCTGTCAGGTTTGAGATGTGGCTGAAAAACCTCAAGTGTACTAGAACAATGAGGTTGGAAGGGGCCTCTTAGAATATTGAGTCCAAGCCCCTGTTCCATGCAGAAATCCAATTCCAAACAGATCAGAGAAATTGTTGTCCATTTTTTACTCTTCAGATCAAACTTTGATTTGGATCCATTGGCACATTGCAGGCCATTGGACTCCATGGCCATTTAGGCCTCCACCAACCCAACTCCATTCTTCTGTGACAGATCACATGATGTGTCTCAGGTCCCTGAACAGCAAGCCTGGAGGGACCTCAGCCATGCTTAAAGAACCAACATATGTGCACTGTGCCCTTTTCTGGAAGAAAGATGCAGGTGCAGTTGCAATTGTGCTTAGCTTGGAGATGTTAGCAAATCTCATCCATCTGATTACTTGCTGCTTCAGTCAGCTGGTCCCAGGCAACATTTCCTGCAAGCAAAGCCAACCTCATGCATTCATTTCTTCTCCTGCAAACCGGTTCTCTTGTCTTGTGAAGCTGAATTCTGGGTTCCCAAATGAATCACATAGAAGCACCCACAGACACTTGGAAGGGACCAGCCATATAACCTTTTGTACATCTAGTGTACCACATACCTTTCCTCCTAAATCTGTGGCTACAACCTCTGTGCCATGCATGACAAATCCAACCAGGATTCTAGTGGTAGAGCTTTTGTTCCCCAAAAGAATCAGAAAAACAGTACCGTGTGATGGGTCTGGGGGCAGCTTTCTTGGAGGAGAATTCGGGCAGGGTATTACGGGCCCCCAACCATCTTTTACATGCTACCATTGTTTGAATACTGTCCCCCAAACACTCCTCAAAATACATAATTAGAGATGGGCATTAAACGGAAAAATAACATTTTGTTTCGTTTTGTTTCGTGCCCACCCCGTGTCATTTCATTTTCGTTTCGGAGCTCGGGGCTCTCGCACTGGTGTCCCGACCATGTTCAAAAGGATTCTGCCAAACTGTCATTGGCTGGACCCCTTTAAAAATGGCCCAGTAGGAACAGGGGGATCCCCTGGTGGTGAGTGGGCCATTTTTAAAGGGGTCCAGCCGATGACCGCTTGGCTGGACCCCTCTGAAAATGGCTCCCCAGCAGCAAATCTGGGGCCTCTAGGGGCCAGGGGACTCACCCCCACCTGCCTCCTAGCTGAGAGGAGGCCAGAAGCCAGGGCTGAGAGGAGGAGGTGGGCAACGCCGAAGCGGAATGGAGCCCCACCTCCTCCTCTTCCTCCTCCTGGGCCACCAGTGGCGGCTCATTGCAAGCCCAGCAGGTAAGGGACCCCTTTTACAGATGGAATGAAACAGTTATTTTCAATTTAAAAAGACTGTTTTTTTTGTTTCATCTGTAACAAAATGCTCATTTTGTTTTGTTTTGTTTCACTACCTAACGAAATGACAAAACAGCTTTTTGTTTTTCATTTTGTGCTCATCTCTATGCATAATATAGAACATTATGTACAACAGGAGATTATGGAGGAGAAGGCACCAAGTGCCCTTGAACTGAAGTGTCTGAGATACTCCAGCCCTCTCGCCTTGTGCCCTGAATTATCCCAGTTCCCTAGATCTTATTGTTGTTGTTGTGTTGTTCAGTCGTTCAGTCGTGTCCGACTCTTCGTGACCCCATGGACCAGAGCTCGCCAGGCCTTCCTATCCTCCACTGCCTCCCGGAGTTTTGTCAAATTCATTTTGGTTGCATCGATGACACTGTCCAACCATCTCATTCTCTGTCGCCCTCTTTTCCTTTTGCCTTCGATTTTTCCCAGCATCAGGGACTTTTCCAGGGAGTCCTCTCTTCTCATGAGGTGGCCAAAGTACTGGAGCCTCAGCTTCAAAATCTGTCCTTCCAGTGAACATTCGGGGTTGATTTCTTTCAGAATGGATAGGTTTGATCTCTTTGCAGTCCAGGGGACTCTCAAGACTCTCCTCCAGCACCACAGCTCAAAAGCATCAATTCTGCGGCGATCAGCCTTCTTTATAGTCCAGCTCTCACTTCCATACATCACTACTGGAAAACCATAGCTTTAACCATCCTGACCTTAGTTGGCAAAGTGATGTCTCTGCTCTTTAGGATGCTATCTAGGTTTGCCATTGCTTTCCTCCCAAGAAGCAGGCGTCTTTTTATTTCATTGCTGCAGTCGCCATCTGAAGTGATCAAGGAGCCCAAGAAAATAAACTCTGTCATTGCCTCCATTTCTTCCCCTTCTATTTGCCAGGAGGTGATGGGACCAGTGGCCATGATCTTAGTTTTTTTGATGTTGAGCTTCAGCCCATTTTTTTCACTCTCCTCTTTCACCCTCATTAAGAGGTTCTTTAATTCTTCCTCACTCTCTGCTATTAGAGTAGTATCATCTGCGTATCTGAGGTTGTTGATATTTCGTCCGGCAATCTTAATTCCGGCTTGTGATTCATCCAGACCGGCCTTTCTCATGATGTACTCTGCATATAAGTTAAATAGGCAAGGTGACAGTATACAGCCTTGTCGTACTCCTTTCCCAATTCTAAACCAGTCAGTTGTTCCATATCCAGTTCTGACAGTTGCTGCTTGTCCCACATATAGATTTCTTAGGAGACAGATAAGGTGGTCAGGCACTCCCATTCCTTTAAGGACTTGCCATAGTTTGTTGTGGTCTACACAGTCGAAGGCTTTGGCATAGTCAATGAAGCAGAAGTAGATGTTTTTCTGGAACTCTCTGGCTTTCTCCATAATCCAGCGCATGTTGGCGATTTGATCTCTAGTTCCTCTGCCCCTTCGAAATCCAGCTTGTAGTTCTGGAAGTTCTCTTTCCACATACTGCTGAAGCCTGCCTTGTAGAATTTTGAGCATAACCTTGCTAGCATGTGAAATGAGTGCAATTGTGCGATAGTTGGAGCATTCTTTGGCATTTCCTTTCTTTGGGATTGGGATGTAGACCGATCTTTTCCAGTCCTCTGGCCACTGCTGGGTTTTCCAAATTTGCTGGCATATCTTATGCAGCACCTTTACAGCATCCTCTTTTAAGATTTTAAAGAGTTCAATTGGAATGCCGTCACCTCCACTGGCCTTGTTATTTGCAATGCTTTCTAAGGCCCACTTGACTTCACTTTCCAGGATGTCTGGCTCCAAGTCAGCAATTACGCTATCTTGGTTATCAGGGACATCCAGATCTTTCCGATATAATTCTTCTGTATATTCTTGCCATCTCTTCTTGATCTCTTCTGCTTCAGTTAGGTCCCTACCATTTTTGTCCTTTATCATATCCAGAAATACCCCTTTAATATCTCCAATTTTCTTGAACAGATCTCTGGTTTTTCCTTTTCTGTTGTTTTCCTCTATTTCTTTGCACTGTTCATTCAAGAAGGCCGCCCTGTCTCTCCTTGCTATTCTTTGGAAGTCTGCATTCAATTTTCTGTATCTTTCCCTTTCTCCCTTGCATTTTGCATCCCTTCTCTCCTCCGCTATTTGTAGGGCCTCGTTGGACAACCACTTTGCTTTCTTGCATTTTCTTTTCTTTGGAATATTTTTCATTGCAGCCTCCTGTACAATGTTACAAGCCTCCATCCATAATTCTTCAGGTGTTCTGTCCACCAAATCTAATTCCTTGAATCTATTCTTCACTTCCACTGTGTATTCATATGGGATTTGACTTAGGTTATACCTAACTGGCCCAGTGATCTTCCCTACTTTCTTCAGTTTAAGTTTGAATTTTGAAATAAGAAGCTGATGATCTGAGCCACAGTCAGCACCAGGTCTTGTTTTTGCTGACTGTATAGAGCTCCTCCATCTTTGGCTGCAGAGAACATAGTCAATCTGATTTCGGTGTTGTCCATCTGGTGATGTCCATGTGTAGAGTCGCCTTTTGTGTTGTTGGAAAAGAGTGTTTGCAATGACCAGCTTGTTCTCTTGACAAAACTCAATTAGCCTTTGCCCTGCTTCATTTGGAACTCCAAGGCCAAACTTGCCAGTTATTCCTTTTATCACTTGACTCCCTACTTTAGCATTCCAATCCCCTATGATGAGAAGAACATCTTTCTTTGGTGTCAGTTCTAGAAGTTCTTGTAAGTCTTCGTAAAATTGGTCGATCTCAGACTCTTCAGCACCGGTAGTTGGTGCATAAACTTGGATGACTGTGATGTTCAAAGGGCTGCCTTGGAACTGTGGAGATCATTCTATCATTTTTTAGGTTGTATCCCAGCACTGCTTTTCTCACTCTATTGTTGACTATGAAGGCTACTCCATTTCTTCTTTGGGATTCAACAGTAGTAGATGTGATAGTCATCTGAACTGAATTCACCCATTCCTGTCCATTTAAGTTCACTGATACCCAGGATGTCAATGTTTATTCTTTCCATCTCACGTTTGACCACATCCAGCTTACCCTGGTTCATAGATCTCACATTCCAGGTTCCTATGCAGTATATTTCTTTGCAGCATTGGACTTTCCTTTCTCTTCCAGGCACGTCTGCAGCTGAGCGTCCTTTCGGCTTTGGCCCAGCCACTTCATTAGCTCTGGAGCTACTTGTACTTGTCCTCCGCTCTTCCTCAGTAGCATGTTGGACACCTTCCGACCTGAGGGGCTCATCTTCCAGCGTCATATCTTTTAGCCTTTTTTTCTGACCATGGGATGTTCTTGGCAGGGATACCGGGGTGGCTTGCCAGTTCCTACCCCAGGAAGTCTTATTACAGGCCTCATTGTCAGCAGTGTAATTAGCCTTACAATGATGAAAGCACAGTTCAGCCTGTTTTATTTTGTAGCCTCACTGATCAACTGGGACACAAAAGTAGAAATGTGCCCCATTTATAAGATATTCCAGACTGAGGCACAGATCTTATTATTTTATTTATTTATTATTCACACTTGTATACCGCCCTATTCCCACAAAGGGGACTCTTGTTTCAAAGACCGCATGGTTTCTGTGTCTGGTATTGTTTAGAGGTTGCAAACACTGTTTTTCGGGGCTCTTATTTCCAAAATCTGGGAGAGTTTTGATAGTTTTATTTTAAAGAAATAGCCTTCCAAGCTGGCAGATCATTGGCCATTCATACTATATGAGGATCAGTGGCTTGGTAGAAGCCATCACGTTGAACACACATCTCTCTCTGCATGTGTCGGTATTAAACTGATTTTGTAGCTGAGAGAACCATTGCATCGGCCATCTTATGACTGTTGCCCGGAACTGTTGATAGATGATTTCTTTGATCCATCTCAGAGTACCAATTATCTGGCCCATGGATAATCTTCCCTGGCAGCTTGAGATGGTTCATAAAGTTCTGGTAGAAAAGGGGCTGTTCATTATTATTATTGTTATTTCGAATCTATTTCCATTTGGGGAATGAGAAGTGTTCCCACCATTGGAAAGTAGGCTTTATTTCTTTTTCCTTTATTTCTTTTTTTTTTTAAGAAGAAAAAAATCTCAATTTCCTTCACACTTGACTCGCTCCTTAGATTGCTCTGAGATCTACAAAACAAGCCAAGTGTGAACACAGTTGATTGAACCATCACTGAATTAACATAAGCCGTGGATTGCCAGGTGAACTGTGTCCTCCCCACCCCACCCTGCCACGTTCTTCCAGTAACTCAAAATCCCGGGACAAAGTTCTACTCCAGTTTCCCATCGGAAGGCAGCGGTGACTGTGGAATAACGTTGCCCCAAAGGTATGACACATCCAAATAGGAAGTTTGAGAATTTCAGATTCTAACGATCAGCCCATTTTTGGTTCTCCTTGTAATGAGTCGCACAATAGTAATTCAGGAAGCAGAGTCATGCATGCAGCTAGGTAATTGGCACCTGGGTAGCTGTCCATCTCATGTTCTCTGTTCTCTCCTTCTGGAGTTTGTATAAATATAGGAGCAATTAGCAATTGCCAAGGAGGTGGCAGTGGGGGGAGAGGGCTTAAAGTCATAGAGAGATACTCCTCTCTGCCTTCCTTTGTAAGTACTAAATTTGGAAAAAGACTCTCTTCTTCTTCTTCTTCTTCTTCTTCTTCTTCTTCTTCTTCTTCTTCTTTGGAACATCAGTTCCATTATTACCTAAAATAGATTTTGACTCCTGGCACTGCTTGACAGTTTTTGGAAGACCTACACAAGGCTCTGCCTCCAGAGAGTTGGGCAATATTGCTCCTTCACAGGGAGGGGAGCCAATTTGGAGTACTCAGGCTCTTTCGCGAATCAGGGGGGGAAACAGGATTGCCCCACCTGAAGAACTACCTAATAGCTGTACCTCCTGGAAGGTGATTGCCTGTGTTATCTATCTATCTATCTATCTATCTATCTATCTATCTATCTATCTATCTATCTATCTATCTATCTATAACATGCACGTGCTGTTTTCTTTATTGTGCTCGCGTTAACAACCAACTGAAGAGATCAACAGCAAACTGCCACCAAGTCAAGAAAGAGGAGGAAAGAACACTCCGCTATAGGTGGGGCTTTCTTTGAGATCAAAGCTGGAAGTAACGATTGGTTAGCACTAGATAGATAATCACCCAATCGGGAAAAGTCCCTCCCAGTGACTCAAACTACAGACAGCATCCAAGGTTGTAAATAAAACTCCAGCAAGGATTGGCCAGTGAGGACAACGTACACATGCAGTCCTGTTCCTGCTTTGTCAGTGAGCTCTAGTGCCAACTTGGAAGGGGGTGAAGGATGATGCTCCGGACTGAAAGACACTTCATATAGAAAGAATCAAAACTTTCCCCGTCTCCAAAGTTTCACTCTGAGATTTGACTCCAGGAAAGTATGACAACTCCTTGAGACTTTAGATCAGTGGTTCTCAACCTGTGGGTCCCCAGATGTTCCTGGACTGCAATTCCCAGAAGCCTCCACCACTCACTGTGCTGGAAGGGATTTCTGGGATTTGCAGTCCAGAAACATCTGGGGACCCACAGGTTGAGAACCACTGCTTTAGATGATGATCTAACAACTGGTAGCTCAATGCATGCTATATGTGTATAGGAGAAGCTTTGGTTGAAAAACCTCTGTCTTTGTTCTCTCTCTCTCTCTCGCACACACACACAGAGAATATATCCTGTATGTGAAAAATCCCTCTCTTCTCCTCTCTTCAGTATTTCTCCATGCAAGGTTATTATTTCCCTCCTTCTTCTTCAAGTGCCATGTCCTCATAGAATGTTGGTGATCAGTAGCCTGAACAGGTTTCTATCTAAAGCTATTCTAAACAGAGCAGCTGTGCTCACTGCGAACCACTGGCTTATGTTCTTAAGCCAGAATATTCTTCTATGCCCTGTGCCATGCTTCCCATCTATTTTTCCTTGAAGGATAACTTGCAGCAGATGGGTTTTATTTATTTATTTTATTTCCCTGCAAGTAAATATTCCGTAGATGCTACGTCATCAGTTTTCCCCCATAACACTGATCCTACATATTGTGACCTCTTTCCTGCCCAAAATTGCCTGGAAAGGGAAGCTGAGCTGCACCAGAATTTGAAGGCATGGTGCACAAGGTGACAGGTGGGAAAGGGATGGGTGAGAGGAATCAACAGTAAAGGGAATTTCAGTGGCTGTTAGTGGGCTCTTAGCAAAGTGTTTTGGCTTAGTGGGACTTGGAAGCATCTAAGAACATAAGAACATAAGAAGAGCCATGCTGGATCAGGCCAAAGGCCCATCTAGTCCAGCTTCCTGTATCTCACAGTGGCCCCACCAGATGTGTTTGGGAGCGCATAAGACAAGATATCTGTCTCCTGATACCACTCCCCTGCATCTGGTCCTTGAGGTACCCTGGTTTTAAGCTTGGAGATGATACATCTCCCTCATGGTTTGTAACCTGTGATGGACTTTTCCTCCAGGGATCTGTCCAATCCCCTTTTGAAGGCATCCAAGCCAGATGCCATCACCATGTCCTGTGGCAGGGAGTTCCACAGACTAACAACACACTGGGTCAAGAAGTATTTTCTTTCATCTGTTCTTACTTTCCCAGCCCTCAATTTGAGTGTATGTCTCCTAATTCTGGTATTTTGTGAGAGGGAGAAGAGCGTCCCTCTATCCACTTTACTCATGCTCCAGCCCAGTATTTATCTGCTGGATTGTCTGTGGTTTTCACCTCTGGCAGTGCGGACAGAGACGGAGAGTGTGACTCCCTATTTGTGCCTCCTTGACAGGGGCTGGCGTTGATAAGGTCCCTCCCAGCTCTGCATTTCCCCCACCCTATCGTTGATCAGCTGGCATGTGGGGCTTTAGGGAGGGGGGAAAGTTTTTTTTTTAAGCCCTGGAGCTTTTAAAAAAAAAACTTTCCCCTCCCCCAAACCTGCATGCAGCTTACAGATGGAACGAAATGGTTCGTTTCAACAACAACAAAACCCACCATTTTGTTTCATCTGTAACAAAATGCTGCTTCCGCCTTTCATTTTGTTTCATTTTGTTATGTAATGACACGACAAAACAGCATTTTGTTTTTCATTTTGTGACCATCCCTAGACCCTATCATTCTCGGGGATGCATCGTGGGCTCCTCCCAAGAAGAGCGGCCAGCATTACCCATGCTAGCCAGGCAGGACACCTGGGAGTCCCCAGCCCGAGGGAGGCCCGGAAAGGTGGGCCTTCTCGGTGGTTGCTCCCCAGTTATGGAACCATCTACTCCCTGAAATTCGTCTGGCACCCTCTCTTCAATTTTTTTTTAAAAACTATTGAAGGCCTGGTTGTATAGAATGGCCTTTCCTGATTTCTCAAACATCCAACAGGACACCATTCATTTTACCGCTTAACTTCTCCCCCCCCCATTTTCTCAACCTCCTGCCATGTTTACCTTCATTTTAGCTTAATTTTAGTTTTTCGTTGTTGATTTATGTATATTTTGTTTTATTATCCTTCTTGTATTTTGGTTTTTAAAATGTATTCCTTTGTAATTTGTCATGTGATTCCATGCTGTAAACTGCCCAGAGTAGCCCTAGGTCTAGATGGGTGGTATAAAAGTCAAATAAATAAATAAATAGATAGATAAATATGTCTAAATGACTGAGCTATTTCCTTCTCAGGATGAGAGCTATGTTAATGATGGGCACAATAACTGGCGTTCCATGCTTTTTTAATTATTAACTGGAGTATGTGCCTGAGCTTTGGTAGAAATAGGTCATGTTTGAATATTTTCAGTCGTTTTAATTGATTTTTCTTTTTAAAAATTAAGAAACATGTTACTTATATTCTGCAAATGAATCATATACTGTAGTTTACTGGGCCCTTAAGATTAATCAGTTTTAAAATACAGCAATAAAGCAGGCCCACCAAAAGTTGTGATTCCACACCTTGGTTCTCATGTGACCTATAATATGTACAATGGTACCTCTTAAAATGAATTTCATTCATTCTACACAGGTTGCTTTGTTTTAAGATGTTTTTTCTCTTACGGAATGCGGTTTCCCATAGGAATGCATTGGTAATAGATTAATCCATTCTGTAGGCTAGAATAAGAACAAAAATAACCATTCCCCCCCCTGGGTACATGCAGGACAGTTTTTCGTCTTGCAAAGCACACCATAGGGAATTTTTTTGTCATGCGAAGCATGCCTTTTTCCGGAAATTGTTTTCTTCCTACGAGTTTTTTGTCTTACGAGGCATTTGTCTTAAGAAGTACCACTGTACATGTGTGTGTGTGTGTGTGTGTGTGTGTGTGTGTGTGTGTGTGTGTGTGTGTGTGTGTGTGTGTGTGTGTGTGTGTGTGTGTACATGTGAGTGCATAAAAATTTCGAAGTCCCTGCTCTATTTTTTTTTCTTTTCCTTTTTAATTTAAAAGATACTTGGGTTTCAAATAAAGACACCTTCACTTCGAAGGCTGTGCAGTTAGAGCAGTGACTCCTAACCTTGGGTAACCCAGGAAATCTTGGACTTCAACTCCCAGCAACTACAGTCAGGACAGTGAGTGGTGAAGGATTGTGGGAATTGAAGTTCAAGAATACCTGGGTTATCCAAGGTACTGGGCAATCACTAACCTAGTACAGTACGCCTATTAGTCAACACTGGAGGGGGGAGAGGAAAGGTGATCAGTCACATGTGGGGAAGTGAAGTAAGTGCATAAATATTGCATTCATTTCAGTATTGGAGAATGAGCTACAGAGGTCAGATAGGATCCAAGATAAATTTATTCATTTATTTAGTTTAAAATATCTTTACCCCACTTTTCTCCTTATAAAAAGGACACGAGGCAGCTTTGCATCTTAAAAACACAATATTAAAAGCTGAAAACAGTAAATTATTCAACTATTAAAGATTGTTTTATTCATTTATTCATTCAATTAGTTTTATTCAATTCAAAGATAGTTTTATTCAATTATTCATTCAATTATTCAACTACTAAAGATAAATTTATTTATTTAGTTAGTTTAAAATATCTTTACCCCACTTTTCTCCATATAAAAAGGACACAAGGCAGCTTTGCATCTTAAAAACACAATATTAAAAGCTGAAAACTGCAAGTTATTCAAATATTAAAGAATAATGGATAACATTGAGAATGTTAGGTAAGAGAATTACAAAGAAACAGATTTACAGGCCGCAAAATATCAACCATTCCATTTAAGACAGCCAGTCACTGAGGGAAAATTTGCCTGAAGAGAAAGGTCTTTGCCTGCTTGCGGAGGGGATTGCGAAGATGGGGCCAGCCTGGCCTCCAGTGGGAGGGAGTTCCAGCGTTTAGGAGCAGCCACATACCTGGGAAGGTGGCAGGACTGAGAGAAAGGCCAGGTCTCCCCTGATGATCTGAACACTGGAACAGTCTCAGAAATGGAGACATGGTCTTTGAGATAGGTTGTTTAGGGTTCTGTGGGTTACAACCTGCATGTTAAAGCCTGCCCTCAAACTACGCTCCAAAGGCTCGCTCTTATCCACTCTTATCGTACCTTTTTGAACAATTAGGTTGACCTGTGGAATCAGCAATTAAAACACGCATTTGGGGCAAAAAAAGTGTGAGACTTCAGGGGTGAAGCGACTCGCTGAGCTGGGGGTCCTTCTGTCCCTCAAGAGCCGACCGCGTTGTTGGTTGCCCAGATACCACTGTGAACATAAGAACATAAGAACATAAGAAGAGCCATGCTGGATCAGGCCAAAGGCCCATCTAGTCCAAGCTTCCTATATCTCACAGTGGCCCCACCAAATGCGTCTGGGAGCGCACGAGACTAGATATCTGACTCCTGATAGCACTCCCCTGCATCTGGCCCTTGAAGTACCCCGGTTTTAAGCCTGGAGATGACACATCTCCCTCATGGTTTGTAACCTGTGATGGACTTTTCCTCCAGGAATCTGTCCAATCCCCTTTAGAAGGCATCCAGGCCAATCCCCTTTTGAAGGCATCCACGCCCTCTTTCTCTCCAGTTCCACCGAACATGTCCCTCCTTTATGCTGCCGTCTCTCTCATTCCGCCTTCCCTGCCGCATGCAGGGATCTGTCCTTCTTTGAAGCTTGACCGAACTACGAAGGAAAGGGGGAACTTTTCAAGAACGCCAAGGAGAAGCCGAAGGAGAAGCAACTTGAGTGGAAACCGGCCTCACTGTGGCTTTCTGCTGCCTGCAAATTGAGCCTTTGGCAGGGGGAACGGTCCTATTTTTATTTTCTCGGCAGCCGGCTTTTCTTTGAAAAGGGCTCCGCGGAGCAGAGAAGTTACAAAAGCCCCAGCCCCGACCTCTTCACTTTCAGCAGAAGGTTATTGTCTTAAATAGAGCATCCAGCGCTGCAATCCCCCTTTGATCTTTTCCAGCACCAGTGCAGACACCTGATATATAATTTCCCTCCACTGGCACTGTTGCCTGCCCTCCTCTGTGCGGGCCACCCCCCCCCCGCACTGCATTATCGCAGGAACTAATTTTGTCTGGACTATTATTAGATCATGAGAGCAGGGCCACACATAGAGGTCGTAAAATGTTTCATTCTCTCCGAACGGCCATCCGTGCCACAATCAGGTGTCATAACGTGAGGTTTGCTTATTGTGCATATTGCTTAGAGTTGCAAATTGCCCATTACCCAGCTTAAACACCTGGCATTTACATTCATTATAACCTGGACGCCCCCACCCTTTATGGCCTCCCAGGAGGGCCATCCAATTGGTCAGAAGTGCAAATTAATGTTTGATGACTACGATGAATGATGTGAGGGGCTTGGAAGGGAGGGAGGGAGGTCTTACCAAGTGCCTTGGAGTTTGCCTCCATCTCAGGCTTAGAAGGTGCTACACCTGGAGAGCCAAGGATGAGGAGCTCCTCCAGCTTGCCTCCCTGGTGTTTTTGTGCTGGACAAAAGTTCAGGAAAGAACCTAAGAACCTAAGAAGAGCCATGCTGGATCAGGCCAAACGCCCATCTAGTCCAGCTTCCTGTATCTCACAGTGGCCCCACCAGATGTGTCTGGGAGCAAACAAGACTAGATATCTGTCTCCTGATACCACTCCCCCGCATCTGGCCCTTGAGGTACCCCGGTTTTAAACCTGGAGATGACACATCTCCATCATGGTTTGTAACCTGGATGGACTTTTCCTCCAGGAATCTGTCCAATCCCCTTTTGAAGGCATCCAGACTAGATGCCATCACCACATCCTGTGGCAGGGAGTTCCACAGGCTAACAATGTGCTGGTTTGTAACCTGTGATGGACTTTTCTTCCAGGAATCTGTCCAATCCCCTTTTGAAGGCATCCAGGCTATATGCCATCACCGCATCCTGGGGCAGGGAGTTCCACAGACTAACAATGTGCTGGTTTGTATCCTGTGATGGACATTTCCTCCAGGGAACTGTCTGGTATTTTGTGAGAGGGAGAAGCTGCATTGGCCGAAATCGTACTGGGTTCATTATTATTTTTTGCTGCAGTTTTGGATGTTGGTGAAATTCCTCCAGATGTGTGGCATTTGTGCAGGGCTTCATGCAGCAGAGTAGCTTCAAGTCCCCCCAGATTAGTCTAGGTCTTTTTCTCATCAATTGGTGCTTACAGTCTCAATAACTGACTCGAAGAACTGAGTCAAAGCAGAAAAACATTTCATTTGCTTACAGGTCGTCAGATATCGGCAAAGTGACAAGCATGATTACTTTGAGCAATAGACCTGAAACATGTTTACATGTTTACGAGTTGTTCCCCTACTTGATTTTTAAAATCTTAATATATGTTTAAGTGTTTTTAAATGTGGCATTTATAACGTGGACCCTCGTATAACAAATGGTTTGTATAACATAAAATCTGTACAACATAAAAAAATTCCAGAGATAGGGGAGATTTGCTTAACATAATCGCCTATGCGGCGAATCCGTGCAACAACAAAAAAAATGGTCACGATTAGGGATTACTCTGTTTTCAATGCATTCCTATGGGAAATTTGTATCAAGGAAATTTTGCTTAATATAATATCATTTGGAACAAATTAATTCCTTTATACAAGGTACCACTTGTATGGTGTTTTTAAATTTCCCATTTTTCTGCTGTGAGCCATGTTGGCTGCCCTATGGGGAGAAAGGCAGTACATAAGTAATTTAAATGAATAAATAGACATACAGGTGGCTTCCAATAGGCTCTTGAAGTAGAATGGGCTCTTAGCACAGAGGTGTGGCTCTTTCTGAGCCCAGCCCAGAAAGGCCCTTCTGGCCACACCTACTAGAAGCAGCATGCAAGGTTGCAGAACACTCCAATCTTTTTTAACACTTGCTCAATGCCATTGACAGGAATGTTGGCAGCCAACGTGCACAAGTTAAGAAATTAGCACCAACTGTTTCCATTTGGTGACTTGGTGCTCAAGAAACAAAGGGCTGCACGAACTTCTTAAGGCGCTATGTTTTTTTTCTGCCAGCTGTGTTTGGCCGCAGGGATAACAAAGAGGATTTGGAACCAATGCCTTTCAATTCCAACATCAAATGTTAAAACTCCGAAGGATGAAACTTCCTCCCACCTTTATGCTTTGTGTTACTGGAGTAAGACACTGGATAGTTAAGAGATCTAAATCCTCCTTAAGAGGAGATGGGTGGGAAAGAATGCTGATGATGTGTTCAGAGCTGTGATCCGGTATGGATGGGAATCCTGAACGACAGCGCCTAAGAGGTGACCTGATTGAAGTTTATAAAATAAGGAAAATAAGCAGCAAAATCAGCTAAGACCGGGACCTTTGTGGCCACCTATTTATTGGAATTTATGACTTTTAGACACTTACCTTACTCAAACAACTTAAGTTCCTTAGAACTCCCTGTAGAGGAATAGATGAGAATGCTTCTCATTCTCTGCTGATAATTGCATAGGTCGCACAATTCGTCTGAGTGACTGATGTCATACTTTCTATTGATATTTAAATAGAGAGCTCAATATGATGAAAAAAGAAGACATTGTTTGAATAATCCCCCTGGGGATGAATGAAATTATTACCGCAGTGAACTACTAACAAAAGCAGTTTAATAACACTGGGCTAAATCCAACTGTAAATTCCAACCAGAGTAGATCCTTTACTTCAATGCAAATGATGCTAATGTTGACTTTTTTTAAAAAAATTATCTACTTGGTGGATAACCCATTTTTCTCCTAAACAGGCTTACAAATAGTATCAAAATACAAGCAGGAATCTGAGTACATTTAGGAAAATACAAACATTTATTGTGTTAAAATACAACTACAATGGAACCTTGACTTATGTCATTAATCCTTTCCGGAGGTCTAGACATAAGTCAAACATGACTTAAGTCAAATGAACTTTTCCCATAGAAAATAATGGGAAAGTGGATTAATCCGTTCCAGATGATGAAAAAGACCCCCGAAAACAGCAGTTTAACACAAATTTGACTGGGATAGGAGATTCCTTCCAGGGATGTAAATGAAATGTCTCTTCAAAGAGAGGAGAAGGCAGTGGAGTTATAGTCCACAAGTTACATGCCTCCACTTTTTAATGTTCATAGCAACAATGTCTAACATTTAAGTTTTACTGATTTTTAACCTGACGTTCCAAGTTCTGAAAAACTCTAGGCTTACCATTAGAGTCCCACAACTGTACAGCTCCCCATTGTGGACCAGACTTCTGCAGCCAGAGTTTTTACAAGACTGAGCTGACTGTCTAACCAGCGAGGCCAGCCCTGAGCTCCCGACCCTTCTTCTCCTCCGGTGGCAGCGTCAGCTTCGGTGAGGCCAAGGACCAGCTCCAGGTGCTCTGAGCTGGCCTTGCAGGAGCCGCCGCTGCCAGAGGAGAGGAAGAAGGCAGGAGCAGTTTGGAGGCGGCAGCCGCGATGCTGGGTCGTGGCTGCCGCCAGATTCCGGTGCCTTGCGCCGGGGCTCCGCGCTGTAAGTCAAAGCCTGCGACTCAAGTCAAACAGGCCTCTTCTTGCTGCAAGTCAAATATGATGCAAGTCAAGCAGCATGTAAGTCAAGGTTCCACTGTAAGTCAACTATCATGAGCCTTATTGATAAGGATGGAATGTTCAGATTTCTTAGACTATAGATCTGATTATTCCCCATTCTTGGAGTTGTGCCTGACTTGCATGTGTTTTATACACCGTGGATAGTCTACACTGGAAGGCTTTGAAGTTTAGCTAGGCCTAGCTAGGTAGCACCAGGGCAGGAACAGGAATCTAGGCAGAGCCAGGCTTAGTTAAACTTTGATACCTTCTAGTTCAGGAACTTTCTCCCATGTGAGCCACATTTAGGTGTATGTATGTATGTATGTATGTATGTATGTATGTATGTATGTATGTATGTATGTATGTATGTATGTATGTATGTATGTTTTACCCTGTCCATTTGGCCACCCTGGGTGGCTTGTGTGTGTGTTGTGTTGTTACAATCGTGACCGACTCTCCATGACCCCATGGCCATGGAGTTTTCTTGGCAGAATTACTGGTGTGGTTCCTACTCCACTTGGCTTACAAAAGTACTAAACAAAACACATATCAAACAGAGCAGACCTATAATATAATAAACTCAAATAACACACAAGTGATTACACTATTACAACACAACATCGGTCCCTGTGCATTATAAAATCATATTCAGTACAAAAGACAAGCCAGGATTTGTAGTCTCTCCCAAGTAATGGTTTGCAACAGAGGGACAGTGCAAAAAAATAAATAAATAATAATCATCCCAGGCCCAGATTTCGATTTTTCCTCCTCCTGCCCTCCTCCCTTTGGTGGCTGATCACGCCTCAGCTGCTGGTTGTGAATGAACATCAGCAAGAAAATAATAATAATAATAATAATAATAATAATAATAATAATAATAATAATAATAATAATAATAATAATAATAATAATAATGAAGAAGAAGAAGAAGAAGAGATGGGCACGAAATGAACTTTTTTTCATTTCCGTTATCCGTTATTTGTTCCGTTACATAGCGAAACAACTAACGAAAATTGTGATGAAAATGGAATGAAACAACAACCACAAAAATTGGGTTTGTTACGTTTCATTTTCGTTAATGGCGACACGCAATGAAATGAGCTGTTTTAAATGTTAAAAAACGCCCTGGACACCCATAAAAACACAGCAATAATTATTTATACTGTCTGATGATACCTACCGGGGTTGGGATCTTTAAAATGTGCATTTATGTCTTTTCTCAGATTGCTGTATTTTTTTCCTTTAAGGGGAGTTAGATGACATCGACCCAAAATGGCTCCCAGATGCCTGATATTGATTTCTTGGGTATTAAAATGCCCTGGACATCCAAGGTTTCAGACTGGGCAGGTCTGGCAGCCACAGAGGGCATAAAAAGCTCTGGCAGCCCCCGTCCTCCTTGCAGTCTCTGGTGGGAGTTAGGGTGGGATTGCTGTCTCTGCGACTCTAGCTTCAGTCCTGCAGCCTCCCTGTGTGCGTGCATGCTGCGTACCTCTCAGTGAGTACCCTCCCCTGCCCCGCAGTGTAGTCACTCTGCAGCTGCCTTGCACCCTGGGCAACGCCCGCTGCTGCCTTTGCAGCCTCCCTGCATACCTAGTCTATTCTGTGTCTCTGCCAGCATCCATTTTTTTAGTGCTTTCCCTCTGGTCTGGGGCGTTGGGAGATGCCCGCGCACAGAAATGCTTTAAAAATCACGCAAAAAGCGGGTAGAAATGAAAATGAAAAAACAAAAAACGAAAACAATTTTTTTCCAAAAATTTGCGAAAACGGAAATGAACCGAAACGGACGTCTCAGTGAAAAATGAAAAAACAAAATGCATTTTTTATTCGTGCCCATCTCTAATAATAATAATGATAATAATAAGCCCAATTCCTGCTCTTTGAATCATCCGCTATGTTCTAAGACTGCGATTTAGCACCCTGTTCAAACTGCCATTTTCATAAAGAAATTGCGATTATTGGTTCAGTACCAGGGAGTAATAGCTGAACTATTGTGTATCTTTAGGTGATGGAGATTCCTCTCCTCCATTTCTCTGCTGGGCGAAAAAAGGTACGCCTTCACCCCCATGCTCTCAGTTGATAGTGCTATCAGGAGAGTTGCTGGCACTAAAAAAAGTATGGCATTCTTGATTTCGTGGATTTCTTTGCAGGGTGAGAGGTGCCAACGTGAATAGACCAGACAAGGTCATCCCTATAGAGGGGTGGAGGGGAACCACCCTGATAAACAGCTTTCCTTAACACGCATTACTGCTTCCCAAGACTCATTCCTCACACGTTGACAGGGCTCAGAACAGCTCGGCTGCCAGCAAAACATTAGAGACGATTTGCCGCCCTCCGTCTTGAGGGTCTTTTGGCATCAGACACATTACTGTCTGGTACCAAGTAATATTCCTCCAGTGTAGAAATGACATCATCTCCCCTTGACACTTGGCTTTTTGCAGAGCGGAGGGGCAGCCTCTCAGCCTGAGCGGGTGGGAGCTGTCACTTGCCGTCCCTGTTTTGTGCGGTTCCTAGCAGTAACTAAAGGTTGCCAGCCAGAAATGGAGCAAAATTCGATGCCTCGACGCTCATCTTTCAATGTTCTGTTCGAGAAGATCGGGTTTACTGGTTACTAAAAGAGGATCTCTGTTGAAAGGCCGTGCAATACAATATATTTGTGGAGGGTGATCTTGTGAGAAATGACAAACACGTTCTTCTCATTTATAAAAACCATGTCCAGCATCCTATTTAATATGTCTTATAGCACAAATAGTGTAAATTGGAGTCACAAAGAGTTGCTAATTAGCAGGACTGCAATGCACTTCCTATCGGTGTGCCAGTTGCATGGCTTGGGAGCATGACTAGGAATTCAGTTGGGAGGGGGGCAAGTTAGTCACTGGCCATTAGAGATGGGCACGAACTGAAGGACTGGCACTTCCCAGCCCTGTCTTCTCCAGGCAGGGCCTCTGATCAGGTACCTGCCGGAGGAGGGGGCTGGAAACTCCCTAACACATGTTTGGATGAAGTATGAACTTGCATTAACCATTGAACCAGTGGTTCATACTCATCTCTAAGGGTCATTCACTTGTCAAAGTCAATGGCATTGCACTTATACCGATGTAAATATTCCTATGGATCCAGGTCACAGGCATTTTTTTGTTAGTCTCTGTGACAGTTTGTGCTTTTGCAAGGACCTTTTTTCATAAATTGTGTGCTACCTATTTAATACACTCCTTTTTTTTTTTGTCTTTAACAACACATTGCCCTGTCTGGATTTTTAAACATTAGAAACATTGGCCCCAATCCTGTTGTGTAGCATTCTAAATGGTTTACTGGAAGAGACCTATTGAATCAGTTGAGATTTGCTGAGTCAACTTGATCCTTAAATTCCATCAATCCAGATGGGCCTATTCTGTGTGTGTGTGTGTGTTGTCTTGTGTCGTTACAGTTGTGACCGACCCTTCGTGACTCCACGTCCATGGAGTTTTCTTGGCAGGAATACTGGAATGGTTTGCGCCTACAGCACCTGGTATTCCCTGGTGGTCTCCCATCCAAGTACTAACCAGGGCCGCCCTGCTTAGCTTCCGAAATCAGGCAAGATCGGATGTACTTAGGGCATCTAGGCAGCTGGGCCTATTCTAACTCCACCTGAATATTAGGAAAAATGCCTTACCTGTTAGAACAGAACAACAATGGAGGCAGTTGCCTTCAGAGGCAAAATTTCGTTGTTCCTGCGAGGGGGCAATGACAATAAAGATTCCTATTCCTATTCCTATTCCTATTCCATAAATAGGGATGGGTGGAAGAATGCATTTGCCCCAGAGTGCACAACAATCTGGGGGCACCTGGAGGGGGAGCAGGAGAAGGAAGCCATGTGCCATCCTGCCAGCAGTCCTCCTTTTACCCCACTAAAGCTTGGCGCTACTTAGTGGGGTGAAAGGAGGAGAGGGAAAGAGGTTTTTTCTTTTTTCCAAAGCAGCATCTCCATTGATTGATCCCCCTTCTTCTTCCCCCCACCTCCACTAAGGCTTGGCGATCGTTAGCCCAGAGAAAGGAGGGGAGAGAAGCATGCAATGGAGGTGCTACTTGGGGAAAAAATCCCATCGCCTGCTTCCCTCTCCTCCTTTCCCTGGGATAATGATTGCCAAGCCTTAGCCGGGGAAAAGGAGGAGGGGGATGTGTGCTAAGGAGGTGATGCTTGAAAAAAAAATCACCTGCTTGGCACTATCCATGCGCTGTGCGGTTTGCACAGGAGAGCCTTGTCTGGGACACCCCCAAAGAGGGTGTGAAAAAGAGGGAACCTTCTCCCCCTCCCCCACTGTTCCTCCAGGATCGGGCACCCCTTGCTCTGTGGGTGAGATGCAGTGCTGGAGCATTCACCACCTATGCCTCTGTTTGGAGGTGGTGAATGCTCCAGCGCTGGAAGCATTTGAGAGAAAATTGGACAACTGTCTACCAGATTTGCTTTGATGGGGTCCCAATTTGATGGCCTTCTTGGGCCCCTTGCATGATTCTATGATCTTTCCCAACTCCAGGAGGCATGCAGAATCTTGAACCCTTCCAGGAATTGCGATGCTTACCCCAGACCTTTGGTAGGGAGTCTCCAAGGAGAACAGAACAACAAAACTATAATAGACAGTCCAAGTTCCAATCAGAGCATTGATTTTAAAGAGAGAGAGAGAGAGAGAGAGAGAGAGAGAGAGAGAGAGAGAGAGAGAGAGAGAGAGAGAGAGAGAGAGAGAATGGTATTTTTGACTGTTCCCAGGGTCTTTTGCCTCTCCTATGTCAATGACTGCCTGTCAAAGTTCTCCACCTGTGCCTTCCATACAAGCATTCTGGTTTCACGCAATCTGAGGAGCCGATCCATCTGTGGTATTCTCTGTATTCTTACCCCACTCTCTGTGGAAGTGCTTTGCCAAGGGAAGATAAAGAATTAGAATGTTCAAGTACCAAGTCTTCTAAGTACAGTGGTACCTTGTATAGAGGAATTGATTTGTTCCAAATGAAATTATGCTAAGCAAATTTGCCTTTATACAAATTTCCCATAGGAATGCATTGAAAACAGAGTAATCCCTAATCGCGACCATTTTTATGTTGTATGGATTCGCCCCATAGAAGATTCTGTTAAGCAAATTTCTCCTATCTCTGGAATTGTTTATGTTGTACAGGTTTTATTTTATACAAACCATTTGTTATACGAGGGTCCACTGTATTTCCCATGCCAATATGTGTTGGGTTATTCTGGAGCCCAAATCTACACTTTCTTTTTCTTTCTTTCTTTCTTTCTTTCTTTTCCTTCCTTCCTTCCTTCCTTCCTTCCTTCCTTCCTTCCTTCCTTCCTTCCTTTCTTTCTTTCTTTCTTTCTTTCTTTCTTTCTTTCTTATGAACTTGATCCATGAATAACATGCCCACAACTATTGCACCTGCTTTCTAGTGTTTGTATGTGTGTGTGAGAGAGAGCTATGCCTGTATTCCCCCCTTTCTAATTGCAGCACCCCCAGTCTTCCTACCACCTGCTTCCCTTGCGTCCCTGGTCACGAAATGGATCTCTCTCTGTGTGTGTGTGTGTGTGTGTGTGTGTGTGTGTGTGTGTGTGTGTGTGTGTGTGTGTGTGTGGTGGGGGGAAGTTTAGTGATAATTAGTGGCGACTGGCGACCTCTGACAGTTTTGCCGTGCTCTCTGAATCCGGCTTGTCAGCTCGGCCTGTCAGAAGACTGAGAAGAAATGAAGAATTTGAAGGCGAGGAAAGACAGGGCTGGGAGGAGGCGAGGTGTCCCTGTGCTGCAAACACGTTGCTATTAAAGTGTCAGGTTTTTCTGGTTTACTGTTGCAGTTTGTGTGAAGAGTTTTATGGATCAGCAGATAACAGTAATTATCAAACAGGCTCTTCAGCTAAAGTCGAATCTAACCTTTTATCATTTTCTATTGTGGTTCTGTCCTCCCCCACTGTTCTTCCTCT
This sequence comes from Phrynocephalus forsythii, assembly GCA_029282475.1. Lineage (NCBI taxonomy): Eukaryota > Metazoa > Chordata > Lepidosauria > Squamata > Agamidae > Phrynocephalus > Phrynocephalus forsythii. The sequence continues at coordinate 110,475,768 of JAPFRF010000004.1, read as the reverse complement.
TGGCTCCCTCTCTTCTCCTCCATTTAATCTCCCCCACTAAACGTGGTTTGCACATTGCCTGGTTTATTTGGCTTCCACAACAGCCCGCGGTGGTGAACTGCTCAGTGCTATATTTACGGCATAATGGTCCACCAACCTTTCTCTCTTAAGATACCTGCATCACCACCTTCATCCTCGCCAGGGTGAAACAAGGGTCACAAAATGGCGGCTGTAGCCATAACACCATTGGGTTTCTGTCCAAATGCCCACCGAGTATTGCTCAAGGAGCTGGCCATCTTAGAAGAAACCTCAGCGGTCATTTCTGCTAGGCCACAAATCCTGTGGATTGCAGGCCAGAATGAATCTGTTCCAGCTCACTCAGGGTCAGAGCAAAGTTGATTAGAAGAAGTGCCGGCGCCAAACAAACTGTATATATAGACATCTGCGACGTCTAATAAAAAGCTACTGGGTAGGAAAGTGGGACATAAAAATCATTATGAATCTGTTGAGCCCGAGCCAACAAACAAGGTGGTATAATTCACCTGGGAGGATGAGTTAAACATTGGCCTTTTTAAAAATATGGCGTCACCTCAAGGCTAACTTCTGAACAGGTTTGCCTTTTAGGATTTGTTGTATTTCATGGCTGAGGCTTGTGGGATGACATCGCATTGGCAACCAGTGATGGATCTCTAAAATCAGATTTTTGGGCTTCCAGATTATACATGGAAGAAGCGGGTGGTCTTGGAAGTGTCCTTGTCAAGAGGCAAAGCGGCGGCTGCCTCTGGCATCACACACCTGGACCATTGGGAGTGCTCAGAAGAGGGTGAGGAGCCACCTTGCTTTTTCTCGGGTGGCCTGTCATTGATTCCAGTTCATCACAGTAGATGTTACAGCGCTGACCTGTTTTGTTTTGTGTAGTTGTTATTGCATTTTTAAGGATGGATAGATAGATAGATAGATAGATAGATAGATAATTGTCTTCAGTTTGATTAGTAGGTTGTAAACTGGATTTCATTTTATTTTGCTGAAATCAATTGTTTGTCCCTACTATTATTTGTTGTTGCAGTGGTCACTGTAAGCCACCCAGAGTGACCTTGTATCTAGATGGGCACCAAACAAGCAAAGAAAGAAAGTCTAACCTGTTTGTTTGTTTGTTTGTTTGTTTGTTTGTTTGTTTGTTTGTTTGTTTGTTTGTCTGCCACCCCATCACACACACATTTTTGGCAGCTTAACCCTCCCTCATGAAACCAAAAACAAAACAAAGCCACCCTGCTTATCTTGAGTTTGTGGGACATTTTCTGAGCTGAATGAGGATTCCAAGGCTGTCTTGAGTAGAGATAGGCCTGAACCTGCAGTTTGGTGGTACAGCACGATTTGTTTCCTGGCTGAACACCTGACTGTTGGTTGAGTGCCCTGCCACCTCCCCTGGGTGCCCACTCAGAAGCAGCACCCACAGGAGGCAGGGTGGGGTGCAGGTCACACCTAGGCAGCTTCTGGAAAGAGCAGAGTGCCAAACCATAAATCAGCTGTTTAGCCAGGAAATGAACCCCATCATGAAAATATCCTTTGTCCAAAGGGAATATTTGTCTACCTGGAACCACATGCGTTCTACCCACAAAACAAGAGCCAGGCAATAATATTTTGAAGATCAGCAGTTCCCTTGATAAGGAAGGTGGTATGAGAATTATCTATGGAATCGGGAAGTGCAAGGACCCTAGGGCTGATCCTCCACCCACAGCAGTGTCAGAATGAGTGCCAGGCTCTCCAAAGATGATGGTTGTTAGGTTTTCCCCAATCCTGTTGAGTGAAAGCCAGATTTGACCCTTTCTTCCGGGCAGGTAGGCAAGCAGGCAGGCAGGCAGGAAGGAAGGAAATGTGATGATTGAATGAAAGAAAGAAAGCAGGTTGGTGATAGTAGGAAGGAAGGAAGGAAGGAAGGAAGGAAGGAAGGAAGGAAGGAAGGAAGGAAGGAAGGAAGGAAGGAAGGAAGGAAGGAAGGAAGAAGTTCCTCTAACCACATGCACTGCTGTGGATCAGGGCCCTGACTATTTTGCTGGAAGTAATAAAAGGGAAGTGGGGCTTAGCAGTACACTATGAATACATCATCATTTAGCCCTTGGCAATGCAAAACCTGAAGTGTACAGGTTGTTTGAACTGCTTATCTCTCACAGGCTCTCTCTGCACCTTAATCTGTGTCACAAATAATGTCAGTGATGGGAACACTCAGTTTATATTTAGTTCTTCGTTACTGAAGTGCAGAGAGAGCCAGCCATGGTTTCTCTGTCAAAGGCGCAATGGATGGCTTGGTTTAAAAGTATTTGTCTCATTATTTCTACAAACAATAGCATGCACACTTTAATAATAATGTTAGCTTTGTAGGGCATCATCCTGTTTATTTCTTCCACTGACATGCCTGTCTGTTGTGAAAGAAGGGGGGCAGTGTCTGAGGTTGTGCTCGGAGGTGTCACTGGGTTCTTCATTGTGCACGCACAGAAATGGTCCAATGGGTTGTGCAACAGAGCATTGCACAAGGGGAGTTTTTGATCTGTTGATCGTATTATTATTATTATTATTATTATTATTATTATTATTATTATTATTATTATTATTATTATTATTATTATTATTATTATTATTATTATCATCATCATCATCACACAGCAGACAAGATAACTACGCTTGATTTTGTATTACCAATCACTAGTTGAACGCTTCCCAAGCGTTTAGGACTACGTGATGTATCGGTGAATTATGCGAGCAGATCCCAGTAAGGCAGGTTTCTGCAGCTGACTGATGGTGACTTTGTCGACTCCAATTTCTTCTAAATACTTGCTTAGCTCTTTAGGCACCGCACCCAGCATGTCGATTACCACTGGGACCACCTGTACCAGTTTATGCCAGAGTTTCTGAAGTTCAGTTTTCAGATCCTGATATCGGGTAATATTTTTCAAGTTGTTTCTCAGTGACCCTACTATCACCTGGTATAGCAACTTCAAGGATTCACACACACTAGAGATGGGCATGAAACGACCATTTTTCCGTTACCATTCTCCATTATTTTTTTTAAGCTTTTTTATTGAGGAAGTAACAGCATATATTTCAATCTTTACAATTTTCCAAAACATTACATCATCGTTTAGTCTCTTCCTCATTGACCCCCCTCCCCCCAGCAAGCCGAAATCACTATCCTTTCATGTTGAACATTATTAAGGCATGATGGAATAGTCTAGCCCATTTCTCGTTCTCAGGCTTCCCTTTTATCCAATTTATATATTTCTCCCACTCCTTTAGAATTCTATGTTTCCCTTCTATGTTTTCTTCTTGCATACTTTGTATCCAATTATTTTGAAAAAATTCATATATATAATCTTTCCATTTATCATATTTCCATTTCTTTTGGTCCTTCCATCCACCCATTAGTACCATTATAGCTGCTGCTATTCCGTAGTAGACAATCTTTTTTACGCTTCTCCATTGTTTTTCTCTATCTACTAGGCCTAAGAAAATATAGTCTATTTTTAGCTCAATCCTTTTCTTTGTAATTTCTGATAACCAATTTTCTACTTTCCTCCAATATGTTTGTATTTTCTCGCAGTTCCATATCATATGTACAAAAGTACCTTTTTCTTTTTTACAATGCCAACAATTTTGTGATATATTATTATTTATTCTATTTAATTTCTGTGGGGTATAATACCATTTATGCAATATCTTCAATTGCATATCCTTAATTTTTTCCAATTTTACCTCTCTTATCCCCCGTAATATAGCCTGAATCTTTTCTGTATTTAAGTCCATATCTCCTTCCCAATTATATTTAATTAAATTTTCATTCTGATTTCCCAATCTAACCAAATATCTATAGATCTCTCCTGCTCCAACCTTTTTTTTTCTTCATATTTCTTATACACCACTTCCCATTGTCTATCTTCTTTTCCCTTAAGAGAAAGGAACCATTGATCATATTTCCTTTTCATACTTTCTGCCACCATCCATTTTTGATTCCCTAATATCCCTTTTAATTTATTTATTGCCCCTCCTGTTGACATTAATTCATGCATATCTTTGATTTTGTAATATCCTTTCTCTTTTAGATTCTTTATATCTTTTTGTGACAAAATCTTCCCCTCTTTATTAAACTGTTCTAAAGGGCCCCAATTCGATACTCCACCTATTTTCGTCCTTTTTATTAAAATTTCCATTGTTACTTGCCTTGGTCCCTTAACTTCTTTCAGTATTCTTTTATCTCTATCAAATATCCCTAAGTAACCTGCTGAGTTATTTATTGCATCTTCTACTCTTTTCCATTTGGGTGTGGGGTATTCCTCCACCTTCATTGCCCATTTTAATTGGAAGGCTATATAATACTTTTCCAAAGAGGGCATACTCCATCCTCCTTCTTCTTTTATTGCATATAGGATTTTATGTTTAATTCTTTGATTTTTCTTGCCAAGAGCCCATTTCCTTAATGATGTGTCCCATTTCTTTAAAATCTTTTCTGAAAGTAATATTGGGAGAACCTGAAATAAATATAACAATTTTGAAACTATAAAGATTTTCAAAGCCCTAATTTTTGACAGTATTCCCATTTTTATCTTTCCAGCCCTTTATTATTTTCTGGATCTTTCTCCAAGTTTTGTTATAATTTTCCTTACCTAGTTTTTCCCAATTTTTTGTTAATACCACTCCTAAATAAATCATTTTTTTAACACCCTTTCCCATTTTCATTTGCAATCTTAATTGATCTTGCTCCTTCCTAGGAACGTTTAGAAACATAATTTCTGATTTTTGTAAATTTACTTCTAGTCCTGATATTTTTTCAAATTTCTTTAATATATTAAACAGGGGACCTGCTGCTTCTAATGGGTTAGTCAATATTAAAATTAAGTCATCCGCAAAACATGTTTAACTTTATTTCCTCTTTTCCTATTTTATATCCTTTTATTTGAGCACATTCTCTCAAATTTTGGGCCAATGGTTCCATCGCTAATGCAAATAATGGGGAGATAAAGGGCATCCCTGCTTTGTACCTCTTTCCACTTTAAACTTTTCTGTTAATGATCCATTTATTCTTACCCTTGCAAAGTTTTCTTTATAAATTTCCTTTACTGCATTTGCATAGGGACCTATAATATCCATCTGTTTTAATAACTTTAGTAAATACTCTCTTCCTACCGAGTCAAAAGCTTGTTTAATATCCAATTTTACCATTGTTACTTTACTTTGTTTCCTTTTGGCATCTGCCATTATATTCATTACTATTCTTATTGGATCACCTATATATCTTCCCTTGACAAACCCATATTGATCCTCCTGTGTTAGATCTGGAATTGCAACCTCTAATCTTTTAGCTAATATTTTTGTAAAAATTTTGTAATCTTGATTAGCCAATGTGATTGGTCTATATGAAGCTACTTGTTCTTCTGCTTTACCTTGCTTTTTAATAGGGATAATTTCTGTCTCCTTCCATGTTTCTGGGATTCCTTTCCCTTGCATTATATCATTAAATAATTTCTCCATTCTTTCCCTAACCCCTCTTGAAACTGCCGGTAAAACAGAGTCGTAAAACCATCTAGGCCTGGAGCCTTCCCCATTTTTAATGTTCCAATTACCTCCTTAATTTCATCTACTGTAATCTTATCATTTAGCCTCTTCTTTTGTATTTCAGAGATTTTACTTCTGACTTGTAAATCTTCTTCACCTTGTCTTTTCTTTTGGAACGCTTCCTTAAAATATTCAGTTATAATTCTTTTTTCTCCTCTTCTTTATATTTACATTCCCCTTTTTTATTTTTTAATCTCCTAATGAAGTTTTTACTTTTCTGTATTTTTAAATAAGATATAAATCTTTTCCCTGCCTGAATTGTCGTCCTTTGAAATTCATTTTTAACCAGGGCTTGTTTCTTCCATAGAAGTAAATTATTTATTTCATCTAATTTTCCTCTTTGTTCCCTTATTTGCTTTTCTATCTTTTTTGAATAATTATTTTGTAATTTTTTCTGTAATTCTAATAGTTCCTCCATAGCTTTATCTTTTTTCTCACTCAATTCCTTCTTATATCTCCTCTCTTCCTCTAGACACAACCCCCTTATGACCGATTTTGAGGCGTCCCATAGAAGAGATGACTTAATTTCTTCTACATCATTTTCCCTAAATACTCTTTTTATCTTATTTTCCATTTCCCTTTTCTTAACTTCTGAAGAAATTATTCTTGGGTCAAATCTCCATTTCCAATTCTTTTTTGGAAGGTTTGAATCTAATTGCATTAACAAATGAGCATGATCTGATAGAAATATACCCCCCACTTGAAATTTTGAGATTGTTTCTTTAAGTTCCTCCCTCACCAGCATAAAGTCTATTACGCTAAACTTTTTGTGCCTGTTTGAATAAAACGTTGGATCCCCTGTTTACCTTCTAAGCTAGCCACATTACTCCATAAATGAGATCTACAATACAGTTGAGTTTCCTTATTTTCCTGTATATTCAAATTAAAATCTCCAGCCACTATCACCAACCCCTCAGAGGCTTGTTCAATTTTACTTAAGGATTTTTTCAAGAATCTAACTTGACCTTTATTGGGAGCATAAATCGAAGCTAAAGTATATTTTTGACCCCAAATTAAACATTTGACCATTATAAATCTTCCTTGAGTATCAATCCTTATTTCTTTCACTTGGACATCCAGGTCATTTCTAAATAATATTCCAACTCCTCTTGATTTTTTCGTTCCATTTGATTGAAACTGCCATTTGGTAGGCCATGCTGGGTGGGAGAATAACACTCTATTTTCTATTTTGTCCATATGAGTTTCCTGTAGAAATAGAACCTTCACCTTTTCTTTATTTAACAGCTGTGCTGATTTCATTCCTTTTGCCTGAGAAGACATTCCATTAATATTTAATGAGAGGAATCTCATGTCCCCTCCCATTGATCTTTCTCGTCACCTATTTTGGCCTTACCATTCCACCTTAAGAGAATTAAGGTGGAATGGTAAGGGCATTCTCCATTATTTGTTCCGTTACGTAACGGTATGAATAACGACTGTTGCGATGGGGCAGGCTCGAACTGAACAGAACCATGATTTTTTTCCCGGTTCTGTTTGTTTCTGTTACTGGCATTGTGCTGCTCGTGTGATGAAAAATGAAGCAGTGGAGGGTGGCGAGAGGGGGCTGGGATCTGCCTCTGTGTGCGGAGGCGGGATCAGAGCCCCCTGTCCAGCCATCTCCGATTGGTGAATGACAGCCCAGTGGGCTCTCATTCAACAAGCGGAGGGCGGCAAGAGGGGGTTGGGCCTGGTGGAGCCTCTTTGCCCCCTCCCCACTGGAGCCAACGTGAGACTTTGCCAGTCCCACAAGAAGATACGGGATCCGAGCCCTTATGGGCTGGGCTCCGGGATCTCAGCAGCGATGGTGCAGCTGGCTTGGAAGCCGGAGTGGAGGGCGTCATTGGAGCATGGGGGGAGTGCAGCGCCCCCCACACAGGTTTCCCAGGTCTAGCCCGGGGGGTGCGGGTGGCGGTCTGCTGGGACAGTGGCTCCTGGGGTGGAGTGGTTTCCGGGGAGAAGGGCCCTAGATAGGGTGGCGCTGCATGGAGTTCTGAGGGTAGCGACCTAATGGGGGTGGGAGACAGTGCGGCAGATCAGTCCTTGGGGAGGGGGCCCAAGGCAGGGCGGTGCTCGGCGATGCTCCAGGGGTGGCAGCCTTTTGGGGGTGGTGATTGGAGCAGTGCCCGGCTCCATGGCCACAGGATCACTCTCCCGGCAGGCTTGCCACTGGCTCCAGTGGCACCCGGCCCGGGAGGGCTCCCCATGGCTGCGGGATGGCTCTCCCAGGAGTCTTCCCCCAGCCCCGGGAGGGCTCCCTGCAGCCACGGGAATGCTCTCTCGGCCTGCATGCCACCGGCTCCAGTGGTGCCCGGCCCTGGGAGGGCTCCCTGTGGCAGCAGCTTGCCACACCTGAAAAATGAAACAGATACGAAGTGGGGCCCGGGGCCCCAAAAAACAGAAACGAACGAAGCGGACCACAGGGCCCGAATAACGACCACCAAATGCCATTTTGGCATTTCGTGCCCATCTCTAATTCACACTTTTTTTTTTGTTCTCCACAATCACAATATCTGGGGTAATATGCTCCAAAACCCCGTCTGTCTGTATTTGGAAGTCCCAAAGTAATTTTGCATGCTCATTTTCAATCACCTTTTCAGATTTATGATCCCACCAATTCTTTGCTGTGGGCAGATGGTTGTTGTTGTTGTTGTTGTTGTTGCTGCTGCTGCTGCTGCTGCTGCTGCACTGGGAAGTAAGGAGGATCATCATAGTGTTAAAAGGGCTACAACAGCGTGGAAGAAAAGTGAGTCTGTGTGGCTGATTTTGACAATCTAATTAAGTCTCTAGTTGTTCCTGAGCCTCTGAACTCGTCCAGAGGTGTTCTTTCACCCTCCACAGAGAGGAATGATGGTTGGCACTGTTGCCAGTGCACTTTTCACCCTGATTGTAACTCAAACAAGCAACACCCCTGCTTTTTGCTGTGATCACATCCTGTGCTGTTTAGAAGAAGCTTGGCAGCAAGACCTTAGGGGCAGAAGGTGCTAAGCCCAGTGGTCCCCACAACCATACCTCAGTAGGTGTGGTGGAGCAGATAAACCATAGCTTTCTCTTAATCGCTAGAGCAGATTCCTGTCATTTGAGGTGTACCTCCAGCCTCTTGTAACTCACAGATGTAAAATTAGATTTCAGGCTAGCGCAGGGATGGGAACTGAAGTTGTGCGACTTAAGTCAGATTTATGTAGCACATGTGAGTTGATTTGGACTCAACTTAGTTATTTGTTTTATCCAGTGATTGGACTTGATTCATGAGTCATGCTTGGAATCCACCCACAGCTTGTATTTAATAGGGACCTGGTTGTGTGACTTGGGAGTCGGTAACAAAGACTCAGAGACTTGGACCTAGTACTTGGTGGCAGAGACTCGGACTTAGTCTTGGGACTTCATGCATCCCTGAGCTAGGCTGTGGCTAGCGTTGGCATAAAGACGCGAGAGATTTAGACAGCACTTGTGAACTATAAGCGAGAAGACGCCCACCCTCACCCCTTTCTGACTTTTATTTATATAAATATGAGTTCAGAGGCAGAGCCATTGTATGGAGTTCTGTGGTCGGTTTGTCTGTGGATCTGCTCTTTTAAAGGAGGAATGATAAATCTGTCTACTTCCACATCAATTCAGGTTTTAAAATTTACTTTTATTGTGCTTTCATCATCTAAAGAAAAAGGGAGGAACATAAAATCAATGGACCGTTACAATGAAGAATTAAACAATAAACGTCAATTAAAGATGGCCCCGTGTCCAGATAAATGTAAATGCAGAGTTGCCATCTGTACACCATGTGCTCAGAAGTTTTAAGCATTGCCAGTTTCTCAGTCTATTGATTAATAGGAAGCAGGTGTTTGTTTTCTGGTCGGTATTCAGTATCCATTGCTAACAACCCAAAGGCTGTGAGAGTGTTATTTTCTCTCTCGGTTGACTTCCCAGATAATTTAAAAGGCCATGCATCTCTTGGACAACCATCGGTCAGATCCGCTTTGATTTGGATTTCATGATCTTAGAACCCAACTTCCAGCTCCATGATTCTGTGATTCTTTTCTGCAAAGTTCAGAGAGTGGTGAAATGTAGAATTAACGTGAGTGATAGCTTAGTCTTCCAACATGAACTTTCATTGGTTGTGCCACTGCCTCAGGTTTGCACGTGCTCTTTCATAACCGAAACGTTGGAGAAGTCTATTCAAGTATTTCAGGCAAAAGCCAAAGAAAAACAAAGCAAAACAAAAGACAAAAAAATGTGGCATCTTAACGACTAACTTTCGTACTTTAATGCAATGTTTCGTGGACATGCCCACTTCTTCAGACATCTAGCAATAGAATGAGGTGTGTAATATAATATGGAATGGAGTGCATACGTTTCATACCAAATAGTCATTGGCTGTTGTATGTAGGTAGCTTTGCATGCCGGCTCTGTTGTAAAAATTCCTAAATAGATAGAAACCAGATCTGTGTGCGGATGGGGAGGGGAGGGGAAGAGGAAGAGGTGGGGGAATCATTTGAGATGAAGGGAGTGGGAAACTCTAAGAGATGATGGGAAGAAAGGGAGTTGCAGGCACTTTTTGCCTAAGGTCTTGTGGTGGAAGCTGAGTTTGTTGATAACGGAGAAAACAAAGAGACAAATAGAAAATTAGTAGCATGGAAGTGTTACATAGAATGGGCTGTTGAAGGTAGGCACATTTGCAGGCAGTTATATGGTTGGTGTAGGTTTTGGGGCTCTGTAGTAAAAATTCCTCAATAATTTCATATTCAGATTTCATCCTATTTTTCAATCAAGGTCCAAATGTCCGGTTGTCTTGTGAAAGTTTTGGGTGCAAAATCAAGTCAAACTCAACAACATGCCACAAAAGAGCAAGTCTGCATAAAATGAGAGATGCTGTTTCCTTGCATGTATTTTTTAATAATTAGAATGCACCCACTGGATTGTTCACATCCTATAAAATCAATTGTTCTGCCCTCACTGTATGCCTGCATCATGTGCCCAAAAATGACTGGGCATTAGGTTTGTGCAGATACCGCACTTTATGCCAGTTTTGGTGCTGATGATAAGAAAAACACAGGGCAGCTTGGAAAAGTCAAATCCATACGCTCAAACTTTCTCATTCCCAATAAAAAGGGGGTAACTTGACAGACCAACACAACCAGTTATCAAAACACCCAAGCATGGGAGCAAAATTTATTTATTTATTATTTATTTATTTTTTAATCTTATACCCCGCCCATCTTCCCAGAAGGGAACTCTGGGCTAGAGATGGGCACGACCAGGAAAAATTACGTTTCGAGTTGTCGTGTGTCGGAGCCGGACCGTTTCGGCTCGTTTCCATTTTTCGTGAATTTTTTCAAAAACAGCTAAAACAGGCACCTCTCTGGGGTGGGTGCCTCCTCTGGCCCGCCATGAAGGGAAAGCGGGCTCCTGGAGGCACCTCTCTGGGGTGGGTGCCTCCTCTGGGCTACAAAATGGCATGCATAGCCAATTGGATATGCATACCATTAAGTTGCAGTTGTAGCAGGCAGAAGCACCTCTCTTTCGGGTGCCTCTGTGACTCACTGCCTGCGGTGCACTTGGGGCGGGGAACGAAGTGAGAGAGGACCCCTACGGGCGCCTGCTGTGACTCACTAAGAAGGGAAGTGTACTTGCTGTAGTGCAATGCGAGTACACAGATCTGGCTTGGGGTTAGGGGTTAGCGCAAGGGCTAGGCTTAGGGTTACTGGTAAGGTTAGGGTGAGTTACTGGGGTGCATCTCTGGGTGCCTCTCTGACCCACTAAGAAGGACAGTGTACTGGCGTATGGGTTAGGGTTAGGGTTAGGGTTAGGGATTGGGCTAGGGTTAGTGGCTTTTTATGCCCAACTGGCACATCCCAGAAGTCTCGGTCAAAACCTGGCCAAGTGGCCATGCAATTGGTGGAATGGCTCCAAAAATTTGCATGGTCCACTCCCATGGCCAGCCCATCATTGCGCAGGTGTAAAAAAATAAAAATAAAAATAAAATAAAATAAAATCAATTGGAGACGTTTGGTTGCAAGAAAAACCCACTGCTGCTACTGTAAAAATTCAGGCAGTTTTAAAATACCTATTTTCGCATGTTTCTGTGGTGCTTTGGTGTGTTTTTGGACCACGCGATTTCCAAATAAATATTGCGGTCGCCCCATTTTGGATCCCCCGCCCGCACCGCATGGCATGGCGAGTTGGCGAGATGACGAGGATGCGCAGCCCAGGAGAGGAGAGGGGGGGAGGCCGGGGACACCCCCCCCCAGAAACCACCCTTCTGGTAGGTGCCCTCACTCAGGCAGGCATATTTTCGCCTGCTTTTTTGGCCGGGAATCGGGGTTTGTTTGTTTGTTTTTTAAAAAAACTTTTTTTCCTGTGCCGCTTGGCATCGCGCGATCGCTGTGATGCCAGGAACGACCACGACAAATCAGACCCAATTTTTCTTTAGTCGGTTCGAGTTCGAGTTCTGGCAGAGTAATTGTTGTTCTTCGTTCCGTTACGTAACGGAAATGAGAAACAGAAACGGAAACGAGAATTTCGCCAAGTCGTGCCCATGTCTAGTCAGAAATATTGTGATGGGGGTTCCTGCATGCTCTGGGCGGCTCACAATAAAAACAGCTAAAACATGCAAGCACAAGAAAAGAGAAGAGAGCAAGATGGCGGGCATAGCCCAAGCAGAGAAGTGCGGGTAAAGGGGGAAAAAACTAAATAGAAAGGTCGCCAAATGCCTCCCGGAAGAGATGAGTCTTCAGGGCCTTTTTAAAGGCGGGCAGGGACTCTGCCAGGCACAGCTCACTGGGTAGATGGTTCCAAAGGGTGCGGCCCATCACAGAAAAGGCGCGGTCATGTGTACGCGATTTCTGCACCTCTCTGGGTGTGGCCACCCTCAGTGAGCGCGCCTGCGCCAATCTCGTGGGTCTGGTCCCAGTTGATCTCTGAAAGATACGCTCTGCCAGTTACTGTAGCCCCAGGCTATGGAGGGCTTTGAAAGTCAAAACCAGGACATTGAACCTAATCCGGAGGACAATGGGGAGCCAGTGCAAGCGAGCCAGAACTGGGGTGATGTGCTCGAATCTACGAGCACACACCACCAGCCTGGCCGCTGCATTCTGCACCCGTTGTAACCTCCGGACCAGGGTCAAGGGCAACCCCACATAGAGGGCATTGCAGTAGTCGATCCTCGAGATCACTAGGGCCTGCACAACTGTCCTCAGGGAGGACTCATCAAGGTACTGGTGAATCTGGGCGATCCTGCGGAGATGGAAAAAAGTGGCCCTGGAAGCAGCCATCACCTGGGCTTCCAGGGAGAGGGCTGAGTCCAGGACCACGCCCAGATTCCTGGCCCTGTCCGTAGGCTGGAGGGAAACACCCCCCAGCTTAGGGAGGGGGGCATTGTACCCAGATGAGGGTGCCCCAAAGAACAGAACCTCCGTCTTCTCCGGATTCAGCTTGAGCCGGTTATCTCTGGTCCATTCCAGAATTGCCTCCAGGCACAGATCAAGGGAGTGTACTGCCTCCACTGCAGAAGACGAAAAGGAGAGATAGAGCTGTGTGTCATCAGTGTACTGATGACAGCGAACTCCAAATCTCCTGATCACCTCCACCAGCGGCCTCATATAAACGTTGAACAGCATGGGTGAGATTGCCAACCCCTGGGGCACCCCACAAGGGAGATTCCAAGGAGCCGACAAGTCATCACCCAACTGAACCCGCTGAGTCCAGCAGCCAAGGAAGGAACGGAGCCAGGACAAAGCCTGACCCCCAATTCCTGCCTCGGCCAGCTGGACCAGCAGGTTACCGTGGTTGATGGTATCAAAGGCAGCTGACAGATCAAGGAGAACGAACAGGGAGGAACACCCCCTGTCGGCCTCCCTGAGGAGGTCATCCTGCAGAGCGACCAGGGCAGTCTTGATCCCACGAAGAGGTCTGAAACCAGACTGGAAGGGGTCCAGGATACGATTTTCCTCCAGATATGACTGGAGCCTGACAGCAGCCACCCTCTCGACAACCTTGCAAATGAAACAAGGTGGTAGTTGTTGTTTTCATCATCATCATAATTCCAAAAATGTTTTGCGCCCCACAAAAAATGTGCATTTTTTTAAACACAGAAATCATTTCTTGACATTTTTGCAAAGAAGGCCCCGAAACCTCCCAAGATCTACACTCTTGCTTAGCATTGGTGGTGGTGGTGGAGGGGGGAAGCGTGGGGTTTTAATAAGAACTTTGTCCCTTGTTGTTTCTATCTCAGGGAAGGAATCTGTCTGGGCTTGAAAAATGCCTTGTTAAGATTTTCTGTCAAGTCAAGCCCCCTAACAAGAAAATAGATCAGTGGTTGCCAGTAGAGATGTGCAATTCATTTAAAATGATTTTTTTAAAAAAATTGTTTCATTTTTCATTTATTTTTATTTTTCATTTTATTTTAAAACTCATGCCATTCACCCCCCTATAAAGCCCCGGTGAAGGGGTCCAGCTAAAGACAATTTGGCAGGAGCCTCTGAAAATGGTCGGGAAGCCAGCATGGCTGCCCTCCTCAAGCACTGATCTGCTGGCATGTGGGGCTTCAATGGCTGGCCAAAAAAAGTTTTTTTAGTCCCCTAAGCAAGCCCCGCGCACCCACTAATCAGCGCTTGCTTTGGGGACAACAAAAAAGTTTAAAGAGCCCACACTTTTCCCCACCCGACTGGGTGTGTTGGGGGGAAAGTGTGGACTCTTTTTGCTGTGGAAGCAAGTGCCAATCAGCTGGCACACAGGGCTTCAGGGGCAAAAAAAAAAAGTTAAAAACCTGTAACATTCCCCCACCTGATCGGTCGCGTTGTGGGGGAATGGTGCGGAGTTTTGAAAGTGGTTTCCCATAGGAATGCATTGCTTCAATGCCTTCCTATGGGAAAACAAAGATGAAACCGAACAAACCGCAAATTTTCATTTCATTTCATTTTGTTTTTCTTTGAAGGGGCAGTTCGTTTTTTTGTTTTGTTAGGGAACGAAACAAAAAAATGAAAAATGAAACCAAAAGAATTGTTTTGTTCCCAAACTTGCGCTCCCAGAGGTTCTTGGCCTGCAGTTCCCAGAAGCCTCCAGCACCAACTGTGCTGCCCAGGTATTCCTGGGAATTGCGGTCCAGTAAACATCTGGGGACTCATATGGGGAACACAGCTCTAAATGGTTGCTTTTTTCATTAGTGAGAGGCCCGTTCAGATTTTCCAGCCAACGCCCAGAATTCTTGGCCAACACAGTTAGTGGGGAAAGATTTTGGAAGTTGTATATCCGAAAAGTTGCGCAAAAATTTTGGCGTGTTGTGTGTTCCCTTTTCATACATCATTCATGCATGTCTATCACTAGGCTAACCAGAATTTCTGCACTCTTCAAAATAGGTACGATCTCATTTAAAAGCAAAGCAGAAAGCAAAGTCTTCTGCTTATATAACGTTCCACAGTGTGTAAAGCACTGATTGGGCAGTTTACAAGTTATTTATGCATGGCACACATTCTCCACCACACACACACACACACACACACACACACACACACACACACCAGCAGGCTGGGCATTCATTTTTCTGACCTCGGAAGGCTGGAAGGCTGAGTGAACCTTGAGCCGGCTACCTGGGATTGAACCCCAGATCAGGAGCATAATTTGGCTACAGTACAGCTGTTAAACCAATGTATCACAAGGCTCCTTTAAGAACAGGTGGCCATGACTGTCGGGCAGTTTCACAGGTTTCCCATTTTGTTTCATGCCTTAGGTTTGTTTCTTCACCTTTGCCTAGTCTCCTTTGAAAAACCGAAGAGCACATGAAAATATGTGCCCTGTGCTTTTTCCTAACAGGCACATTTCTGTTTGTTGGAGTTTGCCTTCTTGTACTTCTGCAAGGAGGTTTTTCCCATATGATGAGGTGTTTTTTTTTTTACAATATTCTCGTTAAGACAGGCAAACAAGAGATGCACTTTTGTATGTCCCAGTGTACATCCTTTTGCACACTTTTTAATTCAACCACAGCGCTGCAAAATCCGGAGAAGTGTGAATATCGGTAACAATCTTTGCACTTGAAAATTAAGTTGGGAAGTTCATACTAAGTAAGAGCGCATTAAAATGCAAACCAAGTCAATCTATACATTTAACTGAAGTGAAAAAGGAAAACAAAATACATCATGGGAGTTCCACATCGCCAGAGGCTATCTCCAGATCTCATGTAAAGCAAAATTCAAAAGTTCCTACTCACTTCCTACGTTGTTCTTAACTTACTCTGGGGTTTTAGGGGAAGCTGTTTTAATTTGCTGAATGATGTACCTTAATGGTACATTATCTCATCCTCTCCCTAGTGATAGTTTGAGGCTCAGGAACCATTCTGAGTGGAATAATCCAGGTGTGTGTGTTTGTGGCAGGTAAGCTAAAACCCAGAGTCCAATTTCAGGCACCATGATTCCTACCTATTTCGGAGTTTATAATCCTTGTTATATTATACGTAAAAAAAAGTGGTCCTGTTTTCATCCATGGAATAAGGAATGGCATAATTTTTCTCCTTGCCCATAGGAAGACAGGTTGTTTTCTTTCTTTCAATCTTAACAAGATGTTTTTTATCTTTTTGAAGGGGTCGGGGGTGCTGTGTGTTTTTGCCATAAATTATTTTTTAGCAAATTGGGAAAATTGCACGGCTAAACTGCAATGGCTGCTGTGCCGTGTTACATGAACAATAAAAATTGGAAGCATCAAGGAGGTTAGTTCCAACTCTTTCATCTGTCAACCAGTCCTTTCATGCTTGCTGTTTGTGTGTAAGTGTGTGTATGTACTCTTTGCCGCACAAAGGCATGAAACCTATTTTTTCAGTTTTTATTTATTTATTTATTTATTTATTTATTTATTTATTTATTTATTTATTTATTTATTTATGCAAATTGTGAAAATCTCCACCCAAGTGCTCATTTTCTCTTTTCTGCCCTCTAAATCTTGTAAGGGTTAACAGATTTGTTTGTACGCATAAAAAAAAGGAATTAGTATGGTGCTTGTTTTTTAATGTTTACAAAATAGATATGAAAATAATGCATGAAACAGGTGAATTGTGAGGGTGTGAACGGAGCCGGGGACATGTGCAGTTGGGATGTCATTTTGGAGAAATTTTCCAGAAATTGGAATGTGGCAATTTTCTTGAAATTGTTGAGTTCCATCCCATTCAATTCCAATGAAGTCTGAAAAGACATGTCTTTTCCTGCACACATATATAGAGATGGCCACGACTCAAATAAATGGTGTTTCGTTTGTCGTTTGTCATTTAGGGGGTCCATTTTGGTTCATTTTCAGTTTTTCGTGAATTTTTGCAAAAAAATTGTTTTCGTTTCGTTACGTAACGAAATGAAAAAACGAAAAGAAAAACAAAAAATTGCTGTTTCGTTAGCATTCATTACAGTTCAATGTATTTGCCGCAACGAAAACAAAACACATGACAAAATTTCTGTTGTTTCTGTTCGTTTCCTTTCATTTTGGAGACAAAATTCATTTTTCATTTCATTACGTAACGAAACGAAAAAACGAAAACAAAAATGAAAAATTGCTCGTTTCGTGCCCATCTCTACACATATACACACACAACTCCATTGATGTGTCTGGGGCGCACCATACATTTTTATAATGTTACCCAGTCCTATCAGCATGGGGAGAGAAGTGGAGCAGGCTGCTTATTTCCTCCCCTCCAACATTGATACTTTAGCAGCACTCAAGGTCAACCAACCCTTGGGACATCATTTTCCTTGAAGCCATTAGGGCCTGCCACAGTATCCAGGTTTGGTCACCGCAATACAATCAAGACACAGAGGGCCTAGAAAAAAAGTGCAGATAAGAACAGCTAAGAAGGTAAGGGGACTGGAGGCTAAATCATATGAAGAACAACCAAAAGAACTGGGCATGTTTAGCCTGACCAAGAGAAGACTGAGTGAAGACATGAGAGCAGTCTTCCAATACCTGAAGTGTTCCCACAGGGAAGAGGGCATGGATTTATTCTCAGTTGCACCGGAGAGTAGGACAAGAACCAATGGGTAGAAACTCATCAGAGGGAGAGCCAACCTGGAAATGAGGAGAAATTTCCAGATGGTGAGAGCCATTAAACAGTGGAACAGCTTGCCTCCCCACGTTGTGGGCGCCCCATCGCTGGAGGTTTTCACGAAGAAATTGGACAACCATTTGTCTGGGATGGTATGAGGTCTCCTGCCTTGGGCGGAGGGGTGGTGGACTAGAAGACCTCCAAGGTCCCTTCCAACCCTACGATGATTCTACGATTCTATGATTCTGCACCCTGCTAAGAGCCTTGAGTTCCTTTGCATTCAGAGAACTCTTGTGGTGGTGCAGGAAGGGGTTTAACCTTTGCCCCCCCCATTGGCATTGCCTATGTACTTTAAAAGAAGATTGGGCATGTTAAACGAGAAGATAAGAAGACCTTTTGGAAATAGATGAGCATGGTGGGCAGGGATAGGGACTGTCAGTGGGAGTTTGGGAAAGGGAAGCAGGGCCATCAACTCAAGGCGTTGGACTCAGGACTCCAGACCAGAGACTGGGGCTCCGTCTCTGGGACCCAAAGGTGGAGACTCAGATCGGAAGACTTGCCAACCTCCCTGGTGGTGGGAGGTTGAGTAGAAAAGACAGGGCATTTCCTTAAGGTCTCCAATAAACAATAGAGAAGGATGGGGAGCTTTTTTATGAACTCTCCTATTATGTCACACAGCCACACACTACGCATTATGACAGTACAAAGCTGTACTAGTTTTGTCCACGAGCTGTTTTGCCTTGTAGTTGTTTGGGGTTATTAAGTGTCTTATGTAGATAGGTTTCAGAAGAGAGCAACTAAAATGAGAACTGGGCTGGGGCACCTCCCTTATGAGGAAAGGCTCAAACATTTGGGGCTGTTTTGTCTGGAAAAAAAGGCGCCTGAGGGGGGATATGATTGAGACGTACAAAATAATGCAGGGCGTGAGTAAACTGGATAGAGAGACGCTCTTCTCCCTCTCACAAAATACCAGAACTAGGGAACATCCACTCAAATGGAGAGTTTGGAGAGTGAGAAAAGACAAAATAAAATACTTTTTTTTACCCAGCTTGCTGTTAGTCTGTGGAATTCCCTGCCACAGGATGTGGTGATGGCATCTGAGTACTTCAAGGTGGCAACAAGATACTTCAAAGGCCAGATGCAAGGGAGTGGTATCAGGAAACATATATCTAGTGAGCTCCCAGACACATTTGGTGGGGCCACCGTGAGATACACGATGCTGGACTAGATGGGCCTTTGGCCAGATCCAGCATGGCTCTTCTTATGTTCTTGGCCTGGATGCCTTCAAAAGGGGATTGGACAGATTCCTGGATGAAAAGTCCATCACAGGTTACAAACCATGATGGAGACATGTCATCTCCAGGCTTAAAACCAGGGTCCTTCAAGGACCAGATTTCAGGGGAGTGGTAGCAGGAGACAGATATCTAGTGCTCCCAGACGCATCTGGTGGGGCCACTGTGAGATGCAGGAAGCTGGACTAGATGGGTCTTTGCCCTGATCCAGCATGGCTCTTCTTATGTTCATATATATGATCTTTGTTTAGGAGAACTTGACCATCCATTTTCATGGCTTCAGTTGCATCCCACAAAACAGTGATCTGATTCTAGACAAGAAGTGTTTAGAAGAAATTATGCCGTCTAGCAAGGATAGGATGTTGCTGCTGCATGGATGAACCCTGGACTTGAGCCTTCTGGTACCTCTCTGGGGAATGAATTTGCTCAACAACAACAACAACAACAACAACAACAACAGTAGCAAAAGGGCCAGCTTAATTTCTCTCCAATGTACCTTTCTCAGCAAAGGCTTGTCCATCCTTCCACGCCCATTGATTACTGAGGATTATCAAGCTGTTCTGATAATCCACATTGAGTCAGAGGCAACGTTAAATTGATTAATCCAGCAAAGCTTCCCTTGTAATGAGATGCATCCCCTTTCAAATGACCCAGCGACTGGTCCATTCATTCCAACAAGGAGAGGCTAAACCCAAATCATTTATTGGGAAGGACCCTTCCTCTTGGAAACTGGATTCCATTTGGGAGGATCTCATACTGTTAGAAGCAGAGAGATGTAAAACTGTACTTGCTTTGTGCAGAGGAGCATGTGGAAGTGTAAAATAATGTTTGGTTTTTATTATTATGTATTTGGTTGGCGTAGCACCCATCTTGCTACTAGAGCCACGTTTTCTTTGATCTTACTTCCAAAAACTCATGCACCACCCGTTTCCCGCAGGCAAAACTCCCTGCAGTTTGCATAAAAGAGACAATCAATGGAATCAACGGCAGCCAACCAAACATAAAATCATCAAATGAAACAAAATAAAATCAAGAAATTGGGCAACCCTCCCCCCCAAAAAAAAATTACAGTTCTCCATAAGCTGTATAAACGAAAACAATAGCAAGGAAGTGACAAATCTAGAAAACCATTTCACTCCTAAACACTTCTTAAAACAGCATCGTTTCCAGCCTCCTCTTGAAGAAAGGGAGGGAAGAGGCCAGGCGCAGCTCCATCGGTAGCCCTTCCCAATGGGATGGTGCCACCACTAAGAAGACTTAGTTTTCTTGTGGATGTCTTTCTGGCCTCTCTCAGAGGGCAGCCCAGAGAAGCATAGCCTGTGCAGATTGGATACCATGGGCTCATGTTCTGAAGGGAAAGGAGCTCCAACAAAAGTCCTAAGCGCCAATGTATAGTGAGGTCCCAAACTGCTGTGTGTGGGGGGGCTTTGTAGGTAAGAAGCATGGTGAGAGGCTAGATCTTCAACGTTTCAAAAAATTGAAGCTTACCCTCTTGGAATTCATTAGGTGTGGCTTTTAGTCACCCAAAATCAGAAAGGTGTCTTCTGTATTTCTACCATCACAGATCATTTGCTAGTTAAGAACCTAAGAATAGAGATGGGCACGAAACGAACAAATTTTCATTTCCGTTTTCATTTTTTCATTTCGTTACGTAACGAAACGACAAACGAATTTTGCCTCTAAAATGAAACAAAATGAACAGAAACACCGGAAATGTTGTCGTGTGTTTCGTTTCTGTTACTGCAATATGAGTGAATTGCTTAAAATCCTAAAAAAATCACAAAAAATTGAAACAAATGGTAATGAAATGGTAATGAAATGAATGAAAATGAAAACAATTTTTTGCAAAAATTTGCAAAAAATGGAAACGAACCGAAACGGACCCTCCAAACGACAAACGACAAATGAAATGCCATTTTTTTGATTCGTGCCCATCTCTACCTAAGAACATAAGAAGAGCCATGCTGGATCAGGCCAAAGGCCCATCTAGTCCAGCTTCCTGTATCTCACAGTGGTCCCACCAGATGTGTCTGGGAGCAGACAAGACTAGATATCCGTTTCTTCATACCATTCCCCTGCATCTGGCCCTTTGAATTACCCTGGTTTTACACCTGGAGATTATACATCTCCATCATTTGTAATAGTTGTCTTATAGCTAGCTGATCTGTGGTCTCTTTTCCTTAACCAGTATTTTGGGAATTGTGTTTGGCGTGGTGGGAAAGGCACACTTCAGATGGTCATGACACTGATGCCCTGTGCTTGATCAAATCTCGGCTTTAGCCTGAACAGCTTCATGGGGTCATTGGCAGGGGAAGTGGAAGTGGTATTCGGCTGCAACAATTGACTTTTGGGGCAGAAGGCACCTTAGGATAAGGTCAGTATCATTGCTGAACCATATGGCCGAGCCAAAAGCTTGAGGTCAAGAAGGAACCCCAAGGAAGGATCAAAGGATAACCAAGGGTCTAAGAAATTAGCAAAGAATCTGTTGAATACGAGAGGCTGAAATAGAACAAGAAGGCCAATTATACTCATCCTTTTCCACCACATTCAAGGTCCAAAAGTGTAACACCAGGCAAATGGACTATAAAACGGAAGTCTTAGGAGTGAAGCCTAAGAGGGAGCAACACCATCTAGCTCAGTGGTTCCCAACCTTCCTAATGCTGCGACCCTTTAATACAGTTCCTCATGTTGTGGTGACCCCCTTCCCCTGCTTGGAAGAGGCCACAAGCCCCCTTTGGCAGGCCACAGCCAGAGGTGCCATACAGAACTCTTGACACGCACCCTTAGCCAATCGCAGCCTCCAGTGCCATTGACTGACATCCCCTCCAACCTATCAAGCTGTAACTCACTCTTCCTCCCCCTTCCTCTCCCTCCTCCTCCAGACCCAAGCTGTTTGTGCTCCCCCCCCCACTGGCTCATGGCTCATGTGAAATGGCCATTCAACCCCCAAAGGGGTCCCAACCCCCAGGTTGGCAACCACTGATCTAACTTAAAGAGGCAAGGAGGGCATGTGTTGAAGTCAAACAGGGTTATCTAGCATTCTGAAGTTGGGGAAATCCTCAAGGTGATGCTGCCCCTCTTGCATGTTAAGATCCTCTTTCCCGATTACAAATCCTTTCTCGCCAGACCAACTGTGAAGTGAAAAGAAAAAGACAAAGAAGCCATAAGACTCATAAGTAAACACAAAATGTGAAACAGACCTGTTTTGCAGAACACAAAGCTATGGCTCTAACCAATGAAGCCCTGAACAACTTGGACCCAAGTGATCTCAATGACTGCATCTCTCTTTGTGAACCTGTCCAAGTGTTAAGGTCATCCAGGGGTGTCTTTCTCTTGGTCCCACCACCTTGACAGAGACACAGGAGAGGGCCTTCCCTGTTGCTGCTCCCAGACTTTGAAACTTCTTTCCACAAGAGACCAGGTTGCCTCAGCCTTTGCGGTCCTTCTGCAGCCAAAGCCCTATTTGCAGATGGCCATGTGGCTGTCATGACAAAACAAAACAGCTGAGCTCATGGAACACCATCACCTTCCCACCAAAAGTGGCCCTTATTTATCTACTCACGTTTTTATGTGATTTCAAGCTGCTCAACTGTCAAAAGCTGGGACAAGCAATGCAGATTCAAATTGCCAACCTTTTGACTGAGGGAAGCTCTTCTCCACCTCACAAAATACCAGAACTAGGGGACATACACTCAAATTGAGGGCTGGGAGAGTAAGACAAAAGAAAATATTTTTTTCACCCAGTGTGTTGTTAGTCTGTGGAACTCCCTGCCACAGGATGTGGTGGTGGCATCTGGCCTGGATGCCTTCAAAAGGGGATTGGACAGATGTCTGGAGGAAAAGTCCATCACAGGTTACAAACCATGAGGGAGATGTATCATCTCCAAGTTTAAAACCGGGGTACCTCAAGGACCAGATGCAGGGGAGTGGTATCAGGAGACAGATATCTAGTCTTGTGCACTCTCAGATGCATCTGGTGGGGCCACTGCGAGATACAGGAAGCTGGACTAGATGCACCTTTGGCCTGATCCAGCATAGCTCTTCTTATGTTCTTATGTTCTTAAGCCTGACGGTTCAACATTTTAACCTGGATCACCAGCAGTGTCCCATACGATGTTGAATATTTTATTTTAATTGTTTTAACGCATATTGAGTCCTTTTAAAAGAGAAGGGCTGGTTAAATTAATTAATTCTGGGGACCAGTCCACTGTCGCTAAAGTGGCACAAGCAGAGCATGGCCTTTCACCAGGCGCAGTGGGACAGAAATTAGGGAATGGTTGGAGGCACACATGTTCACAAAACCAGACTGCGTTGTCAGCAGCTTTGTGCATGCATCCATCGCTGCAATGTAAGTTTCCTCTTTGGGATCTCTCACTGTATTTTGGGCCAGAGATTAATTGGTAGGTTGATGTAGACCTGCATGGGTGTCCAAAATTTGGCCCTCCAGATGGTTTGGACCACAACTCCCCCTGCAGATGACAAAAGGATACCGGAAGGACCGCCTCCTTGGACCATTAAGATCGAGCCAGGGGGCCCTCTTGAAAGAGCCACTCAAGGAGGTGAGAGGGAGAATTCCAAGACTGGAATTGTGAGAATGCGTCAACATGGATGACATTTCGACGCCAGGTAAAAAGGACACAACATGGGAGTTTTGGTCCTCTGATGGCAATTTTGTAAAGAAGGTTTTTTTATCATTGTTTTCATTATTTATTGATATGTGATGTTTTACTGTTTTAAATCTTTGATTGTAAGCCGCCCAGAGACCCTGCTGTAAAAATAAATAAATAAATAAATAAATAAAT
This sequence comes from Phrynocephalus forsythii, assembly GCA_029282475.1. Taxonomy (NCBI): domain Eukaryota; kingdom Metazoa; phylum Chordata; class Lepidosauria; order Squamata; family Agamidae; genus Phrynocephalus; species Phrynocephalus forsythii. The sequence goes on along the minus strand of JAPFRF010000004.1, from coordinate 110,452,084 downwards.
AAATAAATAAATAAATAAATAAATAAATAAATAAATAAAATATCTGGAAGGCCGCCTTAGGGAGTCTCACTCCTGCTTCCATGACCTCAGGTCCGGTCCATTGACTGTTTGTCTGTTGCTCATCCAGCTGAAGCTTGGCAGAATTCTCAGCTGGTTCCGGGCTGGGCGGGAGCGTTTGCGCCAGATGGATCGCCCATGCTGTGTTCCCCCTTCCTGAAGAGCGCCTGTTTGGATGGGTTGAGCGAGCTCTCTCCAAGCCTCCTGGTGTGCTTGGCTGACAAAGAAAGGCAGGCAACAGAGTGTGGTGCTTATGATAGGGAATGAAAGACAAGGACAGCAAAGGAGTCGGCAGGGGGGACACTTCATAACAGCTTTGAAAAACTGAAAAAAAAATACAATAAAATAAAATAACAAACATGGAATGTTTGAAACAGAGAAACATGCCCATTCTGGCATCCAGAAAAAAAGGAGGGCTTTATTGTCTTGATAACGGACCAATTCTCCATCCCCTGAGATATCAGGATTGATCCCACCAGCTGTATCCCAAGGAAAGTTTAAGATTTCTTAAGGGATCCTCTTTAAAGAGTATAACTTTTTTAAGCAAGAGTGTTTCTCAAATAAAGACAGAAGGCTGTGATTCTTTGTATGGAATGTGTTCAAACAAGGTGAGAACATCACATTTTAGTGCAACTGTGTGCTTATGAAGGCACTAGACATTTTCTAGCCATGTGTGAGGAAGCTTCTGTGGTAGATATTTCAAGATAAATAAATAGATAAAAATAAATACATGTGGGCCTGTCTGTGTGTCTCTCTCAAACATATGAAGAAGACCAGATGCACTTTAAATTTGGAAATCTTTACATTTCCCAATTTAGACAAATAAAACCTGCCTGCTTGTGAAAGGGTGCATAGAAAATATGTACATTTTAGAAGTGCATGTGAGGCATTTAGTGGGTGAATACTCAAGATGGATGCAGTTTGGAAAAATGAACATTAGTACACTTGCATGCCTTGAAAAAGTAAATATAGAACACTTGCTGACAACTTTCAGATTGATCTTCAGTGCAAAACTCACAATAACAAATGTACAGGTTGGATGGACCACACAGAGACCTCTGGAATAAGGGTGCCATTCAGATTGGATGGTGTTCTCATCTGGAAGTTCTGCTGGTTTCTCTTCCTTGGTGTCTCCTTCTGGTCACCACATTCTCCACTGCTTCCTGTTAACCTTGAACATCGGAAAGAAGCAGAGATGGGTGTTTCGTTTTGGAAGGGGACTGGTTCTGAAATGAAACACACCAGCACAGCTGGCTTTGGGAACGCAGTCCCACCCTCCGGAACAAAATCAACTACTGTCTTACCTTGCTTTAGCTTGGGCAGGGTGAAATTCCAACTGGGAAGCAGCCTCCAACACGTCATCTTTCCCTCTCCCTGGTGCTGGCCAATCAGGAGCTGTGCAAGGTCATGCATCATCCCGCTTCCCTGTCTGATTGGCCAGCGCCAGGAAGACAGGAAGATGGCACATCAGAGGCTGCTTCCTGGTTGTAGTTTCACCCAGCACAAAGTAAGACAGTGGTTGATTTTTGTTCCGGAGGGTGGGAATGCATCCTGAATGCCAGCTGTGCTGCCCTGTTTTGTTTCAGAACCAGTCCTTTCCAAAATGAAACACCCATCTCTAGAAAGAAGGAAACATGCTCATTTCAGCAGCTCCAGAAAGATGATGGAGCGAGCTACCTCCACAATCAGCTCCTGTGACAGTTTCCATCACCTCTCCCAGGGAAGGTGGGTTATTCCCCCAAGCTATTCTCTCAAGTGGGAGGACGACACACAAAACGTTTCTCGCTGCTTTGTGTAATAACAATGGAACTGAAAATATGTTGCAAAATATATGACAAGTGCAGGGTATTCACACAGAATATACGGTTTTAATCAGGACCACTGTCGGCATTTCCCTCTTGAACAAAATCCAGCTCTTCATACTCCAACTCCTCAGTCATTTGTCATTTCGTTGGGAGATACTCATAGTATATCTTTCTTGAGATATCAAGACAGATATTCCACCCCGCCCAAGGACGAGAGAAGCTGATAATATCTCACACCCACAGCCCTTTTTTTCCGCTGTGCTTGCAAAGACTGGTGGGCAATTGCCAGCCCAAAACCCCTAGAAGAGTCCATATTTCCCAACTTACCATAGAAAGCAATTCTGGCATCTTTCCATGTACAATAGTACCTCTTTAAATTAACTTAATTTATTCTATGGATCAATTTGTTTTGTCTTATGAAACTCGGTTTACCATAGGAATGCATGGAAAATGGATTAATCTGTACCGAAGGCTATGGGTCGCTTCGTTCTACAAAACTTTTGTCTTACAAACTTTGGTTTCCCATAGGCATGCATTAGGAATTGATCAATCTGTTTCAGAGGCTAGAATAAAGACAAAAATAACTGGGTTTGTTCCCCCGGGTACATGTGGAATGATTTTTTGTCTTGCAAAGGATCCCATAGGGAATTTTTTTTTTTTTGTCAAGAGAAGTATGCCTTTTCCCAGATTTTTTTTTCTTCCTATGATTTTTTTTTTTGGTCTTCCGAGGCATTGGTCTTAAGAACTACTGCTGTATATGACTATCTTTTTTCTAAAATTGTTAGACTAAACATTGAGGGGTGTTGTATGCACAGAAATAAGCCAATAAGAGAACCATGTGGTTGTGAAACTGTAATTTTGGGTTGGAAAAGTGGGAGTTGTCTTATACATGGAGCTCTTATGCATGGGGGCATCTTATAGGCAGGGATAAACAAATCTTCCTTCCTTCCTTCCTTCCTTCCTTCCTTCCTTCCTTCCTTCCTTCCTTCCTTCCTTCCTTCCTTACTTACTTACTTACTTACTTACTTACTTACTTACTCTGGTTAATATATTTTGCATGTGTGCCTTTAGCAGTGTGTCTTCTCCAAATTCCAAACTGGATCTCTCGTTCACCTGGACAGATCATGCTTTTGCTTTCTCTGACCCCACAAGAAAGAGATTGGGGTGAAAAGTTTGTGCCGTGGCTTCCCGCTGACTGATACCTTCTCAGTGAGGCAAAGTTAATTGTCATGACAACACCCCATCCCTAAACCCCTCCTGTTTGCCCATTTTAAAAATATATGTTCTTTTCCTGCCTCTGCCGAATGTGTTGTTCTAATCTAATTTGTTCAGCTCGGCAACTAAACAAATAAGCGCAGAGGAGGCTGGTTGATTTTATTCAGACATGTGGCAAAGGAGAGCACAGCACCGAAATGATATTTCCTTTAGATATCTGATGAGGCAGAAAAAAAGGGCCAGGGAGGGGAAAGGGGGTAGCAATGGAAAGAGAGCTTAAATAGAGAAGGCCTTTATAAGTAGTGGCAGGTTATTATTGCAACAGTGACTCGAATCATCTTGGTTCCATCTGGTGCCTGTGAAATCCTAATATGGGAATTTTAACGGGATGCTGTCCTGCTAGGGCCTTTGTTTTAAGGCTGTAAGCAGGAGGACCAAATGAAGAATCAGAGGTTTTGTCCCTTTTTTTGGGGGGGGGATATGCTTGCTTCAAATGAGTCATATTGAATGGAAGGAACCCGAGCCCAGTTTGATTTTCTTTTATTTATTTATTTATTTATTTATTTATTTATTTATTTATTTATTTATTTATATACTGCCCATCTGGCTACCAAGACCAAACTGGACAGTTTACAACAGGATAAAACAGTAATCAACAACGTCAAATTGTCCAGCATACACCAGATAATGAAAACAATATCACTTCCATTGAAAAGTGCCACATAGAGAAAGCACTGGCATTTGATGAAAACAGTCAAGATGGTGGTGGAGCTGGCTTTGACGCCAATAACAACTACATTCTCTTGACAGAAAGGCATTTCTGAACAATCTTGTTTTTAATTATGTTTTAGCAGGGCCAAGTGAGAGACGGTTCAGGGTCTTACAGTGTATAATTAGCTTCAAACGTCCCCAGAATAAAGCACCCCTTATTATTTAATTTTTCTCAACTAGCACTTACAGTTTCAGTAATTTGTTCTGCGATACGGGTAATAGAAAGTATTTTTTTAAAAAAATTAATTTACTCCTAATTCTAAATAGATCAAAGCCAACATCCTTCTGTGGAAGAATAATGATTGCTTGCACAAAGAGTGTAATAGATTCCTGACTGCATACTGATTATATCGGTGGTTCTCATCCTGTGGGTCCCCAGATGTTCCTGGACTGCAACTCCCAGAAACCCCTTCCAGCACAGTGAGTAGTGGAGGATTCCGGGAGTTGCAGTCCAAGAACATCTGGACTATATGGTTGACCAAAATACTTACTCTAATGAACATGACATGGCTAGCAGCAGAATAACCGGGGTGGGGGAGCGGGAAAAGAATTCCTAAGTAGAGAGGCATGGGTCTTTTCAAAATAGGAGGGAAACAACTGGTTTCTGCCGGATGGACTGACAGTCATCTGAGTCCAGTCAGGTCCCTCCCAGCCAAAACCTCTTAAAGGTAGCATTATGAAGGTTGCAATAATTCCAACAGAGACATCCTTCTGGGCCTTGATTTACCACCGCGATGCTTCCCGGAAACTGGTGGTTCTTCAGGAGAATCCATCTATAGATCATGAGACTGCCACCCCCAAGAAGCATGGCAGCAGGCAACGAAGGGACAGGAGAAGGTCAAGAAAGAGGTGCAGGTGAGTGAAATGAAGGTGTGCTTTTCTGGAAGGAGAGCTTCCGGAATTCTGCCTGCCTGGGAAAATTCTCAAGAGGATTCCAGCAGTCCAAAAGCCAACTGATGGCACAGTCCTTGCTCTTGGTGTTACACAACCAGCATTCATGGGGTTAAAGCCTAGGAACTTTCTGAGTTGCAAAAAACTAAGGCTTTCTCTGCCACCCCCCTCCTTTGATGTCTATTCCCGCATGGAGCAGGTGTTGGGACTTGGTGGCCTATTAGGCTCCTTCTAACTTCACTATTGTTTCTATTTATTTATTTATTTATTTATTTATTTATTTATTTATTTATTTATTTATTTATTTATTTATTTATTTATTTTGAGTACATATATTTTTACCCCACCTTTCTCCTTGGAAAAGGACCCAAGACGTCTTATAGTAATGAGAGACAATATGCAGTCCAGTACAATTAAGACATAAGAACATACGAACATAAGAACATAAGAAGATCCATGCTGGATCAGGCCAAAGGCCCATCTAGTCCAGCTTCCTGTATCTCACAGTGGCCCCACCAGATGCGTTTGGGAGCACATGAGACTAGATATCTGTCTCCTGATACCACTCCCCTACATCTGGCCCTTGGGGTACCCTGGTTTTAAGCCTGGAGATTACACATCTCCATCATGGTTTGTACCCTGTGATGGACTTTTCCTCCAGGAATCTGTCCAATCCCCTTTTGAAGGCATCCAGGTCAGATGCCATCACCACATCCTGTGGCAGGGAGTTCCACAGATTAACAATGTGCTGGGGAAAAAAATATTTTCTTTTGTCTGTTCTTACTTTCCCAGCCCTCAATTTGAGTGTATGTCCCTTAGTTCTGGTATTTTGGGAGAGGGAGAAGAGCTTCCTTCTATCCACTTTACTCATGCCCTGCATGATTTTGTACGTCTCAATCATATCCCCCCATATTCAAGTTTGAGAACAGGGAATTGAAGGACCTCTTACAGCATTAAAAGACAACATTAAAGTGACAAGAGAATGTGAGCAGTTAAAGAGAAAGTAAAAATTCCACGTAGTCATGCCCAGTAGACCATCCAAAAATTATGAGGGATGGAAGCTAACATGGAAAACAGTGTCAATGCAATCACACAAGGGGAGATACAAACACAAAGTTATAAATGGTTATGAACACAAAGTCTATGCAATCATGTTGGGCAGATTCATATAAAAGACACATAATAGGCAGACTGTCATTTGGGACTGTTCCAGCCAGGCATCATTCAGGTTTACTCATGTATCATTGGTATCCACTCCTGCAGATGAGTATTAGCAGTGCATCCATGTGATTGCTAAGTGCTACCTTATTATTCCCATTTTTCTTTCTGTCTCATGTTTGTAGGCATGTTTTCATGCTTCCTCTCCTTTCCCCAGTAAATCCATGGTAGTGTTTACACATTTGGGCTTTACTGCCTCTTCCCAACAGGGTAAGAAGCCCTTGTTTTCCTGCTTTCCACAAGGTTCCAGAATTCTGCCCGAGACGTTTTACACTGAGAAATGAAACCCAGTTCCCCTCCTGTTCTTCTCCACTTTCCCTCTTTCTTAACTAATTATATTTATATGAAATTGAATTTTAAAGGTTCCGTCCCTAAAGGGGCTGAGATGTAATTTGTTGTGGATATTAAGATTACATAAAACTTGAGTCTGTGTAGAATGGCCTGTGAATAACAGCTGGCATGGGGAGACACTCTTGCCAGCTATGCACTGGAGAGAAGATAAAAAAATATTTCTCTCTCTCTCTCTCTCTCTCTCTCTCTCTCTCTCTCTCTCTCTCTCTCTGTGTGTGTGTGTGTGTGGAGAGAGAGAGAGAGAGAGAGAGAGAGAGAGAGAGAGAGAGAGAGAGAGATATTTACAGTCCTGCCTGGTTTGAATCAAAAATTAAGCACTAAGGCAGTTACTTCATGTCCGTTTTGTCTCTGTAAGTGTTGTGCTTCAGACTGGTACAAAAAAATCTTACTTCATGTCTGTCCTGCAACAGCTGAAATTTGTCTCAACCATGCCCCCGGAGCGGGATTTGATTGTGACAATACTGTACTTGGCGCTGGGTTGGGGTATTCTTGTCACGGTTTGTTCCCAGTTCCTGTTCTGAGACAAGGGACTCTGTGGTAACAACTGTCCCGCAACAATCAGTGTCCACCTAGTGGTCAGCGGCTGATGCAGCATATGGCATTAGTTTCCCCATGCAGCACAAATGTTTATTAAAGAAAGTACTGAAAATTTTGTAGCATTGACGTGTAAATCCGGGAAGACCATTAAATTGAAATATGAAAAAAGTTTTATTTACGATATTTTTAAAAAGGGTTAAGAAAGCAGGACAAATTCAGAATTTGTCACGGAACAAGACTATGAAGTAACAGTTGTCACGAGACAAGTTATCACAACCGTGAGAAAACAGAAACAGGGACTAAACAGGGACAAAACCATGTGATTGTGACCAGCACTGTCATGGTACAAAACTAGTCACGGAACAAAGGAGGATGTGAAGTGACTACCTAAGAAGAATAGTTCCTTTTAATGCCCTGGGGAAATGGGCCCTATTCTCAGGCCAGTCTATTCCTCCTTGATCTAATATTCCTTAGTGAGAACATAGATCAGGGACAAAAAAATTGCTCACCACCAGGTGTTGATTAATTGCCACCCCCATCATCTCCCATCGGCCCCTTCATCAGCCAGAGACAAGGCAAGTTTGGATACAAAACCATCTGAAGGGCTTTGCCTGTTTCTCTGCAAGTGAGGATGTGGATGAGTTGGCCAAATCTTTCAGTGCAGTTCTCACTCCCCTTTGATGAGTGTAGTGGTGTTTTTTGTTGTTGTTACAAAATGCTCCCTTTGTGCAAAAGAGCCAATGCTGGACGAATTCGTGCAAATGTGCAAGCGACAAAAATCAACCCAACCCAGGCTCCCTGCTGCTTTAAATCCGAGTCGCCCAACAGATCATTTTGCATCTTTCTCAACCAACAGACAACACTTCTGCATGCGTACAATCCTTTCTGGAGACTTCAAACAGAAGCAAACCTAGAAGCTAAGCATTTTATGGCGTTGCCACTTCAGAAGCTGTAAATGTTGATGCCATGTTACAGCCACTCAACCATTTGCTCGGTTTTTTTTTTTTTTGCTGTGCAGGGCTTTTTTAAAAAAAAAAACAAAGGAAGGAAGGAAATAAAAATCCCTCTATCTATTCCATTTTCCCTTTGGGATTGGTTTTGTCCCAGAGAGTGAAAAGTGTTAAGTAAAAAAATAAAATAAAATAACCTATGTCCTGTATTGGCAAACCATGATGCCAGGAAGCAGTGGGGGGAGGCATTGTGTGCCTGACAGAAGACTGGGCCTGTTCAAGAGGGGACATTGATATTCTCAGTGGGTTCCAAAAATACAAGAACCCGGTGAGAAGCCTGATTTTTCTCCTAGCCTTCACCCTACAGGAAGTCCCAGAGAGTGTCTCTCTCACAAAAAGCCCCAAAAGTCATTCAATGCAAATTTAGTTCCATTCCATGTTTTTTTTTAATCTGACCAGCTGAGAGTTTTAAAACCGAACTGCAATGAATGCTTTCAAACTGTGCGAGTTAGAGGCGGGAGGAAATAGTAAATAATAAACCTTTATTATAATATCTCCACATGACACCAAAACATAAAGAATACAGACTGTAAAAGAGGATGGCCACTGAACAACCCGCACTGTAAAACTTGTTAATAAATTCATTCGTCTTTTACTTCTTTCCTCTAATATGCATACAGTTAAAGTCAAAGCCTTTCAGAAAACAAGGGTAATAAAAATTCTCTTGGTTGCTGTTGTAAATCTCCAAAATTTTATCTGTTGGGATGGTGGATCATAGATGGTTGACCTCATACTTTTAAAAATGTATTTAAAACAATGTCTTTCTGAAGGGGAGCTTTTCAGACCATAATCCTTCCCAGAGTGATCCAGTGGTCCTTTTGTAGTACTTCACATGTCTTCAGGAGGCCCGGAATCTGCTGAGGAACTTTCAGAGACATAGTCTGAACTGGTGTTGGCCTGGCACTGCCATGCCATGTAGAGGATGACCCTAACCCTAACCCAACCAGCTCTTCACACACACACAACACACACACACACACACACACACACACACACACACACACACACACACACACACACACACACACACACACACACACACACACACACACACACACCACAAATTAAACATGGACCAAAAGGTCTCCTGGTGACATCTAGGGCACATCAGAGTATTTTTGCCAATCTGAAGGGCCCGTATGACCTTTGTTGGAGCACCTTTCCGTAAGGACGTCAGCCCAGTATCATACAGTATTCTCTTCTATGGGTGGCCATGCCAAGAAAAGCAAAGAAGAAGGCCACCAGAAACCAGGTCTTCTCGGTGGTGACCCTTTTCCCTTTGGAAGACACCAAAGAGGGCACCAAAGATGGTTCTCTTTCAAGAGGCATTCAAGGATATTCTCCCTGATACCCTGAGCCTACAGCTCTTTTTTCTCCCAAAATTCTTTGGGATATTTAGTTACAGTCAGTGTCTCCTTAAGAGGGATTGGACTCAATGATCCTTCTCGCTCTGCACATCAAAGCTTTCGATATTTCTTGATGTTTGAGCAGGTGGACCTTGTTCTTACTGTTTTCTAATATTTGTTAACCACTTAGAATCGGCCCAGCACCAAGTCAGAAGTAGAGAAGTAGAGACATTTATTAAATAAATAAGTTCCTCAAATGCTCCCAAACAACTCCCCAATAATAAAAAATAAAATAAAATAAGTCACTGGGGGGTACAAGGGGCCTTTCTCAACAAGAAGGGAAGAAACAAGGAAAGAAAGCCTAGGTATGTGAAAGCGTTGCAGGGTTTGCAGAACAGGTGTGTGTGTTCAAACCTTCCAAACTATGTTGGTTCTCTTCCTGATCTAGATGGGCATGTAAATATGTCCGCAAATGCCTCTTGGTCTGGAAAAATATCTCTGAACTACCCACTTGGGGCCCCTTTTGTGAGGGCAGGCAACCAACGGACCTCTTTGTTGTTTGGCCATAGATCCCATGAGTCTACTGGGTCAGATAAAAAAAAACTAGCAATGAGAAATGATGGGATTTGCTCTTGAACTCCAGGGTGGCACCTGGCATGTGGATTCCCTGTGCGGCAGGTTGCCTCCTTGTAGAAAATGATAGGAAGGCTGGACCTGGAATATTGTGTACAATTCTGGTCACCGCATCTCAAGAAAGACAGGGTGGAACTGGAAAAGGCACAGAAGACAGCAACTAAAATTATTACTGAGGTGGGGACCTCCCTTATGAGGAAAGGCTAAAACATTTGGAGCTCTTTAGTCTGGAAAAAAAGGCGCCTGAGTGGGGATATGATTGAGACGTAAAAAGAATGCAGGGCATGAGTAAAGTGGATAGAGGGAAGCTCTTTTCCCTCTCACAAAATACCAGAACTATGGGGACATCCACTCAAACTGAGGGTTGGGAGAATGAGAACAGACAAAAGAAAACAATTTTTTACCAAGCATGTTAGTAGTCTGTGGAACTCACTGCCACAGGAGGTGGTGATGGCACCTGGCCTGGATGCGTTCAAAAGGGGATGGAGGAAAAATCCATCATACGCTACAAACCATGATGGAGATGTGTAATCTCCAGGCTTAAAACCAGGCAGCATAAAGGAGGGACATGTTCGGTGGAACTGGAGAGAAAGAGGGTGTGGATGCCTTCAAAAGGGGATTGGCCTGGATGCCTTCAAAAGGGGATTGGACAGATTCCTGGAGGAAAAGTCCATCACAGGTTACAAACCATGATGGAGATGTATCATCTCCAAGCTTAAAACCAGGCAGCATAAAGGAGGGACAACGGTGGAACAGGTGTGGATGCCTTCAAAAGGGGATTGGCCTGGATGCCTTCAAAAGGGGATTGGACAGATTCCTGGAGGAAAAGTCCATCACAGGTTACAAACCATGATGGAGATGTTGTAATCTCCAGACTTAAAACCAGGGTACTTCAAGGGCCAGATGCAGGGGAGCGGGATCAGGAGACAGATATCTAGTCTCGTGCACTCCCAGACGCATCTGGTGGGGCCACTGTGAGATACAGGAAGCTTGACTAGATGGGCATTTGGCCTGATCCAGCATGGCTCTTCTTATGTTCTTATGTTCTTATGTCCTTTGGTTTCTGACATTTGCCTTGGCACTGAAGGGGGTCTTCCTGCACCAGAAAACTAGCCAACAGCAGAATTGCTAAAAGCAAGAGATATAAAGCAGGCAATCCTTTGTCTATGTGTCTAACTTCCATCTGTCTATACAGAATAAGTTAAACTGGAAAACGTATTTTTAATCTTGTTTAAAATGTGCATTCCCGCACAAGATAGTGATACAGATTTAAAAAAAAAAACAGTGCACACATATTGCTCCTAGTGAACGGGCAGGGGTGAAATACCATTAATTTATCTCCTTCTTTCCTTCTCCGAAATCTTGTTTATCTCCAAATTTCTTGGTAGTCTCATGCCCTCCCTCTGGTGGTTGATGAAGTGCATGGCAGAAGGAAGAAAAAAATAACACGCAGACAGGAAGGATTTGTAAGGATGGGTGTCACACTGCTGAGACGTTATGTTGCCGTGTGGGACCCTTGAACATTTACAGAAAAGAAACAGAGGCAGTGTTGCACAATTCTCATAGGAAACATACACAAGCCCCATTAGGGTTGACGGCTGAAATCAATTCATTGGTTAAGTTGATTCAGCATCTTGGAACATAGAAAGTTGCCATCTTACAAGGCCAAATTATTCCAGGTTCTCACTTCTTTACCAGAAGTGGAACAGGTATTGATTCTCAACCTGTGGGTCCCCAGATGTTCCTGGACTGCAACTCCCAGAAGCCTCCACCATTCACTATCCTGGAAGGGATTTCTGGGAGTTGCAGTCCAGGAACATCTGGGGACCCACAGGTTTAGAACCACTGGTGAGGTGACATACAGGGCTTGTTGTTGCTGTTGTTTGCTATTTGCTCATTCTAGCCCACCTTCTGTTGATTGTGATGGTCCCCAGAGCCAGCTACACTCACACTGGAAAAAATTGAACCTCCCGGGCCTTTTATTGTTTGATATGTACAATATCTGTATATTGTATGACATTATTCTTTATTGTTTGTATGCTTATGCTGGGAACTTCCAGGAGAGTGCCCAGAGCTGAAACAATAAATAAGGAAAGGGGTGGGATCATCATCATCATCATCATCATCATCATCATCATCATCATCATCATCATCATCATCATCTTATAACTGCAGGGCTGGAAGGGACCCTCTTGATCATCTAATCTAGCCCCACCCAAGGAGGAACAGTGCGAGGGGTGAACCAAACTTCCAACCTTGGGCTACGCACCCGAACCCTAAACAGCTGAGAAATCCATAGTAAGAATGAAAAGGGATGGGAAAGGGGATGCATAAAATGTCACAATACTTTAAAGAATACCAGATTTGTTTTGTGTGTGAGCTTTTGTGAGTCAAAATCCACTTAGTCACATTTTGACCTTAGGGATGGCCACCAAATAAAAACGAAATGCTGTTTCGTCATTTTGTTAGCTAACGAAACAAAACAGGGAAGCAACATTTTGTTAGTAATGAAACAAAATGGTGATTTTTTTTCTGTTTAAAATGAACCAATTATTTTTGTTGTAAAATGGCTCCCTTGGGTCCTAGAGGCATCATATTTGATGCCTCTAGGACTCAGGGTCCCCATTTTTTAGAGTAACAAATTGATTTGTTACGCTTTCATTTCATACAATTTTAAACAATCATTTCCAATGAAACAAAATGAATCATGGGAGAATGAAATGAAACAAAATGAAACACATTTTTCCATTCCATGCCCATCCCTACTTGACTTCATCAAAGAAACCCAACATTTTGTCCTTCACTTTCTCTCTCTTTCTCTCAATTTCTCTCTCACACATTTTTCTTTAGTATTTGTTGTTTTGCCTTTAATTTAGTCATCTGCTGAGAAAGATGAAAATGGGAATTATGTTTTGTCAGGAAGAGCTGTCCACATTGGCACAGAAGGATACAGATGTTTCCAAGCTACAGCAACTGTTGCATTGTTTTGAGAAGCTAAAGCACTGAATGGGTTGTCTGTGTCTTTCTTAGCAGTGTTCCATTGCTGCACATGAATCTGAAGCACTGAATGGGTTGTCTGTGTCTTCCTTAGCAGTGTTCCATTGCTGTGCATGTATCTCCTTTGCAGAAGAAGAGAATGATGGAGACAGTTAGCACAAATTATGGAGAGCCTGAATGGGGCAAGAAGGTTCGGGTTAAGGTGAAGACTCTTTTGGGGCTTGAAGTATTCTAACTGAGAAACATCCTCTTTACTAAAACAGCTCAAACACATGAAAACGAGTCCCTGATTGAGTATTCCTCCCATTCTTATTTATAAATGACCTTTGATGGGGCCACACTGGGTTGTGACTGCTGAGAACAGACAGGCCCATGACAATTTGAGGTTGTGAAGGCCATGCACGCAGAAGTGCACCATCAGCGCTTCTTTCAGATGAGTGATACGAGAAGCGCCCCTCCCCGCGCACGATGCTCATGTTCAGGCTGAGCTCAATGTGCTTCAGCAGAATCTCCAAACCTCCCTCCCGCCTCCCTCTCTACACATAAATGAACAACATCTTTCAGATCGCAGAAGTAAAAAGAGCAGGGGGGATGAAAGGGGATGTAAAGGGAAAAGAAGCTTTTTAGTTTGCAGTTTTCACTCAGAGAAGCACTTTTCCCCCTGATGAATACAGAGGGAAGCCATTAAAGGCCTTCACGTCAGCTGGAAAATGCTACCCAATGGGCACCTTGATCCAGAGGATTCTTCCGGTGGCTAGCATGAGGGAAAGGTCCCCCCTTGCCAGCTGTCGAGGGACATCTCATGGCATACTTGAAAAAGAGCACTGGGTGCAAAACACACTCAGGGCAAAAAGAGGGGGTGGATCCATGCTTTGGAGGGTCCACCCTGGATCTGTTCTTCTCTGTGTGACTGGATGCACAGCTTGTCATAGATCACAGTTAGTGCAGCATTGGACACACAAAGGAGAGGCCGCTGGCAAGGGGGAAATGATATAGCTGTTCCTTTTACATGATTCAGTCCATCGGTGAGACTTTTCACTCCATCTTGGTTGTGTTGTCTTGACTTCATTGACTGGTCAACTCTTTCCATTTCTTCTTGCATTCATTCCCTTGATAGGTGTGTTCTCCCCTCCTCTGCGTGTCCAAAAAACTGCATTCTGCACAGGGGCCTCTCCTGCTGGCTAGTGTGTTTATCTAACCCCACCCCACTCACCCCCTTCCCACACAGGTTTTAGGTAGTCATGTGTTCAAATTGCATACACAAGTGTGTTTATTTCTACAAATGGCACAAAAAACCCTTGCTGATATGGATATTCCTCAGTATATATGCTAGGTCTCACAATGAGGGTTGTGGAGGCTCACATTTGGACACGAGGCACAGAATATTTTTTTAAATTGGGGGAGGGGACTATCCGTTCATCTTCCATTCTGACAGATCCATATCTCCAGATTCTTAAATGTGGCTCACCAGGAAAACAGCCCTAGCCAGGAAGCCTTTGTGTTAGGTGGATCTCCAACAATGGACTATTATGGGATTTCTCATCCTCCGCCACCCCCCCCCAATTCCATAGCCATGTGCCATCGCAGCTCTAAAATGACACCTGGAACATATCTGCCCCCACAATTTTATTTTATTGATTGATTGATTTGAAATATTTTTATCCACCTTTCTCCTTTAAAAGGACCCAAGGAAGATAATATTTAAAGCATTTAACTGTGGTTTATATCATTAAAAGACAATATTACAGCTGAAACAATAAGAGGTAGCAAACACAATGCAATGCAATGCATAACAATCTGTTGAAATGTGACTCATGTAGCCAGCCATGTGGCTACTAGTCACTCATGTAGGTAGTCACTCAGGGGAAGCTTGCCCAAAGAGAAAAGTCTTGGCCTGTTTGAGAAAGGACAGCAAAGATGGGGCCAGGCTGGCCTCCAGTGGGAGGGAGTTCCATAGTCTGGGAGCAGCCCCAGAGAAGGCCTTCTCCCGTGTCCCCACCAAGCACACTTGTGAAGGCCTGAGAGCTTCCATGTCCTAACGTCGATTTCCAAACATCAGGTGTCCTAGGGAACACTTGTTTTATACATCCCTCTGCTAAAGAGGAAGTTCTGTTGTCCTATGCCCGTGTCATCAGTTTCCCTGAACTGGGAAAAGTTCCTTCTCTAGGATGAAAATCCCCAACATGGCTGCGCTAGTTGCCACTTAGGCTCTACAAAGGTATTATACCCTTCTTCTCTGCCATTGTCCTCCCCAGGGCCCTTCTCTGCTGCCTGTGGGTCTCTCTCTCTCTCTCTCTCTCTCTCTCTCTCTCTCCCTCCCTCCCCCATTCCACATGCACGCACACGCATACGGGCCGTGAAAGAGAAAGCTTCAAACCTGGCAATGTCAGTGTGGGTTGAAGGGATGGATCACAGCCAACTCCTATCCCAGCGGACGGGAGGCGGGGGAGAGAAGACTGCATTTTCAGTCCATTTACATAGGAGAGAAGAGAGAGAAAGAAGCAGATGACAGGATTCCTTTGGGGAGCTTGCCTGCCACAGCGCTTCATAGCTTTGACTCGCGCAGGGATGACTGGAAACTACCTGGTTTGAAGCTCTTCCGCTTCGGCTCTGGAATTCAACTTCAGAATTGAATCCCGTCCCATGTGATTCGGTTCGGTTGCACTTTGAAAACTGGCAGGAGGAGAGCTCAGGAGACCAAACAGGTGCTCCATCTCACTTAAAGAGCCTGGCCATCAAGAAAGTCTGCAGCTGTATACATCCTTCAATCCTTACCACCACCATTGACTTAAATGGTTCTTTTTAAAATCTGTTGTATACAGCCACAGTTGTATTTTCATTTTATTTTTTTTTTTGTTTGTTCACTTCTCATTGCCCTATTGTGTGGTTGTTTGCCTTGTTGTGAACCGCCCAGTGAGGCCTTTGCTACCAGTTGGGTGGTACATAAATCCAATAAATAGGTAAGTAAGTAAGTAAGTAAGTAAGTAAGTAAGTAAGTAAGTAAGTAAGTAAGTAAGAGAGAGAGAGAGAGAGAGAGAGAGAGAGAGAGAGAGAGAATCATAGTATCATAGAATCATAGAATCATAGAGTTGGAAGAGACCTCAATGGTCATCCAGTCCAACCCCTTGCCATGCAGGAACCCCCATCACAGCATTTCTGACAGATGACCATCCAGCCTCTGCTTAAAGACCTCAAAAGAAGGAGAGTCCACCACCTTCCTTTGGGGCAGCCTATTCCACTGCTGAACCGCCCTGTCGTGAAGTTCTTCTTAACGTTTAAATTGAATTGAATCTAGTTTGAGACCATTGCCCCACATCCTAGCTATCATATCCCCTCTCAGCCTTCTTTTTGTAAGGCTAAACATTCCCAGCTCCCTAAGGATGAATAGATAGATAGATAGATAGATAGATAGATAGATAGATAGATAGATAGATAGATAGATAGATAGATAGATAGATAGATAGATAGATAGATAGATCCTATCTATAAACTATTAAATCTATCTTGATGCACTGTATGGCACAGAGAGCTGGACTGCAACAAGGGGTATAGGGTGCTGCCTCCATGCCATGAAAATCTGTATGCTCTGCTAGCTATTGTGTACCTACCTACTCAACCACTTCCCAATACTGCCCAACAGCATCTAGGTGTGATATTACTTACAGAGAAGTTGAGAGAAAGCCAGAAGATGAGAGAAAGCCTCTGAGGGCACGTCCTCAGAGCAGCACCTTCCACCATTGCCAAAAATGCATCTAAAAGTTGATGGCCAGTGGCCACGTGGGCAACCAAAAAGAGAGGGAAGGACACTGTCCATAAGGACATGCAAATTAACAGGCTGCACCCTGAAGATGTGGTCAATGGGGCAAGGTGGCATTTCAGGGTTTGAGCTTGTGGGAAAACGCTAAGGAGACACATGTATATATTTAACAGGAAAGTTAAGGAACAAGATCTTGGCTCAACTATCTCAGATACATTCTCACTAGAGTCTGAGCTGAATAAACGTATAGGTAAAGCAGATACTATGTTTTCTAGACTAACAAAGAGAGTATGGCTCAATAAGAAGCTGACAGAACATACAAAGATACAGGTCTATAAAGCTTGGGTACTGAGCACACTTTTGTATTGCAGCGAGTCTTGGAACATCCATGCCCGACAGGAAAGAAAACTTAATACCTTCCATATGTGCTGTCTTAGGCAAATATTCAACATTACCTGACATGACAAAGTTCCAAATAGCATAGTCCTGAATCAAGCCGGAATCCCTAGCATGTACACTTTACTGAAACAGTGACGCCTACGCTGGCTTGGACATGTTGTGAGAATGGTTGATGACCAAATCCCAAAAGATCTTCTGTACGGAGAACTAGTGCAGGGAAAGCGCCCCAGAGGGAGACCACAGCTGCAGTATAAGGATATCTGTAAGAGGGACCTGAAGGCCTTGGGAATGGACCTCAACAGATGGGAAACCCTGACCTCCAATCACACTGTCTGGAGGCAAGATATACAGCATGGTCTACATAAATTTGAAGAGGCATTTGTCCAACAGGCAGAGGAAAAGAGGCAGGCATGGAAAGAATGAAACTCGAGGACCGGGCAAGAAACAGAATACATCTGCCCCCAGTGCGGTAGAGACTGCCATTCCCGAATTGGTCTATTTAGTCACACTATGTGTTGTTTTTAGGATCTCTACTCCAGGCATTATACCATAGTCTTTCGAGACTGAAGGATGCCAATGGTAAGGAACAAGAGACAGTTAAACATTGTTGAGCAAGGAATAACAGATTAAGTAAGGATCCATCAGCGTTTGGAGGAAAGGAAAGAGACCACTACCAAAGGGATAATGCGTAAATCAATAAGAGTTAAATCAGATTCTTAGCCCTAACCAAAGTAAGCCGGTTCAATCAATGGCTCTTACGAAAGTGTTGACTTCAGATCTGTTCATTCAAAGGGTCTAGCTGACTATCAACAACTGGATTTAGCCTCAGGAAATCAGGGGGGGGGGGGAACCCAGCTGGAACAAACAGATTTTTACAGCCTGTTTAAAAAGTGTGGTTGGCCAGTCCCCGTGTGTCGAGGGAAGTTGACAACTGTGGTGCCGCAATCTAGAATGTTCTGTCCCCAGGGCCAGATGAGTCCTTATATTCTTCCCCAGTGTTATTTTCCCCAGTGTTGTTTTCCCCAGTGTTCCTTGACTACAGTTCCCATCCCTTGAGCCTTGCCATGCCACAGATGATGGCGCTGGTACCATGACAGAAATGGAGGGAGCCATGTTGAGAAAATCTCTTTCTTGATCTGTCTGTAGTCTGCCATTACCTCAAGGCCTTCAGTGCTAATAAACAGATGATGGTGGATTGATATAGATTTCAAACACATATTGTCACCATCCTCAAGTCTGTGGTGGAGCAACAGAAGGAAACCTGTGTTTGATTAGTTGATCAGCTTTGTGGAAGGGGATTTTGTAATTTATTTTGTTTCTTGTGTGTGACGTGAGGCAGCCTTTGTGACTTATTCTTCAAGAACCCCCCAAAGGCACCTCTGTTGAGATTTTGATGATGTTGCTAATGAATTGACAGATTGTGTAAAACACAGATAATTGACTACTAGCATTCTTTAACTGACTGGCAGAAACTCTTGGCGATTGTCAGCATTCTCTACTATCATTACCATATAATAGTAAAACAAGGGCAGTGACAGATAATTTAAAATTACTCCTGGTGATAGACAAGGGCAGATGCTGGTGGTTACATAGGTGCTTCTCCTGGTAGCGAAATCAAAATGTGCAGCCAAGCTCTTTCTCAATAACTGGCACCTTCAATCTCAATAACTCAAACTGAGAGATTATTAGTAATTAATAACAGAAATAATTTAAAAAAAGGTTTAATTTCCTTACAACTCAACAGATCAAACAGCAAACTGACGAGCCTGGCTGCTTTCAGCAGCAGACTTCAACAAACACTAGAAAGAGAGGTGGGGCTGTTTGTGAAATTAGAGGCAGGGAAGGAATTATTGGTGAGCACTGGATAAATTAACAGTCACTCCAGCCACATAAATTGCAGGCAGCATAAAAGGATTAGAGATGGGCACGACTTAGCGGAATTCCCATTTCTGTTTCCGTTACTTGTTTCCGTTACGCAACAGAAACGGTAACGGGAATTACTCCGCCAGAACTCGAACTCAAACCGACTAAAGAATAATTGGGTCTGATTTGTCGTGGTCGTTCCTGACATCGCGGCGATCCCGCGATGCCAAACGGCACAGAAAAAAAGTTTTTAAAAGTTAAAAAAAAACCGATTCCTGGCCTAAAAGCAGGCGAAAACTGTCTGAGGGCACCTACCAGGCCAGAAGGGTGTTTTAATGTCGCCCCCATCAACTGCTGCGCTGCTGGTACCAGGCGGGGGCATTGTCTCGTGTGCCTTTGCCCGGGCGGAGGGATCCAAAATGGACAATTATTTTTTTTTTGAAATCATGGTCCAATAACCCACCAAAGCACCACAGAAACATGCGAAAATTAGCTATTTTAAATGCTTGAATTTTTTAGTAGCAGGGTTTGTCTTGCCAAAATCGTCTCCGTTGATTTTATTTTATTTTATTTTATTTTTTACACCTGCGCATTTCGCAATGATGGGCTCGCCCATGGGAGTGGACCATGCAAATTTTGGAGCCATTCCACCAATCATGGCCAGGTTTTGGAGACTGTACCAGGCTGGGAGGGCGCATCCATTTGCCATGCAGTGCGGGGGATCTAAAATGGCGACCACAATATTTTTTTAAATCGTGGTCCAAAACCCCACCAAAGCACCACAGAAACATCGAAAATTAGCTATTTTAAATGCTTGAATTTTTACAGTAGCAGCAGTGGGTTTTTCTTGCAAAAAAACGTCTCCGTTGATTTTATTTTATTTTATTTTATTTTTTTACAACTGCACATTGCAATGATGGGCTCACCCATTTGAGTGGACCATGCAAATTTTCCACCAATCGGGGCCACTTGGCCAGGTTGACCACAGAGACTTCTGGGATGTGCCAATCAGGCATAAACAGCCCACAGCCCGAACCCGAACCCGAACCCTAAGCCTAACCCATACGCCAGTACACTGTCCTTCTAAGTGGGTCAGAGAGGCACCCAGAGGTGCACCCCAATACTCACCCTAACCTCACCCGTAACTAGCGTAACCCCCTGCGCTAACCCATCTTAACCCTAAGCCAGATCTACTTGCATTGCACTACACGCAAGTACAACCCTTGGCGGGTGCAAAGAGTCTGCCAGTCCGTCACTTGTGGCTCTGGCTGACTCCTGCAGCAGCATTTGTGTGCCATGCAAACCATGCCTGCAAGTGCTGCCTGACTGTGTCTCAAGGAAGGGAGAGGGGTGCCTCTGCCATGTCTGCAGTATGCATATCCATAGCATATGGCTATGCATCAGCGCTGGCGGGTGAGGATAGGAGAAACCCACCACAGAGAGGTGCCTCCAGGAGCCCGCTACCCCCAAAACCAGTAATGAACAACGAATGAAAAAATGAAAATGAAATGACAATTTTGGCAAATTTCAAGAAAACGGAAACGAGCCGAAACGGGCAACCGACTGCCTCCGACAACTTGAAAACGTCATTTTCCCTAGTCGTGCCCATCTCTAACAAGGACAAAACAAAACCATGTCCCATCAATATTCCCCCATAGGACAGCCCCCTTTTGCCCCCCCCCCCTGATATTTTCAGAAAGAGTACAGAATCACACATGCGATGCAGAGTAGTCATGGATGAGACCATGTGTCTATCTCCTAGTCCTGCTTTGGTACTTAAATCCACATCCTACTGAAAGATATGCAACATTGAGAGCATGGAGGAGACTGCCAACCCCTGTGGCACCCCACAAGAGAGTGTCCAGGGAGATTGAAAAAAAAAAAAAACCTCCAAGCTCACTTGCTGAACCCGGCCCTCGAGGAAGGAGCGGAGCCAGCCAAAGGCTGGACCCATGATCCTCACCTCAGAGAGCCGGCCCAGGAGGATACCATGGTCAACGATATCAAAGGTCACTGACAAATCGAGAAGGACCAGCAGAGTAGAGCAATCTCTGTTGGCCCTCCTCAACAGGTCATCCTGCAGTGTGACCAGGGCAGTCTCAGTCCCATGACGTGGCCTGAACCCGGACTAGAAAGGATCCAAGTCGAGGTTGTCCTCCAGGAACAACTGGAGTCACATGTCGGCAACTCACTCCACCACTTTGCCCAAGAAGGGAACATTGGCTATAGGACGATAATTGGACATATTGTCTACAGCCAAGCCAGGTATTTTAAGAATGGGCTTCACCACCGTCTCCTTCAGCTGAAAGGGAAAAATCCCATCCCTGAAGGAGGCGGTGGTGATGGTAGCAGCCCACTCTGGCATGCTCCCTCCGGCGATTTTAATCAGCCAAGAAGGGCAGGGGTTGAATGGAGAAGCCACCGGCCTGCAGTGAGCCAGCACCCTGGAGGCCTCACCTGGAGTAACAGGCCCAAACTCAACAAACCAAGGAGACAGAGGGGCTGCAGCACTGACCATGCACGGGGTAGGTCAGTACAACTGCAGTCCAGAACAGAATGGATGGCCTCTATTTGAATTTAAAATAGGCTGTGAAAGACTCATTAGTGAAATCACTAGGAGGAGGCCCTGGCAGACCAGGAATGGTGAGGTCTCGAACCATCCGGAACAGTTCTGCCTGGTGATTCGAAGCCCCACCAATTGTCAGGGAGGCAAAAGATCTTTTGGTGTCCCTGATCGCTCTGACATAATGTCTGGTCAGTGCATGAACCACAGCCTGATTTGATTCCATCTGATCCTTCCTCCATCTGCTGTCAAGCCTTCTCCGCTCTTGCTTCATCACCCGCAACTCTGCAGTAAACCATGGAGAGGAGTGGGCTCTGCATCGGATGAGGCGCTTGAGGGCGATCCAGTCAGAGCTTGGTATACTAAATTAAGTTGCAGTTGGAGTCAGCCCATGAGGGTCAATGGATGTGACTCGCTCCATCCCCATTGATTCCATGGGCCTAGACTAGTGCGATTTACTAGGATAAGCAACAGGATTTGGGCCACTGTGGTTTTACTCTCCTCTCTTTTTTTCAGTCCTATCATGAGCTGTCTTGAGGGGACAAGAAAGCCGTAAGCATTCAAGTGGTCAATTCACAAATGGCCTTCTTTTAACAAACCCTGACAGGAGAACATTCATTTAATGCAGAAGGGGGGACCCCACCAGGCTGCGGTGTTAACAATGAAACATTGTAATCTATTATGAAGACTAGGTGGCTGTTGATCAATATGGCCAAGTCAATAATAGCTTTTGATTCTGGAATATTAGGCGGACTGTCAGATTTGTGTTTATTGGAGCTTTTTACAAACGAGTGGAGGCGGTGACCTGAATGAATAGGGAACATGGGTGCTGGTGTCCATGCGAGACCTGGAATTTGAAGAGATAAGTGGCTGTCCCACATATTTACTAAAGGGTGATTTTTGAAAGTTTCTCTGCGCTTATATTTATTTATTCAGATTTCACAGTGTCCTTGAAACCCCAGATAGATTGTATTTTCCTCTTTCTCTTTCTCGCCAGATTCTTTTTTTTAAAAAAAAAATAATAATAATTACTTCTGCTTTTGTTTGTATGCTGAAATGGTTGTTATTACATGATTCCTGAAGCAGTTTCTTGAGGTCGGGAGCCGATCAAAATTTAGAGGGAAGGTTGCTGTTGGCAGGATCTGCAGCATTCTTCACCTCTGTCCTCTGCATCTCCCCCTCCTCCCATCACAAAAAGTGGGGGGGAGGTTCCCCATAATATCATTAAACTGGCTTAATAACCCTGGAGTGGAAAACTCACTGGTAGACAGTCAAGGTCCCAGTATGGCTGCCATTGTGTTTCATTGGCATCTCAAGTGTGTTATATACAGAGGGATGTGTCTAGTTCAATGGTTTAGGTATCTGGCTGTAGAGCCAGAAGTTGGATCTTCACTTGGGTGAAGAGCCAGCCTGGGTGGCCTTGGGCAAGCTGTACAGCCATGATAAACCACTTTTTATTTATTTATTTATTTATTTATTTATTTATTTATTTATTTATTTATTTATTTATTTATTTATTTATTTATTAGTATTCTTTACCCCCACCTTTCTCTTTGGAAAAAGGACCCAAGGCAGCTTACAGTAATGAGGGACAATATACAGTCCAGTACAATTAAGACATGTTCAAGCACTGAGAACAAGGAATTGAGGGACATCTTCCAGCATTAATAGACAACATTCACTTTAAAGCTACAAGGGAACACGAGCAGTTAAAAGGAGAGCAATGTTCCATCATGTGAAGTTATGAGTGATGGAAACTAACATTAAAAACATAGTGTCACTGTAAACAAATAATAAGTAGTCATAAACACAAAATCTATGTGGATCCTGTAGATTCATATAAAAGACAAATAACAGGTATTAACATAGGAATGAGTAAAGCATGGCCCACCTGCTGCACCTGCGTGGGCTCCACAGATGCTTCCTTGGCGAATCAAATTAGCCCAAAAAATTATTGTTCTCTCCCCCCCCCAGCTAAATGACTATGTAAAACTTTTGCAGTCTCATGGTCCTAGCTCACCACTCCCTAAAAATGGAAGTAGGACTGAACACTTTCTTCTTCTCTTTTTTCCTCACCCATGGTGGGTTTGGGGGCCAAAAATGCCCACCGTGTGCCTAATATTAGTTTCCGTGATCCTACCCAGAATTCTCATATTACCTTTGTAAGCCATGCCTCTTTCTTGATAAAGTCACCGCATCTTTACAAGCATATTCCGTCTAACAGAAAGCATTTCTATGCAGTGATACTGTGGTCGTTTTCTCGGGGACACGAGGCAAACCTGAGATGGAGTTCCATTGAATAGTATCTATTTTTTTAAAAAAAAAACAAACCCTTTGTTCTTTTTAAATTCTTTCTAATGTTGTTCAATGTTATACAGTGGAACCTTGACTTACGTCATTAATCCGTTCCAGTGGTCTAGACTTAAGTCAAACATGACTTAAGTCAGACGAACATTTCCCATAGAAAGTAATGGGAAAGCGGATTAATCCATTCCAGATGATGAAAAAGACCCCCCAAAACAGCAATTTAACACAAATTTGACTGGGATAGGAGATTCCTTCTGGGGATGTAAATGAAATGTCTCTTCAAAGAGAGGAGGAGGCAATGGAATTATAGTCCACAAGTTATATGCCTCCACTTTTTAATGTTCATAGCAACAATGTCTAACATTTAAGTTTTACTGATATTTAACCTGATGTTCCAAGTTCTGAACAACTCTATGCTTACCATTAGAGTCCCACAACTGTACAGCTCCCCAACTAAAATGCTTCCAATGTGGACCAGACTTCTGCAGCCAGATTTTTTACAAGACTGAGCTGACTGTCTAACCAGCGAGGCCAGCCCCGAGCTCCCGGCCCTTCTTCTCCTCCGGCAGCAGCAGCGGCTTCGGTGAGGCTGAGGACCAGCTCCAGGTGCTCGGAGCTGGCCTCGCCGGAGCCACCGCTGCTGGAGGAGAGGAAGAAGACAGGGGCAGTTTGGAGGCGGCAGCCGCGATGCTGGGTTGTGGCTGCCGCCCGATTCCGGTGCCTTGCGCCGGGGCTCTGAGATGTAAGTCAAAGCCTGCGATTCAGGTCAAACAGGTCCCTTCTTGCTGCAAGTCAAATATGATGCAAGTCAAGCAATATGTAAGTCAAGGTTCCACTGTACTGTAAAATTAGATTTTTAAAAAGGAAGGAAGGAAGGAAGGAAGGAAGGAAGGAAGCTCTTCCATATTTCTGTTGAATATAGAGTGGCTCTTCTATATTACCTGTAATCTTAAAAAATTAGCTGGAGTTTCTTCTAATTTCATATATACACATACCCAATCCTTGCAAAAACCAAGGATTATTTATCTGAGTATTTATTTATCTGAGGATGGTGACATGTACCAACTAAAACTGTGTTATTCATAGGGGATTGGTGACTGTCATCTCAAGATTTCCCAAAAAGGTTTGTGGCCATTTTGACATCTGAGGGACATGGAATCCTATGCCATGCTATTGTCTGTGAAGATTCCCAGTCATCCAGGTGAGGTTATCTGGAAGTTGAGTCATGGCACTGGACTTGTTTTTCTTGAGAGATTGAAAGGTTTCGCTGCTCATCCGAACAGCTTCATCAGTCTGAAGCCGTTTCAGACTGATGAAACTGCTCGGATGAGCAGCAAAACATTTCAATCTCTCAAGAAAAAGAAGTCCAGTTGCCATGACTCTACTTCCAGATATGCAGTGCTATTACACTTCCTGCACAGGAAAGAATCAGAAAGTGGTGCAGTAAGTGGCAGGGTCCTATACAGAAACAATAGCCTTTTCCCCTCAAAAGAAAAACAAAAAAAGAAGGAGCAACAAGTGCCCATTTTCATAGGAAGCTGGGAGTTGTCACAACTTCAGGAGAAGCCTCAACAGGAACGTGGGGCAATGGTCTAAAACTACAGGAAAAGAGATTCAATTTAAACATTAGGAAGAATTTCAAGACAGTTAGAGATTTTCGGCAATGGAATATGCTGCCACAAAGGAGGGTGGTGGAGTCTCCTTCTTTGGAGGTTTTTAAGCAGAAGCTGAATGGCCATCTGTTGGGGGTCCTCTGATAGGGGTTCCTGCAAGGCAGGGGGTTGGACTAGATGGCCCTTGAGGTCTCTTCCCATGATTCTATGATTCCATGATTCTATGGTTCTATTGCCAATAAAAAGACATTTTGCAAGGACTTGTCACTTCCATACGTGCAAACATCATCACGCCCACATCCTCTTTGCTCCAAAACCGGTCATCAGAAACACCAAGATGTAGCGGGACTAAGTCGATGTAGATCAGGCATGTCCAAACTTCAGCCCTCCAGATGTTTTGGACCACAACTCCCACAGTCCTTTGCCATTGGCAATCTAAGCTAAGAATTCTGGGAGCTGTGGTCCAAAACATCAGGAGGGCCAAAGTTTGGACATGCCTGATGTAGATGCATCATCCCCAAAGTGGTTGTGAATCTGCATAAAGATGCAGATGTTAATTGACACATCTACAGGTGATATTAAAAATGTTTCCCCATAAATTTCCAATGGGATGGTCCTGGCCTTACCAGGGACGATAACTGCCAGGTGACTGGCATGCACGTTAAGTCCGATGTTGAAATTTTGTGGACACTGTCAAGGTCTGGGTTAGTTTCTGTATGATGCCTTGTCTTTAAGACAATGTTAGACTAGATGGTCTTTCAAACAGAGGACAGTTTCAGAAAGAAGCAGATAGCCACTGAAATGGCAAATTGTCCGCTATAAAAGAGGACACAAGGCCACCATTGAACTAGTCCATCAGAATTTTGTGCAGGTATCTCCAGATGAAGCCGTGCTTAGAGCAGAACCAGAGAAATCAATGAGATTAGATCCAGACTAGTCCCTTTAATTGCAGTGGATCTATTTTAAGCTTGATTTACTCAGAATCCAAAACAGTGAGTTCTGAAAGATGCGTGCCTCTGCATGAGGGCCAGAAGCTTATTTAGCCATTGATCTATGTCAGGTTTCCTATCCAATTTATCCAAAAGACTTATTCACAGAAGCTTCTCTGTCCACAGATTCTAAAGAGCTTCTCCTGGACAGCTAGAATTGCGATAAAATTAACTTGGCTGTTTCTTCAATTAGAAATCTCCATAGAGGCTTGCGTTTGTTTGCCTTCACACACACACACACACACCACCACCACCACCACCACCACCACCACCACAAACATGGAGACTTAGTCATTAGGCAAAACATTAGTTCCACTCACCAACAACCAAAGAAATCAAAATGCGTTTCAGTCCACTTTAGTGCTTTTCAATTAACTCTAATTCTTTTTCAGTGAAGCTACAGGTGATGGTTTCACGGCATTCCCATGGTATCCAGGACATAACTAAAGGGTTCTTGGTGGCCATTGTAAAGGCATTTGTTGAGTGTGGGCTGAAGTGGTGACAGCTGTCAGCCTTGACAGCTTTAAGAAAGGATTGGACAAATTCATGGAGAACAAGGGTATCAGTGGCTGTTTTATGGATGCCATGGCCTGTTCTGTATGAGTTCTCTCTCTCTCTTTCTAAATTTCCTCTTTCTTCTTGGAACTGGATTGATTGTACCAGCCTTATCTTGCTTGCAATGCCATTTGGGGGGAATCTTAAGCAGGTGAAGACATCTGCAAATGGTGAAGCAAATGGTGAGCCCCTGTGTGAGACAGAAGGCTGGACTGGACGGGCTGTGGCCTGTTCCAGCAAGGCTGTTCTTATGTTCTTAAACTGTTTTAAAAAAAAAAAAACTTGTAGCATGGGGGCCAAACCAATCTCAGGGGGCATCTGGTTCCACAGACGAGGTGCGACCACCGAGAAAGCTCAGTTCCTGGTAGTGGTTTTCCGAGCTTCCTTTGGGGTCGGCACCTTCAAGTGTCCCCCCTGAGAGGAATGGACGTTACAGGTAATACTCTGTGGTAGGAGCCGTTTTGACAGACTTAGATGTCAAAGATGACTGATGATCAGACTTAGATTATATGGGTGCCTTTTCCATGAAAACTGTTGCAACCTGCAGTTCTGGGAGTTCTGCTTGATTTACACACGTTTTACAAACACCTAAGTGGGGGCTTGACTTAGAAGAAAAGGCCTAAACCAGAAGGCGAGCCACAGGGTGTGCTATTTGAATTGATCTATCCTATGTAGAGGAGGCGTGCCCTTTTCTCTATGAGTTCTCTCTCGCTTTCTAAATTTCCTCTTTTTTCTTGGAACTCGATTGATTGTACCAGCTTTATATCTATTGCAAATGATGAATATTGTGCCACCTAAAATCAATGGCTCTTTCCACATCAAAGTATAGAAGCACTGCGACCTGACGAGTTTAAACAACAATAATCACCACACACACACACACACACACACACACACACACACACACACACACACACACACACACACACACACACACACACACACACACACACAATCTTCCAATATAGGGTTGGAACTTGGCCAAGCCAAGCCATTTGGGGGAGGATGTTTTTAAAAAGCAACCCCAAAGAGAGAGAGAGAGAGAGAGAGAGAGAGAGAGAGGTCCTAAAACAAGAAAAAGGTGCTGCAGCTCCTGCAGCAGCTTTCCCAGCTTTCCCTGCTGCAATATTGATGTCAAATTTGGGAAAGGAAACTGGCAACGTAAACAGGCAACTAATAGAAATATTAACTGGGTTTGATCTCTGCAGCAGTGTTTGGCTGCCTCCCTGTTTTGGGCCATGCTTTGGCCACAGACAGTCTCTTGCAAACTGAATTTCGAGGGGGTTGTTGGCAGCCGGCTACCTGACGCCTGGATGATGCAGCCTCAGTGCAAGGAGAGTTTTCCATGCCCCTACCCATTTTTTATTTACAAAAATAAAAAAAAATGTCCATTGTCAGGACAGGCAGATGGTGGAAAAGGAAGCCTTGGTATATTAGAAGGTCCTGTGTAGAGATGGGCACGACTTAGCGGTATTCCCGTTTCCGTTTCCGTTACTCGTATCCGTTACTCTACGGAAACGGTAACGGGAATTACTCTGCCAGACTTCGAGCTCGAACCGACGAACGAACAATTTTGGTCTGATTTGTCGTGCTCGTTCCTTTTTTCACTTTTTAAAAGTGAAAAAAACCCGGTTCCCGTCCGAAAAGCAGGCGGAAAAATGCCTGCCGTGCCTCAGGGCACCTACCAGAGGGGTTGTTTCTGGAGGTCCCCGGCCTCCCCCCCATCCCCCGTCCTGGGCTGCTCTGGTGGGACTCGCTGCGGGCTCGCAGGCAGCCAGCAAAAAGCCCAGTCTCGCCAGCCGCCGGCCATCGCAATTGAAGCGCAAGCAAGGGGCACAGACGGCACAGGAAAAAACTTTTAAACTCTCCCCCCACCCATTCCCGGGCCAAAAAAGCAGGCGGAAAAATGCCTGCTTGACGAAGGGCGCAGGGCACCTACCGGAGGGGTGGTTTCTGGAGGGGGGGGTCCCACCTCCCCCCCGTCCTGGGCAGCCGGACTTGAGTCGCCATGCCATGCGGTGCGGGCGGGGGATCCAAAATGGGGCGGCGAACGCAATATTGTTTTTGAAATTGTGGTCCAAAAACACACAAGCACAACAGAAACATGTGAAAATTTATAAACTGCCAGATTTTTCACAGTAGCAGTGGATTTTTTCTTGCAGCAAAATGTCTCTCCTCTCCTCCTCTGTCCTCCATTGATTTTATTTTATTTTATTTTATTTACACCTGCGCAATGATGGGCTGGACGAGTGGCCAGCCATGTGGGAGTGGACGACCATGCAAATTTTTGGAGCTATCCCCCTAAACGCATGGCCACTTGGCCATGGAGACTTCTGGGATGTGCCAAAAAGCCCCCTAAAACCTGCCCTAGCCCCCTAACCCTAACCCTAACCCTTGACTCCGTACCCATACGTCACAGATTGTCTTCTTAGTGGGTCAGAGAGGCACCCAGAGGTGCAACCCACTAGCCCACCGTAACCTTACCCGTCACTAGCCTAACCCTAGCCCTAACCCTAACCCACCTTAACTCTAATCCAGATGTACTTGCATTGCACTACATGCAAGTACAATTCCCTTCTTCTGTGTGAGACATGGTGTTGCGAGAGCCTTAGTTAGGCATCTCAAGGCTCTGGGTTCAGTGCCATCCACTGGTCTCACAGTCACTGTCTGCAACTGGTATGCAATATCCATATGGCTATTGCATACCATTTTGCAGCAGCAGCAGGTGAGGAGGGGAGACCCCCATGTAGAGGGGTCTCTTGGAGCCTGCTTCCCCTTCCTAGTAGGTGAGGATAGGAGGCACCCACGGGTGCCTCCAGGAGCCCACTTTCCCTTTATAGCGGGCCAGAGGAGGCACCCACCCCACAGAGGTGCCTCCAGGAGCCCGCTCCCCCCCAAAAAAACCAGTACTAACGACAACGAAAAAACGAAAAAATGAACCGACTAATTTTTGCTAATTTTCGCGAAAAATGGAAACGACACGAAACGGAACCAGCCCGACTAACGACAACTCAAAAAAAGTCGTGCCCATCTCTAGTCCTGTGTCTGCCTGCATAATTGTGTTCATGTGTTAGTAAGGCTTATATATTCACATCTTCATATAAGGACTCCGTCACATGTCCTTTAGAATGCTGATTAAATTTCAAGATAAAGCATTTCCAAAAGTCTTGTCCCCAAGGCCACCGGGCTTTAAAAAAAATCCGGTTATGCCCCCTTTAGCGAGTTTTCCAAGACCTACCAGAGATGTTGGGTTTTTTTTGCTCCAGTAAAAAATTGAGCCAGAAGTCCATGGGAACTCACATATGATCTGGTCTTCTGCTCCCACCGACAGCCCCAACCTGGGGCTCGTTGGCACTTTAAAAAAATTTTTAATCCCCCCCCCCCAGTGCTGATCAGATGGCCTTTGGGCTGTCAGCGCTGTTTGTTTATTTGTTTATTTATTTATTTCTAATGCCACCTGCTGGCCCTGGGGCTTGTCTGGACTTTTAAAAAAAATCTTTGTCCATGGGAACGGAGATCCCACATCTTCAGTCATGTGACCAAGAAAGAAAAAGAGCTGGACTTTGACAATATCCAGATCTTCCCCGTGGTGAGATAGCAGCCTAAGGCTGCGTTCATGGCCCTCTTCCTTTCCCACGTCTTCTGTCACAGCAACCTTATGAGGTAGGGCATGACTGACAATGGAAAATAAGTGCCTGAAGCCTGCTTGACAAGCTTCCTGATTTAAAGAAGGCTAGGCTTTGGGTCTAGCACCTAGGTCCCCTAAGCACATCCGATCTCCAGTATTCCTGCTAAGAAAACTCCATGGACACAGAGTCACGAAGAGTCGGTCACAAGTATAATGACACAACACAACACACACACACACACACACACACACACACACACACACACACACACACACACACACACACACACTTAGATCTTTCCAAAATAAAAGTTGGGTAATTGGTCTACCACATTCACTTGTGTGTGTGTGTGTGTGTGTGTGTGTGTGTGTGTGTGTGTGTGTGTGTGTGTGTGTGTGTGTGTGTGTGTGTGTGTGTGTGTGCACGCACGTACACACAAACACACGCACACACACACACAAATACAACTAATGTTGTGAGCCAGAAGCCCATTCATTCATTCATTCATTCATTCATTGGTTTAAAAATGATTATGCAAATGCAAAAAGAGTTTTAAAACTATCACACTAAATACATAAGCAAGCCCAAAACACATTGAGTGTGGTAGGGCACAAGGATCCATTAAAACCCCCCACTCAAGCACTCAGTCACTGTGGGGAAGCTTGCCTGAAGTGAAAGCTCTTTGCCTTCATGCAGAAAGACAGAGAAGATGGGGCCAGGCTGGCCTCTTGTGGGAGGGAGTTCCAGAGCCCTGGAAGCAGAGAAGGCCATGACCCCACCAAATGGCTCTGTGAAGGTGGCAGGACCCAGAAAAAAGGACATTATAAAACTTGAAAAGTGGAGGGGAGACAGGAAGGAACAGACAGTATTCCTCTTGGGCAAATACAATTACAGCCATGGAAAAGTGTAGTTAGTTGTGTTCCCAAATGGAGGCTTTGAGCTCAGATGGCCACCTTGAGGTGTGATGTTATGAAATTATACCTCCAGAGAAGTAAAATGAATTGTCAGTCTCAATCTCTGTAGAAGGGTTCTGTTAGGACTTCTCTTGGAGCCCTTTCCAGGATCCTAACTACTGAGCTGCTTCTCCTCTTTTGATCTTTTTTTCGACACATGGGATCCAGTGCCTGAGGTAAAAGCAGTTCCAGGTTTTTGTTTTAAGAGAAGGCACTTGGGTCAGGTCAGGTGCAGGCCCTCACCCGTTTATATCATTTGTGATCTGTTGTTGCTCACTTTCTCACTGCTGTCTTGGCTGGTTCCATTCTTAACACCCTTCAGTGGCTTTGCCCCCAATCTTATAAACATAGAGTTGCCGAATGGTCATCCAACCCTGTTTGAAACTCTCTATCTGGCAAGCCACTCCCAGTATTCCTGCCAAGAAAAACTCCATGGACATGGGGTCACGAAGAGTTGGTCACAACTGTAACAACACAACAACAATAAAAGAGAACCGGCCACGTTCTGAGATAATCCATTCCTCTCCTATCTTGGGAAAAGTTTCAGTTTGGATCTCTCAATTCTACCATCTGTGATCAGAAAAATAACTTTGCTAAGTTTGAGGTTGCTGGCCATACTGGGAGTTGGAGTCCAGAAAGTAACTTTGCAGGGTCCGGCTCATGGCCGGGAAGGCCCTGGATGCTGCAGGTTACAGTCCAGCTCAAAAAAATGTTGAGCTAATCCCGAAGCCCTGAGTGCTGTTTTGTTATTCCTGAGCCATCTCATTCTTCCCTCTTTCCGCAATGCCACCTGGGAACCAGCAACTCCAGCTATGAATACCTTTAAAACATTAAAACCACGTGAGGGTCACATTCCAATCCATTCTGGCTGATCTCAACTGAACAAGGCTTCCCCCACCCCCACCAAGGGAGCAGAGAAGAAAGCCGTTTACCTTGTTGTCTCCTCTGCAATTATTGCCTTTGAACACAATGGCAAATTTGTTGTTGTTGTTGATTGCCTTTGTTATGCAAATTGGACAGCCCGTTTTCCGTGGGTGCCCCCTCCCTCCATCTGTGGGTTTTTCCCCTCCCCTCAGCATAAAGAGGAATATTATGCATTTAGTGCCAACTGATCGTTGGTTTTTCCCTCTGAGATTTCCTCTAGCGATTCTCTTTGCCGGTCGCTGGGGGAGGCTTTGGAGACAACATTTCAAATTCCAACTTTGTTGCTGCTATTTACTTCTCTCTTTTCTCTTCCTTTTCTTTTTTTTTCCGTCATAAAAGGGCATTGTCAATAGGTCTTATGCAGCTCTTGTAAAACCCATTTAGGAATTTAAATCTCCACTAAAACACAGAATTTATGTCTGCTTTTATGATTTACGAGTCTGGATGCCTAAACCCCACTTTTAATAGCTGGTACATTGATATGCCAAGCCATCGGCTCAGTGTTTTCTCCAAACCTTAAAGTCGCTAGAGCAAAAAATAACATTTCAAGGATTTGATCCATATCGAAACTTCAGGGTCTAGGGAAGAGCTGTTTGGTGTAGAGTCTGGGAAGGCATTGAAGAAAAGATGTGTCCCTTACGGTTGTCAGTTGGGTCATAGGAGAGGCATGCTGAGTTCTTTCTGGTTTCTCCAGGGGTGGGAATTCGTGCCATTCCCCCTCACAAATATGATGGCAATTACTGGTTCCATTGGGAATGAGGAAGCTACTTCACCTTGAATACTAAGTTAAGTTCCAGTGGCTGGTAGATCCAGAGCCAATGGGATGACCACCTCAAAACCCTGCTGTAAATTTTCCCTGTTGTTTGATTGTTGTCATCCCCCCCCCGCCACGGTGGAATGAAGAGGCGAGACTCAGATGTGGGATTAACTCAGGCCACACTTTATTTGAAATAAACCAGAACTACAACTTGCCATGCAAACTCAGGAGGGGGCTGCTGTAGTGTGGGTTATTGATCAGAACCACGAGGTCTCCCGGGACCCCTCCAACCATCAAGCTTTTGGGTGAATCAGAACCACCTGGGAGCGCGGTCCACCAGACAGCACCCCCATGACTGGTAACCTCCATACTCAAACTCCTGCTGAAACCTCAAGCTCCAGTCTCGGTAACTCTTGGCCAAACAGGGCATCCCATCACATCCTTCCCCTGACACTGTAATCTCCTGATCTGCAGCATCCTGAGGTTGGACGATCTAGGATCGGACTCGCCAGCTGTATTACTCCCTGCACTACCACCCAGTGTGACCAGTATAACCCTAAGCAAACCCACCTGGTGTCCTTGTGGGATAGGCGAAAAATCCTGCTCCCTGTAAGCCAATCTAGGAATGGGTAAAAAAATTCCTATCCGGCCCAAGAAAGCAAAGCGTTCTGCTTATATACTGCCCCATACCACTGCAAGTAGTCTTTGGGTTGTTTACATTTTAATTACAGTATGCAGGCTACACATTGCCCCCCCCCAGCAAGCTGGGTACTCATTTTACTGACCTTGGAAGGATGGAAGGCTGAGTCAACAATGAGCCAACTACTACCTGGGATTGAACCCCAGGTCGTGAGCACAGTTTTACCTGCAAGTACAGGCATTTAATCACTAGCGACCAGTTAGACTCACTCTGACACCATCAAAGCGGTGGGTGGGTGGGGAACACTCACCGAAGAAAGAGGCTGGTGATGGGAAGGAGTCCTGTTGTATACAGGACCTCCTTCCCCCTCCCTGCTGAGGCAGCGAGATCTCAATCCTCAGTCTCACTATCTTCTCCGCCAGGGAGGCAAAACAACCCACCTGTCCAGATGAGCCTTTGGGTGAGTCGCCCTTTATTGTTGATTTATTTGTTTTAAATAATTTTACCCCGCCTTTCTCCTTGGAAAGGAGCCAATGTGGCTTACAAGCACTGAAGAACAATAGACAAAGCTGGAGACAAAGAGTAAAACAGTTACCAAGAAACATTAAGGGCCATTTTCAAGGCTTAGAACAATGACTGTGAAGACGCATTGTGCATCATTCAAAAGCTAAGAACGATAAGCAAAGAAATAAAGAATAAAATGGCACTCAGAGAGATGGAGAACTAAAAATAGAAGAGCACAAGTAGTACTACAAATTCAGTTCAAGCAGTAATGCATAACAGAGATGGGGACAAACTAAAAAAAAAAAAAATCTTTTTATGATGAATTTGGCCAATTTGTCAAAATTTGTCAATCCGTATTTATCATAAATGAAGTCTCCTGATAAATATAGATTGATGAAATTTAGTAAATTTTGATTCATTAATTCATTGGGCTATAAAATGACCCCCAAGACACCTAGACTCAATCTATTTGGAGGGAAACATCCTTCAACGATCCTCAACAATCCAGCCATGTTTTGTGGTGATTGAGGTTTTGATGATTCAGTTATTTACCCATAAGTAGGGTCTCTCTCTCTCTCTCTCTCTCTCTCTCTCACACACACACACACACACACACACACACACACACACACACACACACACACACACACACACACACACACACACACACACAGAGGAAAGTTCTCCCCAGGAACTTAGAGACCCCAAACATGCTGAGAATCTTCCTCTGACTGTCCTGTACGATCCCTCCAAATTCCATTGCTCTTGTGAGTTTTTAAGGTGTTTGGCCATGCTCTGGAAGTTTTTCTTCACTGAGTTATTGAGGCACAGAAGGGAACCAAACTCCCCACCTCTGGCTCTGTAGGCAGAGACCTAAACCTCTGATCGTTCCATGGTTGTGCTGTTATCCTATATAAACCGTCCAATATAATAAATAAATAAATAAATAAATAAATAAATAAATAAATAAATAAATAAATAAATAAATAAAAACATCAAAATAATATACATAACATCAAAATAAAATTCCCATATTTGAAAGTACTATTCGCTCAGCCCAGGAAGTTGCACTAAAGTAACCCCATTGAACCACTGTAAGGTTCATTGATTCCTATTTGAATCAATAGAAGGTATGGAGTAGTTGCCTGGTTTGATGAGCCTACTCTAGAGTAACTACTGGGCTCAGCAACAGGATTTCATCTACAAATTGCTAAAATTTGCCCAACAGGGAGAGGGGGCGGAGAAACGTACATAGATACTTTAACCAGTAAGGAAAAGTTACAAAATCCATGTAAAATTCACATATTAGAGATAGTGCATGGAAGAAATGTCAATATAGGTAGGAAAAAAGCTGTGTAATCTCCAGGCTTAAAACCGGTGTACTTCATGGACCAGATGCAGGGGAGTGGTATCAGGAGACAGAGATCTAATCTCGTGTGCTCCCAAACGCATCTGGTGGGGCCACTGTGAGATCCAGGAAGCTGGACTAGATGCCCTTTGGCCTGATCCAGCAGGGCTCTTCTTATATTCTTATGTTCTTATATTACAAAGCAAGCATGGGAAGAAAATTGGGCAGGGGGTTGTTTATGTGAAAATTTAATGAAATGAAAAATAGAGAAACTTTAACACCCTCATTTGTAACTTTTTAAAAAACCTTTTGTTATCCTTCATCCGTATTTAAACCCTGAAAAATGAGTTTTTGAAAGGGGTCCATGAATTCTTGACTGGGACGTCTTCCAGGCATCCGGATGTAGCCCTCCAGAATGAAGCTGTTATTTGGATGCAACAGCTGGGAGAGTGATTTCTAAAACAGAGCTTCATTTGTTTGCTTGCTTGTTTGCTTGTTTGTGAAAATTTCTAACCAGCATTTCCACTTGTAAAAAAAACATCCAAGGTAGCAAACAATCCAATTAAGTTTCGAAAAAATAAAGCAAATTAAACAGCAGATTGGAATGACAGATTTTTAAAATAGCAAAACAGGATTTAACCCGATAAATGAAATGCCTACTGTTTTTTTTTTTAAATAGTCTTGAAGAGGGTACAGAAGGAGAGCGATAATTATTTCTAATTGTTGTTTTGAATAAAATTAAGGGACTTGTACTTGTAGATTTCAGGCAGATCGAAAACAATACATTTTTTAAAAATCTGCTAATTAAACTGTGCATAATATATTTCATCATCTTCAAGTAATGGAGCGATTTGGGTTTGATAAGGAAGGGAGTAATGCATATATTTCACTTTTTAAACCAAATTTCCTTGGGAAGAGGGATTAAAAAGGCCCTTAAATTTAAGCAAAATCCATTTCCTCATCGCTTCAAATATGTCTACCCTAAGATTGCCTTTATAACAACAACAAATAGTTGTATAGTATTTAATCATCATGACAAGCTGAATGTAAACATCTAGAAACATGTGAACAGAGGAGGGTTGATCAGGCCTGAAATACACTGTTCGGAGCTTTTTCTAAGAGGTGGTTTTGTGTTTATACATATCAGGTGCCCTTGAGCTGTTTACTGCTCATTGTGTATCCCCCCCCCCCGAAAAAGGGGAGAAGTATGATCCATAGGGAAATGCAGTTCCTTTCTTTTGTTTCCTGTTTAGATCCTTTAATCCTTTTATTTTACTTTAGTATGTCCTTTTTTTCACTGCTTTTTTCAATAGCTGCCCTATGGGATTAGTCAACATAATTGAAAGGTTTATGAATGTTGGCATCTTTTCGGCTCCAAAATGTGAACTGAGAGGAATATTTGGGACCCTGATCCCTGACAGAACACACCTTGTTATAAGAGACATTTCTCATCCTGGACACTCTCTGATTGT
Organism: Phrynocephalus forsythii; assembly: GCA_029282475.1. Taxonomy (NCBI): domain Eukaryota; kingdom Metazoa; phylum Chordata; class Lepidosauria; order Squamata; family Agamidae; genus Phrynocephalus; species Phrynocephalus forsythii. The sequence goes on along the minus strand of JAPFRF010000004.1, from coordinate 110,414,980 downwards.
ACCGTTGCCATCAGGCAGAAGGTATAGATCTATTAGAACAAGGACAGAAAGATTCAGAAAGAGTTTTTAACCATAGCAGTAACCATGCTAAATTCTGTGAAAAACAAAGTTGATGGGTAAATATCAGTGTCAAATGTGTAACATATATATTTTGTGGGGGGTTGTGTATGGCTGTTGTTGTTTTTTAAATTGTAGTTTTTATGTATTGGGTATGGATGCTGTCAGGTGAAAGAGTGTAGGGCTGTGTGTGTGTGTATGTTTGGTTTTTATGTCAGTTTTAAATGAATGCATGTGATGTTCTGTGTGTGAATGTAGGAGTATGTGTATGGATGTTGGTTCTTTAATGGTAGAGTTTATGTCCTGGATTTTTATACTGGGGTGTGTGAATGAGCTGACTGGATGGTGCTTTTTAATCCTGTTGTATTTTTATACAATGACAACAAATTCTATTCTATTCTATTCTCTTCTATTCTATTCTATTCCCAACTGCAACTGGCAATCCAACCCATACATCACAGGCAGGGAAACTGAAGATGCTGACACAAAATAGGCCTAAAGAGAGAAAACAAGGAATCAGACCTTAACATAACATAAGATAACATAAGAAGAGCCATGCTGAATCAGGCCAACGGCCCATCTAGTCCAGCTTCCTGTATCTCACAGTGGCCCCACCAGATGTGTTTGGGAGTGCATGAGACTAGATAACTGTCTCCTGATACCACTCCCCTGCATCTGGCCCTTGAAGTACCCCGGTTTTAAGCCTGGAGATTACACATCTCCATCATGGTTTGTAAACTGTGATGGACTTTTCCTCCAGGAATCTGTCCAATCCCCTTTTGAAGGCATCCAGGCCAGATGCCATCACTACATCCTGTGGCAGGGAGTTCCATAGACTAAGAACGCGCTGGGTGAAAAAATATTTCCTTTTGTCTGTTCTTACTCTCCCAGCCCTCCATTTGAGTGGATGTCCCCTAGTTCTGGTATTGTGTGAGAGGGAGAAGAGCTTCCTTCTTGGTTGTTGATCTTTGGTTGTGGCATCAGCTGCCTGCCCTTTGCCTGCCCCCCCCATTGCCGGGGACTTGAAGGAAACAACTAAAAGCCCTTGCGAAGACAAACAAGTAAAAAACTAGGTGATTCCTGCAGACCTTCCAAACTGTGCCACCCGCAGACCCCCCCTGACACCAAAGCCAATGATGTTGTTAATTCCCACTGCTTTCAATGGGTAGGTATTTCAGACTGTGCTTTGTGTTTAGGTATTGCAGGTTGCTTTGTATATCATTTGATGTTCTTTTCTTTTCTTTTAGAATTACCGTAAATTGCACTATGTGATTTTCTTTGTGTTATTTTTTTGTATTGTGAACCACCCAGACTGGCATTCATTTATACATACATTTGTTTGTTTGTTTGTTTTCTTGGTTTTTGTCTGTAAGAGTCAAGATTATGTACTCAAAGGCTTTCACAGCCGAGATCTGATAGTTGTGGTGAGTTTTCTGGGCTGTTTGGCCGTGTTCTTCCTGGCGTTTCACCAGACTATGGCTAGCACCTTCCAGCCACAGAGTCTGGCGAAACATCTGGAAAAAAAAAACCTTCCAGAACACAGCTAAACAGCCCAAAAAACTCACAACACCTATTGCTTATATCATCAAATGACAATATTGAAAGGTTAAAAACTGTAAATATATGCATAACTAAAGACATTAATGGTCATAAATGGGAAGATTTGGATAGAGAATCATAAAATCCTAGAATTGGAAGAGACCTCAAGGGCCATCCAGTCCAACCCCCTGCCATGGAGGAACCCCCATCACAGTGTTTCCAGCAGATGGCCATCCAGCCTCTGCTTTAAGAAAAAATGGAATTTAAAATGCCATCAGAGAGGATTTCAGCAATGTTCCAAAAGTGATGCAGAAAAGGGTTGGAAAGAAAGTGCAGCTTAGAGAAAGCAGGGGTTTTCTGAAGTTTGCCTGCCCCCACCTACAGATCCAAATTGTGTCCTTCAGATGGGCACACCCGTTTCATCCGTTGAATGATAGTGTTAGAGGCTGGGAATTTACCCCCTGCATGTCCAGAACGGTTTCAGTTTGCTGCCATTTTAACTAGCATGGTCCCACCTTTCTAAAATCTTTGGCTCTCTAGTTTGATAAGGCCTTTAGATAAGGCACTCTCTCCCAAGTGCCCGATAGCAATCCTCCTGAACTGCTGCTGTAGAGTCCTTAAGCAGAGATAGCTCAAGAGCAAATCACAAATTCATACTGAGGAGGGAGGGTTGTGCTTAGTATCAGTGAATGACCCATTGCCCCTCTTGGAGGCTTCTGGAAAGAGGAAAAAATACTTAGAATTCTTTTTTATGACCTTTGACTGGTTTTTATTTTCCTGTGTGTGTGTTGTGTCATGGCAGGAATACTGGAGTGGTTTGCCAGTTCCTACTCCAGGCGCCTACAGCACCTGGTATTCCCTGGTGGTTGCCCATCCAAGTAGTAACCAGGGCCGACCCTGCTTAGCTTCCGAAATCAAGCGAGATCGGATGTGCTGATTGCACATGGGACTAAACTGTGATTATTCTATTTGGGACATATTTGAGACTCACTGGGGAATACAATCCCATGAAGTACTAGTTTCTCTCTATTTAGGGCAAGTGAAGTCTCATCTAGAGAACTGTGTGCACCACACTTTAAGAAGGAAGACAACAAACTGGAGCAAGTTCAGAAGAGGGCAACAAGGATGAGCAGGGGACTGGAAAACCAAGCACTTGGAGGACAGGCTAAAGAACTGTCCATTAGAGATGGGCATGAATAAAAAAAATTGCATTTTGTTTGTTGTTTGTCATTTGGAGGGTCCGTTTCAGTTCATTTCCGTTTTTCGTGATTTTTTTGCAAAAAAATCATTTTCATTTTCATTTGTTTTGTTACCATTTTGTTACCATTTATTTCATTTTTTGTGATTTTTTAAAGGATTTTAAGCAATTCACTCATATTGCAGTAATGGAAACGAAACGTACGACAAAATTCCCGGTGTTTCTGTTCGTTTTGTTTCATTTTAGAGACAAAATTCGTTTGTCATTTCGTTACATAAGGAAATGAAAAAACAAAAACGGAAACAAAAAATTGTTCATTTTGTGCCCATCTCTACTGTCCATGTTTAGCCTTGAGAAAAGAAGACCAATGGGAGAGAAGAGAGCACTTTTCAAATACTTGAAAGGCTGTCCTACAGAGGAGGGGCAGGATCCAGGGTGCAAGACAGGTAATAAGGGGCTTGAGGAGGCCAGATTTCAGTTGGCTATCAGAAAAAAAAACCTTCTCAACTGTTAGAGCAATATGAGAATGGAACCTTTCATCTCAGGAGGTCCTGAGTTCTCCGGCACTGGAGACATTCTAAAGAAAAATGGACACCCTGTCTACTAAATCTGCTTTGATTTGGATTCCTTCACTAAGCAGGTGGTCATTGTTCATACACGCCCTTCCAGCCTCATGAGTCTATGATTCTGTATTGTTAGGGGGTGGGTGGGGAAAATGGAAGTCAAAATATGAATGTCTGTGAAGATTCTCAGTCATCCAGGTGAGTTTATCTGGAGGTTGAGTCATGGCTACTGGACGTCTTTTTCTTGAGAGATAGAAATGTTTCACTGATCATCCAAACAGGTGTTGGATGAGCAGCGAAACATTTCTATCTCTCAAGAAAAGGTAGTCGAGTAACCATGACTCAACTTCCAAATAAATGGGAGACAGAGTCTCAGGATGTATCAAAGTAGAAAAGACCTTTCTTCTCTCTTAATTCATCCTTTAAAAGCTCTGGCTCGATGTGTTGGGCCTTTTTCAGGAGCGAGCTTTTTTCTTCTTTGGTCTCTACAGATCCAGAGTTGATTTTGATTGAATACCCTGGTGAATCAAGGTCTTTTCTACTTTTTATACACCCTGAGACTCCGTCTCCCATTCATAAGTTGACTTCTGTGGATGTACCAGTTCCTTTGCTTGGTTTCATATTGATACTGACCAACATGGCTTGGGAGGAAACGGAAGGCGAGAGGAAAAGGGGAAGACCAAATGTGTGGTGGATTGACTCATTAAAGAAGGCAAGGGCTTTTGAAGTGGAAGGTTTGAGGAGGACTGTTCATGACGGGGCCTTCTGGAGTTCAGTAGTGTGTAATGGGCTGGTTTTGAAAATGACGGATGGCACACAAAAATTATGGGCTGCAACCTGTCATTTGGGGAAGACTGAGGCTGACGAGAACAGAGCAGGGCTGTATGATTTCCAACACCAACACTCCCGGTAGATGAACCAGTACACTGATTCTATATAAGGCATCTTCCTGTGTTTCTAATAGAAATAATGGAATTGAGAATAGGTCTAACAAGACACTGTCCTGTCAGGGTCAACAAGGCATCATTTTTACATCTGATGGGAGCCACCTTGGGTCAATTCCTCTCCTGCCTAACCCTCCTCCAGGCTGTTCTCTCTGGTGTCTCACTTTCTAAGAGAAGACATTCGACCTTGTCTCCTTGTGAGCTTCAAGCACTTGTCAGGACTGGAGCAAGCGAGCCAGACTCGAGGGCCAATCTTGACAACAGTGGACATGCGGGTGGAGGAGCCATTAATCTTAATGGTGTGTCTCTGACGCACAGCCCATCGGTCCAAAAATAGTGTCTCAAGGTGAGATGAGGAGACCAAGCAGCCATTGTCAGTCACTGCAGTGTCCTGGTCGGTTGATGGGAGGAGACCTTTTGGGAAGTTTGCAGCTCCTTCCGTATCTCATCTTTTTATTTATTTATTTAATTTTTGGCAAAGAGAGGCCTTTTTGCTTTCACATTTGAAAAGAAAAGAGAATGAGAATGAGCAAGAACTGTGGCCGTACCAATTAAGTAACATTGTGCAACTTTAACACCAAAGAAACTGTGCAGGAAGGCGCTGCAAGTTGGAACTTTAGGTATCTGAAGCACCAGAGGAGTTATTTGCACATTTTAAAAACAGCTATCTAGCCATTCTGCATTTGCACTCTCGCTCTCGCTCTCTTTTTATGCTTGTGCACACCTTCAGTCACTATGCAGAAGCCACACGTGTGAAGGGTGTGTAGACCTTGGAAGAAGGAAAGCAGGTGCTCATTGGCCCGCTCTTACTTAGAGGTGAGGAAGCACAAGAGTGCTTGAAAACGCCTCATCTACGTGTCTAGATATCCCATGCTGTTGATACAGCTAGAGTCACTGAAAAGGAAGAACATAGTGTTCTTTCTCTCCCTACTTCGCAACTCCCAAGGCTTTTCTTGGAACCTTCTCCCTAGTTCGTAGCTCCTAAGGCTTTTTTAGGAAACTACTCCCTAGTTCACAGCTCCTAAGGCTTTTCTTGGAAACTTCTGCCTAGTTCGCAGCTCCCAAGGATTTTCTTGGAAACTTCTGCCTAGTTCGCAGCTCCTAAGGCTTGTCTTGGAAACTTCTGCCTAGTTCGCAGCTCCCAAGGCTTTTCTTGGAAACTTCTCCCTAGTTCGCAGCTCCTAAGGCTTGTCTTGGAAACTTCTGCCTAGTTTGCAGCTCCTAAGGGTTTTCTTGGAAACTTCTTCCTAGTTCGCAGCTCCTAAGGCTTGTCTTGGAAACTTCTGCCTAGTTCGCAGCTCCTAAGGGTTTTCTTGGAAACTTCTCCCTAGTTCACAGTGTCCAAGGTTTGTTTGTTTGTTTGTTTGTTTGTTTGTTTGTTTGTTTTTGTTTGAATCTTCAGCGATGCTGGCCTGATGAGCTTGGGACTCTGCTGGACCACTTCTGATTGCAAGCCAAGGTTTGATAGGAAGAAGGGAGAAGGGAGCGCAGGAAAAAGGGTTCTATCTAGTCTATGTTCTACGAGAGTTTCCACATTGCGTAATTTGGTCCTCCATCAGGGAAATGGTCCAGCAAGCAGAAATACCAGTTTTGGCACCTGAGGCATCCAGTGTCCTTCAAGGTGAGCTTGTATCCTAGGAGAGTGGCCTGTGCCAGGAGAAGACAGAGGAATGAAGAGAGATGCCACAAACTTTGTCTTTCCTGGTTCACTGCCAAGGGTGCTCCACCTTAATTATGGCTCTGACAGCATATGAGAGCCTTTTGGCAAAATCTGAAGAAATTTTGTCCAATTAATCTTTGGACTATGTGTTTTTTCTCCAGATTTTAGGATATATATATAACAAAGAACAAAAACCCATATTGGGTGTCTTCCCACTTGATGTCAAGGAAGCACCAGCATCTCTCTTTGCTTGTGTTCAGCCAATATCTTCTCAAGGTGCCAAGCTGAAATATCACGACTAGAGATGGGCACGAACCAGAAAACCCATGGTTCAGGTTTGTCTGGTTCGGGCCCACCCTTGGTTCAGTTTGGGTTCGAATGAATTTTAGAAAAAAAATTGTTTGAACCCGAACTGGTTCGGCGGCAGTGGCGGCGGTGAGAGCTGCGATCCTGCCTCCTCGCACGGAGGCGAGACCATGGCGCTCTCCCAACTGCCCTCCGCCGCGAGTGGATGACAGCCGGGCCGGCTGTCACGCACCCGCAGTGGAGATAGCTTCAATGTATTCTATGGGGAAACAACAACAACAACAAAAATGGAACCTAGCCAAAATTTCCATTTCGTTTCGTTTCGTTTTGTGGTTCTTTGATGGGTCAGTGTGAAAAATTCATTTCGTGCCCATCTCTAATCATGACCAAGACCCGCTAAGCGGCAGCGAAAAGTGGGAGTGGATACATGGTCCAAGAAAGTGATTTAGTTTTTTTTTTTAAAGGATACCTTATGACCCTTCACAATTTGTCAAGCAGTGGCAGTGGTTCCAGCATGAGATCACTCTCTCTCCTCACAGTTGCCAGCAATGACTCACACTGGCATTGAAAGATCCATGAATCAACAAGCATGACAGGGGCGGGAGGAGGAGAAGAGGATTTTTCTGGCTTTCTCTCTTTGTATTGATTTTTTTTTTTTACCCACTGTTGACAGAACAAGATTTGGCTCCCAAAAGGATATTTTAAAAAATTGTAGCAAAAAATAAATAAATACATACAAGAAGGCTTGTGGCACTTGAAAGACAAATAGTTTTGATTTGGCATAAGCTACCAGGCATTATGTAGCCAGTTTCTTCTTCTTCTTCTTCTTCTTCTTCTTCTTCTTCTTCTTCTTCTTCTTCTTCTTCTTCTTCTTCTTCTATTTCTTCTTCTTCTTCTTCTTCTTCTTCTTCTTCTTCTTCTTCTTCTTCTTCTTCTTCTTCTTCTTCTTCTTCTTCTTCTTCTTCTTCTTCTTCTTCTTTGGGAGGGGCTGCAAATTCCCTAGAGGATATAATGAAAATCCAAAAAGACCTTGACAGACTAGAGTACTGGGCCAAAGCTAACGAAATGGATTTCAACAGAGGGAAATGTAGGGTACTACACTTAGGTAAAAAAAAATGAATTGCACAAATATAAGATGGGGGATACTTGGCTGGAGGATAGTACATGTGAAAGGGATCTGGGAGTCTTGGTGGACCACAAATTGAACATGAGTCAGCAGTGTGATGCGGCGGCCAGGAAAGCCAATTTGATTCTTGGTTGTATCAACAGAACCATAGCGTCTAGATCAAGGGAAGTGATAGTACCACTCTATTCTGCTTTTGTCAGACCTCACCTGGAGTACTGTGTCTAGTTCTGTGCACCTCAATTTAAAAAGGATGTTGACAACCTCGAGTGGGTGCAGAGGAGGGCGACCAGGATGGTTGAGGTTCTGGAGGAAATGTCTTATGAGGAAAGGCTTAGGGAACTGGGAATGTTTAGCCTCTCTAAAAGAAGGCTGAGAGGGGATATGATAGCTATGTTTAAATATTTGAAAGGATGTCATATTGAAGAGGAAACAGGTTTGTTTTCCATGGCTTCAGAGACTAGGACTCGGGGCAATGGTTTCAAACTACAGGAAAAGAGATTCCATTTGAACATTAGGAAGAACTTCATGAAAGTTAGAGCTATTCGGCAGTGGAATATGCTGCCACGGAGGGTGGTTGAGTCTCCTTCTTTGGACGTTTTTAAGCAGAGGCTGGATGGCCATCTGTCGGAAATATTGTGATGGGGGTTCCTGCATGGCAGGGGGTTGGACTAGATGGCCCTTGAGGTCTCTTCCAACTCTATGATTCTTCTTCTTCTTCTTCTTCTTCTTCTTCTTCTTCTTCTTCTTCTTCTTCTTCTTCTTCTTCTTCTTCTTCTTCTTCCTCTTCTACATATTCTTCTTCTTCTTCTTCTTCTTCTTCTTCTTCTTCTTCTTCTTCTTCTTCTTCTTCTTCTTCTTCTTCTTCTTCTTCTTCTTCTTTCTTCTTTCTTCTTCTTCTTCTTCTTCTTCTTCTTCTTCTTCTTCTTCTTCTTCTTCTTCTTCTTCTTCTTCTTCTTCTTCTTCTTCTTCTTCTTCGTATTCTTTGTATTCTTTTTCTTCTTCTTCTTCTTCTTCTTCTTCTTCGTATTCTTCGTATTCTTCTTCTTCGTATTCTCCTTCTTTGTTTTCTCCTTCTTTTCTGTGTGTGTCTTCCTTTGGATTGAAAAATCTCAGGAGTTTGGACGGGAACTCTTTATTTATTTATTTATTTATTTATTTATTTATTTATTTATTTATTTATTTATTAGTATTTTACCCCACCTTTCTCCTTAGAAAAAGACCCAAGGTGGCTTACAGTAATGAGGGACAAAATACAGTCCAGTACAATTAAGACATATTCAAGTTTAAGAACAGGGAACTGAGAGGTATCTTGCAGCATTAGAAGGCAACATTAAAGCTAAAAGAGACTCATGTACCCCCTTCAACCTTCCTCCCCTCTGCCTGAAAGAATATTTGAAAGGATGTCATATTGCAGAGGGAACAGGTTTGTTTTCCATGGCTTCAGAGACTGGGACTCGGGGCAATGGTTTCAAACTACAGGAAAAGAGATTCCATTTGAACATCAGGAAGAACTTCATGACAGTTAGAACAGTTCGGCTGTGAAATATGCTGCCACAAAGGGTGGTGGAGTCTCCTTCTTTGGAGGTTTTTAAGCAGAGGCTGGATGGCCATCTGTCGGGAGTCCTGTGATGGGGGTTCCTGCATGGCAGGGGGTTGGACTGGATGGCGCTTGAGGTCTTTTCCAATTCTATGATGCCTCCCTCAAAAGCAACCCAACTTGCACAGAGGGGAGAGGAGGCACGAATGGTCCTATTATTTCTGCACCTCCCATCTCATCATCAATTTCAGAGCCTTGCCTTCCACAGAAAAAAGTGAAAAATCTCCATGTTACCAACTTACTGTGTTTCTCTGAACCATCTTTGTACTTTCTTCCCATCCTTGCTTTGTATCAAAACCATGAAACTTTGCACGGTGTTGGTGTTGCAGTTTATGTGTATTTTAAGCACATCCCCCCTCCCAAATGTGTACATTTCTTTGCATACCTATTCTACAATTTTTCATCACTGATGCAAGCAGGTTTGGGCATATTTGGTTTTTCAACAGCACTGGTTGTTTTATACAAAGCGCTTTGTTCATGTGCATGTAATTCCTCCAATATGTCCTGTGAGATCTGCAAATCTGTGGGTTGTTAAAGGGTAGCTCATTTCTTCTTGAATCAGTGTTCAAACCATCCCATTGCAGGGATGCTTGTTGCTGCAAACGGTGGGAATGGGTTTGCACCCATCTTCCCACTCGTAGAGTGGCTGTGACATACACATGGTGGAGAAACTAACTTGCAGAGTACAATAACCCCCCTGCACCTCTCACTGGACAGCATAGCCTGACTTCAGAGTTTAACCTGTTTCTCTTCTTGACATTAGTCCTTTGGGATTTTAAAGGTTTATATTTCACTTTAAGCCAGGTAAGGCATCAGGACAGAATGGCCTAGGGCCGAGCTGGGAAAGACGGGACACACTCCTGGACGCAGGGCTTTAAAAATATCACACACACACTTGCACACACATGCGTGCACACACACACACACACACACACACACACACACACACACACACACACACACACACACACACACACACACACACACACTAACATCAACAACAACAACACAAAGCACCCGCCAGTATGAACAATGGGAGTGGAGTGGAAACTTCATTCCCGGACTCCTTGTTTTCAGCTAGATATAACTCAGTAAACGGGGTAATACTTCTCTGCTACCTCTGGAATAACCTTGCGCCCTAGTCAATTCTGACTTATGGTGACCATTCTGAAGGTTTTCCAGGTAGAGAATAGTGCAAAGTGGTTTGCCTTCCCTTCTTCTGGACGCTTCCTGGGTCCGTGCAGCCTGTCGATGGCTACGCAAGCTGGTTCTTCACTCCGGAGGCACAGCGAGGAATCGGCCGCCCGACATCTGGGCTCCACAGCCAGAGACCGAAAGCACTCAGCTATACCTCTGTAGACGAGACATAGCACTGCGCCGCCCGCAATACTTTCTTTTTCCTTAGGCACAGGAATGCTCACGCACTCTGGCGCGCACAGACGCAAAAAACGTCCTGTGGCAGTTACAAACGGCGTCTCTCTGCTTTCCCGGGCTCGATAAGGCATCTTCCAGCCTTTCTGACAGCTGACAAAGTACAGAGGACTTTGGGAAGGAAGAACGGACGCCCTCTCTTTTTTTGGCTGGTGGCCCTTGGTGTATTCAATTAAGATTGATCAAGCAGGGTCAAAGTTGCCCCTGTGTTTCAGTGGTCACCAGAAGCCTTCCCAATGACTAATGAGGTGGGTGCTGCAACCCAGAAGCCGTGTCATTATAGACGGGTTTTGTGCTTCATTCCCCTCTCTGCCCTTCTCTACTCCCAGTAGGTGCCACAATTTTCTAACTAACCTGACCCGCTGAAATGCATCCATCAGCATAACTCAGTAACCTTTCAAATGCTCTGTCTTCAATGCAGCTCGCCTTTTAACATGCACAGAAGTCCGGGGGTGGCAGGGGAAGGAACGGATGCCGGTAGGCATAGATACCATTCCTTCTTTGCCTAGCTCCTGTTATCGCTCGTCTACAAAGTGACACGGAACCAGGTAGTAAATGGTGTGTGTGTGTGTGTGTGTGTGTGTGTGTGTGTGTGTGTGTGTGTGTGTGTGTGTGTGTGTGTGTGTGTGTGTGTGTGTGTGTGTGTGTGTGCGTGTGTGTGTGTGTGTGTGTGTGTGTGTGTGTGTGTGTCTTGTGCCTCTGTAGACTGTGCAGTATGGGGATGTTCTGCCTTTGAATGACTTCGCTGTCGTAAACTTGTGCTGAGCATACAGAACTGCTCTATCAAGGAGAAGCGTTTTGCTTCCTCAAGAGCTTGACAAAATTCCTATAAAAGAAAAAAGAAAAAGAAAATGGAGTGCACTTTCCCCATCCTGTGCCAAAGGAGACCCCATGCCGGCTTCCAAACTGAAGGACACCGCTCTGCCTTGAGAGCCATTAGGTGTAACTGGTTAGAATCTTGACCTCGGACTGGAGGAACACCCAGGCTCAGTTGCCCACTTGGCTATGTGTATGATCGGGTGGGATTAAGAACATAAGAAGAGCCTTGCTGGATCAGGCCAAAGGCCCATCTAGTCCAGCTTCCTGTATCTCACAGCGGCCCCACCAGATGCGTTTGGGAGCGCATGAGACTAGATATCTGTCTTCTGATACCACTCTCCTGCATCTGGCCCTTGAAGTAACCCGGTTTTAAGCCTGGAGATGACACCTCTCCCTCATGGTTTGTAACCTGTGATGGACTTTTCCTCCAGGGATCTGTCCAATCCCCTTTTGAAGGCATCCAGGCCAGATGCCATCACCACAACCTGTGGCAGGGAGTTCCACAGACTAACACCACAGTGGGTGAATATATATTTCCTTCTGTCTGTTCTTACTGTCCCAGCCATCAATTTGAGTGTATGTCCCCTAGTTCTGGTATTTTGTGAGAGGGAGAAGAGCGTCCCTGTGTCCACTTTACTCATACCCTGCATTATTTTGTGCGTCTCAATCGTATCCCTCCTCAGGTGCCTTTCAGACTGAAGAGCCCCAAATGTTTTAGCCTTTCCTCATAAGGGAGGTGCCCCAGCCCAGTAATCATTTTAGTCGTTCTCTTCTGCACCTTTTCCAGTTCTACCGTGTCTTTCTTGAGATGCGGTGACCAGAATTGTGCACAATACTCCAGTTGCGGCCTTACTATTGTTTTGTATAATGGCATTTTAATGTTGGCTGTTTTATTTTCAATCCCCTTTTTGATATAGCACAGCTCCTTGAGGATTCTTTAGGTCTCACAATCCCGAATAACTTCCAGATTGTCTCTAACTTGTCAGAGCACCTTCTCCCACCAAGAACTGCCCGAGTCATTTGGTCTTCTTTTAGGTCAGGGATGACAAACCTTTTAGAGGCCAAGTGCGCAAACTGCAATTCAAAACCCACTAAGTCCCGATACAGCCATTTAACCTGAATACCGGTGGCCACGAAGGGGCCATGTCGGGTGCCCACAGAAAGGGCTCCGAGGGCCACCTTTGGCACCCATGCCTAGGTTTGCAAACACTGTCCTAGGCCATGCAAACTGAAGGTCCCAACCCCAAGGAATGTCCAGAACCACCTTCTATTTATTTATTTATTTATTTATTTATTTATTTATTTATTTATTTATTTATTTATTTATACCCCGCCCATCTTCCCGTAGGAACTCTGGGCGGCTTACAATGGTTAACAAACAACTAAAGCAAAGTGAAAAACAGGAACAACAGTGAAAAACATACAACAATAACACAGCAATATTGACAAATTCTAGACCGTTGCCCCTCGTTTGCCCCTCGTTTATGGAACCAACTGCCCTGTGACATCCCCACAACTTCTTCATTGGGGAATATTCAAACAAATAGTGAAAACATGTTCCTATCATGCAGGCCTTTCCCGAATCTTGATTCCAATTTCATGGAAACATCACATCAAGATTTAATCTGCCTCTGCCTTTCCAATTATTGTCTGATTCCCCTGCTGGTTCTTTTTGATCGCTTATTTTGATTGTGACATTTGTTGCTGCTTATTTTCTTTTATATTTATTTTACTGTGTTGCAGCATGTTATGTTGCTTTATTTAATTCTTATGTCACCTCTGTTGTATTTTCATTGTCGTACACTGCGCAGAGTAACCTAGTAGCTAGAAGAGTGGAATAGAAATCTAATAGAAAGTTCTGAACTCATTATGTGAGGCAGAGATAACAAATTAGATCCTCTCTGGTTGCTTGTGCAGTTTTTCCCAAATATACTGTCAACAAAAGTCCTGTTTGTAGGCAGGCCCAGTATCTGTTTCTCCATAGGATGCTAAGTACGCGCCCAGCCAGGTCAACAATTATGAGCTGATTGCTGGCAATGACACATCCAGCCCCTTTGATGCCATGGCCTTTACAACCTGGTGATACTTATCATATCTTTTCAGTTCATGGAAGAGTTCCTATCTACCCACTGATTATAACATGACCTAAGTGGAGTGTCTGTGTTGAGGAGTTGTGTGTGCTCCTGAAGGTCTACTTCTGGAAAGAGTCTTGTCTCTCAATTCCTGCTGGAGAGCTTCTGGACATCATTTCGCTGGGCACCGTGGTGGCTACAGCATCGGGCACCATAGTGAGATGGTTGTGTTGCCTGTGGAGTTCACGGAGGCATGGGGTTGGGCCTAGTGGCAAGTGTGTGTGTGTGTGTGTGTGTGTGGGTGGGTGGGTGTGTGTGTGCGTGCGTGCGTGTGGGCGTGTGTGCGTGCGTGCGTGCATGATATTTCTGCCTGTCTCTCTGCATGCTTTTCCATCCATGCAAATTGATTACACAAAATAACCAGCATCCTTATGCCACCTGGGAATAGTTAACCAAAATCATCTTTTTCTTGGCCTCCACATCCTTGATGAAACATCAGGTGAAAATGAAAATAGGCCTTTGGTCTTTCTTTTCTTTTCTTTTCTTTTCTTTTTTTTTCTTTCTTTCTTTCTTTCTTTCTTTCTTTCTTTCTTTCTTTCTTTCTTTCTTTCAACACTAATGCCACCATGCAAACTTCCGTTTTGACATTTTTGTCAGGGAAAACACACTCCTTCATGTTGGCGTTAATGACATTTTTCCTTGTGAAACTGTTCAGGTTTTGATATATTTATAATGAATATACTTTCAGAGAGCCTCGCTGTTCTCATTAGCGAGGGTAACCTTCCTCTCCTTACATGGATGGGAAAAATATGGGGTAATTAGAGAGTTTAGTACTAAGAAGTTGCTGTGAAATTATCATATTTGAGTATATTAGTACATGTTTTTTTTTGGGGGGAGTCTATTGGCTGTTGATATCGTTCCCATCTGCTAAGTTGTCTCTTATTTTGGAGTCCACTAATTTATTAGGTTTTATAAAGTTTTCCCTCAGTCTTCTCTTTATTCCCACCCACCCCCTTCTCCTTTGCCATGTTCATCGAACACAAATAGACTGTCCACGTTTCTGCAGAAATGACCTGGGACCTCTCCGCTCAGTTTTCTTGTTGAAGTCTCATTGGAATGTACCTGCAAGTAAAGATAATTGGGCTTCAGAGTTTGCAAGCAACTCCTATCATTAGGGAGGCTGAGTTGTGTGTTGTCCTGTACATCATTATCTGAAATATTTTTCTTAAAAAAATTCTCAACAAGTGCCACACTGTTCCTTAGCTGGTTCACTTGCTACTCTAAAACACATTGGAACATTAATTAATTAATTTAAAAAAGATACAAGATGAGGCAAATATTGAAATCTCTATTTCCCTCATTCTTGCAGAGAAGAACAAACATTTCAATTTTTTTTCCTGCTTGGTTGAAACTATTAGAGAGTTTTGTTTGGGGTTTTTATTTATTTATTTATTTATTTATTTATTTATTTATTTATTTATTTATTTATTATTATTATTATTATTATTATTATTATTATTATTATTATTATTATTATTATTATTATTAAACCATACAGCTATCTATGCTGGATTTTATATTACCAATCACTAGTCGAACGCTTCCCAAGCGTTTAGGACTCAGTGATGTATCGGCAAATTATGCAAGCAGATCCCAGTAAGGTGGCTTTCTGCATCTGACTGATAGTGACTTTGTCAACTCCAATTTCTTCTAAATACTTGCTTAGCTCTTTAGGCACCGCACCCAGCGTGCCGATTACCACTGGGACCACCTGTACCGGTTTATGCCAGAGTCTCTGAAGTTCAATTTTCAGATCCTGATATTGGCTAATCTTTTCAAGTTGTTTCTCGGTGACTCTACTATCACCTGGTATAGCAACATCCATGATCCGCACTTTTTTCTTCTCCACAATCACAGTATCTGGGTTATTATGCTCCAAAACCCTGTCTGTCTATATTCGGAAGTCCCAAAGTAATTTTGCATGCTCGTTTCCAATCACTTTTTCAGGCTTATGATCCCTATTATTATTATTATTATTATTATTATTATTATTATTATTATTATTATTATTATTATTATTATTATTATTATTATTATTATTATTTAACCACACAGCTATCTAGGCTGGATTTTATATTACCAATCACTAGTCGAACGCTTCCCAAGCATTTAGGACTCAGTGATGTATCGGCGAATTATGCGAGCAGATCCCAGTTATTATTATTATTATTATTATTATTATTATTATTATTATTATTATTATTATTATTATTATTATTATTATGTGTTTTTACATTGTGTTTTTTTCTCTTTTTGTATTTTTGTATTTCAGGACCTATTGTTTTTACAAAAAACCCACAAAAACACAGGGTCAGCCTGCAGTGGCAACCGGGCCATTTTTAAAGGGGTCCAGCCGAGCTGTCATCAGCTGGATCCCTCTAAAAATGGCTCCCTAGCACCAAATCTGGTGCCTCTAGGACCCAGCGGAGACACCTCCTGCCCACCTTCCAGTTGAGAGGAGGGCCCAGAAGCTGGGGCTGTGAGGAGGAGGCAGGGAGCGCCAGAATACGGACCCCCCTATTCCTCTCCCCTTTTGGGCTCCGGCAGTGGCGGCGGCAGGAGAGGTTCCTTTTCTGCCAGGCAGCCCTCCTCCTCCTCCTCCTCCTCCTCCTCCTCCTCCTCCTGGGTGGCAGTGGTGATGGCTCATTGCAAGCCCAGCAGGTAAGGGAGCCATTTTACAGTGAAATGAAACTGTTTGTTTAAACCAGGGCAGTTCAACGTTGAACAGGCCAAGGTCTACTTTTTCCAGCCCAAAGTGCCTGAGGGCTACTACATTAAAACCTCTACTTACGAATTTTATCTGTTCCGAGTACATGCTCATAAATAAACACTTTTGTAAGTAGAGCAGCAGTTTCCCATAGGAATGCATTGAAAACCAATAAATCTGTTCTGGAGGGAACAGATTTCAATGCGCCATGGCCTTTGAACTGCCCCGCTTGGCTGAGACAGTGGGTTGGCAGACCAGAACTTTGCTGGGGCAGTGGTGGTCCTTGGGATGGGGGAGGGAGGGGTGGAGAACTTATCCCCTCACTTTTTACATTGATGGCTAGCGGGCTACTTTTGAACCGTCCGTGAGCTACCGGTAACCTGCGGTCTACCTGTTGCGCAGGCCTGGTCTAAACAACAACAAAAAAAAAAACCCACCACCATTTCATTTTGTCTGCAAGAAAATGCTGCTTCCTCGTTGGGTTTCAATTTATCTCATTTCATTAGCCAACGAAACGACGAAACAGCATTTCATTTTCCATTTTGTGCCCATCCCTGGTCTTGACCCTTGAGGAATCCAGATCGTGAAGGAGGAAGTATGGCAGGGTGCCCTTTCTGTCTCTGTGGCATTAAAGAGCTGACCCCAGCAGCTGCCCGAAAGGCAATGTCCAGTGCTCAGCTGCACAACGGGAAGCGGTGAACTAAGCACCACACCTTGTCCGCTCTTACTCTATCCCGCTACCTCCCCTGTCATTTCACATTGCCCAGAGAAACACTGCCAGGAACGAGTACTCCTTGTTCTTCTTATTAGGCTTTATTATCATAACTGCTTATTATATTGGCCATTATGTTAATGAATTAGAACAACAGAGCTAAAATGTTTGTTGTGGTATAACGCTCATTAATCTGTGAGCGGCGCTCCCTACACTCTGAAGGTTGAGGAACGGGGTTGCAGGGATATTACCAATTAAGTCCTATATGAACACGCAATTAGGCTAGGAGGGCATGCTCAATTTGCATTGCTTTATGGCCAAGGACGAGAGCGCACTTGGAGAGTGGCAGCCACATGCCGTAGCATCCGTAACCCCCCACCCCCACCCATAGCACTGTCAGTTCCACAGAAAGTCACAGTGGCATCACATACGAAGGGAAAGTGAACCAGCCCGGGCCAACTTAAGGCCAACCCCTAAGATCCGCTGGCAACTTAAATTTGGACCAGAGATCTTTAGGGTTTGCTCCTCTTGCTGTGTTCCCACCCCTCCACACTCCCTTGCTCCTGTCTGCATGAGGGGAGGGAGAAAAGAATGCAGGCTCACCTCCGCTCTGCTGTCGGGAGCTGCTCTGGGAAGCATTCCAGTCTCTTAAAGGGGCGGGGGGCAGAAAACAAACAAACACAGGGCGAGGAGAGCCCAGCACTCACTACTTTGCAATCCGCATCAGAAATTTTTCAGCTTCGGAGACCACGTACTTGGAAAATGCACTGGGACACGCTTAGGTGGGCGTGGTCATACTTAATATTTTTTAATGTCCAGAGCTGGTGGGAAAACAATTTTAAGCTCCACATCTGGGAGCCTTTTGCCTCGGATTTTAGGGGTCGTGTAAAAGCGTACCTAGAAGTGGGACACAAAGTCATTTTTGAAACTGCCCTCCCATTGTCCGTTAGTCGGCAGAGAAGTTCAGCAGGGTCATTTCCCTGAAAGATCTTGAGAGGGTTCGGTGAGGTTTTCTTCAAATGTTTTCTTCCATTTCCTGGTGAGAGAGACAATTTCCCTCCTCCTCCTCCAACATCCTAATATGAAAATACTGTATTTAACCTTCCAGTCTTAAATCCAAATGCCCTTGAGGTCTCTTCCAACTCTATGGTTCTACGATTCTATGATTCTACGTCAAAAGTATAGCAGGGGTGTCCAGACATTGGCCCTCCAGATGTTTTGGACCACGACTCCCAGGATTCTGAGTCTATATTGCCAGTGACAGAGGACTGTGGGAGTTGTGGTCCAGAACATCTGAAGGGCTGAAGTTTGGACACCACTGAGGGAATCATAGAACAATGGAATTGGAAGGAGTTTATAAGGCCATCAAATCCAACTCCTTGCCCAGTATAGGAATCCAAATCTCAGCAGCTCTGACAGATGGTCAGAGCTGAACTAGGAGACATCAATTCAAACTGAGGGTTGGGAGAGTGAGAACAGACAAAAGAAAACATTTTTTTTAACCCAGCATGTTGTTAATCTGTGGAACTCCCTGCCACAGGATGTGGTAATGGCATCTGGCCAGAACTAGGGGACATCCACTCAAACTGAGGGTTGGGAGAGTGAGAACAGACAAAAGAAAACATTTTTTTTTATCCAGTATGTTGTTAGTCTGTGGAACTCACTGCCATGGGAGGTGGTGGTGGCATCTGGCCTGGATGCCTTCAAAAGGGGATTGGACAGATTCCTGGAGGGAAAGTCCATCACAGGTTACAAACCATGATGGAGATGTGTCATCTCCAGGCTTAAAACCAGGGTACTTCAAGGGCCAGATGCAGGGGAGTACTATCAGGAGACAGCTAGCTAGTCTTGTGCACTCCCAGATGCATCTGGTGGGGCCACTGTGAGATACAGGAAGCTGGACTCGATGGGCCTTTGGCCTGATCCAGCATGGCTCTTCTTATGTTCTTATGTCCAATTCCATCTTGAATGCCTCCAGCCTTGCAGCACTCCTGAGGTCATAGTTTCCTTTGTTGCGCTGCTCTAGCAGTTAAGAAGTATTTTCCTGATCTTCAGCCTAAATCTAGCTTCTTGTAGCTTGAGCCCATGAGTACATGTTCTGCACTCTGGGATGACTGATAACAGATCCTGCCCTTCCTCTAAACATGCCCAGTGGTTTCAGTCTTGGTTTCCAGTCCCCTTGATCATCCTTGTCACCCTCCTCTGAAAGGGAAAGGCCTCAGATCACAACTAAAAGATGCCAATTGTCAAAAGAGAGAGCCATTTCCTAGATATAAGAGCTCACCAGGCTCATTGTATGAGAATCAGGAATGGGTGGATCTGTTCATTTGAGGTGCCGTAATGTTAGCAGTTCATCACCCACTGACATATTTTGTCCTGTTTCCGCGTCAGTTCACTGGGTTCTTTTATGGCAGCATAAATATGTGCACACTGTTTTATGGTCAATTTTGCTGAATATACAGGCTTCTAGAAAGCAGCGTCCCTCCGTATGTGCCCCTAAGTACGGCAGGTTTTTAAAGCATGCCGTTTGTATGTAAATTTTCCTAATATACATATATCTGTATACATTTTTTAGGGATAGAAATATTACTTGCCTCATTTTCATGCACTAGAAAGAGAATTTGCAAGATTATTCTCCTTTCAAGACAGCAACATTTTGGCCTGTTACACAAATCTTTGAGAGCTGCTGCCATGTAGCATGAATGTCCAAAAATCTGAAGCCTATAATAGGTTGTTCATACCTCTCTGAGCAATCAGCCACTTTTTCTTGGTTTGCTGTGTGTCCTTTTTTTGATGATGATGATGATGATGATGATGATGATGATGATGATGATGATGATGATGATGATGATGATGATGACGACGACGACGACGGCGGTGGCGGCGGCGGCGGCAACGACATTAGAATTCTTCACACTGTTAGTGCTATTGGAGGATGACAGAAACCCTCACTTGGAACAGTGAGAAACATAGTTCCATCCCATTTCATGCTTTGATTTCAGAAATACAAATGTGGTCAGTTTGTATTAAAATAGGAATTAAATTAATTTCTGCCCCCAAACCTACTAAGAATTGACACACAATGTGAAACAGAAAACATGGTGACACTGAAGAGAGCGAGAATATATTTGGTGAGGGTATGTCACAAGGTTATAACACAAGGACTTTCTTACTCATTCATACACACCCATAAGTATTTGATCACATCAAATAAGCTGTATTGTTGTTGCTTTTTCTATGCTTATTTACTTCCAGAGGATGGGTTGTATTTACCTTTCAACAGAACATTGCTAAGGCGGAAAAACAGCCATTTAATCAATAAAATAACAGTCACAAAATCAATAAAACAATCAAATAACAATCATAAACTATAAAGTCAGTTAAATAAAAATACTAGGCAGCAGGAGCACAACGTAACGGACATCCTATCATGCATATTCAGAAGCAGATGTAAAGACAATGATTTTGAAGGCCCTCCTGCCCAGAGCAAGCTCAAGTCTTTGGTCTGGTTGATTTATGAAACAAATATGTTTTCCAATTCCGGGGGGCATGGCTGGCACTTCCTGAAGAAACTCCGGGCAGTGAACAAAGCGGGCAAGACAGACCCAAAAGAAGCAATACAACAATAAACAAAGTAAAATGATAAATAAAAAAAGAAAATATTTATTTATTTTATTTATTTATATAGCTTGTATGCCACCCACTACCCAAAGGTCTCCGGGCGGCTCACAATCAAAACAATTAAAACATCAAAATACAATAAAATTAGAACAATAAAAACCAGTAAATACAATAAATACAGTACATTAAAAGCACACCACTAAAAATTGCCATCAGGTCCCACAATCATTAGTTAAAAACTTTTGGAATAGGAAGGTTTTTACCTGGCACCCGGTGTAGTCTCATTTGGGAGGGCATTCCAAAGTCTGGGGGCAGTTGCTGAAAAAGCCCTATTCCTGCAAACCATCCCCTTCACCTCCTTAAGGGATGGCTCTTTCAGGAGGGCTCTCTGACTAGATCTTAGTTGCCGGGTAGGTTCATATGGAAGGAGGCGGTCCTTCAGGTATCTAGGTCCTAAGCCGTTTAGGGCTTTATATGTCAAAACAAGCACTTCAGGGTAGCTCCCCCTTTTATAACTACTGACCATTTTGTTTCACATTTTACCCTGTATCCTTAATCTTGTCTGTTGCCACCATCTTGATTTTTAGATATGTTGTTTTGTTTATATAGATACATCTTATTTCATATCTTTGGTTTGGGTCTGCTTTGGCTTTTCTAGATGGCGAGGCTGTAAGATATAACGACTGCATGATGAATAATAAATACAGTTAGGTGGGGTTTTTTTTTTAACTTCCTCTGTCAGGATCCTATGGCTCATGGCCAAGCTGAGTGGAGGAGGCTGAGAACCAGAGCTGGATTTAAAAAAAAATGAATTTGAGTTCAGAACTGCTGGATAGCTGATTGGTTTCAGCATCTGAGGCAGAGCCAGAGGCCAGGATTTCAATTCTTCCCTGAGCGTTCTTGACAGGAGCTGGACTCAATGGTTCACAGGGTCACTTCCAGCTCTGCAGTTCAAAGATGATGATGATGATGATGATGATGATGATGATGATGATGATGATGATGATGATGATGATGATGATGATGATGATAGCAAGTGCTAAGGCCTTCCACAGAGTGTTATTTTTTTCCATGTACCAGCCATCTAGCTGGGAAGTGAAAAAGGTGCAAAAGAGAACAACTCAATTTGGATTCCCATGAACTGCTGGGAACTGCCTGCATTAAATGTTTGCATTTTCTGGCCATTACTTGACAGGCCAAAGAGGAATCGTGATCTCTTTGAAGCCAATCCATCTTTACCCGTTATGCCTCTTTGGCTTTTTTTTGTCAATTCTAACTTTGCCAAAAAGTTCAGCTAGATCCAACTGCTGAACGGTTGACCTGTCAGGCAGCCGTCAGTCTGGCTTGGTCTGATAGGTGATTTGCTTGGGAATTGGGCAAGGCAAGCAGAAAGCAGAAGGTGGGCAGTATATATCGGGAACACTTGGGTTTAAAGCACATCTGTCTGAAGAATTGGCAAGATGAGCTTAGAAATAGATCAATATTTCCCAACCTTGGGTTCCCAGATGTTCATTGACCACAAATCCCAGAAGCCTTCCCCACTCGCTGTGCTGACCAGGATTCCTGGGAGTTGCGATCCAAGAATGTCTGGGGACCCAAGTATGAAGCAGCAGGTGGGCGTTCATATACTTCTGAAGGACTTTCTGTTTAATGACATCTTCATATATAAACATTGAGCTTTGTGCAGCAAATCTGTCCCAGTTCCTCTGGATTAAATTGTGTCTCCATGAATGTGATGCCATCCCTACTAGGAGGAGATTTCTGGTCTTTTCACAGCTTCCTGCTTTGAGCCAAATGGCTCACCTGCATCCCATCAAAAACCAGACTCATTGCAGATGAGCTGGGCAACCCCAGGAATGAAGCAGGAACTGTTTCATCACCAGAAATCTGTCCCCTTTTTTCACATCATCATATTTTATGCAGTCTTAATTTACTCAAGGTTTTGGCCACTGCCACACAAGGTGGAAAGAAGCAGAAAGACATAAGAGCATAAGAGAAGAGACATGCTGGATCAGGCCAAAGGCCCATCTAGTCCAGCATCCTGTATCTCACAAGTGGCCCCACCAAATGCCTTTGGGAGCACATAAGACTATATCTCTGGCTCCTGAGCCCACTCCCCTGCATCTGGCCCTTGAAGTATATTGGTTTTAAGCCTGGAGATGACACATCTCCATTGTGGTTTGTAACCTGTGATGGACTTTTCCTCCAGGAATCTGTCCAGTCCCCTTTGGAAGGCATCCAGGCCAGATGCCATCACCACATCCTGTGGCAGGGAGTTCCACAGACTAACAACGCACTGGGTGAATTAAAAAAAATTATCTGTTCTTACTCTCCCATCCCTCAATTTGAGTGGATGTCCCCTAGTTCTGGTATTTTGTGAGAGGGAGAAGTGTGTCCCTCTATCCACTTGACTCATGCCCTGCATTATTTTGTACGTCTCAATCATCTCCCCCTCAGGCACTTTTTTCCAGACCAAAGAGCCCCAAATGTTTTAGCCTTTCCTCATAAGGGAGGTGCCCCAGCCCAGTAATCATTTTAGTCGCTCTCTGTTCTTTTGTTGCTTTTGCAAAGCACTGGAAGAGGAGGGCTGGAACCAGGTATGCCCTTCACATCATCTGTATCATACCTTCTTCCACTACCCTAATTTTTGAAGCAACCATCAGATGCTTTGGTCCAGAATGTGAGTCACCAAGATGCTCTTTTGCCCTGCATTGTTGAGGGTCTGTTGTTTCAACTGGGTAGGTGGAGAGTCATTGAAGCATCCTGTTCTTTGACCTGCCGTTTGGAGTAGTACACAACAGAGGTTTACCCATATGGAAGACTGTCAGTCCCCACCTGGAGCCAGTTGCCAGAAGTTTGGCATGCTGTAAACTTCTGCAACGTTGTCCTCAAGATTGCACCCTTAGTCACCTTCAGTCCAGCGGGGAGGGTGTGGGTGGGCTGTCTCCTAAAGGACAAAAAGGGTCAGCCCATCATCACTCCATCACTTTGGTACAGCTGCAGCACTGGGGGAGGGAGGGAGGGAGGGAGCTAATTATGACTGATAAATAGAGGGCTCCTGTTGTTAGCAATGTCATTGCACTCACCTTTTTCACAGTCCCCCTCTTTCCAGCTGTGTAATTAATTAGTGCATTGCAAGTGCTTCGTTTTCCGTGATCTACAGGTTGACCTTGCACCTTCGTGTGCTTGTCCCGGATTGTTATCACAGGAGTCTTTGTCCCTTCTGCGCATCGACGGGGTGGCACCGTAGACCGTTCCATTGTCTGCCTTTGGACGAGCCTTTAAACCATTGTCAAACTGTGCAATGCAACTTCAAACTGTGCAATTCAACGCCAGTCTTGGCAGAGCAAAGCTTTCTTTCCCCTTGGTCCTATGGCTTCACTAGAACTGCCTAAGTTTCCTATGGACACCCCGATGCAACCTTGCAGGTTTTCCCATGCCAACCCTCTCTCTGTGCAGTTTTCCATTTCCCTTCCCATGCTATGACATCGTAGAAGTTTCCCCCTTGGTTTCTAAGGCTGTATGTTAGAGAAAGGGAGGAACTTGGGCTGTCTTGATTGGTGTTGTGTCCTTAGTGTAACCCTTGAACTGCCTTGAAGTTTGGAGTATATGAATAAATAGAAAGGAAGGCTCCAAACTTACCTTAGCTCCAGCTGGACAGAGACTGATCAAGCTCTCAAGCACAGACAATGGGAGACAGGTGTGGGATGTGGGAGCTTGAGGCAGGAGAACAACCAAAGGGCAGGATTCTGGCCTATCCCATTGGGGGCCAGCAGGCTGTTTAAACCATCCAATAGCCAGCCACGGGGATATCCTGGGAGTGTATATAAACAGGGCTTTGGGCCATTTTAGCAGTTGTTTTTATCCCTATGCAACCTGTGTTTGTGTCATGGAATAAAGAGCAGAATTTTCACTTTGGGTGTCGCCTGGTTTCATCAGACCTGCTCTATAACAATTGGAAAGATGGTGGCTTCAGTTCTTATTTTAATTTCACAACAATCTCCTGGGAGGGACACTGGACCAGCATTTAGAACAGTGACTCCTAACTGTGAGTGAGTCCCCAGATGTTCTTGGACTGTGCTGGCCAGGATTTCTGGGAGTTGTAGTCCATGAACATCAAGAAACCTGAGGTTGGGAACCACCAGTTTATAGTGATTCTGTTGAAGGTTTTGGCAGTGGGGAAGAGAGAAATGTATTGGCACAACAGAGCTTGTGGGGTAGGTGAGCTGTCAGTCAGTTTTTAAGGCCACCTTGCATGCCCTACTGGAAGAATCTGGATATCAATCCTTACTTGTCTTATTTTCACATGCCTGGAGGTGGAGGAGATTTTTGCAAACTTATTGTCCTTATCCCTAGTGAGAACAACACATTTTGTTGCGCTGCCAACAAAGTGAACTGAGGAGATTTTAAATTTTGTGCAATTCAAGCAAAACATAATTGTCTTTTAGAGTCAACAATGAATCCTAGCCCGAAACAAGCATGGTGGCTGGCTTGTTGTGTGGTATTGGAAGCCCTAGAAGGGAGGTTGGCATCCCTTGTAGCAATCAGCCATTACTCCGTGCTTGCTGTTGCCATGCAGGTGTGCACTTTGCTTCTTGAAGGGAAGGATGTCAGTTTCAAGCAGATGGTGCACCTTGTGAAAGCCTATATTGCCTAAATGCCTACATGAGAAACCAAATCAACAGCCTTGGTCTAACTGGCACCTGGCGGGAAAGTGTCTTCATGTTCATTGTACATGCATACATACCTACAAAGTGGTACTTTGTATAAAGGAATTAATTCGTTCCAAATGAAATTATGTTAAATAAATTTCCTTGATACAAATTTCCCATAGGAATGCATTGAAAACAGAGTAATCCCTAATTGTGACCATTTTTATGTTGTATGGATTCACCCCATAGGCGATTCTGTTAAGCAAATTTCCCCTATCTCTGGAATTATTTATGTTGTACAGATTTTATGTTATACAAACTGTTTATTAAAAGAGGGTCCAATATCTATCTATCTATCTATCTATCTATCTATCTATCTATCTATCTATCTACACACACATACAGTGGTACCTTGTATAAAGGAATTAATTCATTCCAAATGAAATTCTGTTAGGCAAATTTTCCTTTAAACAATTTTCCCATAGGAATGCATTGAAAATGGAGTAATCCCGAATCTTGACCATTTTTATGTTGTACGGATTTGCCCCATAGGCGACTCTGTTAAGCAAATTTCCCCTATCTTCGGAATTTTTTATGTTGTACAGATTTTTTACTATACAAACCATTTGTTATACGAGGGTCCACTGTGTATGTATATATAACAAAATATGAAACGTTTATTAGTTTAAATATATATATTCAGTATCAGGATAGCTTTAGCTGATGATAACTTGTTTTAATACAATCATGGATTCTTATAATAATGCATTTATGTTATAAACCAGACCCTTTTCAGTGGCAGGATCTCACACCTGACCAACTGACAAAATACCCTGACTCTCTGATAACTGAACTTCAACTCCACTGCTCTCAACTGAACTCAACTCAACTGTACTGAACTCAAACTCAAACTGAAATGTCCAGCACTTAATAGGGTTCCATATCTAACATTCTAGGCCCCTCCCACCAGCTTGGTGATTGGCTATTCAAAACAGACACATGAATATTCAAGCCAGGTTTCCCTTTTCATCACATACCTTCCCCCCTTAATTCATTAATTTTAAGAGGGTAAAGTTTCCAATCAGTTTGCCCACTGAAAATTAAATTCCAGCAGGGAAGTTATCTTATTGGGATTGAGCATTGCATGTTGAGATGACCAAAGACAATGAGGGCAATGGATTTTGTGAGTCTTCTTTGTTCAACAACCCTATTAGTTTTTTTTTTTACCTCCATTATTGGCAGGGGGTGCTTGTCTTATTTGGGGAAAAAAAATTCCGTCAGCTCCAGTCTGCTGAGTTGATTCTGTGCTGCAAATTTAAAATTTAAAAAGGATCTTGATAACCCCTAGCGGGTACAGAGGAGGACAACCAGGATGGTTGAAGGTCTGGAAGATATGTCTTATGAGGAACGGCTTAGGGAACTGGGAATGTTTAGCCTTTCAAAAAGAAGGCTAAGGGGGATATGATAGCTATGTTTAAATATTTGAAAGGATGTCATATCGAAGAGGGGACTGGTTTGTTTCCCATGGCTTCAGAGACTAGGACTCAGGGCAATGGTTTCAAACTACAGGAAAAAAGATTGCATTTGAACATTAGGAAGAACTTGCTATTTGGCAGTGGAAGATGCTGCCCCAAAGGAGGGTGGTGGAGTCTCCTTCTTTGGAGGTTTTTAAGGAGAGGCTGGATGGCCATCTGTCGAGAGTCCTGTGATGGGGTTCCTGCATGGCAGGGCTGGGGGGGGTGGACTGGATGGCTCTTGAGGTCTCTTCCAGCTCTTCTGTGATTCTATGATTCTATGAAATGAGAGATGGAACCACTTCAAGAGCTGGCATTTTGGGCATGGATCAATAGGCAGATGAAAAAGACACACTCAGAGCTCGGATCAGTCTCCCTCTCAGTGCTCTTGAAACCAAGTTTGCCATACTTCTGTGCCTTGTGTCTTGTGGAGGGCTTTCCGTCTGCCTAAAGCAGGCACTGGCAGGAGCAAATTAAAACTCCTGGCTGTCCCCATAACGGCTCCCATGCCAAGGCAGAAATCCCATATGAGTTCTCCGTCTCTCCTCCCCCTTCTCCAGCCCTTCCCTCCTTCCAGAGAGCAAACAGCAAAGCCCTGGAAGGATATTAATGTGCAAATTAGTGCAACCTGACTCGTTCCAGATTGCTACTTAGGATTTGCATATTAATAAATGGGATTTTTTCCCCCACTGACAGCATTTAGTGGATCAAGAAGGGCAGAGATCAGAAGGGAGGGATCAACATTTTTAAGTGTTTCCCTCTTCATTCCTTTTAACTTCTCCTCTGCCCTCTGTGATAGATCTTCATCTGCTCATATGGTATTCATAGTCGTATGCCAATTCCCTGGTGCAGCTGCCCATAGCTTGTAGCCTGGCATCTGAAATTTCAGATGACTGCTGGTGGGGAGGCAGGCATCCAGATTCCAGGACCCCATCTTTAGTATATCTCCTATGGTTGTACTGCTGTACAGTTTTCTCTGCTTTGTTTTTAGCTGCCTTGCATCTATATTGTTAAAAAAGCAAAGAAAAACAAAGTGGGGGTGGGGAAATAATATGTATAAAATACAGTAGGACCCCCGTATCCACTAATTCATTATCCACTGATTCAGTTATCCACGGTTGGCAGATGAAAAATTAAATAAATAATTCTGCAGCCACAAAGCAAGCTACTGTCTCAAAACTGCAGCCGTAAAGCAAGCTACTGTCACAAAACAACAGTTTTGGGGATTTTTTGGTGTTCTGTCTTATCCACAATTTTCATTATCCACGGAAAGGTTTGGAACCAATCCCCAGCAGATACCGGGGTCCTACTGCAATAATAACTGCTGGATAGCTCAGTGACTGAGGCATCTCAGAGGATGGGAGTTCAATTCCCCACAAGGCCTCCTTGACACGGGCTGGCCTCAGTGATTGGTATGGTCTCTTCCAGCTCAGTTATACAATTTTATTGTATTATAATTTAAATATCCCTGGCTAATTTATGGGAGTAACCTAGATGCCCAGCACATCCGATCTCGCTTGCTTTCGGAAGCTAAGCAGGGTCGGCTGTGGTTAGTACTTGGATGGGTGACCACCAGGGAAAACCAGGTGCTGTAGGTGCCTGGAGTAGGAACTGGCAAGAAAACTCCATGGACATGGAGTCACGTAGAGTCGGTCACAACTGTAACGACACAACACACACACACACAATGTATGGGAAGAGGTATGATAGGAAGTATTATTGCATCTCCTTGGGAATGAAACATGTTTTATCTGTGGCGATCGATCCGTTTTTAAATCAAGAGCATTTTCATTGGTTGTAATAGCTGATGTCCTGGAGGAAAATTTCATCACAGGTCACAAACCATGGTGGAGATGTGCAATCACCAGGCTTAAAACCGGGGTACTTCAAGGGCCAGATGCAGGGGAGTGGTATCAGGAGACAGATATCTAGTCTCTTGTACTCCCTGAGGCATTTGGTGGGAAGCTGGACTCGATGGGCCTTTGGCCTGATCCAGCAGGGCTCTTCTTAGGTTCTTATATTCTCATGTCCCATAGAACTTCCCTTGGCTGGTCACACCAAACTGTGTCTAAATGTAGTTGACATAGTAGTTATACAAGAAAGCAAAAAGTGCCGAGAAGAAATTGCAGCTGCAACCAGGATGTTGGAGGTGGCGGGCATCTCCCTGAGGGCATCCGGATCCAGAAGAAATTGCAGCTGATCAACAACAACGTGGCAGGATGTTGGGTAGCAATGCTTTCTCCGTCTCCAATGGGAGCTTTTCTGTGGAACAGTCCCTCTCTTGGAATTCTTTAAAAAAAAGCCCCTGGGGTTCATTCACAGCCCTGTTTTAGGATAACTTGGACAAGTGTCTAGAAGACTCATGGACTCCCCGTGTTCCAGCAAGGACACGGAGGTCCTGTCTAGGCATAAGGTCTCTGCACTGAGATACGAAGGAAATCTCAGCTACATAAGCGGAAGCCAATCATACATAACAGCAGCATTAAAGATATATTCCCTGTCTGAGTTAATTACTTGTCACATCCATCTTGAAAAGAGGGGACTGGCAGACAGCCAGGGTGTTTCATGTTGGGAATCTCCCTGGGTTGTGTTCATCTAGTCACACCAGTAGGTGTATTGAGGGGTGGGGGTGGGGGTTGGGGGCTGGTGTCTTTTGGCCCCCATTAAATTTGTCATTGTGATTTGCCATTATTTTGCTTTTCCTTTACAAAAGGGGTCAGAGAGAAGCACACCTCCATCCACACTCGGCTATGTCATAGAATCATAGAATCATAGAATCATAGAGTTGGAAGAGACCTCAAGGGCCATCCAGTCCAACCCCCTGCCATGCAGGAACCCCATCACAATATTTCCGACAGATGGCCATCCAGCCTCTGCTTAAAAACCTCCAAGGAAGGATACTTCATCACCCTTTGTGGCACCATGGGAGCCACTTCTGCCCCCAACCACACAGTTTGCGAGCATTAACATTGTCACCATGCATGTAAACAGAGAGTGACCAATTGAACCTGAGCAAAGGCTTATATACCGCCCCATACCACTTCAAGTAGTCTCTGGGCAGTTTACAGTTCTTAATTACATTATGCAGGCTACACATTGCACCCTCCTCCACCAGCAAACTGGGTACTGATTTTACCAACTTCAGAAGGATGGAAGGCTGAGTCAACCTTGAGCCTGCTACCTGGGATTGAACCCCAGGTTGTGAGCACAGTTTTACTTGCAGGACAGGCATTTAACCACTGTGCCACAGGGCTCGGCTGTTTTGACCAACAGACAAAAGAATTTTTTTTTTACCCAGCGTGTTGTAAGTCTGTGGAACTCCCTGCTACAGAATGTGGTGATGGCATCTGTCCTGGATGCCTTCAAAAGGGGATTGGAAAGATTCCTGGAAGAAAAGGCCATCACAGGTTACAAACCATGATGGAGATGTGTCATCTCTGGGCTTAAAACCAGGGTATTTCAAGGGTGAGGTGCAGGGGAGTGGTAGCAGGAGACAGATATCTAGTCTCATGCACTCCCGGACACATTTGATGGGGCCACTGTGAGATACAGGAAGCTGGACTAGATGGGCCTTTGGCCTGATCCAGCACAGCTCTTCTTATGATCTTATGTTAACTCCAGAGTTCGTTCTCTGCACAGCCTTCAAGTCAGTGAAATAACTAAACCGACAGCGTCTTCCCAGTGTTTCTCCTCATGACGAAACAGAGCGAAATCCCCAAGGTTTTCTGGCGGGACCTCAGCAGCCTCTGTGCACGGTGCTCTATCTATGCGGTTATGTACATAGCACATTTATGTACACATCCTGTTTAGGAAGGATTATCTTCTTTCCCTGGGCAAGCTCCAAACAAATGCCAAGGATTCCGTCAATACACATGTTTTTGCAAGCAATCCCAGGTTCGACCAGGAGAATGTTTGAGATCTCCACCAAGGAGGCAGGTATGTGTGTGTGTGTGGCGGGGGGAGAGACACCGTCTTGGATTCAAAGGTGAAATTGGGGTGGATGGCAAAAAAACTCTGCTAGTTTTACAGCCCTACAGTGGAGTGTGTGGCTGGGGGATAAGTATGGAAGTGTAGGTTCTGGAGAAAAAAAGTATGGAGAGAACACTTATCTTTGTGAAAATACAGTGGTACCCCGACTTAAAAGCAATTTGACTTAAGCAAAGCAAAAAGCAAAGTGTTCTGCTTATATACCACCCCATACCACTTTAAGTAGTCTCTGGGCGGTTTACAATTTTAATTACAGTGTGCAGGCTACACATTGCCCCCCCTAGCAAGCTGGGTACTCATTTTACCGACCTCGGAAGGATGGAAGACTGAGTGAACCTTGAGCCTGCTACCTGGGATTGAACCCCAGGTTGTGAGCACAGTTTTACCTGCAGTACAGGCATTTAACCACTGCATCACGAGGCTCATGTAAAGAGCAGAAAACGGTTGGCATTTTAACTGCTGCCTTACAAATTTTAGATATGTTCGGCTCGACTTATATTTTTTTCTTTTTTCTTTTTCTTTTTTAACTTATTTTTTTTTCAATTTTTTAGATAGGTACCCCGACTTAAAGAGTAGTTCGACTTAAGGGCATGCATTAGGAATGGATTAAATTCATCAGTGGAGGTACCACTGGATATGGGAAAGTATATCCCATTAGGAGAATTGTTTGCACATTTTGAAAATGGACAGTAAAATTAAGCACGGAAGTGCATATGCCATCATATGTGCTGACAAGGAGGAACCAACGTAAAACGGCTTTCCGAGTAAGTGAGAGAGTTTGGGTGTGTTTTTACCAGCTCCGTTCCCTCCGTGAGATTGAGTCCTAGTTCAGTCACTCTATCTACTCCACCACTCTGTGTATCTGTGTGTTGGGGTGCAGGAAGAGACTCACACATAAAAAATGTAAATGCTTTCATTCAGCAGGTTTTTTTTTAAATGAACCCAATATGGTTGGATAGTGATATAGTTATGTGAGATCACCACAAATGGTCACCAATGTGATGTCATGACCTCCTCTTCCAAGAAGGAAGAAGCTTCCGACATCATCGTTCCTTCTCCCTGGCACTGGCCAATCAGGAGCTGTGCAGGGAAGTGCATCATCCCGCCTCCCAATGTAGTGGAGTGGTAATGGAGTGGTTGATTGCGTTTTGGAGGCTTCCAAACACCAGCTGGGCTCCCGCAGGTTGTTTCAGAACTGGTAGCTTCCTAAAAGAATAACCCATGCTTAATCCAGATTTATAGCTGACATGCTCCTGGGATGTCCATTTCTCTTCAACTCTCTTTGATCATTCAGAAAAAAGGACAATATGGAAGAAGGAAGTGGGCTCTAACCATGGGAGTGCTCTATATATGTGAAGAGCCTAAAGAATGGAATTATGTCCAGAGGCTTGACCCACAGTGCAATATTTTTGGGGAGCATTGCTTTCTTTCTACCTTTCTGGCTTTGTTGGGTGGGAGGAAAGTTAATCTACTTTGCTGTTCATGTATTGAAACCATATGAGGACTTGGATCACATGATTTATGCTTAAGTCACAGCAGTAACTCATTTCAGAGTTTGACGTGGGGGTGTCTAAGACTCAACTCATGACTTGGAATATGCCCACACCTTCCCTTTTTATGGGGGGGGGAGTGGGGAGAGGGAAAGTTTGCTTTTATAGGGACCCAAGCTTGAGACTTGGGACTCTGGACTTGGCACCAAAGACTCACACTTGGGATTTGGACTCAAAGAATTCCCAACATTCCTGATTATTATTTTTTTTAGTGCACTTTATCTGGTCCCTATTCTCTCCCTCCATTGAAGATCCCCAAAAGCATTTCGGAAGATGGTCTAGGTAAGGCTTTGGTCAAGGTGATCTTATGCTCCATGATAACTTTTTTGATGCCCAGATATACCAACACCCCATGATTACTGCAATGCGCTCTACATGGGGCTGCCTTTGAAGATGGTCCGGAGATTGCAACCGGTTCAGAATCGTGCAGCGTGGCTGGTGAGTGGTGGGGCTGCCAGGGATCACATCACGCCGATTCTACGTAACCTGCATTGGTTACCAGTTGCTGTCCGAGCCCAATTCAAAGTGCTTGTTTTGACATATAAAGCCCTAAACGACTTAGGACCTAGATACCTGAAGGACCGCCTTCTTCCATAAGAACCTACCCAGCGATTAAGATCGAGCCAGGGGGGGCTTTTGAAAGAGCCATCCCTCAAGGAGGTGAGAGGGATGGCCTGTAGACACAGGGCCTTCTCGGCAGCTGCCCCCAAGCTATGGAATGCCCTCCCAAGAGAGATCTGCCTGGCAACAACATTGATGACATTTCGGCGCCAGGTAAAAACCTTCCTGTTCCAGAAGGTTTTTAATTGATACAATATAGATTGTGGGTCCGCTGATGACAATTTTAGGATGATGATTTTAAAGAAGGTTTTTATTACTGTTTGATGATTTACTGATATTTTATTTATAACTATTTTAAATTGTTTTAATTCTTTGATTGTAAGCCGCCCAGAGACCTTTGGGTAGTGGGCGGCATATAAGTTGAATAAATAAATAAATAAATAAATAAATAAATAAATAAATAATCAAGGATGATTTTTTTTTTTTTGCATCCTGTGGACATCCTTAAAGCTGGACCCATTCTCCTGGCTTTTCCTCCCCCTAATGGGAAATTTTAAAAAGAAGATGCACTGCCTTTCCTCGTGGCCTCCTTTCTCCTTTCCCACACTTGTCTTTGCTACCAGCCCATTCATCACTTCAGGGGTGTAAATAATTGAAAGGAAGAGTGCATAAAATTAATAGCAGAAAACACCAGCTTTTAAATTCTCATCTGCATTTTCTTTAAAGAAAAAAATACAGCCAAAGAAAAAGCAAACAAGGAACTCTTGGCAATCGATTATTTTATTTATTTATTTATTTATTTATTTATTGGATTTTTACCCCGCCCATCTTCCGAGACGGAACTCTGGGCGGCTTCCAAAAAACTGAATAAGTCAGAGAACAATACAATATAAAGCAAACAAATTGAACGACAATACAATAATACATATTGTTTTATTATATAATAATAATAATAATAATAATAATAATAATAATAATAATAATAATAATAATAATAATAATAATAATAATAATAATACAAAAATATTTTATTTTATTTTATTTTTATTTTTATTTTGGTACAGTATGTCTGTGAAGATTCTCAGTCATCCAGGTGAGTTTATCTGGACCTTGAGTCATGGCTACTGGACTTCTTTTTTGAGAGTTAGAAACGTTTCGCTGTTTGGTACAGTATTTTCCAGCCAGACTTTGCACATCGGCCAAGGAATTAGCTGTGCGACCAGTTCTCGGCCCGATTCATCCTGCAAAGGAGTGCTTATCCAAAGCCAGTAGATCTTTATCCCATGAAAACATTAATTGAATAGTTATTGATGGACACTTGAGAGAGAAAGAGAGAGGGAGAAACTGTCGGCGTGCATGTCAGGCAAGGGAAGGCAGGAGGGGCAGGGAAACTAGAAGCCATCCGCTTGGTTCCTGCATATGGAGCCCCTTGGAAATGCTGGCTGTTTCATGTTTTCAGCTCCCATTCATTCAGTGGTGGATCCAAGGTACTTCTTGGTGGCTAGTGCCCTTGGAAATCATGTTCTCCATCTAGATCTACTCTCCTTGCTGATGTCTGCTCATTTACTCCTTGTATTCTAGGGATGCATAGATCAAAAGAAATTGAAACAATAAAGAGAGTTTTCTCCCCTTCAGTTCTCGTCACAAAACAAGCAAAAAGGAACACACACACACACACACACACCCATTGTGGCTCCCTTTCCTGGTGGCATGAGGAGGAACATGGAGTATAGCAGCAGAAAGAAGATTCACAATTCCAGGAAACGTGGAAGCAAGAAGAGTTTATAATGTGTTGTAGTTCTCTGCTTATCATAGGCCCATCCTCCAGCACTGTATCCTCCAGCACTGCACATCAGTTCACATGCATGTCTGCTTTGGAAAAAAAATGGATTTTTTCGTTTAAACAAAAAAAATGGAAAAGTCAAAGATTCTATGGGTTGGAAGTGGGGGAATCAATGACAGATACTGTAATCACAGGAGGACTAAAGTATAACTTCTGTGAAAAGGTATAGTGCAGTAAGACCTTCCTATCTGCAGGATGAGTATGCACTAAAAATGGGCACAAAATGAAAAATGGCATGCTGTTTCATCGTGTTGTAAAGTTACAAAACATTTTGAAATGAAACACCATTTTTTATTGTGGAAACAAAGTGCTTTGTGAATTTCTCCACTCCACTGTCTTGTTCTGGCCACTGCCACCCAGCTGTCAAAACCAGCTGGGTGGCAGTGACTAGAATGGGAGAGAGAAGCCGTGTTTTAAATTTGGTGGGACTTGCTTTGCTCTCCTGCACCCAGATGTTGTTGGTTTTTTTGACAGGTCGGGCTATGGGGAGCCCAACCTGTCAAAATATACCATATGGGTGGTGGCAGTTTCCATTTCATTTTGTTTCATTTCCTTTTAAAAATCTATTAAAGAAATCTGCGAATTACGAAATGAAACAAAACACATTGAGCAGCGAAATGAAACACTATGTTTTCATTTTGTGACCATCTCTAGTTTGCACTGATTCCCTTGCCTGAAAAAAATAAATAAAAAACCCTAGATATATCTCTTTATATTTCCAAGATGTATTTAACAGAACTAGCCACCAGAGGGCCCATTGGATGCATAGCGCCTCGGTCCTCCACATCTTTCAGCTACAGCTGTTTGGGCAGTTGGAACCCATCCCCAGTGGATATCACATTCCTAATGTATACCTCTGTACATATCAATGTGGGTGTAGTATATAACTTAGATTAGATTAGATTAGATAGATAGATTAGATAGATAGATAGATAGATAGATAGATAGATAGATAGATAGATAGATAGATAGATAGATAGATAGATAGATAGATAGATCGGAAAGCTGTCTATGGCCTTGAGGATACCTTTCTCAACCTCTGTAAGAGCCAGATGTTTTGCTCTATAACGGAATGGACTTTAATGGGAGTTGTTCTCCAGTGCCTAGAGGAGGCCTGGCTGGCTGGCTGGCTGACTTCCCATTTTAAGATGCACTGAGTTCACCTGAGCTATGGAATGGCTTTGATCCAGTATTTATGCTCCTGAGTATGTGTGTGTGTGTGTGTGTGTGTGTGTGTGTGTGTGTGTGTGTGTGTGTGTGTGTGTGTGTGTGTGTGTGTGTGTGTGTGTGTGTGTGCGTGCGTGCGTGCTTAGAAGTCATGTATTTAGTACAAAGCAAAACTACAGTTTGCACAAAAAAAAAATGTTTCATGCAAAATCCCTAATTTTCTCTTACAACCAGCTTTTGCTCCTGCTGTTTCAGAGAAAGGAAGAACAGGTCTTTTAACGCATTGACATGGGAGAACTCACAGTGGGTAAAAACAAAAATTCTGCTCAAGGATAAGAAAATTTGCAAATATCAATTGCATCTTTAGACCAGGACTTGGAGTTTCATAACTCCTCTCTCTCTCTCTCTCTCTCTCTCTCTCTCTCTCTCTCTCTCTCTCTCTCTCTCTCTCTCTGTGTGTGTGTGTGTGTGTGTGTGTGTGTGTGTGTGTGTGTGTGTGTGTGTGTGTGTGTGTGTGTGTGTGTGTGTGTGTGTGCGTGCGTGTGTGTGTGTGTGTGTGCATGCGTGCATGTGTAGTTCTCCTGGCCAGTTCTTATCAGGCCACAGGGCCCCATGATTTTGTGAAAGGGGGGGAGTGGAAACTGTGTCCTCCAAAGACTCCAAAGGGTGAAATTCCTCTCTAAAGTAAAATGTGCCTTGTCTTTAGATTCCTTCAGGAGTCAGTCAGTCAGTCCATCAAAATTCCACTTGGAAAAGTTTTAAAAATAATAGTGAGTGTTTGGTCGTTTTCCAATTCATGGGAGGTGCTGGTCGAGTCCATAGCTGGTCCAGCAGGGAATAGGAATTGGCATCTATGACCTAGTCACTTTAGCCAATGCCACAGCTCCACAGGTGCTACCCATTCCCTTCCCCTGCCTCTCTGGTTGCATCCCCCACTTGCCAGCAAGTGCTTATTCCTCTCCTGCCCCTTTTCAACTGTTTGACCACTCTCTGGCCGGAGCGTGGGTGTCCCTGCCCCACCTCCTTGGGTGGGCTCTTGCCAGACATGGATCAAACAGCCAAAGAGGAAGAGGAGGGGAGCACATTCCAGCTGGTGAGTGGGTCACATGCTGGGGAGGTGGGGGAAGTGAATGTGTGGTTCCAATGGGTGCCGTGCATACGAATCAGCATGGACCTCCAAAATGAGGTCCGTACCCATCTCTGGATCTGATCCCAGTGTGTGGAATTGCAGAGCAAAAGCACCAGGGATGGGAGTGTAGCATGGGGAGGGCAAGGGGGGGCGAGGCACCCCAGGTGCAGCAATTAGGGGGCACCACATTGCCTACCTCCCCCTGCCCCCCTGCCCACCATCACTGAGTCCGGCTGCAGGCAGGCAGGCAGGCATGCAAGAGCGGTGGCTGCATCTTCGTTGCCACGCGAGGGAAAGTTAAGGCGCATGCGCGTACGCACGCACGCACGCACGCACACACACACACACACACACACACACACACACAGAGAGAGAGAGAGAGAGAGAGAGAGAGAGAGAGAGAGAGAGAGAGATGCACCATGCCTGCACCATGCCTGCCCCATGCCCGCAGGATTGCTGGGTGGATGGGATGGAATTGGGGAGGGCCAGAGGGGCACAAAAAACAACTTTGGCCCCAGGCGCCCCAGAACCTTGCTATACCACTGACCGGAGAGACCCCAGTTTCATGTTCCTGATTAAGAGGACCATGAAGCTGGAGTCTTCCGAAAGCTCTTACTCTTCAATGTTATTCCTTGGCATTGGCTGGGGTGGTTAGAACTCCTGGAAGACTTATGGTGGTGGTGGGGGAGACACCTGGGGAGCTTCAGTGGCTCATGCTTGACCCGGGCTCTAATCATGAAAATGCCTGTTCCCTATATTCCTCTTGGGGGCGCAAGTCCATAGGAAGGTGCCAGGATGAATCCTTGGTGCCCTCTGCAGGTGAAGGTAGGAAGAGCTTCAGTGTGAAACCTTTCTCACCTCCAGGGCGGGAATAGGACATGTGTTACTTTAGGGTTTTTTTCATAGATTTTTTTCATTTTGCACAAAATGTCTCAGGGAATGAAAGAGAAGCTGCCTCTCCTGAGCTATTGGGTTTTCTTGTTCATATCAGAAGGAAACACTTGCTGCATTTTTGCCTTTTGAGAAACACATGAATCACAGCTCAGAAATGCACAAAACTGCTGAAGAAGCAAGCAAACAAAAATCTAACCAACAGCAAAGACTTTTTTGTTACTTATGTCCTTGTTTCTTTGCTTAGACTCTTACTTTTCAGCAACGATGCTTCAGGTCAAGATGAACAGCCCAGAGTAAATTAGAACATAAGAAGAGCCATGCTGGATCAGGCCAGAGTCCCATATAGTCCAGCTTCCTGGATCTTACAGTGGCCCCACCAGATGCGTCTGGGAGCGCATGAGACTAGATATCTGTCTCCTGATACCACTCCCCTGCATCTGGCCATTGAAGCACCCTGGTTGTAAGCCTGGAGATGACACATCTCCATCATGGTTTGTCACCTGTGATGGACTTTTCCTCCAGGAATCTGTCCAATCACCTTTTGAAGGCATCCAGGCTAGATGCCATCACCACATCTTACGGAGGCAGAGGGACCCATGGTCCAAGGAGGTGATAGAGGTCCTTATTGTCTTCCTATTTGTGCCTCTAATTAAAGGCTCAAAACATTGCTTTTCCAGACTCTTTCTTGGGTTTTTGTGGGATATGGACAGTTGGAGATTTGCCAATCAGGTCAAGTGTCCTAAACCAAGGCAGGAGAGCAACTCACCTTGTAGGTGTCTCCCAACCCGTGGCTTTGAGCTTTCTTTGAAAAGAGAGAGCCGGATGGCATCAGCAGCCTGAGAGAAATTGATTCTCAAGATGTGAGAGGGTTATTTTTGAACTGAAGGCAGGGAGCCCCGTGCTCGCCCTTAATGGAGCACAAAAATGGAACAAACGGTGAGTTAATGCAGCTGTGGTGGTTGGAGGGTTCGAAGCACAAGACTTTCATTGGGCTATCGATTGCTGTTGGCGGCTTCTTTTTATTTCTTTCTTTTATTCCATGGCTATACTTAGCATAAGTCTTGGGCAGAAGGGGAGGGGGAAGTGTTCTCAGGACAGGGAGAGAGCATCCAGGTTTTGTGTCATCTCTAAAACAGATTATTTATCTTGGGCATGGAAGCTGATAATGCGGACTTCCTCACTTAGTGTGGTATAGGAGGGAAAGCACACCCACAGTATACTGGAAAACACACAAAGAGAGAGAAAGAGAGAGGGGGGGAGCAAAGGGAGCCTCCATATGAACAGAACAGCTTCCATGTGAGAATTTTGCAATGGATAGCACTCTCTGAAATTCACAGAGTTCCTCATCCGTTTGATAGGAAGGATTGGCGATAGAGGGATGTGGTTCGGCACAGTTTGGTGGATCAATCACACAGCTAGTTGCACTGGCGCCCTGGATTCTGGGTCCCACCTCATCCCATTGGTGTCCTGTCTGAACCAGTGCCACAAGCTTTCTTGCCTCGTCTCCTCCTCTGAGAGGGTGACCGCTAAATGTGGTGGGAAACAGGGTGCCGGTGCAGTGCCAGTGGGCCGGATCTGCCTAATTGCAGCAAAGCACCCAAGTGTGGCACAGTAGGTGGCCATCCCTAATTGGTGGTTGTTGTTGTTGTTGTTGCTGCTGCTGCTGCTGCTGCTGCTGATGTTGTTCAGTTGTTCAGTCATGTCCGACTCTTCGTGACCCCATGGACCAGAATTCGCTAGGCATTCCTATCTTCCACTGCCTCCCGGAGTTTGGTCAAATCCATATTGGTTGCATCGATGACACCGTCCAACCATCTCAGTCTCTGCCGTCCTCTTTTCCTTTTGCCTTCAATCTTTCCCAACATCAGGGACTTTTCCAAGGAGTCCTCTCTTCTCATGAGGTGGCCAAAGTACTGGAGCCTCAGCTTCAAAATCTATCCTTCCAGTGAACATTCGGGGTTGATTTCTTTCAGAATGGATAGGTTTGATCTCTTTGCAGTCCAGGGGACTCTCAAGACTCTCCTCCAGCACCACAGCTCAAAAGCATCGATTCTGCGGCAACCAGAATCATAGTCCAGCTCTCACTTCCATACATCACTACTGGAAAAACCATAGCTTTGAATATCCTGACCTTTGTTGGCAAAGTAATGTCTCTGCTCTTTAGGATGCTACCTAGGTTTGCCATTGTTTTCCTCCCAAGAAGCAGGCATCTTTTAATTTTGTTGCTGCAGTCGCCATCTGCAGTGATCAAGGAGCCCAAAAGAATAAACTCTGCCATTGCCTCTGTCATTGGTTATATATACACACATATATATATATGTCCATAGGAAGGTTCCAGGATGAATACTTGGTGCCCTCTGCAGGTGAAGGTAGGAAGAGCTCCAGTGTGAAACCCTTCTCACCTCCAGGGCGGGAGTAGGACATGCGTTACGTTATGTGTTTTTTTTAAAATAGTTTGTTTGTTTTTTAATTTTGCACAAAATGTCTCAGACTGTCTACGTACTAACGCAGAACAAGCACAAAAGCACAACTCCTTATATATGTAAGGACTTGTAATCAAGGGGATCATAATGTCTTGGCCACTGTTGACAGTGGTGTCATTCAGCAGGATACAAAAAAAAATGTTCAGGAATTGGTTGACAAACATGGCAAAGAGTTCAAGGTATAGTTTTGGTTTCAAATTCCCCAGATCTCACTGGGAAAGTGTCCAGGATGTTGCGATCCCCTATATAAGGACTTGTAATCAAGGGGATCACAATATCTTGGACACTTCTCCCTGCTGGGAATAATTGAAAATTCCCATGAGGAGCTTGGTTTCTTGTCTAAAGTGGCTTTCTGCCAGATGGAAGGTATATAAATTGAATGACTGACTGACTGACTGACTGAATGACTGAATGAAGCCCCCCTGAGGGAATTCGTGGTGAACTCTAGGTCCTGGAGTCCAGGAAGAATGAAAGCCCCATTTATTTATTTATTTATTTATTTATTTATTTATTTTTACAACTTATATGCCGCCCACTACCCAAAGGTCTCTGGGCGGCTTACAATCAAGGAATTAAAACAGTTAAAAACATCAAACAACAATAAATAATTAAAACAACAATAAAAACCTTATACTAAAACATCACACTAAAATTGCCATCAGAAGACCCACAATCTAAATTGTATCAATTAAAAAACTTCTGGAACAGGAAGGTTTTTACCTGGCGCCAAAATGTCATCAGTGTTGGCGCCAGGCGGATCTCACTTGGGAGGGCATTCCATAGCTTGAGGGCAGCTGCCGAAAAGGCCCTGTTCCTACAAGCCATCCCTTTCACCTCCTTGAGGGATGGCTCTTTCAGGAGGGCCCCTGGCTTGATCTTAATTGCCGGGTAGGTTCATATGGAAGGAGGCGGTCCTTCAGGTATCCAGGTCCTAAGCCATTTAGGGCTTTATATGTCAAAATAAGCACTTTGAATTGGGCTCGGGCAGCAACTGGTAACCAATGTAGGCTACGTAGAATCGGCGTGATGTGATCCCTAGCGGCCCCACCACTTACTAGCCGCGCCGCTCGATTCTGA
This sequence comes from Phrynocephalus forsythii, assembly GCA_029282475.1. NCBI lineage: Eukaryota > Metazoa > Chordata > Lepidosauria > Squamata > Agamidae > Phrynocephalus > Phrynocephalus forsythii. The sequence goes on along the minus strand of JAPFRF010000004.1, from coordinate 110,373,711 downwards.
ACCAGTTGCAATCTGAACCGTCTTCAAAGGCAGCCCCATGTAGAGCGCATTGCAGTAATCAATACGGGATGTTACCAGTGCATGCGTAACTGTTATGAGGCTCCGTTCATCCAGGTAGGGCGTAGCTGGATATATTTTCCGCAGCTGGAGAAAGGCACCCTGGCCACCGTGTCCACCTGGGCTTCCAGAGTTAGACCGGGGTCCAGGAGCACCCCCAAGCTGCGGACCCTGTCCCTTAGGGGAAGTGCAACCCCGTCCAGAACAGGGAAGTGTCCCTCTAACCTGTCTGGCAAAGCACCCACTAACAGCACTTCCGTCTTGTCTGGATTGAGTTTCAATTTGTTAACCCTCATCCAGTCCATTATCTGGCCCAGACACGAGTTCAGCACAGAAACCGCCTCACCTGGATTGGTGGAAAACGAGAGGTAGAGCTGAGTATCATCAGCATATTGCTGAGTCCTCAGCCCAAACCTCCTGATGACCTCTCCCAGTGGTTCCATGTAAATGTTGAACAGCATGGGAGACAGTATAGAGCCCTGAGGAACCCCATGACATAAATGCCACGGGGCAGAGCAACTGTCCCCCAGCACCACCTTCTGGACACGGTCAGCCAGGAAGGAATGGAACCATCGCAAAGCGGTGCCTCCAACTCCCAACCTGGCCAGCCTATCCAGAAGGACACCATGGTCGATGGTGTCGAAAGCCGCTGAGAGGTCCAGGAGTATCAACAGGGTTGCACTCCCCCTGTCTCTCTCCCGGCAGAGGTCATCATACAGGGCGACCAAGGCAGTCTCTGTACCAAAACCCGGCTGAATGATCCTTCTTGCACAATCCCCACATCTGCATTGCTTAATGCCATTTAAAAAAATCATTTCAATTCTAGCCAGTAGTGAGCACAGGTCTGTGCGTCAGTCTGTAAAGAAACAATTGCATGCCCAGAGACTCTAGTCTAGATGATGGAAATGCTTTCCCCATTACCAGCACAAGGATGTGGGATGAGGAGGATGACTAGGATGGTTGAAGTTCTGGAACACATGTCTTACGAGGAAGGATCTGGGAATGCTTAGCCTTTCAAAAAGAAGGCTAAGAGGGGATATGATAGCCGTGTTTAAATATTTGAAAGGATGGCATATCGAATATGGGACAGGTTTGTTTTCCATGGCTTCAGGGACTAGGGCTTGGAGCATTAGTTTCAAACTACAGAAAAACAGATTCCATTTAAACATTAGGAAGAACTTCCTGACAGTTAGAGCTGTCCAGCAGTGGAATAATATGCTGCCACAAAGGAGGGCGGTGGAGTCTCCTTCTTTGGAAATGTTCAAGCAGAAGCTGGATGGCCATCTGTCGGGAGCACTGTGATGGGAGTTTCTGCATGGCAGGGGGTTGGACTGGATGGCCCTTGAGGTCTCTTTCAACTCGATGATTCTATGATTCTTTAGGACAAACAAATAGAAATGTTCTGACACCTGCCTGTAGATACACTGAGAGCCATGTCTATGTGTAGGCAAGCCACAGTGGTTCACCATGCAAAGACTATGTATGCATTTCCAAAGTAATTGCGGGGGGAAGCCCATCCTTAAATTGCACCAGGAATCATGTTGATGTAGGGCAAAAAGCCGATGTTACGGATGCTTGGCTAGGCTAATAATACATATCTGAGAGAAGAGTCATTTTCTTGTGAAATAATTATTGCTCTGCATGAAGTATCACTGGGAGACAGCTTAGGGAAAAGGTAGCAGACTTGAGCTCAGAGAAGCCGGCTCATAAAGCCATAGTAAAGTGCTTCCCTTTGAAATGACTTTTTCAATAAACTTTTAAAAAGAGGAGGGTCTGAAGTTTTCTTGGGATGATGTTGCTACACAGAAATTCTCACAATCACAAATGTTACTCATAGCCAGCCAGGCCCCAACTGGATATGATCTTTGGCTGACCTTCCTCGTCTACTTTCCTTTTGTCTGGATGGACGTTCATGATTTTCTTCTACATATGAATCAAGACCAGATCCTTTTTTTAAAAAAAAAATCATCTAGTTTGTTGATTGTTGCCATGCAGCAACACAGCTGCACCCCAAAAACTCCTTTCTGTGTGCAATGGTTCCTCCCAACACTACTGTCCACTTGCGGTTTTCACATCTTTTGGTGAACAAAACGCCAGAGGACATTTTCTGTGGCTTGGAATGTATGCATTATTGCCATTCATTCACTCATTCATTCATTCATTCATTCATTCATTCATTCATTGGATTTTGATACCACCCGTTTGGCAACAGGGCTACTCAGGGCTGTTCAAAACAACGATGCAAATACACAAAACAACAATAAATAAAGCAACAACAGAAGAGCCTCGTGGCGCAGTGGTTCAATGCCTGTCCTGCAGGTAAAACTGTGCTCACGACCTGGGGTTCGATCCCAGGTAGCCGGCTCATGGTTGACTCAGCCTTCCATCCTTCCGAGTTTGGTAAAATGAGTACCACCCAGCTTGCTTGAGGGGGGCAATGTGTAGCCTGCACACTCTAATTAAAAACTGTTAACCACCCAGAGACTACTTGAAGTGGTATGGGGCGGTACATATAAGCAGAAGCAGAACACTACAAAGAAGTAAAATCAAACATAATTACTGTAAATGACATAACAAGAAGACATCAAAAACTAACACAACAACGTTTTATATATTAGAATTTTTAGGTGTGCAGAGTAAAATGATAGTTGATGGGCATAAATGCTGTAGTCATGTTGTAGAAAAACATTATTTTCCTCCTATTGAATCATTTTTATATGTGCCCATTTTTGATCATGCTCATGTTTTTAAACACATGCTGGGTTTTCAGACCTGAGCTCTCCAAACAAAGGGACATAGGCTTTGTTTGGAGAGCAGTGATTAAAGCCAGCCTTACTAGCTGCCCCAACAGAAGAGTTCCTGGCTGATATCATCTGGCTATGAAGAATCTGAACACCTGGCAAGCTACACCTTTTGCCAAGAATGTACTTTTGGTACAATGCTTTGATAAAGGTGGCTTGCCATTGAAAGCTCAGCTTACATTTTTATTTTTAGTTTTAGTTTTATTAGTGTCCTATAAAAGTATCCCCTAGCCTAGTTTTGCAATGGTTTACATTGAGCCATTGAAGGCACCCCATGCATCAAGCAGATAATCATTGGGCGTTTATGCACGACCCCTAAGCTCCGCCGAAAATGGCTGCAAGCTCCGGACCTTAAAAATGTTTCCCCACCAGCTCCGGAGTTTGCAGACAATTAAGTGCGACCCCGCCCACCTAAGAGCGACCCAGCGCACTTTTCTTGTACCTGCTCTTTGATGGTGGAAAATATTTGATGCGGAGAGTGCCTGAGCTCTCCTCGCTTCTTTCTGTTGTTTTTCTTTTGCTTCCGCCCCTTAAAGAGGAACCAGGAAGTAAACGGAGGTCGGAGCAACCTCCACCGGCACCGGAGGTAAGGCTTTATTCTTTTGTCCCTGTCTAAGGCTTTTTTTTCCTCCCTCCCCTCACGCAGACAGAACAAAGAAGTGCGGAGTGGGTGGGGACGGAGGAACAGCAACGAACCCTCAAGATCTCTGGTCCGAATTTAAGGGACCAGAGGATCTTAGGGGTCGTGTAAAAAGGCCCATAGATGACTCAAGTTGTACACGTGGGCTGCCACTTAACCACAGTCACCCAGAGTTTAAACATGTCACTTCTGTGGAGTACATTTTCCAGTCTCTTCCTGCCAAGGATGTTGGGATGACACCGTCCAAAAAAAAAAAAAGATCAAGTTCTCCAGCTCAGTTGTCATCATCATACCTTCTGACTGGGGATCCCAGGCATGACATGGGACAGCTCTAGCACTGGTCGTGATCTGACCAGCCTTGAAGCAAGGTCACCCCTGTCTTGCCCGAGCCATGTTTTATCAAGGCAAACCCAGCCCTGACCAAGAAGCTGTTGAGTCCCTTGGGTCAACCTCAGGCCACCAAGTGAGCAAGTGCAGCAGGCAGGCGCTGAAGCATGGCTGCTCTTTGCCTTGACTCTCTGGGTCAAAGTTGTGTTGAAAGTGCTCCTGTAGGAAGAGGCAAAAAGGTTGCTTCCATCCAGGCCCTAATTTGTGGTGTCAGAGTAACCCATTATCAAGGCAATTAAATTTAAAGAGACTGCAGTAAAGGCAAGCATACAGACGACATCAAGCATCATTAAAATGTAAATGGAAGCCAAGTTTAATGAGAGAAAAGGGGCGGGAGAAATTACCCACAATCCTTTCTCGGTTTGCTTTCCTCTTCCTGCCCCTTACTGTGTCGACGACAGCCGGCATTATGTTTAAAATTAGCATATTGGCCACATCGGTGATAAAGATAACGTCTTGCAAGATCAAAAACATTGGTGCTTCTTTCCATGGTGGAACACCTGAGATACCTTGGGTGTTCCAGCAACTTTCCATGTTGTATCCAAAAGAGGGAACGGCCCTCCCCTGCGCCCCATTTCTTCTAAGAAGGGCCTCATCCTGCCACCATGCCAAGAGCATCTCTAAAAATGATCAAAGCCGTCGACGGAAGAGAGGTCTTCCCATGAAATCTGTGATGCGAGCAACACAGGGACTCGCATGATTAGAAACCGAGTGGTTAAGTATGCTGTCTGGACCAAGGAAGGACCGCAACAAATCTGGATGTAATGTGCCAGAGATGAAAAGACGCAGGGTTCTCCTAGGACATAGAAACCATGGCTGGTGGGGAAAGGAGAGGTTGGCGGGCTTCAGATGTCTTTAAAGAGGCATCAAAAGAAACCCAGCTTTCGTCTCTGCAAAAGTTTCCTAGTTGCACGATCCGTGGGCCCTTGGCTCGCCAACCAAAGTCACTGATTGAAATGCTCATTTTACTGGTGTCGAAGTGTGCCCTACATTTAGAGGCTCACAATTAGGAAAGTGTACTGGTATCCAATGCCAAAGAAGTTGGAGCTGAGGAAGTTTATTTTTTTGGGGGGGGTGTATTATTATTTTTAAAGAGCAATGCTTCCCCCTTCCCATTTTCTTTCCATTTGTAAGTTTGCAATGAGTTATTCATTTGAGACTTCATTGCTGTCTCAGTGTCACCCATCAGAGTCCATGACCAGTTGGTTTCCCCTCAGGGACGTTTACCAACTCTGGAAACCAGAAAGTACGCAGAGAAATGAAACTAGACATTCACTTTCCCTCCTCCCACAGTATTAGAAATGTAGGCTTATTGAAAGGATCAGTTCTCAGTATTGATGTTTCCAAGAGCTGCAATTCATCTATGTGAGGGAGAAGAAGAGAGGGATGAAGGAAGGATGGGAGCTGGGGGAAAAATAAGAACTAATAAGCACAATTGCATAGAACCCGTTATAAGGAGAGGACAGATCTAGATTTCTCCTGGCTACATCAGGAAATCACATCCATTTTCTCCATCACACCAGATCCTGACCTTAAATGCCTCAGATCCTATTAAAAAATAACTCCAGTCCATCAACAACCATACATAACTCTCTCTCTCTCTCTCTCTCTCTCTCTCTCTCTCTCTCTCTCTCTCTCTCTCTCTCTCTCTCTCTCTCTCTCTCTCTCTCTCTCTCTCTCTCTCTCTCTCTCTCTCTCTCTCTCTCTCTCTCTCTCTCTGCTGGACTAAAGGTTTGGGTTTTGCAAAAGGAAAGCTGGTTCTCCTCCAGCATCCCTGAGTCACTGCACTGCGTAGGAGGTGCCATTTGGAAGCCTGGTGAGCAACTGCACTTATTAGCAGAATGATTCTTATCAACTCAAAGGCTCCATCTGTATGCATGCCACCTGGTTTGCGTGTCCAGATTCCCTTAAGCTGGTTGACCTTGGCCCCTTCTGGAGGGGTCCCTTGGCCCAAATCCTGGCATTCACTTGACAAAGGTGAGTTGCCCCCAAGCTATGAGCTCTCTGGCTGCTCCTCCTTGGCAGTAACGGTTCCCTTCTAGAATATTTGTTTCCTTTTGGATGATCCATTGGAGTCTTTGTATGCATTTGGAGATGAAGCTGAACCTTTAAGACAGAGGTAGTCAACATTCGCTCCCCTTTGTTGGACCACAGAAGCCAACAGTCAATGCCGAAGGGTTATGGGAATTGTAGTCAGTCACACAGTATCTTGGCAGCAGTGAAGTATTTGCATCCGCTTTAGGATTAGTTGGAAATGTCACACTTCTTTCTTATCAGACACAGATGCTTTCAGGCTTTCCATACATACTTCACTCATGTTCCTCCTTTTTTGAATTGTTCCCACAAAATATCCTTTGAAGGGACTCCTTTTAGGAGGGAAAAATGCCCTCCTAATTATATGTACCACATATGTGGTGCATATAAATCTACAGATATATAGTGTAACATGTTCCTTGTGTGCATGGGGAGGGAGGCTGTGGAAGGAATAAACAGACGAGCAGTATGGAATTGGTCTAGTTGCAGGTGCTGACAGTTCAAGGAATGATAGGGCTTTAAAAGAGGCTACAAAGACATAACAGAAGAGGTGGTCTTTGGGGATTAGAGACAGATAGCACAAATGCACAGTATCATCATTTTGCACAGCATGGATTGGGAAAACAAATTTGGCCCAACTGTGGGACTGGTAGAATCTAGAGGTTAAGCCAGTGGCTCCCAGCTTTGGCTAGTACGAGCCTCATGGCACAGTGGTTAAATACCTGTCCTGCAGGTAAAACTGTGCTCACGACCAGGGGGTTCAATCCCAGGTAGTAGTTGGCTCATGGTTGACTCAGCCTTCCATCCTTCCGAGGTCGGTAAAATGAGTACCCAGCTTGCTTGGGGGTGGGATGTGTAGCCTGCATACTGTAATTAAAACTGTAAACCGGCCAGAGACCACTTGAAGTGGTATGGGGCGGTATATAAGCAGACTACTTTCCCCCCAAATGATCTTGGACTACAACTCATGGAAATCCTGGCCAGCTGCAGGGAGCAGTAAAGGCTTCTGGGACTTTTAGCCCAAGAACAACTGGGAACCCACAGTTGGGAACCACTGTGTAAGGCTACAGTTGCTTGTCCTTTATCATTTTACTTGGTGGAATCCAAGTCAAAGTACAGTATATCTTGCACAGAACAGTCTTGCTGCCTCTTGAATGCCTCCAGTGTTTTAGAGCTTACCATGTCCTGAGGAAATTGGTTCCATTGTTGTACTACTTTAACAGTTAGCAAGTTTTTCCCCCCTGATACTCAGATGAAATCTGGGTTCCTGGTACTTGACCCCATTGCAGTCTTGAATTTATTTATTCTGTATTATTGTATTGTATTTATTGTACTTTTTTGAATTTGTTGTAAGCCGCCTTGGGTGCCTTTGGGGAGAAAGGCAGCATAAAAATAAAGTTCATTTTGTGCCCATCTCATTATTATTATTATTATTATTATTATTATTATTATTATTATTATTATTATTATTATTATTATTATTATTATTATTATTATTATTATTATTCTTTCTTTCTTTCTTTCTTTCTTTCTTTCTTTCTTTCTTTCCCTGGGAGGAGACCCAATGAGGGGATCCAGCCTTAGGAATCATTAAAAAGAAACCCTACCCTCCTTTAGATGACGATATTCCAGGTATTTGAAGAGAGAAAGGATGACCGAGGGACAATGGGTGTCTAGTGGCTAGCAGAGGCCTTAATCCCCCTTTGACTTGCATTCAATTCACCAGTGACTCTGACACACTCATACCAGGAACGTGGCCCTTCACATTATGAGATTTCTTATCTTCCAGCTTCTCTTTCTGTGTTCATTGCTGAAAACAGATTTAAAAGCCAGATGGGTACAAAGCCAACCACTCTTAAGAGGCCAACCAGAGTTTTGACAATTCCCTCCTCTCTGTGTGTGCAGATTTTTCCAAACAGTTAAAAAAATGTATTGTTGAAAGTTCAAGTCAGGCACGCAATTGATGTGAAAACTCAAGCAGAGATTTCAAAGTAAGCCAGTGGAAAGTATACTCTTTGAGTCCCTATAGTGAGCCTATTGGATGTTATTTCACTGCAAAAAATTGTTAGAGTAAAAAAAAAAAGGAGACATTAAAATAAAGGCCAGACTCACACGGGTGTTTGCGTAAGGTTTGGGTAGTTGTGGATAATTAATCACAGCTAATTGCAGCTAATTGACCAAGTGCTAGGGTATGTCTGAGTCATGTGCCTGCCATCAGCTGTGGCATGTTGCACACTGCTTGTGAATCTTTGGTAGAATTCTGGCCAGTGAAACGAGACTTTGTTCCCCATTGAAAGCTCAAATAAACTTGTCAACATCCGCTGCCGCCTTCAACCCCGAGAGCTGAGATGGTTGCTGTTCGGCAACTATTTCACACAAGACCTAGCTCCGCTTTGCCAAATTCTGTGTAAGACGGAGGCAAAGGCGACACACACACACACACACACCCTCCCCCACGGGCCTCTTCAGAACCTTGCAACCTCGCTCAGGAGATGTCCTTATAAGTGGCGAGGCAGCGAAAATAAAAAGCAGCATTTTCACTGCACTCGTAAACACACTAGAAGCAGGTATCTTTAGAGAGAGTCTGGAAGATTTGCAGAAACAAAGGGACTGGTTTGAAAACCCTCATTTCCAGGTACAGTGGTACCCCCGACTTAAGAGCAGTTTGACTGAAGAGTAATTTGGAACGGATTAAATTCATAAGTTGAGGTACCACAGTATTTCAGCAATGCTGGAGTTCCAGGATATCTGGGCAGGAATGAACTTATTACTGGCAGGAAACGTACAGTGGACTTCTTATGAACAGCCACCTCTGTATGGCAGGGCTTGCTAAGGCAGAACAATTTAAAAAAGCACTAGGCAGCAATAATAAAAGATTGAGTATACCTCTCTCTCTCTCTCTCTCTCTCTCTCTCTCTCTCTCTCTCTCTCTCTCTCTCTCTCTCCCTCTCCCTCTCCTTTCTGTGTCACCATTATAATCCATAGCTCCCATGGGGGCCAATGCTAAATCTTCTCCTGAATTAGCATGGTGGCTCCCTGGGGAGGGCAGCAGCCGTGATGACTCAGGGAAGGGGTGATAAATGTTAACAGAAATGCTTTGGCAGAGTGCTGATTTGGTGGTAGCAAAGCACGCACCTGCACATTTTTTTAAAAAAAAAGCTGATCAAGGGGAGGGGAATCACAGCTCCATCTTTACGAGAGACAAACACACGCGGCAAGGAACACTCTGGTTTAACAAACATTACAGGAGGACCTCACTGCTTATCTTGGCAGGAGAGGAAAGGGGGGGAGGTGGAAGGGGAGTCACAGGAGGGTTCTATGGTGTTCTGTGGTTTGCATAAGGGGAGAAAGAGAGAGAGAGAGAGAGAGAGAGAGAGAGAGAGAGAGAGAGATGTAACAACCACAGGCCTTATTCAGATGAGCAGAGACCACACTTTATCAACTCTGAATTTCATTTCTGTGGTATTTTTCTTGTAGCTGCATCACCACCGAAATTTGTTCCATTCCTGCTGGGCAAGAACAAATTTCAACAAATTTCAAACATTTGTTGTTGTTCAGTCGTTCAGTCATGTCCGACTCTTTGTGACCCCATGGACCAGAGCTTGCCGGGCCTTCCTATCTTCTATTGCCTCCTGGAGTTTGGTCAAATCCATATTGGTTGCATCAATGTCGCCGTCCAACCATCTCATTCTCTGCCATCCTCTTTTCCTTTTGCCTTCAATCTTTCCCAACATCAGGGACTTTTCCAAGGACTCCTCTCTCCTCATGAGGTGGCCAAAGGACTGGAGCCTCAGCTTCACAATCTGTCCTTCCAGTGAACATTCGGGGTTTATTTCTTTCAGGATGGATAGGTTTGATCTCCTTGCAGTCCAGGCACCAAAAATAATAATTTCTGATATTCAGGTGGAGGGCACCAGTCCTTCGTTTGTTGTGTTATCCATGCTGCCAGAGCCTGATTAATAGGGTTCAGCCTTTGACCCATTCCTGTGAACATTCTCATTATGAGATGGAAAGGACCTTGTCCCTTGCTCAAGAGGCAGCTTCATTGTTTCTTCCTCTTATCATACAAGATGGAAGGGTTCTCTCTGGAGCTTTCCGTGTCTCCCATTCTATCCATGATGAGAGAGATGTGAGGAGGCCACATCACCCAGCCATATTCAGGGTCTGGGCCAACAGTAGCAGCTTCTGAATCTTGGTGGCCCAGGTAGAGTGCTTGACCATGTCCTCAGGAAGCGATCCATCCTACTTCATTTCTTGTCTGCACCCATGTTTTCCTAACCACATAAATGGAACCTAGCAAAGGAGAGATGGGTTTGTAGGCACCAAATGCTAGGCTAGAAGTATCAAACAGACAGACTGCTCTCATGCATCGCCTTCTTGCATCAATATGGCTAGAGAAGAAGGTGCAAAAGTTGTTTATTAAGATGCCTTTTTAAGGCTTACCAGTTCCAAAGAAGGAATAATGTTTTTTTTTTAGGGGGGGGGACAGCATTCCTTGGAGCCCTCAGCAAAAAAGTGTGGCTGTTGTGTTCCTTAGTAAAAGGAAGAGGTTAACAGTAATGTTGCTGCAAAAAGTAACTGGTTCTATGTTGCATTGTTATTTTTGGTTTTTTTCTCTTTCTTTCTCTTTTATTAATATTATTTATATACAAAACACAAAATACACATAAAAATAAAATAAGGCTAAACAACAGGGCATTGTTATTTGTAACAAGTTGCCTAGTATAATGCAGGGCATGAGTCAAGTGGATAGAGGGACGCTCTTCTCCCTCTCACAAAATACCAGAACTAGGGGCATCCATTCAAATTGAGGGCTGGGAGAGTAAGAACAGACAAAAGAAAATATTTTTTTCACCCAGCACGTTGTTAGTCTGTGGAAGTCCCTGCCACAAGATGTGGTGATGGCATCTGACCTGGATGCCTTCAAAAGGGAATTGGACAGATTCCTGGAGGAAAAGTCCATCACGAGTTACAAACCTGAGGGACATGTGTCATCTCCAGGCTTAAAACAAGGGTCCTTCAAGGGCCAGATGCAGGGGAGTGGTATCAGGAGACAGAGATCTAGTCTCGTGTGCTCCCAGAGGCATCTGGTGGGGCCACTGTGAGAGACAGGAAGCTGGACTAGATGAGCCTTTGGCTTGATTGAGCACGGCTCTTCTTATGTTCTTATGTTCTTATGTTAAGAAGCCAATGATAATGAAGAGGATGGGACTATGAGAACAGTGTGTGCAAGAATCCGTCTCATCACAGATGTACCCACCCAAATGCTGCTCTCTGAGGAGAGGGATAGGAACAGATGAGGGGAGAGGATGGTTTTGCCAAAGAGAAATTTGATTTTGGAGATAATATTTCCTCCAAAGCAGATGCAGAGTTAAAAACCACTACACCTTCATTTGATTAAGGGTTCCCTAAAATGTGAGTGTCTTTTGGAAGCACTCTTTTGCTTCTCCTGAATGAAAACAGAGTAGACCAAATGAACAGGAGTACAAATAAGTCTGTCAAGAAACCAGCCGTACAGGACATAGATAAGGCAAGTGGGTTTATTTAAGCAGGTGGAGAAGGGAGGCTGAGGCAGTGTTTAATTAGGAAGCTAATTTCATGACATCATGCCTCTTGACCTTTATTCCATTAATGAAGCTGAAAGTAGGCCACAAAGTGTACGGATTTACTCTTCCGTGTTGGGGCGGTGTTAGATTTGTCAGTCAGCCTGCCTAGAAACTGCAGCATCATAGTCCATTGTTAAGTTATTCCGTCAACATTTCACCCTCCTCTCTTTCTTTCCTCCTCTTGGTTGCTTTCTTTCCACTGCATTCCTAATGTCCTGTATAATTTGACTATCTGCATACTGATGTGTCAATTTCTGGGGAAGTGTGTGTATGAGAGAGAGAGAGAGAGAGATGTGGGATGTGTGTGGAAACAACCTAACACATTTTCAAGTTTGAATTGAGTTGTGCTGGAAATTTTTTCCCGGGGGCTTATACTCTGAAATTGGACTTCCCACCTACCAGGAATGTCTGAAACAGAATCTTTGAGACACAGCAGTGGGGCAGACTCATGCTTGACTTCATGTTTATAGAATTCAATGGTTATGTGTCTGCCCAAAAGTTTTTTCACGGGGGGCTTATACTTCAAAATTGGACTTCCCACCTACCGGGAATGTCTGAAAGAGAATCTTTGAGTGACAGCAATGGGGAAGACGCGTGCTTGACTTCATGTTTATAGAATTCATTGGTTGTGTATCTGCCCAAAAGTTGGTCACCTCCGAATGTAAGGGTAGTGAAGGTTGCCAGCTGTGCAGCTGCTAGAGTATGCAACAAAGATCAGCTGATGTCAGGTAGTAGCTGAGAGATAAAATTATGCATTAAGAAACCATTTTGAATCCCGGGGGTGGGAGCCGGGGACTCCCCCCTCCCCATTTATTGGCACTTCAGATAACAGCCACATGAATTTCAAAGGAAATGCTGACTCTTGGCAGAGCTCGTTTCCAGCTACAATCAGCAGGCAACTATCTTTCAGTTCTTTTTCAGGTAGAGGCCACCATTTGTGTGATAACCCCCTTACACACACACACACACACACACACACACACACACACACACACACACACACACACACAAACAGAGAGAGAGAGAGAGAGAGAGAGAGAGAGGCAGACAAATACAATAGCCCAGTGGTGGCAAACCTTCAACACTCCAGATGTTTTGGACCACAACTCCCAAAATTCTCAGCCTGCCTTGACACTGAAAAAGGATTGTGGGAGCTGTGGTCCATAACCTCTGGATGGCCGAAGGTTTGCCACCACTGCAATAGCCTGTGCTGGTTGGGGCATTTTGGTAGTTGTGCTCTAGAAAAATAATTTTCCCAGGTTCTGTTTTTAGTTTCATACCAAGAACCTGGATATACTTCAATGGAACGTATGTCCTCCACTGCCCTCTCTTAGCAGCTGAATGCCAAGTCTTGTGCCGTACAATGACAAGCTTAATTGGCCTCAAAAGGAATTAGAAAAACAAGCCATGGAAGGTAGCTCTGATCTCGGCTATTAGTCATTCTAGCTAAACTGAACCATAATTCTGAAAAGGTGGCTTATTTCCCAATACTTCCTGCCAGCTGTAAATCACTAGGAAACATAGTGGTCTTGACACTTCCTCGCTGTGAGATTTCTTGATCTGGATGGTAGCTTTGAGCAGAGAACAATAACTAGATGTGTCCGTGGACTCCTTCGGCAGAGCTCTTGGTATGTGTTAATCAAAATAATAATTACAACCAAAACTTTTGAAAAGTGTTTGCTTTGCAAAATATGAGAAAACAAATTTAAGTCTCCTCCCATGCCTACAAAACTATTTTTTTCCTCTCTTGAATCCAGGCCCGAATCTTTAGTATTAGTTTATCAAACAAAGAAAGAAAAAAACCCTGCTTCTCTGGATTTGATTGAAGGGATGCTTGGAAGCCTATTTTACTCGGAAGAGGGGGAGAGTGTTATTTTGTTTCTGTTAGTCAGTGTCCCTATAATTGATGGACGATGCTATAATATATCAATAGCCTGTCTAGCATATTGGACAGATTGGACAATTGTCCAAAGTGCTGAATCAGCGGCTCGTAGTGGACAGCCAGCTAGAATGCAGCTGCCTTGTAATGAATTGGAGTCCAATGGCCCATCTAACTCATTAGACACGGCTTTGACTGGCATGCAGTTTGCAGCATCATGAGCAGAGATCCTTCCCAGCTGGCTCAGCAAAGAAGGAACAAGGCCAGCAGAGGCAGGGCCTCCAGTTTTGAGTATGCTGTGCATCCACCTTGACTTCAGCACCCTGGACAGCTCCTGCAACTCCAGGAGCAGAACGTGGGAGCCACATTCACAAAAGGGCTGTTGTTGTCCTTGTTGGGTCATTACAGTCACGGCTGACTCTTCGTGACCCCATGCCCACAGAGTTTTCTTGGCAGGAATACTAGAGTGGCTTGCCAGTTTTCCCTTGGTCCCTACCTGTCCAAGAGGCTCCTCCCACAGAGAACTGCCTGTGTCAGGTTTGGAGAACTGCAACAGTGAACCAAGTCTTCTCTGTGGTTGCCCCTCATTTGTGGAATTGGCTGCCCCCAGCGATCTGCCTGACCCCCTTCTTTAAAAAACGTTCCCCTGGTCTATGATTTTCCACCTTGACTTCACCTGTCCACTTACTCTTCTTTTGCATCAATTCCACCTTTGCTTTGTGTAGCCTGCATACTGGAATCAAAACTGTAAACCACCCAGGGACTACTTGAAGTGGTATGGGGCGATATATAAGCAGACCCCTTTGACCTTCTTTAATTTTGTGGTGCATTTGTTTAATTTAAATGTGACTTATTACTTTTCGTATTATAGTGTCTACCCATTTTTTTATTTCGTGCTATTCCGTTGCTTGTTTCTATTCAAATGGCAATTCTGTTGTTTCTACACCTCCCAGATTAACCATTCACTAGATGGGTAGTAAAAAAAAGTTCAGTAAATAAATAAATAAATAAATATCAGATTGGTTGTTGCTGTTTCTGGGCAGTTCAGCTCCCTGAAGATGGAAAGTGTGAACAACTTCTGTGAATTCAGATTTTAAGAGGCATTTGAAGGTCTTTATGTTACTGAGGGTATTTTGCAAGTGTTTTGCCTGGACAATTTCATGCTAATGCAGAAGGTATGGATGGAACACCTTATATTTCTTTTGTATGTCCAGGTCTGTTCATCCCCTTTGCCTTTTCAGGTCAGAAATTCACTATTCACTGCATTTTGCAGTGAATTGTAGGGGAGAAAATGGAAGGCCATTCTTTTCCCAACTGGATTGTGAACATTAGAAGAAGCCTGAAAAGTGTTTAATGGGGTAACTGGGCCTCTAACAATCAGTTATGTTTGTGATATTCTGAGAACAGCTCATGATAAAAAAGAGCTGCTGCTCTTCATTTCCAAAATCTCCTTTTGAGTATATATTTACCAGTTTCGGTACATACCAGTTCCATAAAATTTCCACTACATAAGTGAATTAGTCTGAAATGTTCTTGATGTTCTCCATTACTGGCCAAAAGGTGTCTCATATGTTTATTAGACAACCTAACGAGCCTATTCATACTGTGTGTGTGTGTGAAACCAAGGTGAACGACAAATGGGAAGCCCCCCACTAACTTTTCTCAGACTGTAAGAAGTTACTTGGATGAGTAGCAAAATGTTTCAATTCCACCAGAAGTCCAGTTGCCATGACTCAACTCCCAGAGTGTGGAAAGAGGGAGGGGAAATGCCTGTCCCATACACATTTCCTTTTCTTTTCATTTTCTGTGCTCTGGAACTCAAACTAGATGCAGCACAAATCTAGTTGTTCCTTATGTGGTTACTCCCCACCCCCTGGGGAGGAGTGGAATGTCCTGGTTGGACATTGACTCCCATGGTAGTTTTCCTCTGAGAAGTAGCAGCTCCAGGGGTGGTTTAAATGGGGAATGTAGAAGAAGAAAGATGAGCAACAGCTGCTGCTGCTGCTGCTGCTGCTGCTACTACTACTACTACTACTACTACTACTACTACTACTACTACTACTACTACTACTACTACTACTACTACTAAGTTCAGGGAACTGATTTATATCTCTCTCATTCACCCACAGACAAACATGCACGTGTGCACACAAAACAAACAAACACACACACACACAGAGTTGCTTTTTGCCAAAATCAAAGGAGTAGGAGTACTTGTGAATGAACTAAGATGGAAGCCAACCAACACAATCAGCTCCCCGGATGTTCTTTGCACTGTTCTTCACAGGCCCCACTGAATCGACATAGTTCTTCACAGTCCTTGAACTGTGTCAGGACTTAGCAGGTGGCGCCTTGTGATGTTGTGATGTTGTTGTTGATGCCGAGGACTCTGAAAAATAACAACCAGGTGACCTTATGTGCGTAAAGTCTCGGGTAGTTCCACCTGGATTCTTTTAACCAATGTGCTGGTCCAAAAAAAAAAACGGCGCTGTCACAGATTCTGAGCTATATACCAGGTGAATAATTGAACAGAAGGATGTTTCCATCTTTAGATTGGGGGGATCTGCCAGATGCAGGGGAGTGGTAGCAGGAGACAGATTTCTAGTCTCGTGTGTTCCCAGACGCATCTAGTGGGGCCACTTGTGAGATACAGGAAGCTGGACTCAATGGGCCTTTGGCCCGATCCACCATGGCTCTTCTTATGTTCTTATGTTCTGATGTTCTAAACACCCCAGCACATTTCTTTTGTATCCCAGAAGGAAAATGTTTCTGACAAAAACACCCCTGTCCATCTCTGGGAAAACTATTCCTACTGACCTCTACAGACAATTGGCTTGTACCCTGAAGCGTGAGATTTTATTAGCCTCATTACCTTAGCATACATATTTTAAAGTAAACATTATTAATGGTAATAAAACTGGCTAGCCTGCTCTTAATAGCCTAGATGTGCTGGTTGTCTCAATGACAATCTTGAAAGGGGTATCTCTTATTTCACAGACAGAGGTTTCCAGTGTGAATGGCTACTTGTTTCCCTAACCATTTTTGTGTGGGGGGTTGGAGGATATCCCCTATCATATAAAAGACATAAAAATAAATGATATTATGTGTCAGTTTCTGTATGAATTTGCTTCTCCTTCTGGGATTTAGGTCCATTTGTGATCACCTCTTAAATTTCTGGCTGTTTTGGAAAACAGCCCCGTTTGAGGTTTGTTATGAATAATTTATCACTGTATTTTAAAGGTAAATTTATTCCTTTTAAACGTGTATGGAACAAAGGAGCAGCCATTGTCCTTTGGTGCAATTCACATTGCCTGCATTGTTTGTATAAATTTTCCTTAATTTGGATAAAAGTCATTTTCATTTTTTTCCCGCCTTGGTCTCTTGTTACGGATACTACAGAATGGTTTTACCTCATGCACATGGCAATAATTTCACAGTTCTTCATTCTCATGTGTGAGGGATTAGAGAGTGGTAGCCCTGTATTGGGGTCATCTTTTTTCTTTGATGCCATTTTTTTTTTTTTTTGATGGGGTCATTTTTACCCTGCTCTAGCAACCAACACATGCCCACCAGAAGTGTCTGAAAATCCTACTGCTTTGCTATGCAAAAGGTGTAAAATCCAAATGATGCCTAGTCGCCAATTAACAAGTCACCACCTGAACTCTCAGGAGCACACTCGAGAATCACAGCAGGGACTCAATTAATTACCAGCCAGGACAAACCTGCATTTTACACCTTTTACATAAAAACGCAACAGGCTTTCTGCCAATGCTTCGGTGTGGTACTCTTTTCTACAGGGACTCCAGTGAATGGGTTGACAAAAAGGTGGACATTCTGAAGGGGGAAAACTCTATTTCTTTAGTTAGTTAGTTAGTTAGTTAGTTAGTTAGTTAGTTAGTTAGTTAGTTAGTTAGTTAGTTAGTTAGTCCCCAAACACAAACAAAAAATCAATATAACAATAAAAATGAACAATTGATAAAAGAGGCATGCATATATAATCCCTTTAGCTAGGCTGGGAATAAATTGTCTTGGTTAAACAGGGTGAACAGAACTTTAATTTTATTCAACTAAACAGTAACTTGAGGGTTTTATTTAATACGTCAAGGTCCTCTGCAAAATTTTGTCTGTTATGTTGGGGTGCGATGAGTATCTTTGAGCATTTGCCAAAATGTTGGCAGCCCTCTTGATCACATGTGGGTTATTATTTAATTTGTACCTACAACCTAATCTAATTTATTAAATGACAGGAGAAGCAATTATAATGCGGGACTGTTTTATCAATATTACAAAGGAAAACAAACTGTGACCGGGATTATTAACCCCCCAACAAAAATGGCCAATCAAGTGGCAGTCAAAAATTCCCTGCGACCAGCAAAGCATCACCATCACATCAAAAAGTGGAGGGAGGGTCGGCAGTTCAGAAAGGCAGGCGGTGTTGGAGCGCAGCGGAGCTTTTAAATGCTGCGCTCCCGGGGACTTGCCACCAGCCCAAAGCTGTCCCCTGCTCCACACAAGGTGGTGCGGGGCAGCCATTAACTAAATGGTAAGTTTACATATGTGATGTTTTATTTAATAAAGGTTGAACATTTTGTGTGGGGTTGTTTTTGGTAAAAACTACAAGACAAAACAAAAAACAAAAACAAGTGATATTATTTATACAAAAGGAAAACAAATTAGCCATAACAAAAATGAAATAATCTACCTGACAAGCCCTGTGCAACCCACCTCCCACTTGGGACTTAGACCATGTTTAGACCATATGTGATGTCTGTGAAGATTCTCGGTCATCCAGGTGAGTTTATCTGGAAGTTGAGTCATGGCTACTGGACTTCTTTTTTGAGAGATAGTGCACTAGCTGTATTCAGACCGATGAAGCTGTTTGGATGAACAGCGAAATGTTTCTAACTCTCAAAAAAGAAGTCCAGTAGCCATGACTCAACTTCCAGATCATATGTGATTAGAGATGGGCACGAATCAAAAAATGGCATTTTGTTTGTCGTTTGTCATTTGGAGGGTCCGTTTCGGTTCGTTTCCGTTTTTCCTGAATTTTTGCAAAAAAATTGTTTTTGTTTTCGTTTGTTTTGTTACCATTTCGTTACCATTTATTTCAATTTTTGTGATTTTGAAAAGGATTTTAAGCAATTCACTCATATTGCAGTAACGGAAACGAAACACACGACAAAATTTCCGGTGTTTCTGTTCGTTTTGTTTCATTTTAGAGACAAAATTCGTTTGTCGTTTCATTACGTAACAAAACAAAAAACGAAAATGGAAACAAAAAATGGTTCATTTCATGCCCATCTCTATATGTGATATTTTGATCCTGTCTGAGCCTTTGCAATACCATGAGGTAGACCCGGAGTCCCCAATACTGATATAAAAATGCCTCTCCTGCTTCCAAAAGCAACGCAGATGCAGAACAAGTAACTCCAGGTGGAAAGGGAAGGGTGTCTTCCACCCCTGTCCAACTTTTCATGCTGCCCTTGAAATTCCAGGTAAAAAGTTCCCACCCACCCACCCACACCCACACACTCAAACACACACAAACACACACACTTTCTCAAGCAATGAACAAATGCTTGACTACATCTTAGGGGACCACAACTGCTTCATTTATTTGGCTTGGTCCCCTCACACTGTGCTTTAGTCGCTAAAGTCAACTCTCCACAGTTGCGAATAAGCAAAATGGAGGTTGTTTAGAACCTAGGAACAATGCTAGTAGAACATCAGTCCATCAACTCGGTTATTGTCCACAGCAAGAGCAGGGAGGGTCCTTTTCCTAAGGGGATACATTTAAGTCCAGAGAATTTATTGGGACTGCATTCCATTAATGGACAGCTCCAAGGGCAAAAACAAAAAGCGTGGGACCAAAAACACCGGGACATTTTAGCTTAAATATCTAACACGTAGGAACCAAGTTTAGGGGAAGCAGTCAACCTCTCAGAACTTGAAGAGGGAAAGAGCCTTCAAAGGCTGGAGTTCGAAGAAAGGGAGGAAGTAGCCTTCGGAGGAACAAAAGAGTTCTTGACTGAAGCATCAAGTGAATCAATTTCCACATGATGTGGTGATGGCCTCTGGCCTGGATGCCTTCCGAAGGGGATTAGACAGATTCCTGGAGGAAAAGTCCATCACAGGTGACAAACCATGATGGAGATGTTTAATCTCCAGGCTTAAAACCAGGGTACAGTGACACCCCCCACCGCCTATTGCAGGGGTTAGGGAACCAACCCAACCTGCGATAACTGAAAATCCATGATATGCAGATGAAGGTCGGATCGGGCCTGGGGGGGCCTAGATGGGGACTCTTGTACTTACTCCCAGCCTGGTGCTGCCCTCAGAAATGCCCTCAGAGGCTTCAGAAATGCTTTTCAGCAATCCAGAGGTCACTTTTGGGGTCTCCAACAGGCCCAGAGGGCCCTCGCAGGCACATTTGGGGCAGTGCCAGTCCTGGGGTAAGTACAAAAGGCCTGAAACAAGCCTCTCCCCCTTACCCCAGGGGGCCTTATTTCATAGACTGCAGTTCATGAACCACAAAAGCGTGGGGGGTTACTGTACTTCAAGGACCAGATGCAGGGGAGTGGTATCAAGAGACAGATATCTGGTCTCGTGTGCTCCCGGGCGCATTTGGTGGAGCCACTGTATGATACAGGAAGCTGGACTAGATGGGCCTTTGGCCTGATACAGCAGGGCTCTTCTTAGGTTCTTATGTTCATATGTTAAATTCATCCCCAGGGCTTGAAGTGTTCCCTGACTGTCAGCAGTTGTCCTCATTTTGCTACAACGACCATGTTTTCTGTTCTTGAACAATATCCCTTCTTCTGGAAGTTGAGCCGTGGTAACTGGGCTTGTTTTCTTGAGAGACTGAAATGTTTCACTGCTCATCCAAACAGCTTCGTCAGTCTGTTTGAATGAGCAGTGAAATGTTTCATTCTCTCAAGAAAAGAAGTCCAGTTGCCATGATTCAACTCCCAGATAAACTCACCTGGATGACTGAGAATCTTCACAGAGATATCCCTTCTTGTTTTCGGTTCACCTCAAATTGTTGTTTGGATTGTTTATTTCTTTGGCTGATTTTTTTTCATATCCTTCCTTTTAACTCCAAGAATTTACAAGCCTGCTTCTCAGAAATATAAATAAGAAGGACAATAATAAGATCATAAAACTACAGGACATATAATAAGACAATTCATAAAACACTGTATAAAATAGCAGTAGAAGTCATTAAAACGACAATGGTGCTGTTCACAGGAAGACTCTGGAGAATTGAACTTTCTTCATTTGGAACATAAAGTATCAGCAATAGGCACCAAGTGCATCTCTCCAGGAAGATAATTCTACAGTCAAGACAGCATCACAGAAAAGACCACTGCCCATTGGCCACCATCTCAACCTCCAAAGATGAGAAGGGTGTATCTTAAGGGAAATCTATGAGTGATGCCTATAAAGATTCTCAGTTATCCAGTTGAGTTTGTGAAGATTCTCAGTCATCCAGGTGATTTTATCTGGAAGTTGAGTCATGGCAACTGAATTTCTTGAGATCAAATTCAAAACGTTTTGCTACTCATCCAGGCAGCTTCCTCATGAAACTGCTTGGATGAGTAGCAAAACATTTTGCTCTCTCAAGAAAAGAAGTCCAGTTGCCATGACTCAACTTCCAGATCATCCAGGTGAGGATAATTGGAAGATGAATATTGGCAACTGGACTTCTTGTGAGATCAAAACATTTCACTACTCAAAGCTACTTGGATGAGAAGTGAAATGTTTTGATCTCTTGAGAAAAGAAGTCCAGTTGCCATGACTCAACTTCCAGATCTATGAGTGATCTCAGAGGACAGGCTCATAAATCCATATCAGTCTGTGGAATAATTCCACACTAGAAAATTAGGATTTCAAACTTCCCAAAGGTCTACCCACAGATCTATGATAGCTTGATCTCACAGACTTTTCTTCAAAGTAGGATGAACCAGGTGTGTGTTGGGTTGCTCCAGTACAATGATCTATACCATTTATAACCAGAGATATAGAGAAATTAGGGATGGACATGAAACGGAAAAAAAACCTGTTTCATTTCATTTTGTTTCATTCCCACATTTTTTGTTTCATTTGATATTAATTTTTCAAAAAAAAATCATACAAAAAGGCTTCCAGACAGAACAAAATAATTCATTTCCTTAAAAAAAAACCCACCATTTTGTTTCATCTGTAACAAAATGCTGCTTCCTTGTGTCACTTCATTTTGTTTTGTTTCGTTACGTAATGACCCAACAAAACTGCATTTTGTTTTTCGTTTTGTGCCCATTATATATATATATATATATATATATATATATATATATATATATATATATATATATATATATATATATATATATATATTTGTTTTTTCGTAGATTTTCACGGGTATAGGTATGCATGTTAGGGTGGATTCGGGTTTCTTCCCGTGTAGAAATCTGGTTGTTTTGGCGACGTTCGACGAGGTCTCACTCGTCATCTTCAGGCTGGTGTTCTGGCTTCTTTCTTCTTGAAGCAAAGTGTGGTCTCAGTTGAAGTCCTTCTATAAATACTGCTGGGGGTGTGTGGTTTGCTTGCTCTGTTGCTGATTGTAGGTTCCTTTGTTCCTTTGTTCTTTTGTGATCTGCTGTGTGGCTGAGGCGATCGTTAAGGGATTAACTGCTGATGGCTGTTTAGATGGCTGTTTACATGCTGGTGGGTTAGATGGCTGGTAGGTTCTGGCAGTATCCTGGGCTTTGGTGGAGTGGGGTCCTGTGTCTTGTGAATTCATTTTGGTCTGGCTACGTGTCTGTGGTCTCCCAATGTTTTTTGGGTGTGTGTGAGTGTGCTCCATGTGGTGACTGGAGTGGGGTGCCGCGGTAGATGGTGCAGTCGTGGTTTTGTTATTGGATGGTGGTTTCGTTTCATCTGTGGGAAGGGTCTGGGTTTGTGTTTGGTGTGGATGGAAGGTGGTGGCATCTTGTGTCCTTTTGGACCTGGTGTCAGTCTTTGTGACAGAGGCTCGTCTGTTGACCAGGGCTAGTTTCCAGATGTCAGGCAAGCGGGAGGTGTCATCACGTTTATTCATGTTGTTTGGGTGTTTCTCTATTTCAATGGCTTCCATGATTATTCGACTGTTAAAGTGTTCAGTTTTGGAGATGAGTTTGGTTCTTTCAAAGTCAATTTCATGACCTGTTGTTTTTATGTGCTGGAAGAGAGAGGAAGATTTTTCTTCTTTTTGACTGCGTTCTTGTGTTCTGCGATGCGTGCGCTTATTCTCCTGTTTGTTTGTCCGATGTATGTGGCTGGACAGACTTTGCATGGTATTTCGTAGACTCCTTGGTTTTCTAGCTCAATCTTGTCTTTGGGGTTTCTTAAGATGTTGGCTATTTTTTGGTCGGTGCAAAAGGCTGTCTTGATATTGTGTTTGTGGAGAATTTTGCTGATTTTGTCTGTGGTGCCTTTGATGTAAGGGAGGAGGGCGGTGCCGTTGTTCTCTTCTGTTTCTTGGTTCTTGGGGGTGTTTCCTTTTGGATTAGTTTGGTGATGGTGTTTTTTGGAATCCGTTCGCAATTAAAACATTCGAGAGAGTGTGTAATTCAGTTTTTAGGTGGTCTTTGTCAGAGGCGTTTGGTTCTGGAGATGAGGGTTTTGCTACGGAGTTGATCTGTGCAGGGTGGTGGTGTGATTGTGCATTTAAGTAGCGGTTTGTATGTGTTTTTTTCTGGTAGATGGTATGTCCTAAGGAGCCGTCGGGTTTTTTGTAGATTAGGACGTCCAGGAAGGGAAGTTGGTTGTTGGCTTCTATTTCCATAGTGAATTGTATTTTGGGGTGTAGGCTGTTGAGATGTGTGAGGAAGTTGTTCAGTTTATCTTTCCCGTGTGGCCAGATAACAAAGGTGTCGTCAACATATCTGAGCCAGAGTTTGGGTTTATGTTCGGACTTCTGTAACGCGTTGGTTTCAAAGTGTTCCATATATAGGTTTGCGATGACCGGTGAGAGGGTGATCCCATGGGTGCTCCTTCTATCTGTTTGTATCTTTGTCCATTGTGGATGAAGTATGTGTTGGTTAGGCAGTGGTTGGTCAGATCTAGGATGTGTTTGGGGGTTGTATTTGTTGTGGATAGCTGTCAAGGCTTCTTGAATGGGCACTTGTGTGAAGAGCGAAACAACATCGAAGCTCACGAGAGGTAGGTCATTGGGTTGTAGGTCTTGTTTCTTTATAATTTCTATGAAGTGGAACGAGTTTTGTACGTATGAAGTGATGGATTCTGCATAGGGCTGGAGTTGTTTGGCAAGAAATTTGGCGAGGTTTTGTAGAGGTGAGCCTATGGAGCTGACTATGGGTCTGAGAGGTGTTCCTTCTTTGTGAATCTTGGGAGGCCGTAGAGCTTGGGGCATCTGGATGATTTCTCTCTGGGGATGATGCTTGGCTTGATTTCTTCACTTAAGGGAGAGGCTTTTATTTTGGCTTTGGTGGTTTTCCAGGTAGGTGGTGGGGTCTGTGTTCAAAGGTATGTAAGCAGGGTCTTGTAGTAGGTTGGATAATTTGGCTTGGTAGTCGGATGTGTTCATCACCACTGTGGCATTGCCTTTGTCTGCTGGGAGAATGATTATGTTGTTGTCTTTCCTCAGGTTGGAGAGGGCTTTTTGTTCTTCTTTGTGTAAATTGCTTCTGGGTGGTTTGCTGGAGCAGAGGACATTGGTGACTTTGAGTCTGATTTTGTTGGCTTCATCTGGGTTGATTTTGGTTAGGCTGGCTTCCACTCCGCATATGATGTTTTCGGTGGGGATGTGTCTGGGGGCGATTGCAAAGTTGAATCCTTTGGAAAGGACTTTGGTCTCTGCGATGGTGAGTGTCCTGTCTGATATGTTGTGAACTGTTTGTTTCATGGGCTGTTGTGTGGGGGGGTTGGGCTTCTGGCGTTTTTCCAGTTTGTGGAGTTTGTTGGTGTGTGTGTCTGTCTTGTGGGATGTCTCTGTTTCAGCTCTCCAGGCGGCCAGTTGCTTGGATTTGTTCCAGAGTGTTGGGTGGATTTTGTTGCTGAGTTTGAGGTGGAGAGTGAGTAGGTCTCTGTTGGTTTGATCTAGTAGGTATCTTTTCCTGTGTAGTTCGCTTCTGATTAGGGCTAGTTCTGTTCTTTTCAGGATCCTTTCGCTGGATGGGGTTTTTGAGTGGAATTTCAGTGGAATAGCCAACATCTTAAGAAACCCCAAAGACAAGATTGAGCTAGAAAACCAAGGAGTCTACGAAATACCATGCAAAGTCTGTCCAGCCACATACATCGGACAAACAAACAGGAGAATAAGCGCACGCATCGCAGAACACAAGAACGCAGTCAAAAAAGAAGAAAAATCTTCCTCTCTCTTCCAGCACATAAAAACAACAGGTCATGAAATTGACTTTGAAAGAACCAAACTCATCTCCAAAACTGAACACTTTAACAGTCGAATAATCATGGAAGCCATTGAAATAGAGAAACACCCAAACAACATGAATAAACGTGATGACACCTCCCGCTTGCCTGACATCTGAAACTAGCCCTGGTCAACAGACGAGCCTCTGTCACAAAGACTGACACCAGGTCCAAAAGGACACAAGATGCCACCACCTTCCATCCACACCAAACACAAACCCAGACCCTTCCCACAGATGAAACGAAACCACCATCCAATAACAAAACCACGACTGCACCATCTACTGCGGCACCCCACTCCAGTCACCACATGGAGCACACTCACACACCCCAAAAAAACATTGGGAGACCACAGACACGTAGCCAGACCAAAATGAATTCACAAGACACAGGACCCCACTCCACCAAAGCCCAGGATACTGCCAGAACCTACCAGCCATCTAACCCACCAGCATGTAAACAGCCATCTAAACAGCCATCAGCAGTTAATCCCTTAACGATCGCCTCAGCCACACAGCAGATCACAAAAGAACAAAGGAACAAAGGAACCTACAATCAGCAACAGAGCAAGCAAACCACACCCCCAGCAGTATTTATAGAAGGACTTCAACTGAGACCACACTTTGCTTCAAGAAGAAAGAAGCCAGAACACCAGCCTGAAGATGACAGTGAGACCTCGTCGAAACGTCGCCAAAACAACCAGATTTCTACACGGGAAGAAACCCGAATCCACCCTAACATGCATACCTATACCCGTGAAAATCTACGAAAAACAAATATCCGACCTCTACGGGAGGAAACCTTCCAGCTGACCAGAACCTACGAGAAACTAGAAGTCCGAAGAGCCACCATCTTATGTGACATTGCATTCCTACGCAACTGCCGAGACAAAAATGTGATCCCCACAAGCTTCCAACTGAAATTCCACTCAAAAACCCCATCCAGCGAAAGGATCCTGAAAAGAACAGAACTAGCCTAATCAGAAGCGAACTACACAGGAAAAGATACCTACTAGATCAAACCAACAGAGACCTACTCACTCTCCACCTCAAACTCAGCAACAAAATCCACCCAACACTCTGGAACAAATCCAAGCAACTGGCCGCCTGGAGAGCTGAAACAGAGACCTCCCACAAGACAGACACACACACCAACAAACTCCACAAACTGGAAAACGCCAGAAGCCCAACCCCCACACAACAGCCCATGAAACAAACAGTTCACAACATATCAGACAGGACACTCACCATCGCAGAGACCAAAGTCCTTTCCAAAGGATTCAACTTTGCAATCGCCCCAGACACATCCCCACCGAAAACATCATATGCGGAGTGGAAGCCAGCCTAACCAAAATCAACCCAGATGAAGCCAACAAAATCAGACTCGAAGTCACCAATGTCCTCTGCTCCAGCAAACCACCCAGAAGCAATTTACACAAAGAAGAACAAAAAGCCCTCTCCAACCTGAGGAAAGACAACAACATAATCATTCTCCCAGCAGACAAAGGCAATGCCACAGTGGTGATGAACACATCCGACTACCAAGCCAAATTATCCAACCTACTACAAGACCCTGCTTACATACCTTTGAACACAGACCCCACCACCTACCTGGAAAAAACCACCAAAGCCAAAATAAAAGCCTCTCCCTTAAGTGAAGAAATCAAGCCAAGCATCATCCCCAGAGAGAAATCATCCAGATGCCCCAAGCTCTACGGCCTCCCCAAGATTCACAAAGAAGGAACACCTCTCAGACCCATAGTCAGCTCCATAGGCTCACCTCTACAAAACCTCGCCAAATTTCTTGCCAAACAACTCCAGCCCTATGCAGAATCCATCACTTCATACGTACAAAACTCGTTCCACTTCATAGAAATTATAAAGAAACAAGACCTACAACCCAATGACCTACTCGTGAGCTTCGATGTTGTTTCGCTCTTCACACAAGTGCCCATTCAAGAAGCCTTGACAGCTATCCACAACAAATACAACCCCCAAACACATCCTAGATCTGACCAACCACTGCCTAACCAACACATACTTCATCCACAATGGACAAAGATACAAACAGATAGAAGGAGCACCCATGGGATCACCCCTCTCACCGGTCATCGCAAACCTATATATGGAACACTTTGAAACCAACGCGTTACAGAAGTCCGAACATAAACCCAAACTCTGGCTCAGATATGTTGACGACACCTTTGTTATCTGGCCACACGGGAAAGATAAACTGAACAACTTCCTCACACATCTCAACAGCCTACACCCCAAAATACAATTCACTATGGAAATAGAAGCCAACAACCAACTTCCCTTCCTGGACGTCCTAATCTACAAAAACCCGACGGCTCCTTAGGACATACCATCTACCAGAAAAAAACACATACAAACCGCTACTTAAATGCACAATTACACCACCACCCTGCACAGATCAACTCCGTAGCAAAAACCCTCATCTCCAGAACTAAACGCCTCGCTGACAAAGACCACCTAAAAACTGAATTACACACTCTCTCGAATGTTTTAATTGCGAACGGATTCCAAAAAACACCATCACCAAACTAATCCAAAAGGAAACACCCCCAAGAACCAAGAAACAGAAGAGAACAACGGCACCGCCCTCCTCCCTTACATCAAAGGCACCACAGACAAAATCAGCAAAATTCTCCACAAACACAATATCAAGACAGCCTTTTGCACCGACCAAAAAAATAGCCAACATCTTAAGAAACCCCAAAGACAAGATTGAGCTAGAAAACCAAGGAGTCTACGAAATACCATGCAAAGTCTGTCCAGCCACATACATCGGACAAACAAACAGGAGAATAAGCGCACGCATCGCAGAACACAAGAACGCAGTCAAAAAGAAGAAAAATCTTCCTCTCTCTTCCAGCACATAAAAACAACAGGTCATGAAATTGACTTTGAAAGAACCAAACTCATCTCCAAAACTGAACACTTTAACAGTCGAATAATCATGGAAGCCATTGAAATAGAGAAACACCCAAACAACATGAATAAACGTGATGACACCTCCCGCTTGCCTGACATCTGGAAACTAGCCCTGGTCAACAGACGAGCCTCTGTCACAAAGACTGACACCAGGTCCAAAAGGACACAAGATGCCACCACCTTCCATCCACACCAAACACAAACCCAGACCCTTCCCACAGATGAAACGAAACCACCATCCAATAACAAAACCACGACTGCACCATCTACTGCGGCACCCCACTCCAGTCACCACATGGAGCACACTCACACACCCCAAAAAAACATTGGGAGACCACAGACACGTAGCCAGACCAAAATGAATTCACAAGACACAGGACCCCACTCCACCAAAGCCCAGGATACTGCGAACCTACCAGCCATCTAACCCACCAGCATGTAAACAGCCATCTAAACAGCCATCAGCAGTTAATCCCTTAACGATCGCCTCAGCCACACAGCAGATCACAAAAGAACAAAGGAACAAAGGAACCTACAATCAGCAACAGAGCAAGCAAACCACACCCCCAGCAGTATTTATAGAAGGACTTCAACTGAGACCACACTTTGCTTCAAGAAGAAAGAAGCCAGAACACCAGCCTGAAGATGACGAGTGAGACCTACGAAACGTCGCCAAAACAACCAGATTTCTACACGGGAAGAAACCCGAATCCACCCTAACATGCATACCTATACCCGTGAAAATCTACGAAAAACATATATATATATATATATATATATATATATATATATATATATATATATATATATATAGAGAGAGAGAGAGAGAGAGAGAGAGAGAGAGAGAGAGAGAGAGAGAGAGAGAGAGAGAGAGAGAGAGAGAGAGGTCTCTTGTTAAGACCTTCATAGAATCCCTCACATTTTCATGAACTGAGGACAGTAAGATTGTGGTTCACTAGCAAGAATTTAATTCATTTCCCCCCTATCATGCTAAGAATATTTCAAGCACTTTCCACACACAATCTGTAAAAACACTGCTTGGTAAATTAATCTGTTATCACCCCCTGACTTCAGACTCAAATTATCTAAGGCCACTTGATAGTTTTACTGCATTTTAACCAAGTACGTCCTTGTTCCTGGCTCACTCCAGATTATATTATCTGATAAAATCAAAAGCCTTTTTTTGCTGAATCCAAGATATGGTCTAAAAACATGGCAGCATGCTGCATTTGGGGCCCCACACCTAAAGAAAATCCAGAATCCTTAGCTAGAATACAACTCGGCAAATGCACAATGAAATAATAAATATTACCCCCAGTACATAATAAAACCAATTTACTTTTGAAGCCCTAAATGGCTTATAGTCCTGTTTTTTAATCCTGTCTGGTTGTTAAGATCTTCGGGAGATTGGACAATGCATGATTGTTGCTAGCTATACTTTTTAAAGAAAAGGTGCCACTGCCTTTTCAATTCAGCTTTTTAAACAGTTTGAGGTTATTATAATGGTTCTAACAGTTTTATCATTGTATTCACTGAGATTTCTTGGCTCATCTTGAGGACTATTTTTAAAGGACAAAGCATTTTTAAAGGACAAAGTAAAGCAGGACAAATAATAATAAAATGAGGAAGAATGATGCACAATCCTTCTTGGTAAATCCAATTCTGAGTACTGCTGAACCAAGAGATTGCTTCTGAATCCATGTATGGCTATTGGAGGTGCATGATGGAAAGGTGGTAGAAGATATGTCTGTGAAGATTTTCAGTCATCCAGGAGAGTTTATTTGAAAGTTGAGTCATGGCTACTGGACTCAACGTCCAGGTGGTAGAAGATATGCATGTGTGTTTGAGTGAGTCTTTCTGTTAAACAACATTCTGATGGCCAGGTTCTGGTGTGACATGCATATTTCTAGCTTGTTTCTTATTTTATATATTAGTCCACAAGCAGGAACCAAACATGTCTCTGTTCGACCATGTAGCTCCCCAGACATTTGACTATGCTGTTCTGTCTGTACTCCATCTCATTCAATGGATGTGACTGAAATCCATGGCTGTTGAGGTTGTTGTTTTCTGTGTAGTGACTAGAGTTGGGCATCAACCAAATGTGTGTTGTTGTTGTTCAGTCGTTCAGTCATGTCCGACTCTTCGTGACCCCATGGACCAGAGTTCGCCAGGCCTTCCTATCTTCCACTGCCTCCCAGAGTTTGGTCAAATCCATATTAGTTGCATCAATGACACCATCCAACCATCTCATTCTCTGCCATCCTCTTTTCCTTTTGTCTTCCATCTTTCCCAACATCAGTGATTTTTCCAAGGACTCCTCTCTCCTCATGAGGTGGCCAAACTACTGGAGCCTCAGCTTCAAAATCTGTCCTTCCAGTGAACATTTGGGGTTGACTTCTTTCAGGATGGATAAGTTTGATCTCCTTGTAGTCCAGGGGACTCTCAAGACTCTCCTCCAGCACCACAGCTCAAAGGCATCGATTCTGCGGTGATCAGCCTTCTTTATAGTCCAGCTCTCACTTCCATACATCACTACTGGAAAAACCATAGCTTTGACCTTAGCAAAGTGATGTCAACTGAACTAGGGAATATCAACCAAACTAGGAATTTAAAAAAATAATAATTGCTGAAACGAAATGAAGCACCAAACTTTTTTCTGCTTGGCACTTTGTTTTTGCCAAGTTGGATGCTTGGCTGCGATCCTGTTTCAGATGTCATTATTATTCAAACATGTTAATGGAAGACGAGTATATATAAAAAGTACAGGGCAATGCTGTTTTGTCCCATTGGGATCAGGGTTGCTACAAGTGCATTAGCAGCCAGGAATCAGATAAGACAGCTCTCTGAGGCAGTTTTTAATTAGGCCTATACTTTCAAAGATTCTTATACAGTAGTGCTATGGGCACAAAGCACAATACTATAAACCTACCTTGTTTCCCTGAAAATAAGACCTACCCCAAAAAAATAAGCGCTAGCAGGATTTCTATGCATTTGTTAAATATAAGCCCTACCCCAATAATAAGACGTAGTGATGGGCGTGGCTGTGCCTGCACACACACACACACACACACACACACACACACACACACACACACACACACACACACACACACACACACACACACACACACACACACAGGGAGAGAGAGAGAGAGAGAGAGAGAGCTCACATTGCCCCCTTTTCCATCCATGGTCTTTTCCCCCTTCTCTTGAGCCAGCAAAGTTACCGTACTTCGTAGCATGTTTGCTTGCAGTTCCTGTTTTCCCAACAATAAGACCTACCCCAAAATAAGCCCTAGTGTATCTACTTGGGAAAAAATAAATATAAGACAGAGTCTTATTTTTGGGGAAACACTGTAGTTTCTAAAGAGATGTACAGGCCATTTTCTCTTTAGATTAGAGGTAATGTAAGTGAGCTGTGCCCTCTTTAGAGTATATGCTCAGATGTTTTAACTAACCAGTTGGTTATAGAATCATAGAATAATAGAGTTGGAAGGCACCTATAAGGTCATTGATTCTAAGCTCCTGTTCAATGAATCAATCCAGATCAAAGCAGATTTGATACGTGGATTTCCCTTTAATGCCTCTAGCATTGGAACACTCACCACCTCCCAAAGCCATGGGGTCCATTGTTGTACGGCTAATACTAACAGAATAAGTTGGATATTTTCTGTTTTGAACCTTAGAACCAATGAGTTAGTTCTCCCACTTTTGATGTTTCACATGAATTATTTAATTTCTGAACCAAACGGGCAAGTTTTGAAACTAACCCTGTAGTGTCCAACTGAATGCGGAAGGAGAAGAAGTGAAACTGTGTCCTCTCAGAGCCCTTGATAAAGGAAGGCAGGAGTGGGTGGCAGATTAAAGAAAACCAAATAAATAAAAACAGGTGCATTGCAGGAAACCTGGACCAGACACAAGAAACCCAGAAGGCCTGCCATGCTCGTGGTTCATTAAGAACACCAGATCTTCTCACTGACTTCCCTTGGAAATGAGTTTGTGCTCAGTAAAGGAAATTGATTACTTTCCATTGCAATTAACATCTGGTCTTGGGTCAGATCATTAGGATAATTTGTTATAGGGGAGGAGGGGGGGAAACAGCCGTAGGCACCAGCTCCAGGGTACTGACGCTTCTTTGGGATCCATTAGGTATGGTGTTGCTGGAACATTTTCTGTGACCTGAGCTGCTTTTTCTCCAACAGGTTAGAAAGCAAAATTTTAAGACCTGGACCTTGGACAACATGAGGAGAAAGTCAAAGTCATGTCACTAGAACAGCCTGCACAAAATTTTCATTTTGATTTCTTGTATTTTATTCATTACATTTATCTCCCATCCATATTGTGCCTATGCATTATTCTGAGTGGCTGGCAACACTTGAAATACAACTACTCGAGAACAAAAGCGAAGAGAACCAATAAATATTAAAACTCAGGATTGTCCAAAAAAGAAGGAAACCTGGACCTCAACCCAAAACCAGTAGTCAAGGAAATCAAAAGGGTAAGATGTTTCTAAAGGTCTCTTCAAACAATATGTTTTCTACCCATGTCCTCTAGGTCAGGAGGGAGGATGCCTGGCAAATTTTAGCAGATAATGGGTTCCGTAGTGTTGTGGCCACCACCAAGAAGGCTTAGATCTTAGTTGTAGTTTTCCGGGCTCTCTGTTGAGCCGGTCAGTAGGGGCACCTGCAAAAGCACCATCTAGCTGGCCCAGGTAGACAACCTTAGAGAGAGACACTCATCAGGAAATGAGCTTCCAAACTGTAACGGGCTTTAAAAGTTAATACCAACACTTTGAATTTAGCACAGAAGCATACAAGAAGCCAATGAAGTTCTCTTTGCAATGGTGTGATGGAGTTTACTGGTGGAACTTCCGGGTGATGCACTAAGTTTTTTATGCGGCATCTCCTTGCGAAAGGAAAGCTCTAATATTATAAAGGACCAAGACAAGCAGCTTCAGTTGTGTGTTTCCCATCCCTGAATCATTCCTTTTGGGCATCAGACTGAGATTCAAGCAGATAAGAGTTTTGATTTTTCAATTCAAATTGTGGGTTTTTGAGGAATAAGAAGCTCCCAATGAAATGTCAAAATGAAATGTCACAATATTTTGAAAAACATAATTGGTAAAATATTACACACACACACACACACACACACACACACACACTTAAATTATATGCTAATCAAATTACAACTGATTAAAAAAAGGCATTCTGGGACTCAAACAGGGTTGAGGTCTGGAGGAATGATATTTTCCAAATATCACTCTGTGCACCTTTTCCTAAAGTCTGTTCGAGGCCTCTTAGCGTTCAACGAATGTCCTCCACATTTGAATCAGACCTTCTTGAACACTGAAAGATGCATGGGGTGAGAATAATGGGCACTGTTGAGGAATGGAGTGAGGTTACCATATACATTCTTACAGATTACAGTGGCCAGTGGAAGATATTTCTCTATTTTCTTTATGTTATTGCTGGCACACTTATTTCAAAACTGCAGACCTGCCTTTGGACCTGTAGGAGCTAATCCATGCATAGCATTATTCCACAGCTGTTGGGGCATTATTTGAAAAAGAGGGGAAGATTCCACTCACCCACCTAGAGTGTAAATTCTGTATTTTCAAGGACTATATATTCGATTTGTATCTTAAAGTTCTTCTCTCAAAATAGCATGCATGCAAATTAAACGTGTGCCATTGAAACATACAAGAATGATTGAATCATTAGGCAAATTAAAAGCTGTTAAAGCGCATCAAGGAAAGGGGACTTTAGGGGGAAACCCTTCCACATAATCTTCCCTTCTTTCTTTCTTTCTTTCTTTCTTTCTTTCTTTCTTTCTTTCTTTCTTTCTTTCTTTCTTTCTTTCTTTCTTTCTTTCTTACTTACTTACTTACTTACTTACTACCCTGTTGTTCTGGCTTTGCTGTTACCCAGACATATTTCTGATGCAGTGTTCTGCTTATATACCACCTCATAGCACTTAAAACACTCTGGGTGGTTTAAAATTTATTTATGCAGGCTCTACGTTGCTCCCCTAGCCAGCTGGGTACTCATTTTACCAACCTCAGAAGGATGGAAGGCGGAGTGAACCTTGAGCCAGCTACCTGGGATTGAACCCCAGGTCATGAGTGCAGTTTTATCTTCAGTATAGCTGTTTCACCACTTCATTCTTTGAAAAACCACAAGCTTACATGGGATTACACCTGGAATCGGATGAAATGCTCCACAGTTACAAAGCCAGTTCAGGTTAGCTATGTGACAATGTTACCGGGAGGCAAGTCAATGGAGAGTGAGGGCAATCTGGATGTTAGGTGTCATAGCGTCGCTTCCAACTTATAATGACCCCATGATTTAATGATCTCCAAAAGGTCCTGCCATTAAGAGCCGTGCCGAGGTCTGCTGAATGAGAGGCGATGACTTCCTTAATGGAGTCACTCAAAAGGCCGCCGCTTCCTTTATGGAGTCACTGATGGCAACGTAGGGCAATGTAAATGAACAGATTAACATTTCCAAAAGGAATGGAGGAAATGTCACAAAGAAGGTGTGTGTGTGTGTGTGTGTGTGTGTGTGTGTGTGTGTGTGTGTGTGTGTGTGTGTGTGTGTGTGTGTGTGTGTGTGTGTGTGTGTGTTTCATGCTCTGAAAAATATTCATGCAGGCACATCCTTTGGGCTCACCCCCGATCGCGCAAATCTAGCTTTCCCCTCTCGGTGGGTTGTTGGGGGGGATTGACAGGTCTGAAAGAATATTCTTTTGACTTGAACAAACTTGACCTAGAATTGTTGAAAAAGGAAGAGAATAAAATATGGAAAGCCCCAGGATGGTATTTTCTACTGAAGTGTTTCTCCAACTGCGAGAAAATATGCAGGAGGATCTTTCCTCAAGTCTCCTGCATGTCATAAATTCCGTGTGGTGCTGAGATACACCAATCACATCCTGTCAGCATCGCTCGCTTTGTCTTTTATTGTAAATAAACACAAGGGTTCTCTCCGTGTGAGTGAGGCAAAGAACAAAAGGACCACCCAGATAACTGTCAGTAATCCTGTGGCCCAGTTCAAGGGCTTGCTGGCTAGGGCTCTCAGTTAAAGTTACTTTTTTTAAAAAAAAATGCATTTCACACATGGCCTTGCTGGCTGCAGAGAAGGAGCTGACCCATTCTTTTGACTATGCAGCCAACTCCCTTGGAAGCATGGGCGGTTTCCCCTCATTGATCTAAAATGCAGATCGCTGGATTGGCTCCATCAAGACAGGAATCGGAACGAGTGTCCTACAACACACCCGCAGGACATGTTGTAGATTCATGAAGTTGGAAAGAGTCTGTAAGTCCAACCTCAAGAATACAAATCAAAGGCGATCTACCAGTTGTCCGAATTTCCTCTTGAAAGCCCCCAGTGTTGGAGCACTCACTACTACCTCTCGAGGTAGCTTGTTCCATTGTACTGATCTCGGTAGGTAGCTTGTTCCATTAAGAAAAAGTGTTTGTACTGATCTAACAGGTAGGAACAGTGTTTTTCCTGATACTCAACTGAAATCTGGAACTTCCTCAACTGAAATCTGGCTTCCTGTAACTTAAGAAAAAGTGTTCTGTTTATATACTGCCTCATACCACCTCAAGTAGTCTCTGGGCAGTTTACAATTTTAATTACAGTGTGCTGGCTACACATCCCCCCTCTCGAGGTAGCTTGTTCCATTGTTGTACTGATCTAACAGTTAGGAACTTTTTCCTGATACTCAACTGAAATCTGGCTTCCTGTAACTTAAGAAAAAGTGTTCTGTTTATATACCGCCTCATACCACCTCAAGTAGTCTCTGGGCAGTTTACAATTTTAATTACAGTGTGCTGGCTACACATCCCCCCTCTCGAGGTACCTTGTTCCATTGTTGTACTGATCTAACAGTTAGGAACTTTTTCCTGATACTCAACTGAAATCTGGCTTCCTGTAACATAAGCAAAAGTGTTCTGCTTGTATACCTCCTCATACCACCTCAAGTAGTCTCTGGGCAGTTTACAATTTTAATTACAGTGTGCTGGCTACACATCCCCCCCCCCGACTTTTGTGTGTCCTGAACTCAGAGATGATCAAGAGTAGATCCTGCTCCTCCTTTATATGACAGCCTTTCAAGGGTTTGAAAAGGCCTGCCATATCTCATCACAGTCTTACAGTATTTTCTAAAAGTCCAGTTATTCCAGTCTTTCTCCCTAGGGCTTGTTTTCTAGCCCCTTGATCATTCTTGTCGCACTCCTTTGAACTTGTTCCAATTTGCCAGCATCCTTCTAAAAGTGTGGCATCCTGAACTGGACAAAGTACTCAAGATAAGACCTAATTTAGACCTCTCTGCTATCTTTCTGGAAACAGGCAAAGACCTTTCTCTTTGGACAAGCTTTCCCTGAATGATGGACTACCGACTGTGTCTTTATACAGTATGAATCTACCATACATGGCTACACAGACTTTGTGTTTATAAGCACTTATAACATTGTGTTTATATCTCAGTGTGATTGCACTGTGTTATCAATTGTTAGTTTTAATGTTGCCTCCTAATGATGTAACATACCCCTCAATTTTCTTTTTGTCAAACTGAATATGTCTTAAGTGTAATTGACTGGATATTGTCCCTCATTGCTGTAAGCCACCTTGGGTCCTTTCCCAAGGAGAAAGATGTGGTAATATACTCAATATAAATAAATAAATAAATAAATAAATAAATAACCAGTACCACATAGAACTAGTGCTTGCAGGACCTGGAGACTATTCTATGACTAATGAAGCTGAAAATATTGGTGGTTTGGACTGAATTTTATTTTATTTTATTTTATTTTATTTTATTTTATTTATATATTTTTATACCGCCCGTCTTCCAAAGGAACTCTGGGCAGTTAACAACATAATCAACAGCAGATAAAAATTCAACAATATAACAAAACAAAAACAAAAGTGATATATAAAATGAATGGGCTATAGTATTAGTAATAACCAGAATTAAAATAAATTACTCGGCAGGATGGCGTAATAAAGTTTAAAAAAACCATTAAATTAAATTAAATTAAATTAAATTAAATTAAAGCTTGCCAAAAGCCTCACAAAAAAGCCAAGTCTTCAAGGCCTTTTTGAAGGCAGGCAGGAACTGTGCAAGGCGCAGCTCACCCGGGAGATGGTTCCAAAGGAAAGGACCACCAGTTCCAGGTTGCTGCTTTCCTAGCCTCCCTGGGCGTGGTCACCGGGAGTGAGGGCGCCTGTGACATTCTAGTCGGATGAGCCTCCATTGATCTCTGGAAGATCTGCTCCACCAGGTATTCCAGTCCCAAGCCGTGGAGGGTTTTGTAAATTAAAACCAAGACCTTGAACCTTATCCGGGATGCAACGGGCAACCAATGCAAGTGAGCCAGAACTGGGGTGATGTGGTCATATCAATCCGCACCAACCACTGGTCTGCCTAGTGGATTCCCAGAATCCCCCAGGCATCTTGGCTTGTAGAACTTCTAGCTGGGAGATTCTAACTGCTGTAATTAAAACTATTTTTTCCAAGCTCTATCAAAGAAAATCAATAGGTTCCATGTGGGAGCACTCAGAGTGTTACCCTGCACTTTCATATCCCCCAAGTCAGTGCATGGGACAAGTCAGAAGTCTCCATAAAGACCCCAAGGAAAGCAATACACTTCCTCTGGGTGTTAACAAGGTCCCTGACAAGATCTAAACAGTTGTGTGCATGAGAGCAAGATGGTGGGTGATTCTCCCAATGAGATTCCCCCCCCCCGTTGCGTGCCACATATTGACCCAGTGTCCTGATTCTATTTTAATCTGAGTATTGCCTTCTAAGTTAGTCTGGCATGCTTTGGCCGCCTATACATTCACCATCATCCTGTTGGTTTTGTTTTCTGCCAGCCAGGCTAACCAGGTCCATGAATGTGATGCTGAGTAGCCATTAATTCTCATTTCTTCCAGCAATTCCACATATCTGGCTTATGAGCTCTTCGATTAAGAAAAAAAAAAAAGGGGGGAGAAGAAGAAAACCTTCTCCAAAGTTACCTTGGCGACTCATACGTTAGCCAAGCTGACAGATTTATGACAGTTACATATATATAAATATTTATACGCTGCGGCAATGCAATGTTTAAGGGTTACACACAATTGCACACACACACAGAGAGGCTGGCTCTCAAATTACATTTCACATACATCCCATGCAGATGCATGTGCCTGCCTTGTGTAACGGGAAGGTCCCAAAGCAACGTTCTCATGAGACTTAGGGGCACCAAGGTCTTCTACAGCAGCCCTTCCCCTCCCCCACATATACAGACACTTTGTAATATTCCCTGCAAAAAGACAGGTAGACAGAGAGATGGCTTTGGCAGTTTCTTTCCATTGTCCTCACATGCCCTGGTCTCCGTGGCTCTCTGTGAGCTCACCCTGGTGCCCGATTGGGATTGGCTGTGTGTCATCGTGGTGCCACCTTGTTCACTTTGTGCAATTCTCTGGAAGTTGAGTCATGGCTACTGGACTGCTTTAATGAAGCTGTTTGGATGAGCAGCGAAATGTTTCTGTCTCTCAAGAAAAAAGAAGTCCAGTAGCCATGATTCAACCTCCAGATAAACTCACCTGGATGACTGAGAATCTTCACAGACTTTGCGCAATTCCTTATTGGCGGAAATGCCAACAGGACCCATGCACATCCCTTCATGCAGAGCCAAGGAACTTTGGCACTCAAAGTGAGGCGAGATGGGTGCCAGGCTCCACAAAGTCAGAAATCAAAGGATCTCCTCCTGCGATGGTGTTTAGTTTGAGGTGTGTCTCCCCCTGCCTGGAGGACTGGAGAAGCAGAGTCATGTTCCGAGACCCAGAAAGCTTTCCATGTCCAACGTCATGTTTGTGAAGAATCCATTATGGCAGGCCTGCCCAACAGGTAGACCGCGGTCTACTGGTAGCCCGTGAAGGATTCAAAAGTAGCCCACCAGCCATCAATTTAAAAAGTGAGAGGATAAGTTCTCCACCCCTCCCTCCCCCATCCCAAGGACCACCACTGCCCCAGCAAAGTTTTGGGTCTGCCAGCCCAATGTCTCAGGAGAGCAGGGCAGTTCAAGGGCCATGGTGCACTGAAATCTGATCCCTCCTGAATGGATTAATTGGATTTCAATGCAATTCCTATGGGAAACCACTGCTCTACTTACACATTTTTTTTTTACTTATGAGTAGAGATGGGCACGAAAAACAAAAAAATGCCTTTTCGGTTTTTCGTTTGTCGTTGAGAGGTCTGTTTCAGTTCGTTTCCATTTGTCGTGAATTTTTGGAAAACTTTTTTGTTTTTTCATTTGTTGTTTCTACCCGCTTTTTGCGCGATTTTAAAGCATTTTCGTGCGCAGGCATCCCCCAACGCCCCAGACCAGAGGGAAAACACTAAAAAAAAAATGGATGCTGGCAGAGACACAGTATAGACTAGGTATGCAGGGAGGCTGCAAAGGCAGTGGTGGGCATTGCCCAGGGTGCAAGGCAGCCACAGAGTGACTGCACTGCGGGGCAGGGAGGGTACTCACCAAGAGGTACGCAGCATGCACACACACAGGGAAGCTGCAGGACTGAAGCTAGAGTCACAGAGACAGCAATCCCACCCTAACTCCCACCAGAGACTGCAAGGAGGATGGGGGCTGCCAAACTTTTTATGCCCTCTGCGACTGCCAGACCTGCCTGCCCAGTCTGCAACCTAGGCATGCTATTGGTTGAACATGATCCCATCACATGGCTTGCCTCCATTTTGTGGCTGGTGCGACATCCATTTTGAAGGGAAAAGAAAAATACATCATGATTACATAAGAATACAAAAACAAACTTTTTAAGGACCCCAACCCCCCTGGTAGGTATTATCAGACAATATAAATAATTATCACTGCATTTTTAGGGATGTCCAGGGTGTTTTTTAACATTTAGAACAGCTCATTTCATTGCGCGTCACCATTAACGGAAAAGAGAATAAAACAAGGATGACTGTTGCCCAGTACCAGGCCACATCTGCAGCATCCCCTCTGGCCAACATAAGATCTTCCTCTGTGCACCTTGATGGTCATTGTATGCATCATAGCATGTGTGAGACATTTTGGGTTTTTTTCCACCTTTGCACAAAGTGGCCCTATCTCTTGAAGTGATGTGGTCAGCCATTCTTTTGTCTCCAGCAAAACAGATGGGAGGATGCAATGGTATTGGAGGCAAAGGAGTGTGTGTCTCATTTGTATGTAAACAATGGGAGCAGTTTATTCATTCCCAAGGCTTGGCCAGTTGCTTTCTCAGCAGCCATTAACCCAAAGTGTCTATATTGGGAGGGGGGGTTAGAGGGGCCCCCAGTGCTTCCTGCTTTCTTCTGTGGTTAGAAAGGCAAAGTGTAAAATCCATGTGGCCTGATTTCGCCGGGGCCTTTTTAAGGTTAAGCAAATTGTGGTGAGGTTTATTTACTGACTGTTCTTCCCACCTCCCTCTGGCCACTTCCCCCTTTACGGCCCTCTCAGTGTCTCTCCGTTTATGCTGGTTTGGATGGATCTGTTAATAAAACATTAGGAGGAGGTTGTAGGAGAGATGATGGATTTAAAAACCTCCGTGGCGACAAGAGAAAAAAAAGCTCTGTACTTCCACCCAAATTCACTTTAGCCTCTCTCTGTGGCTTGAAAAAGCCTGGTTTTGTTCAGATCTGAATGGGGTGATTGAGGGAGAGATGGATTTTGTTGTTGTTGTTGAGGGAAAGACCACCACCCTCAAGATAGGAGGTGATGACAGGTGAGACCTCCTCTCAGTGAATACACAACACTGTGAGATCCAAGCAACATCCCTCATAATGGTTTAATCCATGCACAGTTCACAAACGAATGTCACATCACATTTGATTTCTCTGCCCTGAGTTCTTGTACTCAGCTGTATACATGGTGACTTGCACTTCAGAGTAAGAGTAATACACAAATATTTGTGTATTTGCTGCAAATACACAAATACAGTCTTCTCATTTGCAGAGAGACTGTTTGGACAAGCCAAGACATCCCATCAAACAAACAAACAAATAGAGGAAAAAGTTTTTTGCTGTGAAATGTTTCCACTCTGTAAGAAAATAAAAATGCATGCCCGTTGTTGATCATCTGCATAACTAGTAAAACCAAGTGACTTGTTTCCCCTACAGAAACATTGAATTTTATTTGTTTAAAACAGCCTTTCATTACATAAAACGTTAGATTTTATGTGAAATATATTTTTGCACAGAATGTAAGGTGTAACGTGGAATTCCACAAACGGAACATGAGAAAAAGTGCCAAGGTGCAGAAACCATCCCGAAACATTTACAATTTGGCCTATTGGATGACAAGGTTACTGATTTTTTTAAAATTTCCATCTCCTAAGAACCAAAGAAGCAAAGACTTAGAACTTCTCCCTCTGTGTTTCAACTGGATTCATTGTCCCTGATCAATTAGAAGGCCAAAAGGTATTTTTGTGTGGTTGTGGGTGGTTTTTTTTTTTTTTTTTTTTTGTTATAGCAGTGGTTCTCAGCCTTGAGTCCCCAAAAGTTCTTGGTCCGAAACTCCCTGAAACTTTCACCACCAGTGAGCAATGCTATCCAGAACATCTGGGAGTTGTAGTCTAAGAACATCTCAGGACCCAAAGTTTGGAACCACTGGCCTACTAGCTTTTAAAGTGATGGGGTAAAGAATACACCACAAATCCTTTACTTTCATCAGTTTGGGCTGCAGAAATGCAAAAGGAAACCTAAACCTTTCAGACCTAAGGTTTCTAACTCCAAAGCGGGAGTGAGGCATGCCCCCCATAGGGTGTCCACAATTTGTACAAAATGCCTCCAGATATTTCCCCTATGTGCAGCGAAACACCAAAGCCCCCAGTAGCTGCAGGACGATTGATTGCCTGACAGACTGATGAGATGCAAAGAACACATCTGAGGGGGGTCTAATTTTTGAAAGTTCATGGAACAAGGCAATTTTATGAGTTGATTTTTATCTGCCCATTTTTTTTTTTTTTTTTGCCATTTTGACTCTATTTGATTTTATCTACATTTAAACACGCAGAATGGATCACAGCATTGATGGGGTGGTATATAAATCAATCAATCAATCAATCAATATTTTTTTTCTGATTCCAAGTTTGTCCGATTTGTTTTAAAGGCTGCATTAAAAACATAATCTCAGTGATACAGTTGTCCCCCGCCCTTTCGCGGTTCATATACTGTGGTCCGACTCCTGGTATATCACGGGTCCACAGTATATGAAAAAAGTATATATATATATTTTTAAAGCCCCCTGGGGTAAGGAGGAAAGGCCTTCCCAGGCCCGTCAGAGGCCCCAAAAGTAATTCTCCGCAAACCAGAAGTGAATTCCGGTAAACCAGAAGTGACCCCCAGATCACTAGAAAGCACTTTTGGGGCCTCTGGGGGACTGGAACGCCCCTTGCAGGCCC
Source organism: Phrynocephalus forsythii (assembly GCA_029282475.1). Classification (NCBI taxonomy): domain Eukaryota; kingdom Metazoa; phylum Chordata; class Lepidosauria; order Squamata; family Agamidae; genus Phrynocephalus; species Phrynocephalus forsythii. Next base: position 110,331,515 of record JAPFRF010000004.1, on the reverse strand, counting down.
GTTTGGGGCAGCACCAGGCCTGGGATAAGTACAAGAGCCCCCAGAGAGCCCCTCCCCAGTCCCGATCCGACCCAGCATCCGCATATTGCGGATTTTCAATTATTGCAGGTCGGGTCGGATCCCTAACCCCTGCGATAAGTGGGGGTTTACTGTATTTTAAAATGGGCTTTCTATATATTTAGAGATCTTGAAGCGTATTTCCTCCTCTCCAGATATGCCTGTCTAAAAATGTTTTGACACATTTCATCCTGACAGGGGCATTTGGGAAGTGCTAATGACAACAGATAACAAAGTTGTGAGTCACACTTTCATTCTGGAGAGGGACACTGGGTCAGTTTATCAGAGGATTTAGGGAGCACCAGCATCTTTATTCGCAATGCAATAGGAACACAGTTGCCTTACTGAGTAGCCTAATTTCAGGTGAAGTTCTGGGGTGAGTCGGTTGTGCCGTTGTGTTTTGATAATGAATATCCATATGTTGTATGTGGGTGGATGTGTTTGCATTCACCATCCCATCCTATCTGAGTGAAAAAATATATTGGGGGGGAGGAAAATCACCTTTTTGTGGAGGAGGGGGAGGATGGAGGCTGTCAAAAATCAGTTTCCCTCCCTTATATATACCAAAGGAAATAATAACTTCAGGTGTTCTGGGCTGGAATGTGTAGCTTTAATAAATAAGAGCAAAACCAGATGTTCTCTGAAGTGAAGTATCTATGTGAAGGAGAAAAGAATCGGTCTTCTTTTTTTTCCCTTCTCCTTGTCATACATGTAGCTTTTGCTTCAAAGAATAACAGCCCGTTTGGGGGAATGCTGCAGGTTTCAGGCGAATATCTGGAAACATAATATAAAGTATTCATGGATTCCATGATCATGAGGTCATGGAACCCATGACCTCATGAGATATTGAGCACTCTAGCACAGAAGGCAATCAAGAGAATGGACAGCCATCTATCAGATCTGCTTTGATTTAGATTTAGGTTGGACTCAGTTGCTTTATTAGACCCTTTCCAGCCCCATTACTCCATGTTTCTGTGATAAAGGAACTATTTTGGTGTTTATTTTTTATTTATTTATTTATTTTTGCATTTGTTAACCACCCGATTTTCCCGAAGGAAAATCCTTTTATCCTTTCCACACAAAAATTAGGAAGCCTTGGAATATCATTTAGTGGCTGTGGTTTTTCTCATTCTCTGATTCTCATTTTCTCCACCATAGTATCGTGTGTGTGTGTGTGTGTGTGTGTGTGTGTGTGTGTGTGTGTGTGTGTGTGTGTGTGTGTGTGTGTGTGTGTGTGTGTGTATCTTATTATACCTCTACAACTTCAGTCCCCAGCAGGGGATATGCATTGGTACGTATGTGTTTGTGTGCACATATTTAAATCAAGAGCGGACAGAAGTGAGGAGGATTCTCTGGGCCTTGACTGTAACCCAGTAATGGATTTTGCTTGTTTTCAGTGTCAGTTATAAAATGTCTTGTAAAAAAATTATGTCCCCGATGCAAACTGTGCCAGAATTAATGGTGACCTGGAGGAAAATTTCTCTTGCAGTTCTGTGTCACACACACAAAATTCCAGTGACATCAGATCAAAACATTCCAAAAAAGTGTGATAGATTTGTGCATGTGTAAACACACCTGCTCTTCTCCCTCCTCCCTCCTTCTGCCAAAAAGAGGGGGATCCCATATTCCTCCCCCCCTTGAACCATTGACGTATATAAGGTGGAGGAAAATGTTTTAGAATGCCTCTACAGATCTGCTGTAGTATCCGGATCAGGCGGCTGCCCAAGGATCACGGCAACCAGTAGGCACAACTTAGAAGAAGGCTGCTTTACACGGCAGTGTTTCTGTAAGGCCAACACCAGAGAATGTCGTGCCGGGTTATGTCAGGAAGATTACAGGTTGTTTCCTGCTCTGCTTACTCTGGCCTGGAATTGCTCCAGAGGTTATCTCCATTATATGGACTGTCCGTTGTGTGCCTAGTTGTGCATTAGTTGCATATCTGACTCCATAAACAAGGCCCTAGGAGAGAGAGAAAACCTGTTGTGCAATAGGCATTTGGCGAACAGGACATGGGACACCATACTAACCTAGAACTCTGCAACCACAGACATCCAAAAAAACTAAGAGACCAATCAAAGGCATTTCATCAAACCCATAATGCACATACTCAGATATAACCCATTTCATAAACTTGCATTGGTCCCTTTGTCAGGACTGGATGTTTTCAAGTTGCTTTGTGATTACCGATTTTTTTCCTGTCTATAATGCCCTCCCCCATATATTAGACCTCCACACACACATTTTTAAGACCCCCAAATTAATAAAACTAATAAATCCTCCTTGAGGTCTCCACCTCCATCAGAACAGTAAGGGTGGCCCACTTTGTTAAACCTGTCGGCAACCGTCACTGCCACTAGCAATGGGCAGATCTTTCGAATAAGTTCCACTCCCTTGTCTTCAAACCATTCCAACCTGACTAAGTACTTTTAAAAAATCTGCATTAAGTTCATCAGGAACTACTGGTAGGGGTAGCCAAACGGGGTTTCTGTATGTGCTCATTCCAATCATGTTTTTCCTTATACAATGTATATATGCAAGTTATATACTGTATTTGTGTTTTGTGTGTACATTTCCTGTTTACTTATTGATTTGGGAAGTGTAAACCAACTATGTTTCTATGAAAATTCAGAATAATTTTTTTTTGGCCCCACCTCCCCCTATTTTCTTATTTAGAGGAGTCCCATGGTGCAGTGGATAAACTGCAACACTGCAGACAAGACTCCACTCGTGCCTCAGGTTCAATCCAAGGTAGCTGGCTTGAGGTTCACTCAGGCTTCCATCCTTCCAAAGTGGATGAATTGAGCTTGTTGGTGGCAGTGGTGGGCAATGTGTACCCTGCATAATCAAATAGTAAAAGTTACCAGGGATTGCTCTGAGCATTATCAAATGGTACAGAAGCAGCACATTTTGCTCCCCACTCCCTTTTACTGAATGACAAAGAAAACTTCAGCCATTTCTGACAAAAGTAGCCTTTTTGCGCTCTCATTTTCAGTGCAATGGTATTTTAATATTACATATTAGTTGCATTTGGAACATTACAATGCATGTGTCTCTCATGTTTATGAGTAGAGATGGGCACGAAACGAACAATTTTTCGTTTCCATTTTTGTTTTTTCATTTCATTACGTAACAAAACGAAACGACAAATGAATTTTGTCTCTGAAATGAAACGAAACGAACAGAAACACCGGACATTTCGTCGTGCGTTTCATTTCCGTTACTGCAATAAGAGTGAATTGCTTAAAACCCTTTTAAAAAATCACAAAAAATGAAATAAATGGTAATGAAATGGTAATGAAACGAACAAAAACGAAAACAAATTTTTGCAAAAATTTGCGAAAAACGGAAACTGAAACGAAACGGACCCTCCAAACGACAAACGAAATGCAATTTTTTTGATTCATGCCCATCTCTATTTATGAGTTTACTGGTTGCAAAATGAGGCAAAAAAAAAACAAATGATATGGTGCCACATTTTGCTAATCCGTTCAGTGTTAAATGCACAGCTGGTATCCGGTGTGATAGAGAAGACAGAGTGTTGGTCTACTAACTGATATTGGTCTAACTCTGTTTAAAATGTAGCATGCTCCAAGAAAGTAGGAAGTTTTTATAGGGTTCAGGAGACCTGCCTTTGAATCATGGTTCTTTCAGGCCAGGGACTGTGATACCTGAACCTCTCCCTAAGAGTCCTACAGAACTGGCTAGATCTCCTGGGAGAAATCAGAAGCTGGTGTTTGTCATGGAAGTGGGAACCAATCGGGAATGTTCTTCCCAGGCCTGCATTGCTTCCCAATCAGTTATGCACATACTCAGATATAACTAGTTACTAGCACTGTAATATATTTTCTTGTAACAAGTTACATGTAATTTAGTTGCTTGTAACTACTCACATGCAAGATACTGAATCATATAGTTCCCTATTACAAATTTACATTTACTGGTAAACCAGTAAACCCAAGACTCCACTCAGTGGAAGCTCACATTAAAATAGAATAGTTAGTCTTTCACGTGCTACAATGTTTTCATCTTTTTTTTTATCTTTATTTTGTTAGTGTCTGATAGATAAACCCCAGTTAATGACTTACCAAATAATAGTTTTTACTTTCAACATAATTTTTATGGGAATTTTTAGAGGATTTTGACAGGATCTTAACATCAAGGAAATACTCTTTAGTTGTTGTTGGGTTTTTTGTTATATTTTTATAAATATTTCCAAAGTGCAATATCAAAACTGGCCCCAAGAGTGGGCCAAAGAGTATTTCTCTCATTGACATTACTATGTAGTGTAATGGGGGATGCAACTTCCCAGGCTCTGTTCAGGATAAGCTCTGGTGACTTTTGTAGTGTTTTTTCACTACAAAGGATTATGGGTAGTTTTCTCCCTTGTGTTCTTGGGCACTCCTGTATGTAGAAATACTATACTTCTTTAAAATTTGGCCCCTTTTAAAAGAAAATATTTTGATTAAATATTTTAATCAAATAAATGTAATAAAAAATAAATCTTACAAAATCAATGCACTGGACTGTAGCTACCCCACTTCATCCAGGATGTGTTTCCCTCCCTCCCCCTCTTGCTTAAATGGTCATATTAGAAAGCCGTATTTCTGTTCTCATAGTACCCGGTTTCCCTCTGGAGACTCAATGGAAATTACACAGACCACAGCAGGTTCAGGTTTTATATTGTGAAATGAAAGTGTTGGGAAGTGTTTAATTTGCTTTCCACCCCTCCCTTCAGTCTCTTTTTAAACTGGTGCTGGTAAGCCAGACTAGTGAATTATTATGAGGACAGTCAGAGGGAAAGCTTTGTAGGGCATAGAGATCAATGCAAGGCCTTCAGTAAAGCAGGTGGTGTGTGTGTGTGTGTGTGTGTGTGTGTGTGTGTGTGTGTGTGTGTGTGTGTGTGTGTGTGTGTGTGTTCGATATTCCCTTTCAATATTTCCTTTTGATATCTTTGATATTTCGATATCTAAAATTTGTGTCTGTTGGGGGAGGTTATTTCTCTTGTTATTTTTTTTAATTGACTCTTGAAGGATTGCACAGAATTCTTGTACTCTTAAAAAATTAGGGGACATTTAGACTGCTTCCAAAACTCTGGGCAAATTTCACAATTTGGGAAGAAGTGAAGAAATGGTTTTGGATTTTTTCATGCAATTTACTTACCTGATGGGTGGAAATTTTTCATGCAACTTACTTACTTGATGGGCGGAAATTTTAGTGTAAGGTTTTTATTATTGCTTGATGATTTATTGATATTTTATTTCTAACTATTTTAAATTGTTTTAATTCTTTTGATTGTAAACCGCCCAGAGACCTTTGGGTAGTGGGCGGCATATAAGTTAAATAAATAAATAAATAAATAAATAAATAAATAAATAAATAAATAATTAAATTAAATTAAATTAAATTAAATTAAATTAAATTAAATTAAATTAAATTTAGCCCTTGTCAAATGTGTACATTTTGGATTAGCATCAAAATGCCCCCAAAACTGGCTCACCTAAGAACTATTTAGGACAGAACAGGGGCCTCTCCAACCATGAATCCCATTCCCTTATTCCCAGACTCATGAAATTGTCAATTTGGAAGAGATGTCGGGGATTCACCCAGATGCTGGTGGCTAGTTCACAGCCCAACTTGAATGCAATGCTATCCTTTATTTGTCAGGCTATTTATCTATCTGTCTAAAGTAGAGGAAGGTTAGCTGCCTCCCACTTCTCAAACAAAGTGATGAAGGCACTCCAGGCTGTATGCATAAGAGATGGGCATAACGAACCCCAGAGTGAATTTAGAACGAAACGAAACGAACAAAAAAAAATTGGTTCTGTTCAGTTTGGTTTGTTAATGGCAGCGATGTCTCCTAACTGTTGGTGGACGGTCTTTGGTCTTACTGGCTGTAGGGAAAAGCTGACCAGCCCGAACTACAGCTGTAGCGCAGACCATATGGTCGGAAGTAAAAATAAAAATAAAAAAATATATAAAACGCCGACCAGGCCCCAGGGGCCACGCGGTCGGCGCTTGGGGGAGCCAGCCTGCTCTACAGCTGTAGTGTGAAAAGAACCCAGAATTAAAATAAAATAAAATAAAATAAAATAAAATAAAATAAAATAAAGGAGAGCTGACCCAGCCCCAGAGGTGGCCAGGTCAGCACCCTAAAATCAAGAAAAAATAAAAATAATAAAAGAAGCACTGACTGGGCCCCACGGGCTATGCGGTCGGCGCTTGAAAAAAAATAATTATTATTTTTAAGAGTGCTGACCAGGCCCCAGGGGTGGCCTGGTCGGCACCCTAAAATTGAAAAAAAAATTAAAAGTACGACCAGCTCTGACTGGGCCCCAGGGGCTGCGCAGTCAGCACTTGAAAAAAAATTGGGGCCGGGGGGGAAATGTTTAAAGAGACCCCTCTTCCTGCCTCCGCAGGGGCTAGGATCCATCACCACCACCACCACCACCATCAAGCCACCGCCACTGGTAAGAACCCGAATCGGTTCAGGTTTGTATGAATTTTCTTTTTAAATTTGTACGAACCCAAACCCGAACCAAACCAAGGTTGGGCGTGAACCAGACAAACTCGAACCATGGGTTTTCTGGTTTGTGCCCATCTCTATGCATAACCTTATGGGATCTGTCCAAGGTCCTGTATGCTGTCTTCAAAGCCAAAGTCATCAGCCTCATGGTGCAGATCTTGACCCCTGATTAGCTGCTTCGGAGGGAGACATAGTTATTATGTGAAGGTGCCAAGCCATTGCATACAGAAGGCTCTAGGAAACACAATGAAAAAAAGATGGACAGTCCTTTTTAAGACTGTGTCTCTGTGTGCTTAATGGGGGAATCAAATGCCAACTGGTTCTTCAGTGTAATGTTATAAGAAAAACTCCTCTAATGCCTACAAATGGCACACTAGAGCTATTTTAGCCAGAAACACAGAGGAAAGGGGCAGGACAAGGTGAATTTTCTCTCTCTCTTTCTTTTTTTAAGGAACATTGACATCAAAAGTGTGAATTCCTACAATAGAAAAATGCAGGGGAAATCACCTTGTTACTATAATAGGCACTGTTCTTTCTCCTTTCTTCACAGTGCCATGGTGTCCACCAAAGACATCTCTCTACGTTCCATCCCAGATGTCCTCAGATGAACTTTGCAGCTTTCTGGAGAAAGGCAGGAGGGCTGGTCAATAATTTTAGCTTTTGAATAGCTCAGCTGAATTGCTCCTTTGGTGTCAGGGAGAGAAAAAGTGGAAGACCAGGGAATCAGGAAATGATGGTTTGGTGGCCACCCCTTCTCCTCTTTCTCCATTATTTCCACCCATCCTTCTCACCACCTCTTTTTTGCCAAACATTGGGGGCTTTAGTCAGGTGGGTCAAGCGTGCATCTCTGGATGTGAGAATGTGGTTTTGTATAAGGCACTGAAGTCTTCTTGTACATTGCTCTTAGGAAAGGTCATTCGGGGACAAGGATGGCTTCTTTGGTTTCTTGAATGTTTGGGCATTGAGAAATTCAGAAATCTTAAGACACAGGAATTCAAATGCTACCTCTTAAAGCCATACACTTCGTGATGCTCTGAAGGTCCCTGATTTTTGTAGCTTTCACAACTTAAGCCCCATTGAAGCCCTATTCAGGCTCTATAGTTTGAAACTAGTTGGGTGTTAACCCAGGTAAGGATACTGGCACACAGATATGCTCATGTACATGCTGCCACCCATCTAATCAGGACAGCCAATCATGTAAGCACATATACTTCCTCAGTTTTGGTAGCATTCAGATGGGATCTAGGACTAACCTGCACTCCTTACATCCCTGATACACTTAAAGATCTATATAGATTCTGTCTGTAAGGCTTGTATAATCATTATACAATTCAGGTACTGTAAATATAGATAAAGGTTCCCCGCACGTGCGTGCTAGTTGTGTCCAACTGTAGCGGCAGTGCTCATCTCCATATTCAAGTCGAAGAGCCAGTGTTGTGCAAGTCCATGGCCATGTGGCTGGAATGGCTGCAAGGAAACACTGTTTTGCCTTCTCACTTTTTACGGCGGTAGCCATTTATCTACTTGCATTTACATGCTTTCCAGCTGCTAGGTTGGCAAGAGCTGGGGTTATCACTGGGAGCTTGCTCCACTGCGTGGCACTTGGGATTCGAACCACAGAGCTGCCGGCTTTGCAGTCAACACTTTTCAGAGCAATAGTCCGCTGAGCCATCACGCCCCAAGCACTGTAAATGTAGCTGGATGAAAATGCTTGGCCCTGTTCCTCCACTGGTTTAGCCACATGCACTACAACTAGTTTGAAGAGGTGAACGTCTTGGTTCTTGGTAGACTCTAGTCTACACGCAAACACGAACCCTCAAGAAGCTGAATTTTTGCACATGTGTAGAGGAAACATCAGAGGAAGCAAAATATAAATCCTCTACATGGTCTGTTGTTTGCTTATGTGTGCTTTCACAGCACCAAATGGGAGGGGAGGCAGAATGGGACAGATTCTTCTGTCCCATCTGAGTCAGGATGCTTGTAGTCTGCATGGTTGTAGTTTCCCTTATGAGGAAAGGCTAAAACATTTGGGGCTCTTTAGTCTGGAAAAAAGGCGCCTGAGGGGGGATATGATTGAGACGTACAAAATAATGCAGGGCATGAGTAAAGTCAATAGAGGGAATCTCTTCTCCCTCTCACAAAATACCAGAACTCAAATTGTGGGCTGGGAGGGTAAGAACAGACAAAAGAAAATATTTTTTCACCCAGCGCGTTGTTAGTTTGTGGAACTCCCTGCCACAGGATGTGGTGATGGCATCTGTCCTGGATGTCTTCAAAAGGGGATTGGACAGATTCCTGGAGGAAAAGTCCATCACAGGTTACAAACCATGATGAGGATGTGTAATCTCCAGGCTTAAAACCGGGGTACTTCAAGGGCCAGATGCAGGGTAGTGCTATCAGGAGACAGATATCTAGTCTTGTGTGCTCCCAGAGGCATTTTGTGGGGCCGCTGTGAGATACAGGAAGCTGGAATAGATGGGCCATTGGCCTGATCCAGCATGGCTCTTCTTATGTTCTTATGTTCTTATGGTGCCTTGAGACATAGTGTAGGACGATGGGTGAGCAATCAGTCTCGGGGCCCTCACTGGAGGATGCTGTTGCCTTCGATTCTGCCCACCTGTAATCCATAGAACTGGATTTCCCACTTGTTGGCACTTCTGGCCAGCAGCACACAACTAGATGTTGGCATATTATCATAAATAATTGAGTTGGAAGGGATGTATAAAGTCCAACCTTCCCTGCTCAATGCAGGAATATTATCTTTTCCACTTGTTAAGAAGATAATAATAACAAAGGATGTTGTCTGCTGGGCCTGCTTCATCTAAAATGTCCCTAGACCCCATTCAGAACACGTCCGTCCATCATTTCCATTGGTTGTGTACGGAGACTTTCCCAACAGGGATCGCATGTTACTTTGCAGCGTTTCGCTCTAGCCGGTCTGCGTTCTCCTCCCTACATTCCTCTGTTGAATTACTTCCCATTCTCCTTTTCAAAAATCTGAATTAATATGTACAGCAATGATATGGAGAGTTTCATCTCCAAGGCCAAATTATCAGGCGATGCAATCTCTGTCGAAACTCTTGAAAAACATTTCCAGAGAGAGAAGGAATGCCTTGATCTCCTGCTTAAGATAATGTCATACCTGGCAAATATTTCTCTTGATCATCACAAAGGGAAGAGGGTCCATTTAAGTAAGATTACAAAGACATGCTAATGAGATAGGGTCTCCTTTGAAGCGAAGACAATTGGTGTCATCTCAGTGGTCACTTTTTTTTTTTTTTTTTAACCAAGGGTGATTGCCTCTTTATTAATAAATGAATCTGAGCTTCTGAATTGTAACTTTAATCTTCAAACAGATTTGCTGGCATTTATCCAATTCATGCACCTCCAGAACAAGGAACATGAGAAGACGAGAGTCCATTGGCTAATTTGCATAGAAGAAGAGTGGAGCGCTGGACTGAGTGTAACCTTCTTCTTTGGTTTACATTCATTTTTCAATCCCCCTTGGCTCATTATACCCCCCCCCCTTTTGTTCAAAACATACCCATGTTGTTCCAAGGGCCTTCTGCTTCTTTGACCTCAATGTCTTTGGTCATTTTTATCCACTTATAAATAGGGATGGGCATGAAATGGAAAAATAGAGTTTTGTTTTGTTTCTACTAGCAGTTCATTTTGTTTTGTTTTTAAATGAATTTTTGTAAAAATAAAATAATGTTCCGTTACTCTATAGAATGGCTCCCCTAGGTCCTAGAGGCACCAAATTCGGCGTGTAGCTTTTTACAAGGGACAGAAACGAAATGTTTCATTTTCAAAGGGAAAAACGAAGTGTGTCATTTCATTTTGTAACAAAACACTATTTCCCATTTTGTTTCATTGTGTAACGTTTTGAAAGCTCACAAAATGACAAAACAGCATGCCATTTTTCAAAAGGTGTCTATCTCTACTTATATCAATCAATCAATCAATCAATCAATCAATCAATCAAAACTTTATTACAGTCAATGACCAGCAACTACTTATAAAGTCACTGGCTGTTTCATATGTCTGGGCAGGAACCATAAATCATAGATTCATATAATCCTAGAGTTGAAAGAGACCTCAAGGGCCATCTAGTCCAACCCCCTGCCATGCAGGAACCCCCATCACAGGACTCCTGACAGATGGCCATCCAGCCTAAGGTTATAAACCTCCAAAGAAGGAGACTCAACAACCCTCCGTTGCAGCATATTCCATTGCCGAACAGCTCTAACTGTCATGAAATCACACTATGTCTATATGCATTATTTATTTATTTATTTATTTATTTATTTATTTATTTATTTACCAACCACTCATCCTGCCACAAGTCTACTTGGGGAGTTTACAATAGCAAACAATACAATTACTACTCATAATAATGCTCAGGACTAGAGATGGGCATGAATCAAAAAAATTGCATTTTGTTTGTCGTTTGTCATTTGGAGGGTCCGTTTCAGTTTGTTTCCATTTTTTGTCAATTTTTGAAAAAAAATCATCTTCATTTTCGTTCGTTTTGTTACCATTTTGTTACCATTTATTTCATTTTTTGTGATTTATTTAAGGATTTTAAGCACTTCACTCATATTGCAGTAACGGAAACGAAACGCACGACAAAATTTCCGGTGTTTCTGTTCGTTTCGTTTCATTTTAGAGACAAAATTTGTTTGTCGTTTCGTTATGTAACAAAACAAAAAAATGGAAATGGAAACGAAATTTTTTTCATTTCGTGCCCATCTCTACTCAGGACACAGGGTTAATATTAGCAAAATAAAATAAAATCCAGTTTACGACCTCCCAATAAATGAAAGACAAAAATGTTTAAAAACTAACAGAAAACAAAACCATTGTGATAGCAATGCCAAGAACCGCTGTAAACAAAAATCACACACGTCATCATAGCCAAACAGATGAAATAGCTATGTGGGCAAAGAGGCTGAGAACATCAACGGTGAGGAATAGGCAAGATGGCACCCCCAAGGAAAAAAGAGTGCTGGACCCATTTTCGTTAATGGCATGGTGAATCTTTTCCTGGCAGGTGAATATTTTGAGGGCAGTAAGTCTTTCTGAAGTAGGCGTGGCACTGTTGAAGGGGAGATACAATGGCGTGTCTTATTTGGAAACCAACCTCCCTCCTAAATGGAAGTTGTGTCCTTCGACTAGACCTCCCAGAATTTGCTTGTCTTCAAAGGGAGTCTGGGGGTTATTGCACACTACGTCTCCTAGGCTCTGGTCCTAGATATCATAGAATCATAGAATCATAGAATCATAGAATCATAGAGTTGGAAGAGACCTCAAGGGTCATCTAGTCCAACCCCATGCCATGCAGGAACCCCCATCACAGGACTCCCAACAGATGGCCATCCAGCCTCTGCTTAAAACCCTCCAAGGAAGGAGACTCCACCACCGTCCTTTGGGGCAGCATATTCCACTGCCAAACAGCTCTGACTGTCATGAAGTTCTTCCTGATGTTCAAATGGAATCTCTTTTCCTGTAGTCCTAGTCACTGAAGCCATGGAAAACAAACCTGTCCCCTCTTCAATATGACATCCTTTCAAATATTTAAACATAGCCTGGACCAGAGTAACTCGCTATTGAGGGCAAAACATTTATGGTGTTAGCATGCTCACCTTTATTGCAACTGTTGTACTTCTAGGGGTCAGCATCCTGAAAAAAAAGTGGTTTGCCCAAAATATGGTACCAAGGCAATGTATAATAAATCTAATGTGAATGCAGTTGTCATTCCTTCATTCTTATGTTCCCTCTGCCCCAACTGGTACCCATTGAAAATAAAAAAACATTATAATGCCATTATACAAAACAATAGTAAGGCCACATCTGGAGTATTGTGTACAATTCTGGTCACCACATATCAAGAAAGACATAGTGGAACTGGAAAAGGTGCAGAAGAGAGCGACCAAAATGATTACTGGACTGGGGCACCTCCCTTATGAGGAAAGGCTAAAACTCTTTAGTCTGGAAAAAAGGCGCCTGATGGGGGATATGATTGAGACATACAAAATAATGCAGGGCATGAGTAAAGTGGATAGAGGGAAGCTCTTTTCCCTCTCACAAAATACCAGAACTAGGGGACATGCACTCAAATTGAGGGCTGGGAGAGTAAGAACAGACAAAAGAAAATATTTTTCACCCAATGTGTTGTTAGTCTATGGAACTCCCTGCCACAGGATGTGGTGATGGCATCTGGCTTGGATGCCTTCAAAGGGGGATTGGACAGATTCCTGGAGGAAAAGTCCATCACAGGTTACAAACCATGATGGAGATGTGTCATCTCCAGGCTTAAAACCGGGGTCCTTCAAGGGCCAGATGCAGAGGAGTAGTATCAGGAGACAGATTTCTAGTCTCGTGTGCTCCCAGACGCATCTAGTGGGGCCACTTGTGAGATACAGGAAGCTGGACTAGATAGGCCTTTGGCCTGATCCAGCATGGCTCTTCTTATGTTCTTATGTTCTTATGTTCTTATGTTCAAGGTGGCTTGCAAAACAACATTTTTTAAAAAATTACAAGAGTTAAATGCTATTAAAATTGCCTGAAATTTTGTCACAGATTTCAAACTGAATTTAATGTAGAATTTTGGTATAAACCAATAAACAAGGCATTGCAGTTGTTTGAGGTCATTGTCTCTACTAGTGATTTTAAGCACTGGATCCTGGAGGATTACAAATCCTAGCATTTGTTTAAGAAGATTCAAAATCTGATTCTAGAGTTTTAAGGTTAGGATCTGTAGGCATTCATCGAAATAATAAATGGTACATATCATAATACATTAGCCATTTTATACTACAAGAACACTGCCAAAATGCTATATATGTTCATTTTTTACACTGGCATAGCACAAGTTATCCTATTTGCTGCTGCGCCCTGTTGAGTAATCTGAGACAGAACAGGGGCAATCTTTTAGTTTTTAAATTTTTGGTTCTACTTATTGTTGTTGGATTTATTTTTGTTCTTTATGTCATATTGTGGGACCGATTATTATTTTTCTTTGTGTTTTGTTGTATGCTACTCCTTGTTAACCACCCTGAGTTCCCGTCTGGGAAAATCTGGCAGTCTATAAAAATAAAAATAAATAAATAAATATAAATTACATGTGGCATCCCGCCCAAGAGATTTACACCAACAGCGTGACCGAAGCAGGTCTAAGAAACAGGATTTGGTCTCTGCTTTGTGGTATGTGAGTGGTAGCTAGATACCAAGAGATCCAAATGCCAGTGATACCAAACTGAACCAAGTGTTCCACATTCTCACCATACTTTTGTGATGTGCAACTGTATTTATTGGAAGAATTATGAGCATTCGTCCTTCAGGGAGAAGGGATTTGTGTATCTTCTGCATATGACTGTGCCAAATTTGGTGAACCTCGAATTTGACTTGATTCAAGATAATCCATGGGAATCTTTCTTGGCAGAGCAGGAAGTATCATGCAACCAATACAGCATTTCTGTCTGGATAACTAATCAATAAGGTTCAGATTTTGGAAGTCTCCAAACACCTTTCCCTTGATCTCTCCTACCATAAAATTATCCCTTGATTATAATTATACCTTGGCTTTTGAACTGCTCTAAATTCTTAGTTCAAGAAGCCACAAACACACATTTTAAAATGTGCTTTTTGAAATAAGGTATATTTAGAAATGACTATTTTGAGATAAAACATTCAGAAGTGTGAATTTATTTAGAAAATAGTTCCAACAATGCCTAATTAAATGGATGCTTCAGCTCATCATCTTCTGGAGGGGGGGAATCAGACTGATGTGGAACAAGGATGGGCCAGTCCACTAAAGATGTGAAATGAGACATACATTTGTAGGCAAAAAGAATTCTGCTTAGAAAGCTTAGGAACTCAGAGAAAAGCAGCAAAAGAACAAAACAATCAGGCATATGCAGAGTACAATTTCTGAAATCTCAGCATAGGCTGTGAAAATTTTAGGATCAGTGCATCAAAACTATCATTTTCCTCCCTTGACTCAACTGTTGTCATGCAGTGATTCTGTACATTTATTTACACTTGTCACCTGCCTTTTGTATATTAACCTGAATGAACAGAGTCCTAAGAATGTCTATATGACATTTCATAACCAGAATCACAATTTTGCTTCCCATAATCCTCTGCCCCTAGTTAGGGCATTCTGGGAAACCCCATCTTATTAGGTAACTCCAGGGCATGACCAAATGTTACAGAATATTTATAAATATTTCAAATGATCTTTCTTTAAAAAAAACAGTTTTCAGCACTAAAAAAAGAAAAGAAAAAGGTATATGAGTGGAAGGAACAATGTCACATACATTTATTCATCTCAACTCCCTGCCACAGGATGTGGTGATGGCATCTGGCCTGGATGCCTTCAAAAGGGGATTGGACAGATTCCCGGAGGAAAAGTCCATCACAGGTTACAAACCATGATGGAGATGTGTAATCTCCAGGCTTAAAATCAGGGCACTTCCAGGGCCAGATGCAGGGAAGTAGTATCAGGAGACAGATATCTAGTCTGATGCGCTCCCAGACGCATCTGGTGGGGCCACTGTGAGATACAGGAAGCTGGACTAGATGGGTCTTTGGCCTGATCCAGCATGGCTCTTCTTATGTTCTTATGTTCTACATAACCCAGGGCTGTTCAAACGTCAGCCCTCCAGATGATTTGGACCACAACTACCAGAATTCCAGGCCTGTATTGTCAGTGACAAAGGACTGTGGGAGTTGTGGTCCAAAACATCTGGAGGGCTGAAGTTTGGACACCACTGACATAATTGGATAGAATAATTAACATTGGTCAGAATCTTTTTTGTTTACACAATCTCATGATCCCATTTATGTGCCTGATCTTCACTTCCTACAAATCGGGTGTGTAGCTAGTCACAAAAGTGTTTGTGTATAAGAGAGCGGGCAGGAGTGTAAAAAACAACCACCACTGTATAATTGCCATTGCACCCGTGGTTTTTTCCAGTTACATCTTGTCCATCATGTTAGATCTCACGATAATGCCAAAAATCAAAATGACAGCTCAAAAGACACAATCAAGGATTAATTTGAGCAGACTTAAACTTTCTCAGGTAATCTGAATGTCTAAAAGAGCTTTGATATTAATTATTTTTCATAGAAATTAGAAATAACATTGGAACCAGGACTGCCACCCATAAGACAGTGGAGGTATCCACAGAGACCATTCTTGGCAGATAATTGTTAGAGACAAATTGAGATGAGAATACGTTCTCCTTCAGGTTCTTACCCTTCCTTATTGTCTACCTACATTCCACAGTTAGACTCCTTGAAGGAATGGGTAAAGCAGAGAAGAACACCTGCAACATGCATGTGCGTGAATGGACACAGGGCATACTTCAAAGCAAGCCACACGGGTGAATTTCACGGGTCTTCTCTTGTAATAATAATTCTCCACTGGCGCCGTCGTTTTCAATCATTACCGGCGCTGGAGGGCTTTCAGAAGTGTTAATTTGCACAGGCCAATAAGTAAAACCCAATAGAAAATAGCATGGCCAACGCTGTTGAGCATATGGAAAGATGGATGAACTTTGCCATTTCATCTGAGCGTTGCATGCTACAGTAAATATCAGAGGTAATGATATTGACTTTAAGGTATTACAGCTCCAAATGTCACCTCTCTTTTTTTCTTGCACCTCTTTCTGATTTCATTTACATTCTCTCTCTCTCTCCTCCCCACCCCCAGCCCCGCTTCCTGATCTCCCCTGTCAGGATACCACAGAACAGGGATGGAGACGTGGGGCAAATCCTTCTCTCCTTCCTCCCCCCCTTTCCCCGGTGTCTCCTTTTTGTTAGTCTTTTATGTTGCTAACCTCTGACCGTCATCTCTTGGGAAGGGCCTCCTGAGCCCTTCTTCTGCCTTTTGTTTTAATTTTGGTTGTAAATAACGCTGTCGCAGGCTTCGGGAGGAGGTCGGTCACCCTAGCGATGCCAGCAGCCTGCAAAAACGAGGCAAGTGGCCAAAGGTTCCAGCTGCTGGCCCCAAAAGGCCACAGCGGCATGAGGGAGGACGGTGATGACGGCATGAAAACCATCTCAAGGCTTTGAAGGTATAACATTTAGACAACGTTTTTGAAGGAGCCTCGTGGCGCAGTGGTTAAATGCCTGTCCTGCAGGTAAAACTGTGCTCACGACCTGGGGTTCAATCCCGGTAGCAGGCTCAAGGTTCACTCAGCCTTCCATCCTTCCGAGGTCGGTAAAATGAGTACCCAGCTTGCTGGGGGGGGGCAATGTGTAGCCTGCACAATGTAATTAAAATTGTAAACCGCCCAGAGACTACTTGTAGTGGTATGGGGCGGTATATAAGCAGAACACTTTTTAACACACATTAGCCAAAGAAGTTTTTGTCATTTGTTTGAGAAGAGGGGACAGGGTGTGGGTGAATGACCTGGAACTTGTTCCTGGCAGGAGAAAAGGGTCAAAATACCACCAAGGGCAGCCTTTGCTGAGCCAGCTGTTTTGCCATAACAGAAACCTGGTGGAATGTGGAGAACCAGTGGGACACAGCAATCCCAGGCTATAAACTCTATAGAAGGGATAGAGAGGGGCGGGTTGGAGGAGGAGTGGCCATCTATGTCAAAGAAGGCATAAAATCCAGCAGAATGCAGATTGACAGAGGGTCTGACTCCACCATAGAATCACTGTGGGTTAAACTACCAGGTCCAAAGAGTGATATGATAGTTGGAGTATTCTATCGTCCACCAGATCAAAAACTTGAGGGGGACCTTGAAATGAGGAGAGAAATCATGGAGGTGGCTAAGAGGGATAGGATAGTAATCATGGGGACTTTAATTATCCCCACATTGACTAGCTCCGGGCAAGAAAGAGAAACTGGGTTTTCGACTTGCTGAATGACTGTGCCTTAGAGCAACTTGTCATGGAGCCCACCCGAGAACAGGCAACTCTAGATCTAATATTGTGTGATACTCAGGACCTCGTCAGGGATGTGAATGTCACTGAGCCTCTGGGGAACAGTGACCATGCTGCAATTACCTTTGCCATGCATGTCGGAGGAAGAGTGTCAACCAAATCAGACATAAAAACCCTTGATTTTCGAAGGGCAAACTTCCCTCAGATGAGGAAACTAGTTAGAGAGAAACTGAAGGGGAGGGTTAGAAGAATCCAATCTCTTCAGAGTGCATGGAGCCTGTTTAAAACAACAATAATAGAGGCCCAACACAAGTGCATACCACAAAGAAAGAAGAGCTCATTTAAGTCCAAGAGGACACCGGCATGGTTAACGAGTGGAGTTAGAGAGGCTCTAAAGCACAAGGAGAGGTCCTTCTGTAAATGGAAATCCTCCCAAATGAGGAAAATAAAAAGGAACACAAACTCTGGCAAAAGAAATGTAAAAAGATGATAAGGGAGGCAAAGAAAGACTTTGAGGAACGCATGGCTAGCAATATAAAGGGTAATAATAAAAGCTTCTTTAAATATGTTAGAAGTAGAAAACCTGCCAGAGAACCAATTGGGCCTCTGGATGGTGAGAGAGGAAAAGGGGAGGTTAAGGAGTACTTGGACATTGCAGAGAAATTGAACGAGTTCTTTGCGTCTGTCTTCACGACAGAGAACCTTGAGCGGATTTTTGCCTGAGCCGCCCCTCTTGACTAAAGAATTAAATCAAATACAGGTTAAAAAGAGGAGGTTTTAGGACTAATTGATAAATTGAGGATTAACAAGTCACCGGGCCCAGATGGCATCCACCCAAGGGTTATTAGGGAACTGAGAAATGAAATTGCAGATCTCTTAACGGTAATATGCAACTTGTCTCTTCAAACGGCCACAGTGCCGGAGGACTGGAGGATAGCGGATGTCACACCAATTTTTAAAAAGGAAGGAGGGGGACCCAGGAAACTACAGGCTGTTAGCCTTACATCTGTCCCAGGGAAGATGGTGGAAGGCCTCATCCAAGAGAAAATCTTAAAACACATAAAAGAACAAACCTTGCTGAGAGAAAATCAGCATGGCTTCTAAAAGGGTAAATCTTGTCTTACAAACCTTTTAGAATTTTTTGAAAAGGTCAACAGGCATGTGGATTTGGGTGAAGTGGATATAGTCTATCTGGATTTTCAAAAGGCTTTTGACACAGTCCCTCACCAAAGGCTGCTGAGAAAATTGCATAGTCAGGGGATAAGAGGGCAGGTCCTCTTATGGATTGAGAACTGGTTGAGATCCCGGAAACAAAGAGTAGGTGTCAATGGGAAATTTTCCCAATGGAGAGAAGTGAAAAGCGGTGTGCCCCAGGGCTCAGTCCTGGAACCGGTTTTTCAATCTGTTCATAAATGACCTGGAGACAGGGATAAACAGTGTGGTGGCCAAGTTTGCAGATGACACAAAACTTTTCCATGTGGTAAAAACCAGAGAAGATTGTGAAGAGCTCCAGAAGGATCTCTCCAAACTGGGGGAGTGGGCTGAGAAATGGCAAATGCGTTTAATGTAACCAAATGTAAAGTAATGCATATTGGGGCAAAAATCCAAACTTCATCTATCAGCTCATGGGCTCTGAGTTATCCGTGACGGATCAGGAAAGAGATCTTGGTGTGTTGGTGGACAGCTCCATGAAGGTGTCTCCCCAATGTGTGGCAGCAGTGAAGAAGGCCAATTCCATGCTAGGGATTATCAAAAGGGGATTGAAAATAAAACAGCCAACATTATAATGCCGTTATACAAAACAATAGTAAGGCCCCACCTGGAGTATTGTGTACAATTCTGGTCACCCATCTCAAGAAAGACATAGTGGAACTGGAAAAGGTGAGCGACTAAAATGATTACTGGGCTGGGGCACCTCCCTTATGAAGAAAGGCTAAAACAATTGGGCCTCTTCAGTCTGGAAAAAGGCGCTTGAGGGGGATATGAT
This sequence comes from Phrynocephalus forsythii, assembly GCA_029282475.1. Taxonomy (NCBI): domain Eukaryota; kingdom Metazoa; phylum Chordata; class Lepidosauria; order Squamata; family Agamidae; genus Phrynocephalus; species Phrynocephalus forsythii. The sequence goes on along the minus strand of JAPFRF010000004.1, from coordinate 110,312,046 downwards.
TGAGACATACAAAATAATGCAGGGTATGAGTAAAGTGGATAGAGGGAAGCTCTTCTCCCTCTCTCAAAATACCAGAACTAGGGGACATACACTCAAATTGAGTGCTGGGAGAGTAAGAACTGACAAAAGAAAATATTTTTTCACCCAGCGCGTTGTAAGTCTATGGAACTCCCTGCCACAGGATGTGGTGATGGCATCTGGCCTGGATGCCTTCAAAAGGGGATTGGACAGATTCCTAGAGGAAAAGTCCATCACGGGTTACAAACCATGATGGAGATGTGTAATCTCTAGGCTTTAAACCAGAGTACTTCAAGGGCCAGATGCAGGGGAGTGGTATCAGGAGACAGATATCTAGTCTCATGCGCTCCCAAACGCATCTGGTGGGGCCGCTGTGAGATACAGGAAGCTGGACTAGATGGGCCTTTGGCCTGATCCAGCATGGCTCTTCTTATGTTCTTATGTTCTTATGTTCTTATGTTCTTATGCCGCTCTGGCGCTGGAGGCCAGAAGCGTCACAAGATGCAACAGTGAGGTACAGGAACCGTGAGAGCAACTCACCAAGGCAAGAGCACATTTGCTCCCAAAGGGTGCTTTTATTTTTGATTTTTTTTTAAAAAAATGATGGTTTGTAAACTGATATTTACATGGCTGTGTTTCCAGACATACTTCCATTCTTCTGCCATACCTTTATCTTTATCCCTGTTTCTGTTCTGCTTTGTTGTGTCTAATAAACAGCCATGTAAGACTTCCCACACACTTTGCCAGTGAATGCAGGATGCCATATCCAAAAATCTAATTGCAAGTAGAAAACGGGGGTATATTTTTTTCTTTTACTTATGAGGAGAAACTGGAGGCTGAGGATTTATACTCACTAACACTATTCCTCACATCCATTTATTCTGCCTTTATCTAAAGGGATAAAGGTTGAGAAACCACCAGCTTAACTGTCAGGGGACGATTCCCAGGCTTTGCTTGTATTAAGTCAGGCATGGCCAAACTTCGGCCCTCCAGATGTTTTGGATCGCACCTCCCACAGTCATTTGCCATTGGCAATCAAAGCTTAGAATTCTGGGAGTTGTGGTCCAAAACATCAGGAGGGCCGAAGTTTGGACATGCCTGTATTAAGTCCTTAGAATGGCCTGTTCTGTTTGCCGGGGGGGCTCAGCATTGTCATCATGCAGCCCTATCATTCTTCCTCCTCCTCCTCCTCCTCCTCCTCCTCCTCCTCCTCCTCCTCCTCAAGAACGTAAGAACATAAGAAGAGCCATGCTGGATCAGGCCAAAGGCCCATCTAGCCCAACTTCCTATATCTTCTTCTGGGAGCTTCTTCTTCTTCTTCTTCTTCTTCTTCTTCTTCTTCTTCTTCTTCTTCTTCTTCTTCTTCTTCTTCTTCTTCTTAAGGGAAGAAAAATCCACAAAGGGGGGGGGAGAGAACCAATAAAATACCTCCACAGAATGTTTAAGTGATCAACTGTAAGAGCTTTCTGGCTAGCAACCCCTTAGGTCTTGAACAGGTCCTTGATGAGTAATTCCAACATATTTGATATTTGATGGTAATAATTTGACAAAAAAAATAGAGAATTTGATAAAAGGAAAACAGCCTGACGTGAGATCTTCACATGCTGCTGGACAGCTTGATGAAAGTGCCAGCCCAGTGTGACCCATAGCATGGAAGAAGGCCACATCCATGCTTTGGGTCATTAAAAAGGGGATTGAACATGAAACAGCCTGTTTTATGCAGTAATAGTGTACATAACATGGGGGAGGAGGAATACATGTTTGCTCCAGGCTTAAAAGGAAGGTCCCTCAAATAGCCAGGTGCAGGGGAGTGGTATCAGGAGGCAGGTCTCTCATTGTCTCATGTTCTCCCAGACGGATCTGGTGGGGCCACTGGGAGATCCAAGAACCTGGACTAGATGGGCCCTTGGCCAGATCCAGCAGGGCTCTTCTTATGTTCTTATGGCCTGTCTGGGGAGGGGGTGGGGGGGCAGGATTGCTGCATCTTGGTCTTTCTTCATGAACACCAGCAAACTACAAATGATGTAAGAAATGATTGAACATCTTCTTGTTTTCAGCAGAAAAAAAAAAAAGGTTATCCACAAATGCATTTCTGTTGAATGGCCACGCTTTCAGCGGGAAGAATCTAGGCAGGGAAGCCTCTGGTCCTGTTCCAGGAAGGCCAAAAGAGGACGGATTCTGCTTCAATGAAGCTCTTGTCTTGCCAGAGTGGCCGCACTGGGCCCGTATTTCAATTTCCCTCTGACACGTCATCTGTGGCTTCGCACTCTCAGTGGCTGCCTGGCCACTCAATTGGAAAGGTCAGCTGGCAAGGGGAGGCCAGGCTGTGGCAGGGACCCAGAGTGGTCGAACAAGGTGTTTAATTACACACACATTTGCGGCGCTGTGTCAGAAGGGAAGTGGGGAGCCTGGCCTGTGAAGAGGTCAAGCTTTGCGCGGCTTACCCTAAATTGCAAAAGGGACAAAAACGGAAGGGAGGCCCTGACCCTGTGTAATGAATCTGAGGCTGGGCCTGAGCTCTGAGTGGGGTGCTTTATTGGTTGATATAACCATTTCACCTTCTCTCCTGGGAGCGAGAAAGGCAGGGGGTGGAAAGGACAGAAGAAATTTCTCGACATCAGTTACTACAATCTGTTCCCTTGCAGTGTTCTAACAGGTGCTCCTGAGGAGCTTTTGGTAGTGAGATGGCTGATTGGCCATGGAAAGTTTGTTTGCATTGGTTACTTTATTGACTCATATTATTTGTTTATTATTGTATTTATACCCTGCCCCTCTCATAGTGAGTTATTTAGTTATAAATGACCCTCTTATAGTGAGTCATTTATTTATATTTATTATATTAAAAGGAGCCAAGGTGGCTTACACTAATGAGGGACAATATACAGTCCAGTACAAGACATGTTCAAGTATTGAGAACAGGGAATTGGGGGACATCTTACAGCTTTAAAAGACAACATTACATTAAAGCTAAAAGAGAACGGAGCAGTTAAAAAGAGAGTGAAAAATTCCATGTAAAAGTTATGAGGGGATGGAACGTAACATTGAAAACAGAGTGCCAATGCAATCACACAAGGCTATAAGTGGTCTACATGATCATGTATGATAGATTCATATAAAGGACACATAATAGGTAGTACACAGGTCTTTGCTCATTTTCCTGTCTGCCACTTCCCTCAGAAGATTACAGAAGAACATGTTCTCATAGAATCCAGCCCAAAACAACACATTAGAAAGGTAAAATAAATGAATTGGAAAGGAACTTTATAGGTCATCAAGTCATAAGAACATAAGAACAGCCTTGCTGGAACAGGCCACAGCCCATCCAGTCCAGCATTCTGTCTCACACAGTGGCTCATCAGCAGGGCCGGCGCGTCCATTAAGGCGAACTAGGCAGTTGCCTAGGGTGCCAAAATGGAGAGGGGGCACCACCTGCCCCCCCGTGCCCCCCCGCCGCTGCTGCCGTCCGCCCGCCTGTGCCCCCCCCGCCACCACCGCCGCTGCCTGCCCACCCACCCATGCCCCCCTGCCGCTGCCCGCCCGTGCCCCCTGCCGCCGCCCCACCACCTCCCCCCACCGCCTAGGGCACACAAAAAACTAGCACTGGCCCTGCTCATCAGTTGCTTCAGGATATTCCCAAGCAGATGTCTTCACCTGCTTACAATGCCCCACAAATGGCATTGAGAGATATCCTGCCTATCTCAACCCAGAGGTTGTCCTTAAGCATCCCTAATGATAGTCATTGATACCCTTGTTCTCCATGAACTCATCCAATCCTTTCTTAACCTGTCAAGGCTGAGAGCTGTCACCACTTCTTCTGGCAGGGAGTTCCACAGACCAGTGATCCTCTGGGTGAAAAACTACAGTGGACCCTCGTATAACAAGGAGTTTGTTTAATAGAAAATCCACTTAAAGGAAAAGATTTCTGGAGATAGGGGGAAATTGTTTAACAGAATCACCTATGGAGCGAATTCATACAACAGGAAAACGGTTCGTGATTAGGGATTAATCCATTTTCAATGCATTCCTATGGAAAATTTGTACAAAGGAAAATTTGCTTCACAGAATTTCATTTAGAATGAATTAGTTGCTTTATACAAGGTACCACTGTACTTTCTCTTATTTGTTTGAGGTCTAGCACCCAAAAGTTTCATGGAGGCCCCTCTAATTCTAGTCTTGTGCAATAGGGAAAATGGCTTTTCCTTATCTACTTTGTCCACACCATGCAGGATTTTATAAACTTCCATCAGGTCACCTCTTAGGCGCCTGGTTCAAGAGACCAAAACTCAATGCAGGAGTAGAAATTAAAGCAAATGCAACAGATGGTTGTGCAGCTTCCCCTAGAATGTTTCCTGCATTGCAGGCATTTACCACCTCCCGGTATCTTACATACGAAAATAAGTACATAAGAAGAGCCATGCTGGATCAGGCCAACGTCCCATCTAGTCCAGCTTCCTGTATCTCACAGTGGCCCCACCAGATGCCTCTGGGAGCACAGGAGACTTGATATCTGTCTCCTACTACCACTCCCCTGCATCTGACCCTTGAAGTACCCTGGTTTTAAGCCTGGAGATGACACATCTCCATCATGGTTTGTAACCTGTGATGGACTTTTCCTCCAGTAATCTGTCCAATTCCCTTTTGAAGGCATCCAGGCCAGATGCCATCACCACATCCTGTGGCAGGGAGTTCCACAGACTAACAATGCGCTGGGTGAAATAATATTTTCTTTTGTCTGTTGTTACTCTCCCAGCCCTCAATTTCAGTGTATGTCCCCTAGTTCTGGTATTTTGTGAGAGGGAGAAGAGTGTCCCTCTATCCTTGGTTCTATTGTTGTACTGTTATAACACCTATGAAGTTTCCCCGCAATATTCGTCTTAAATCCGGCTTCCTGTAGCTCAGTGATTCTCAACCTGTGGGTCCCCAGATGTTCCTGGACTGCAACATCCAAAAATCCTGGCCAGGTCAGCAAATGATGAAGACTTCTTGGAGTTGCAGTCCAGGAACATCTGGGGACCCCCAGGTTGAGAACCCACTGCTGTAGCTTGAGTCCATTATTACATGCCCTATGCTCTGGGATGGCCAGGAACAGATTCTGCCCCTCCTCTAAACTCATCCATGCTAAATGGATTCTGCTTTTTTTTGCAGCCTACTCCTGTGTAACACCTATTAATGCTGCATTGATAAAAAGGACTCTTCCGATTCATGACATCAAGTGCTGATGACACTGGGTTTATACATCAGTCAGAAAATCTTGAGTTGCTTCCAATCAGGTTATAAGGAAATTTGTACCTTTTGCTCCTTTTTAAAAATAAAAATAAAAATAAACTGTTGGTATATTCTCATGCACCCCTATGATGATTTACATGTCAACTAACAGGTGGTAGGTGTACAAATGCTCCTACCATGTACTGTGGAGCCCCTTTGCCATGCTCCCTACCCCTGTGTGCTCGGTCAGGGTTTCCACTCTCTGGAAAGCCAGGGAAACGGAAATTGGCCAGGGAAACTCAGGGAAATTGGTCGGAATTCTGAAAAAATGTGAATAAAATATATTCAAGCAGTGGATTTTTGACCTGCTGCTGCAAAAGCATGGTTTGTTTTTGTGGCAATAGAGAAGTGAAAAAAATACAACTAAAACTTAATTATGACCTTTTTCAGCTCCACCCCCAGCAACCAGCATAATAGTTTTATTGAGCTCTGCCTCTAAATCATTTCCAAGGCCTGCCTGTAGCATTTACAAAGCAAGGCTAGTTTTATTATTATTATTATTATTATTATTATTATTATTATTATTATTATTATTATTATTATTATTATTATTATTATTTTCATTTATATACTGCCCATTTAAACATTTAAGAATATACAAACTTTAAACAGCTGTTTTCATCCCTACCTGCTATCCCCATTTTACATATAAAGATAAGCCTGTTTGTGTGCCATAGTTGTGTATGGAATGGAAGTTTTGTCTCCTGCTAAACCCAACAGAGAGTCAGGGAAATTGACATATGTTGGTCAAGGAAAGTCGGGGAACGTCAGGGAAATGAAAAATAAAATTTTAGTGGCAACGCTGTCTGTATATGTGTATGTGTGTGTGTGTGGGGGGGGTGCCTGCCTGCATGCCTATATGCAGAAGTATACATCTATAGTGCATCCTTTGAGTCTTTCCCAGTAGAAGTTTGCTTCGTGTATGAAGTCCAAGAGATCTGGGGACATTCTGTTACAATACAAGTCTTTCTTATTTGTGGGTTAGCATTGTGCAAATATATCATCAGTTACTGCTACCCTTTGGCAAGTTACTTAGCTTTGCATGGTGCTTTTTTGTTCCTCAAAGTGTTAATGTGGTAGCTGGGTTTTGTTTCTACACACACACACACACACACACACACACACACACACACACACACACATCGTAAGAATGCCTGTGCATAATTACACCCTTAAAAGGTTCTGAAGTGTCTAAATACCACAACGTCCTCTGTCGACAGATAGGCACCCTGGGAGAGAGAGAGAGAGAGAGACAGAAATGGTAATGCATTCTCTGTTCTGTGCCTTTTCAGTGGATGCCTCAGGATGCGGCCCTTTGTATCGAGAACAAAGATATGGAGAGATCACAGTTCCCCCCTCATCTTTATAAACCGGACTCTAAAGACCTTTTATAGTCCCCTCCCAGCCTCAAATATATCAAAGAATGTGTAAGGCACACACAAATATTCACTTGATACCAAGATTGTGAGGTAAATTTGGGTTGACAGATCCCTCCCAACCACACGACACCCCAGTAGCTGAAGGCTCTGGTGATTACCTCCCATTTTGTGGTGATGTAAGTGATTCTTATTTTTTTCCCCCAATCGGTTTTGTTTTCCAGTTTCCCCGTAGTGGCAACAGGATCAGTCCCCTTGTGTTCCTTTGCCCTTCCATTTCCTTGAAGACTTAGGGCCCCTTCATTTTCCCAGTCATTAGTTCCTCATTAAAACAAACCAAACAGGCCAGATTGTAACAGGCATTCAAATAGTCTTGGGAGGGGAAGGGAGGCCTCACCCTGCTCTCTGTCAGGAATTTTAAATTTAGAATTAACATGGTGCCACCCCCATTTTAGACAAAAAAACCCTTGACCTTAAGTCAGATTGTGATTGGCACGCACATCCCATCCCCTGACTCAATTAACATTTAAATGCCATTTTGTGCGAATATGAGTGGTGCCTTTGGAACAAACAAATTACTGGTGTCTTCCTGTAGGAACAGAACATCACAGGCGCCTTTTCATTTAATACCTAATTGAAAATCCTTTCCTTAGTCCTTGGAGGTCAAGCCGGTGAGGAGAAGTTAAGAAGGCAAACCCATCTTGGGATTCTTTCATCCCACCGGATGAACCTCTTCACACTGCGATCCACTCTCGAGCGGGTTGCCTCTGAGGTCAGATTCATGTATTCATGAAAGCGCGTTGTGATTTTATTACATCCCTTTTGAGAGCGGAATACTTGACTTGGGTGCTCCTTCCCAACGGGCAGACACCCTACGAGAAGCCGGCAAGCAGTCGTCTTGCTGTGGTAAACTACACCCTTTCTCCTTGAAAACAAAATTATGTATTACGGTCAGGAATGTGACAATGTTGATAATAACTGTATCAAAATCTACATTATACCAGGGCTATACTTTTGAAGGGAACCTACATTGCTCTGTCTATCTTTCTCTTAATCTTTCTTCTTTCTATCTTTCATGGTCTTACCTGTAGTCCTATCAATATCTGGATCACTGACTTGATTAAACAGGCATGGCTAATGGCAATTTATTGATGAGGTGCTGGGGACTATTGTCACTGCACAGTCATGGACACAACCACTTATAAGACTGAGGTGCTCTCCAGCACCACATCAGTTATGGTGCCATATGAAGTTACACAGCTCTAACACAAATACGAATAAGATTCCACCCATGTTTGTATCTTTGCCTGTGTTTGTGTGCGTTCCCTTAATAGGAACTGATGTACTCTTCAGGTGGGCATCATATGGCCATCCACATAGGTTTTTTTTGGTGGGGGGTAGTACTAATAGTATTTGGAAGATGAATCATGGCACCTAGACTTCTTTTCTTGAGGGATCAAAATGCTCATCCAAGCAGCTTCATCAGTCTGAAAAAAGTTAGTGGTGAGTCCTCCCATTTATAGTTCACCTTGGTTTCACATCGCCCTGGCCTGAATAGGCTCCTAAGTTTTGGACAATGACCTGAATAGGCTTGTTAGGTGGGCAATGGCCTGAATAGACTTGTAGGTGGACAATGGTCTGAGGTGTGTGAAAGTCCCACTTATGCAACCCTTTCCAACACCCATTAAGTATGGGTTAGAGATGGGCACTAACCAAAAAAAATGGGGTTTCATTTTGTTTCATTTCGTTTAAGGCTTTGGTTTGTTTCGTTTCTTTTTTAATGAATATTTTCAAAAAGATTAATTTCATTGGTTCATTAATTTGTTATTCATTTTTACCCACTTTTTTTTCCCCAGCGCCCACCGCGCAGCCCCTGGGGCCCGGTCGGAGCTGGGGGGTGCCTATGAATGGGCCGTGGGAGGAATAAAGAGAGGGAGCGGCTTTGAAGCTGTGCTGAGGAATATCTCCCCTCCTGAACGATAACGGGTTCCAGGAGGGAGGCGCAAGGGGGGCAGCTTTTAAGCCGTGCTGCTCTGGCCACCTAAGCACAGCCTGCTTCTTATCTCTCCTCCTGATTGGCCTGAGATAACAGGCCCGCGTGAGGAAGGCGCGAGGGGGGGCAACATCAATGGGCCTTGACGCCAGGAGGGCTGCGGACCTGCGCTGCTTCACAACCCCCCCAAACCACAGGCAAATCCAAGGACAGACCATTTTAAGGGATTTTTAAATGAAAGAAGTAAAAGGGGGGGACCTACCAGGCCATCACCCGGGGCTCGGCTGAGGCTCGAGCCCACCGTGTCCCTCGACGGCACTGACAAGGTGCATGCTCCCTCCATGCAGCTCAGCACGAAAGGACCTCCAGACCAGCACCAGGTAGGAGACCTCTCTGTGCCCCCCGTTAACGAAACGAACCAAACCAAACCAATTTTTCTTGTTTCATTTCGTTTCGAGTTCAATTTGCCCCTAGGGTCATTATTCGTTTCGTTATGTAACAAAACTAATAATGAATAACGAAACAGAAAAAAATTCATTTCGTGTCCAGCTCTAATATGGGTTGTTACTTGATGGCCTTGCTGCTGGAGGCGTGAATGCTAATAGTATTCAAACTACAGAGCTGGAGGGAACCTATGGATGGTTGATGGATGTCAAGGAAGCACAGTGGGGAACTGACCTCCGAACCTCTTTCTCTACATCCCGAGACCTTGGCCCCAGCTTCCATCTCTCCTCACCATTAGAGAGGTGGGCTGCACATGAAGCTGTCTAACAGCTGCAAGGCTGCTCAAGGCCTAGGCATTCGTTCTTTGGGACATGGGACAAGGATCTCCAATGGTGGCAATTTATAATCCAATAATGGATCCACAGCTGTGGATTGTGTCACAGAAATGCTACTCCTTGACCCTAGAAAAGACAGACTTACCCTGCCTTGCCCAGAAAAATATATTAATCATCTGGCCATTGTCAGTGTTTAGATTTGCTAATTTGTTGTGGTGCAACCTTTTTGAGATAAATTCACTTTATCAAATGTATGAAGTGGTATTCACAGTTAGCGCATGTATATAACCAAAAGGGTGAGCCATCATACGTAGATCACAAACATACACAAGCCAGTAGAAGCTGTCTACTGTGTGCACAAGTGCATTTGTTATTCTTTTAAATGCCGTAAGATGCCATAGGACTCTTTTTCGGGCTTCTGCTATGACAGATGGCCTCTTCCTCCACTCATCATTTGTTTATTCATACCATTTCTCAGTCATCAAAATGGCCCAGGTCTTCCGGGGAGTATACAATTTAAGGAAATGGAATCATGGAAAGTGTACACTCCATGTCACACAGCTGCTTGGTTTTCTTATTGAATATTAGCACCGTAGGCCAGTAAGGAGTTGAGAAGCATTAATACAAAGAGGCAGATCCTGTTCTGATTTACCAAAGTTGTGGGACCGGGTTATTTAGCAAGGCGATCAGTGCCCTAGTAAATACGCACTTCAGCATCTAGGAACTTGACCCGCCAACCTGTCGTATTCCATTTCTTTAACAAGGAACGTTTATATTCTATTTGTTTTTCTTTCGAAATGTGCAATCAACAAATTCCATTTTACAAATTCTTACTGTATTAGCAGCTGTGTTATTGAAGAGGCTTGAATCTGTGGATGCAATCTTTTATTTTGCCTTGTTCAGAACAGGCCTCTGTATGCACAGTGGTCCTTTCCTGCTGTTTTCTTCAAGGGGTATTCACACTTTCTCTTGCACCCACCACTATTGCTTTCCATGGGAGAGATCTCCGATCCATGCTACCCTAAGCGTACAAAGGCAGGCTTTTCCTCAGTGACTGGCTGAGAGAGTTGTTTTTAAACAAACAAAAAGACAAACGAAAAAAGGGACTGTTGTGTGTTTTAATGACTTGTACTTACCTGTCTTTACTATCATATCTGCTCAGATTGTTTTGTAATACTGCAACAGCGCACTGTTTCTTCACCTTTAATACCGTTCATCTGAATACTATAAGCCGCCTCGGGTCCCCTTGAGGAGAAAAGCAGAGTATAAATCTTTTAAAACAACACATCGTTTCGAGATGAAGACTGGGCCACTCCGTCATGAAGCCGGCACCCTTTTTGGCTGGCTGTCTAAATGACTGCAGAGTGGTTGATTTTTGATAGGGAGAGCTCCCCAGGGGAGTTGCTGCTTTTATGGGGTGGGGTGGGGTGGGGTGGGGAGTGAACAGCTTTGGATGAAGAAAATGAGAGTAAATCTTATTTATCCATAGCATTTGTAGCCAGCAAGAGAGGTCAAAGTGGTTCACAGCTTTCAAGAAAAGCAGATGCCCAAGAAAAAGGCTACTTTATTTGGTGCAGAGATAGAAAGGATTTTCATCCTGAATTTCCCCCATGATAAAAAGGCAAAAGCAAAGAAAGACATCCTGGGGCGGGGAGGAAGGGGGGCTTTGTAAAGCTAGGTGTGTGTGTGTGTGTGTGTGTGTGTGTGTGTGTGTGTGTGTGTGTGTGTGTGTGTGTGTGTGTGTGTGTGTGTGTGTGTGTGTGTTTAGTTTTAGGAACTGATTTGGAAGCAGCCCTGCCATCTCATCCGGGTCCAGGTTTTCTTCGCCCATCCCTGATTTCCTCCTCACTGGGTGCGCTTTGATGGCTGGCACGCCTGGCAGAGGCAAGGAGAAAAGACCGGGCTTCACCAGCCAGCACATTTTCCCTGCCAGAACTAATTGTGCAAATGGGGAGAAATTTGTAAGTTTGCCTGGCGCCATTGGGAAAGCGGCAGAATTTGCTGCTGGCTTGGATAAATAAATATGCATATGCAAATTTATTTCCTTCTTCTCTTTTCCAGTTTCTTTCTCTCCACCCCCCTCCCCAGCAGAATAGACACAAGGGCTCGGGAAAAGGGTCTGTTTGAAACTGCCAAGGTGCTCCATGTACACAGGGATTCGGTGCCCAGGAAGCCCATTGCTTCTTGGCTCTAGAAAATCATAGTAACCTTATTCCACATTTCTGAGGCTGAATTTGTACAAAGGCCAGTTCATGGGTCCTATTGCTCAAAGCCTAAGTCTTGGGGTTCTCTTTCCATCTTGGCCTATAACCCCCAGAAATTCTAGCCAGCACAGCTAATGGGGAAGGCTACTGGGTGTTTTAATCCAAAAACACCTGGGGGCCCAAGATCCATCATCTTCATGCAGGCTTAGAGCCAACAGCTCTGTTAGGAAAAGGATATAGATGTGGACTCCTAGAATCATAGAATCATAGAATCATAGAGTTGGAAGAGACTTCAAGGGCCATCTCGTCCAACCCCCTGCCATGAAGGAACCCCATCACAATATTTCCGACAGATGGCCATCCAGCCTCTGCTTAAAAACCTCCAAAGGCTCCTGTATCTGTTTTATCAGGAGCACTGATCAAATTTATTTATTTATTTATTTATTTATTTATTTATTTATTTATTTATTTATTTTGAATATTTTACCTCACTTTTGTCCTTGGAAAAGGATCCAAGGTGGCTTACAGTAATGAGGGACAACATACAGCCCAGAACAGATAAGACATAGTCAAGTTTAAAACAGGGCAGGAGGGACCTTGTTCCATCTCTGGCAATTTATCTAAATGCTTCACGTTTCCTTGTTTCTCCCAGTGCCATTCTCCTTTGCTCTCAGGATGATTTACATGTGCTGATTGGGTGGACTGTAGCAGCCCACGTGACTTTGAAGGTGGTGTCATAAAGCTGCCTCGGGCATGGTGGCATCACACACACACACACACACAGAACTGTTTCCCCCCTCTTAACAAATTGTTAGCATCAATTATTAACACTTGAAAAAGTACTTCCTGCTTCTTATTTAGGAACATAAGTAAAATTTTGCAAACACATTTCTCCCTTGCTTTTTTAAAATTAATGTACAACCTGTATCTTAAGAGGAGAAAATGGGCCAAATTCACCCCAAATCAGCTCCTCAAACTACTGTTCAAGAAGTAATGAGTAAACTAAAAACAACACTAAACAAGAGTCTGCCAGGTTAGGCTTCATAAAGCCAAGATTTACAAGCAGTGCTGCTACTAATGTTGTGTTAGGTCCAAGATCTGCAAAATGTATGCAAAAGAAAGCATATATACCAGGGCTGTACAGCTTTGAACAGGCCGAGGTCTACTTTTTCTGGTCCAAAGTGTCTGAGGGCTACTATACTAATACCTCTACTTATGAATTTTGCCCATCCCAAGCACATGCTCTTCTGGAACGGATTAATTGATTGATTTTCAATGCATTCCTATGGGAAGGCTGACCATGCACACACTTCCCTTGCACCCGCTTGATCATCTGGCCAGTGGGGGGAGCAGGGGACCATGCCATGGCCCTTGAACTGCCTTGCTTGGCTAAGACAGTGGGCTGGCAGACCCAGAACTTTGCTGGGGCAATGGTGTTTCTTGGGATGGGGGAAGGAGAGTGGAGAACTTATCTTCTCACTTTTTTTTATTGATGGCCGGCGGGCTACTTTTGAACCCTTCATGGGCTACTGGTAGCCTGCAGTCTACCTGTTGGGCAGGCCTGATATATACCACCACCACCACTAGAGTTCATCAACTGGAGCCAATGGAGGTCTGCACAAGTGGAAACAGAGTAAACATACCGTATTTTTCACCCCATAAGATGCACTGGACCATAGGACACACACCTAGTTTTTAGAGGTAGGTATGTGTGAAAAGCATACTGCAGTCCCAGTACAGCTCCAGCCCCAGTTTTCTCTCTATCCATGCTGCTCTTGGGTGGCCTGGAGCAGCATGGCTGGAGAGTAAAATGGGAAGACAAGCCACTGCCCCCGACTCCCACCCGGGTCTCCATGCTGGGAAGCCTCTGGCCCTTGCAGAGGCCACCAAACATCCACCCAGATGTTTTTAAAAAATTACCTTGCATGATTGATTTGTTCTGTAGAATAGGAGATGGTGATCATTGTGCCCAATTGAAGACCACAGAGATAAGAAACAGGCTAGAAAGTAACCACCCACCATGATGACCATAGAGATGGAGCTCTACGGTCATTGTGGTGGGTGGTTATTCTCTAGCCCATTTCTCATCTCTATGGTTTTCAGTCTGGCACTCCAGATGTTTTAGACCACAACTCCCATAGTCCTTTGTCATTGACAGACTAGGCTCAGAATTCTGGTAGTTGTGGTCCAAAACATCTGAAGTGCTGAAGGTTCACCACCACTGACTTGGACAATCTCACTGCTTGATTCTGTCTTGACAGCTGCTCTCTTAGGGCTCCACAATGAACCCAGAAGAGTTTTCTTTCCCCTCATCCTGTTGTGTGATGTCTAGCAGCCATGCTGAGGTAAGCGCCAGATGTTTGGGTCTCTAGTCGGCATGGCATCTTTTCAGCCATCTGATCCAAAGCTCCTAGTTCTGCCAGGTGACAGGAAGTCTGATTAAAGCCATGGCGAGATGGCGACAGAAAATGTCTACTCAAGCCCTTGAGGCCAAATAGTCTAGGAAGGCTCTGAATAGGTTCTGATGATGTGGGTTTGCGAGATAATTTGTTCAGTTGCGTTGAAGGGTCTCCTTTTCAAAGCGAATATTGAAATTAGAGCATATTTGGCAGAGCCTTAATCAAATTCTGAAATTGCATTACCCTGGAACCTTAGACAACATAGCGCCCATGGCTTTCGGAAGCAACGTGAGAAGTGGCCTCAGTTAACCTTTGTTGAATACGGTGACATGGGGATGAATTTATTCTCTTTAAAGGCTGCTCAGAAGCACTGTGGGGTGGGAGAGGTCATGCTTGGTGGCAGAATGCAGGCCTTGATGGAGAAAGCCTTGGGTTTGATCCCCGTCATTGCACATTTAAACCATCACAGGTCCTACATGGAGAGTTCTGGGCAGGGCGGATTAGACTTAATAATACAGTATGAGCTGGATCAATATGTGAAGGAAACACCAAACTGAAGGTGCCATTGCTCTTATGGAAGAAAAGGGAAGAAATATGATATGATAGCTATGTTTAAATATTTGAAAGGATGTCATATTGAAGAAGGAACAGGTTTGTTTTCCATGGCTTCAGAGACTAGGATTCGGGGAAATGGTTTCAAACTACAGGAAAAGAGATTCCATTTGAACATCAGGAAGAACTTCTTGATGGTTAGAGCTGTTTGGCAGTGGGATATGTTGCCACAAAGGGTGGTGGAATCTCCTTCTTTGGAGGTTTTTAAGCAGAGGGTGGATGGCCATCTGTCGGAAATACTATGATGGGGGTTCCTGCATGGCAGGGGTTGGACTGGATGGCCCTTGAGGTCTCTTCCAACTCCATGATTCTATGATTCTATGAAAAGAAAAGAAGAAAAGAAAAGAAAAGGGGAAGAAAGAAAAGAAAAAATAGCAGAAGGGGAAAGAGGTATGGTTCCTCTACATTTGAATGTTTAAGACAGAATGAAAAAAGCAAACTAGCTCTTTGAAACAGTAACATGTGAACAGATGTATTCTTCTTTCTTTCTTTCTTTCTGTAGAGTGGATATGAGCGGCACAATTGAGATTCCCCCTCTCTCTCCAAATCAAAATAATGAGATTTGTCACATTTTGAAGCTCATAATGAAAATTGTCACAAAGTTATGTGGTGCTAACCGTATTGCAAGATTTATCTGGTAGTTCTATCCTTCAGGTTCCTCGTGATCAGGCTGAACCGGAGGAAATTTACTGACACGGCCTTCTGCCCAGAGTCAAACATTGGGCTCCCTGACTCCCTCCCCCTCCTCTGTGTGTGTGTGTGTGTGTGTGTGTGTGTGTGTGTGTGTGTGTGTGTGTGTGTGTGTGAGAGAGAGAGAGAGAGAGAGAGAGAGAGAGAGAATTCTTATATGTGTTTTATCTTGGACAAGATGGAACCTTGAGTAGGTGGCCTGGTTGAAGGGGGAATGGTCTACGCCATTTATCACCCTATTCTGCTCCTTATCATACTGCATGGCTATTTATCACACATGCCCTATAAATCTCTTACCCCTCTTGCGTACCTATTGCATTTTGCACCCATTATCAAGACCAGGGAAAATAGCACTTGCATTCCCTCAGAGACTTGATTCCTGCATCCATGTGAATAATAGTCCCTTTTGCAAAATATTTTTGACTGAAAGATCAGAGGGTGCAGCTTGGCTACACGCCTAAGCTACCTTGAAAGCTGAGGGCTGGAGTTAGTAGCACTATACAATGCACCCTCATATAACAAACGGTTTGTATAACATAAAATCTGTACAACATAAAAAATTCTAGAGGTAGGGGAAATTTGCTTAACAGAATCACCTATGGGACAAATCTGTACAACCTAAAAATGGTCATGATTAGAGAGTACTCTGTTTTCAATGCATTCATATGGGAAATTTGTATAAAGGAAATTTTGCTTAACAGATTTTCATTTGGAACAAATTAATCCCTTTATACAAGGTACCACTGTATTCCAAACACCTACATATTTGCTGATGGAAGGTGTAAACAGGGCCGGCGCTAGGTTATTTTGCGCACTAGGCTAGGGGGGGGGCGGGCGGCGGGGCGGCGGGGGCAGGGCGGCAGGGGGCGGCAGATGATAGGGGATGGCAACGGGCATGGGGGGCGGATGGCGATGGGCACAGGGGGTGGGCGGCAACGGGCGGCAGGGGGATGGGCAGCAGTGGCCAGTGGCTGGGGGCAGGGGCAGCAGGCTGGCCACCACCCCCTCTCCATTTTGTCGCCCTAGGCAACTGCCTAGTTCACTTTAATGGACGTGCTGGCCCTGGTTGTAAATGTTCCTGGAGTCTTCATCTGGGAGCAGGAATTTCACTGAGCATGGGGTTTCATGGAACTTCCTAACCTAGAACAACCTCTTGGCTTCAGGGCGTCTGCTGGAGGGATCCTATTGAGAACTTTGGATTGGGAATCACTATTGGAAACTCTTAGGTAGCATTCGCTATTTCAGGGTGGCAAGACAGCACCTGGAGGATTCTATCAAGTGATCTCACCTCCAGCATCAGACCAATTGTGTCTTCTTAACTTGTGCAAATGATGTGCCACCTAAAATGTCTGTAGTCGCTCAAAATTAGTGTCTTTTTAATCTCTTTCTGAAGTTTAGCACACACACACATAATAAGGCAGGCTAAATGATCAACCGGATGCAAACAACCCATCCAGAGCCACTGCTTTTATTTGTTTGTGCAAGAAAACAACCCTTACATCATGCTCAGAAATGCACTGAGATGTGGGGTGGGTGGGTGGGGGAGGTCTACCACCATTTCACTCTGAAGAGAGCTGTTGCTGCCATCGTCTTGTGTTGCCTTATTTACAAAGCAAAGATGAACAGAGCAGAGATTTACACCCCTAACTGTAGAATCATAGAAGTGAAAATAGGGGGCAAGTTTTGGCAGTTGATGGACTTGCAAGGCGAACAGGAGAAAGAGCAATTAGTATATGTAAGGCATATGCATGAGGATGTAAAAAATTTCTGGCTGGGATATATTTATGTAGCTATTAATGATACTTATAAACTGCTTAGTTAAATCCCACTGTGGCGTGCATGCATGGTACTATAAAACAACAGCTCCAAAATATATGAATGCAGCGTTAAGAAAGTGTCGTGGTAAAACAGAGCAGCGGTGTGATCAGTTTTGCAATCCAGTGAAAGCTTGTTTTCAAAATGTGTTTAATATTCCTCACTTTACTCCCCTCCCATACTCCACATGGTTATTCCAGAGGGTGGATGCTACATGGGCCACAGCAGTAAAATGGCAATCATCTTATAGCCATGGAGTCGTCAATGGAGATTTACAGTGGAAAGACGTAGTGCAAGACGTAGATTCTTACTGTGTCCTCAAAGTCTGTTTCAGGACTGTCCAGCGACCAGGTACTTATGTATGAGCAATATTGCAACAATCGATCCCAGGGTAAATGGAAGGGTTTTTCACCCCCACCCCTCCACCCTTACCCTCTTCCTCAAAGCTCACCAAGACGTGAAGATCCACCATTGTTCCAACATGGCCAGTCAGCTTTGCACAAACATTCCTTCTTATGCAGTGGTGTCCAAACTCTGGCCCTCCAGATGTTTTGGACCACAACTCCCACATCCCTTTGTCATTGGCAATTTAGGCTTGGAATTCTGGGAATTGTGGTCCAAAACACCTGGAGGGCCAGAGTTTGGACACCCCTGCTACATGGAGTTGTTCACCGCAAGAGATCAGGTGTGGCCATCTGACCTTCCTGAATCAGAGCAAGAGATGAAAGGTAGTTCTATGAGGAGGGGCTAGATGTGTTTTTGAGAACCCCCGAGTACAGGACACCTAATAACAGGCTGAAGCTACAGGAAGCCAGATTTAGACTGAATATCAGGAAAAACTTCTTAACTGTTAGAACAATATGACAAGGGAGACAGTTACACCATGGTGTGAGTGCTCCAATGATGGAGGCATTCATGAAAGAATTGGACAACCAGCAGGGGTTAGGGGAACCTTCAACCATCCAGATGTTTTGGACCGCAAGTCCCAGAATCCCAAATCTGTATTGCCAATGATAAAGGGCTGTGGGAGCTGTGGTTCAAAACATCTGGAGGGCTGAATGCTCTCCAGCCCTGCTTTATAACATACTTGCACAGATGCATATCCAGAATCGAGATGGACCTTTTTGGTAGGAACTCTAATTAGTTAGGGATGGTCATTTCGTTTCAGAACCAGTAAAGGGTTAAAATCCAATGAGGAAGCATGCTGTGATATCATCTTTCCTGCTTCGTGCTGCTGGCCAATCAGACAGGGAGGCAGGGTGATGCCCGTCCCTGAACAGCTCCTGATTGGCCAACATCACAGATATGGCACAGATGATGATGTTGCAGCATGCTTCCTTGTTGGATTTTAACCCTGCGTGAGACAGAGAAAGGTAAAGCAATTGGATCTGTGTATCAGCCGGTTCCGTGGACCACCTGGGCACGCGTGGTTTGTTTTTTAACCTACTGGTTCTCAAACAAAATGCCCATCCCTATAATTACTCCATTCATAACTTGAAGGCCCAGAAGTCCAGTTAGAGGCACCAGGTTGGAACTTACCCCAGTCTCGTCTCAAAGGCGTCCAATGACAGATGGTCATGTTTGACTGCTGAGCGATCCTCTCATCCTCCCCACCTTCTCATCTAAATATGCCTGCTTTTACCTTTCCACCCATTGGAGCTCATTAATTCATTCTTGATTCATTCCTTCCAGAAAAATAACATTGCCATAACCTCCATCTAATGTGTCTGCATTTCTGATGTCAATAATTCATGTTAACAGCATGAGAACATCAAGGTTTCATGGGATGGAGCAAAATCTGGAAAGGTGGACTGGCATGGAAACAGCAGTCAGGTCTGACCACATTCATATCGGTAATGGTCAGCAGCAGTGGAGGTGGTGGGGAATGAGGGGGATCTGAAAAGGAGTTTGCTTTTATCTAATCATTGTTCCGGCATCCCTTGTTTGACTTCAGAAAAGCTTTCAATAAAAACCAAATAAAATGCATAATAAAATATGGACTCACAACAAAAATTCAAATGACTGTCCCAGCACAAGCCCATAAATAAAGATTCAGCTCGCGAGACATCTGCAAGATACATTTTCAAAAGGCTTTTAAACTGATTAAGGGAGTCTGCTTCATGTTTATATTGATAGCGTGATTTTGTGTATTTCCACCACCACCACCACCGCCGCCGCCAAGAGCAGCGAGGGATGCAAAGGGGAAAAGAAGCAGCAGGTGGGCAGGGGAGAATGAGGATTTCCAAAGGCTCAAAAGTACAAACTGTGGCAGGAGATGGAGGCTTACACAGACCACCCAGGGCCACATCCCTCTCTGCCCCCTTTTGCATTGTGAGAAGCAGGATCTGCAGGAATCTGCTTCGGAGCAGAATTCACAAATGCAAAATTCAGTGTGATTTGTTTCTCTTCCCCACCACCACCACCACCACCACCACCACCAATCCATCAGCTATATAGAATCATAGAATCATAGAATCATATGAGTTGGAAGAAACCTCAAGGGCCATTCAGTCCAACCCCCTGCCATGCAGGAACCCCCATCACAATAATTCCAACAGATGGCCACCCAGCCTCTGCGTACAAACCTCCAAAGAAGGAGACTCCACCACCCTCCATGGCAGCAGATTCCACTGACGAACAGCTCTAACTGTCATGAAGTTCTTCCTAATGTTCAAATGGAATCTCTTTTCCTGTAGTTTGAAACCATTGCTCTGAGTCCTAGTCTCTGAAGCCATGGGAAACAAACCAGTTCCCTCTTCAATATGACATCCTTTCAAATATTTAAACATAGCTATCATATCCCCTCTCAGCCTTCTTTTAGAGAGGCTAAACATTCCCAGCTCCCCAAGCCTTTCCTCATAAGACATTTCCTCCAGACCCTCAAACATAGACTCATAGAATCATGGATTTGGGAGAATCCTATAAGGTCATTGAGTCACACTCCCTGCTCAAGGCAGGAATCCAACTCAAAGCAGATCTGATAGATGGTGGTC
Organism: Phrynocephalus forsythii; assembly: GCA_029282475.1. Classification (NCBI taxonomy): domain Eukaryota; kingdom Metazoa; phylum Chordata; class Lepidosauria; order Squamata; family Agamidae; genus Phrynocephalus; species Phrynocephalus forsythii. The sequence continues at coordinate 110,291,902 of JAPFRF010000004.1, read as the reverse complement.
TAATTTTTCTCTCGAGTTCCCCCAGTGATGGAACACTCATTGGTTCCCTCGCCATACGGCTCTAACAGTTAAGACATTTTCCCTAATCTTCAGCCAAAATCTGGCTTCCTATAATCTGAGCCCACTGTTGTATGTCCTGCACTCGGAGATGATTGAGAACCGTTCCTGCCCCTCCTTTGTACAGCAGCCCTTCAAATGTTTGAAAAGTTCTCTCCTGTCTCCCCTCGGTCTTCTATTCACAAGGCTAACCATGGCCAGTTCTTTCACTCTTTCCTCCAAGGACTTGGTTTCCACCACCCCTGATCATCCTTGTTGTCAGCCTCTTTTTGTCAGCCTCTTTCTTGAATGGAGGTGTCCAGAACTGGACGCAGTAACTGCCCAGAGTGACCTTTGTTCAGATGGTGTGGTATATAAATCAAATAGATCAAATGCATACATACATACATACATACATACATACATACATACATACATACATACATACTCTAGCGGAGGCCTAACCAGTGCTGAATAAAGGGGGATCAGAACCACACCGAGTAGAATATAATAGAATAGAATAGAATTTGTCATTCCAAGATTAAAAAGTGCCGTCCAGTCAGCTTATTCACACACCCCAATATAAAAATCCAGGACATAAAATCTACCATTTAAGAACAAACATCCATACACATACTCCTACATTTATAGGCTAGACCTCTTTTAATCCAGTTAATGCCTCCCCCTTCCTTGAAAGCCTCACCCAGACAACTTCGGCTTCATGATTTCTTCCTGCGAGTGTTCTGCCTTCAGCCTGCAGGGCGGTCGGAACCGGGGGCTCCCAATTCTGCAAGAGTGACAGATCCGCTGTGGGTTTTGGTCTGTACTTTCAGGAGCTTCCCAAGGTGCTGATCCCTGTCCTACAAATCAGTTCAACACCCGGGAGAAGGCCACTAAAGCTCAGATTTAAAAAACAAATCACAACAAACAGAACAGATTCTCTTCCCTTGTGGCATTGAAAACTGCGATGCTTGATGTGTTATTCCCAATTTTAAATGTGTCTTTGCGATAGCTTTTGTTTAATCATCAAGCGACCTCTTTTTTAAAAAATGGACAGATTAAATTGCAGAGATTATTTTTTTGAGGGAGAGGTGAATGGCACCTCCTAGATATGTGAGGATTGCCACGTGGGGACACTGGCAGCCCCTGAATGCTTGAATAGCTCAGCTGATTTTAAGAAGAGCCCTTGCAGAATGCAGTGTGATGCGGCGGCCAGGAAAGCCAATGTGATTCTTGCTTGCATCAACAGAAGCATAGTGTCTAGATCAAGGGAAGTAATAATACCACCCTATTCTGCTCTGGCCAGGCCCCACCTGGAGTACTGTGTCCAGATCTGTGCACCTCAGTTTAAAAAGGATGTTGACAACCTTGAGCGAGTGCAGAGGAGGGCGATCAGGATGGTTGAAGGTCTGGAAGAAATGTCTTACGAGGAGTGGCTTAGGGAACTGGGAATGTTTAGCCTTTCAAAAAGAAGGCTGAGGGGGGATATGAGAGCTATGTTTAAATATTTGAAAGGATGTCACATTGAAAAAGGAACAGGTTTGTTTTCCATGGCTTCAGAGACTAGGACCCGGGGCAATGGTTTCAAACTACAGGAAAAGAGATTCTATTTGAACATTAGGAAGAACTTCCTGGTTGTTAGAGCTGTTAAGCAGTGGAATACGCTGCCCCAAAGGAGTGTGGCGGAGTCCCCTTCTTTGGAGGTTTTTAAGCAGAGGTTGGGTGGCTGTCTGTCGGAAATACTGTGATGGGGGTTCCTGCGTGGCAGGGGGTTGGACTGGATGGCCCTTGAGGTCTCTCTTCCAACTCTATGATTCTATGATTCTATTACTGGCCCCATAAACTCCAAGTGGCATGTAGTTTTGAGGTCTACCCAAGACTCCTATCTCGTGGTGGCTCTCCCCCCCCTCCTTTCTTGCTGCTCTGGGTCCTTTTGTGCTTTCGGTGGCCAGCTTGTACATGAAGGACACCCGTCGATGGTGTAGCCCTGTGCCAGCATCAGCTAAACAAACACACGGCGCTCTCCATTCTTTGCCTTCATTAACAGGAAACAGATAAAACACTTTGGGGAGAGCTGCAGGTTTCTGCCTAGCCTTGGGCCAGCTTCTACAGGCACAATTATCCCTCTCCTCCTTTCTCTCCATCCCACCCTTCCGCGAGCCAATCCAATTAGAGAAAACCCAATAAAAGCCAAAGAGGGGGCCAAACTTAATTAGAAAGTTTTTGTTTTGCTCTGTGTGTGCTGGGGGGGGAGCAGGATTATTATTTTTTATTTTTGTTTTTGGCACGGAGCAATTTCCTGCCTCTGCCTGGAATATTGCGTCCTTAACCGAATGCTGCCCATTATTCAGCAGATCATAATAATCCAGAGATAGAAAAACAAATACAGAGATACTTCCAAGTAAGGCAGAATTGTCCTTCAATTACCCCTTCAATAAAGGGGACAGGCTACTTTTCATTTTCATAGCAGAGCCATCTCCAGAAAAACTATTGCTTTATTCACCAATATCTATGTTACAGAGTTGCCCCCCCCCTTAAAACATCTAATTCTTTCCAAAAGGGCTAAATATTCTTTGGTAAATATTATTTTATTTCCAGAACCTGGGTACTGTCCACCACAGTCAGAACGTTTCAAGGGCGAGCAAATAATAAGAGAACAATGAGATATAAGCAAATAGTCTTCATAAAGGATCATTTTCCGAAAGAGCAAAAATGAAAGAGCAGGGGGAAATGTCTCATTAAAATATTGACTTCATATGGGAGAACCGAAGAGGTATTTGCTTGGAATAGAGAGAAAGGTGAATCTTATGGACAAAGTTCTACTGAAGTCCTTCTGAAGGAATGACACCATGCCCAAACTCCTCAGAGATTAGACTTCAAAGTCCATGAGCATGGTTGCAAACCTCTGCTTGTTTTTTTTTTTACTTAATTTTCTTGCTTCTTTTCAACATTGATTTACTTTATTTTTATTTATTTCTGGCATAGTAATAGCATACATTATCCATCCATCCATCCATCCATCTATCCATCCAAGTTTTCACCCTGGTGGGAACGGCTTTTGCACCAATGAGCAACTGCACAAAACTCCTATGTTTTATTTATTTTTGTATTATTATTTTTTTGCATAGGCTTCTATGAATTAGAAACCGAAGAGGAGTTGGCTGTTGTGGATGTTTCGGGCTGTTTGGCTGTGTTCTGGAAGTTTTTCTTCCTGACATTTCCCCAGTCTTTGCGGCCGGCATCTTCAGATGGCAGGAGCACAAAGAGAACTCCTAGTTCCCTGAGCTCCTTGCCCTCTGAAGATGCCAGCCACAGAGACTGGCAAAACGTCAGGAAGAAAACCTTCCAGAACATGGCCAAACAGCCCAAAAAACTCACAACAGTCATCAGATCCCAGCCGTGAAAGCCTTCGAGAATATAGAAGAGGAGTTGTTTGAACCATTTTAAACCTCCAGAAAGTTTGGTGTTAGCTGGGTGTGCATGGTTGCCAAAGGGAAAGGAAGACGATTTTTGTGCTGGATATTTTGAACAAATTGCAGGAACCTCCATAAGGCAGGGGTGTGTGTGTGTGTGTGTGTGTGTGTGTGTGTGTGTGTGTGTGTGTGTGTGTGTGTGTGTGTGTGTGTGTGTGTGTGTGTGTAGAAATAACATTGAGTCTCATAGTCTCGCTATTCCACTCGAGACGCAAAAATCTCTCTGACCTTGCTAATATTTCCCCGGGTGTTTTGTCACTGGTGAGGCAGTCAGGATCAATACAACGCCAATCCCCCATCTAGATGGGGCATTCTGGGCGCCGTAGTCCATGAACGCTGTAAACCCCTTCAGGTGTAACTGAATCCAGAAGTTACGGTTTTAGACGCGTCAACTGTGTTAGTCCGTGCTCGCGTGTCAAGGCAACAGCAAAACCAACGTCTTTTGTCTGAGTTTAGATTTTATTGGGTCTCCTTTTAACAATTGTATGCCTCCTTTGTCGTATTAGATTGCATTGATTGTCCTGTGAGGTAAATGGCCCAGAATACTGCCTAGCACTAACCGGGTGGCCTATGAGCTGTTGAAATGAATTAATTATATAAATAAATTATACATGAGCAGGATTCTCTCCTCTGTGTGGGTGATCGGGCCACAAGCCACTGAGGGCTGCCTTCTGAGGATTATGTTGGAAAGCTTCTGAACCAAGTGATTGCTGAACAGTAAAAGCTACATCACTTTGGACAGGACACACAGACACACAGACACAAACACACACACACACACACACACACACACACACACACACACACACACACACACACAGGGTCCCCATTCCTCTCATGATCCTGGAATGGGGACCGGGGGGGGAGGGAGAGGACTTTAACCAAATGCACGTCCTTGACGCCAATCATTTTTATTGATACAAAAATTATGATATCTCATTTAAGGAGATTTGCTGTTACCGAGATTAATTTGCCGAAGGTTTTTTTTTTTCGGCAAGAGAAAGTCAAGGGGAAAGGCGGGGCCAGCCGGGCTTTTGTATTTGATGGTTACAAAGTCGAGAGATGAACCATCTGTGAATGAAGGAGACTCCAGATGAGGACATTTGCAGATTGCGGATGAGCTATCGCTCCTCGGACACATGATATAGAGGATCCTGTGTAACTCGTACAGCTGCCGATAAATCACGCCGCTCCCCCTCCCTCCTCCTCCCACCAGTCAAACAGTCAGTGTTTTAAAGAAGACTTTGTCATATTTAATAGTGCTGTCAACCTTGCTGGGTTGTGCCGGACTGTTAATAAGAATTTTCCAAAATGACAGCGTTCATCACTTTACAGCTGGAGACAAGATTCACACACACACACACACACACACACACACACACACACACACACACACACACACACGTGTGTGTGTGTGTGTGTGTGTGTGTGTGTGTGTGTGTGTGTGTGTGTGTGTGTGTGTGTGTGTGTGTAGCACATGGTGGAGGAAACGGGCAGTCCATATATTTTGCCCCGAAGCATCATCCATTGCAACCCACTTGGTCAGTGGTATGTTTACTTCTAGGAGATGTCTATTAAGATTCTCAGTCATCCAGGTGAGTTTATCTGGAAGCTAAGTCATGGCAACTGGACTTATTTTCTTCAGAGAACGAAATGTTTTACTGCTCATTTGTTTTATTTTATTTAAAGCATTTTACTCTGCCTTTCTCCTTGGAAAAGGACCCAAGGTGGCTTAAAGTAATGAGGGATAATATACAGTCCAGTACAATTAAGACATGTTCAAGTACTGAGAACAAGGAATTGAGGGACATTTCACAACATTAATTGACAAGATTACATTAAAGCTACAGGAGAACGGAAGCAATTAAAAAGAGAGTAAAATTCCATGTAAAAGTTATGAGTGATGGAAACTAACATTGAAAACATGGTGTCAATGTATCCCATTTCATATGAAATGATCTGGAAGTTGAGTCACATGGCAACTGGACACCTTTTCTTAAGAGATAGAAACAGTTCGCTGTTCATCCAAACAGCTTCCTCAGTCTGAAGAAAGCTAGTTGCGAGTCCCCCATTTTATAGTTCACTTTGACCTCATGTCACCCTGGTCTGAAATAGGTTCATAAGATGAACAAGGAGATGCAGTGATTTAGGTCTCTGCCTGCGGACCCAGAGATCGGGAGTTCAATTCCCCCAATGTGCTTCCTTGACTCATTGATACATATAGCTCTGCATTTCTAATATATTAAGATATTATTTATATATTTATATTAGTCTAAAAGCTTGTCTACATTTGTCAAAAAAAACCCCACAAAAGACCATACTATATCATTTTAACTCAAATCACATGATTTTTAGTCATCTCCTGTGTTCCTACTGAGTAACTGAAATGCTCCCTTTTAAAACTGGATGTAACATTCATAATGGCCTTAAGTAGATTAAGAAAACACTATGCTAACATAAGCGGCCCTCGGGTGGCCATTTATCTTAACTCACTTCCTAAAGAAATGAAACAACTCGGACGAAAATAAATAGGCACCTTGGAATTCATTGTGTGGACATGAAATCCAGTATGGTTTTTAACATACAGTAGGTCAAATCCCAGATTTTTGGGCTGTGTGCCCAGGCCCAGAAGACAACTGGAAGGCTAACATTTCCCTCTTCTTTGTTAGCAATAACGATTGAGGATATTTAAGGAAATTTATTCCACCATAGTTGTGTGTCCGTTGTCCAGACACTATAGGAAATTTTCCAGAGCCAATCAGAAGAAATCTTGCTAGTAGTTAAAGTGCTGAATTATGACCCAGGACAGCTGGATTTGAATCCTAGCTTGTCCACAGAAACTCACTGGGTGACCTTGGGAGAGTTACATGGTTTCATCCTGACCTGCCTCACAGAATTGCTTGCAAGGGTAGTGTTGCAGAGATTTGAATTCCTTGTTAAACTCTTATATCTGTGCAGAAGCAGTCCAGGGCCTGAAATGAGCAGAATAACTTTTTGTTCACTGGAGTAAACCACTCTTTTTTTTCCCTTTGCAATTAACTATCAATGACTCTTTCTGAGACACTAAATGGTGAAAGAATAAAAGGTTTCATTACTTACAAGTAGAGATGGGCACGAATTTAAAAAAATGGCATTTCATTTGTCGTTTGTCATTTGGAGGGTCCGTTTCATTTCATTTCCATTTTTGTGAATTTTTGCAAAAAAATTCATTTTCGTTTTCATTCATTTTGTTACCATTTCGTTACCATTTATTTCATTTTTTGTGATTTTTTTTAGGATTTTAAGCAATTCACTCATATTGCAATAACGGAAACGAAACGCACGACAAAATTTCTGGTGTTTCTGTTCGTTTCGTTTCATTTTAGAGATAAAATTCGTTTGTCATTTTGTTACATAACAAAACAAAAAAACAAAAACAGAAATGAAAAATTGTTTGTTTCGTGCCCATTCTCTACTTACAAGTGAATAGATCAAACAGCAGACTAACACACATGACTGCTTTCAGCAAAAGACTTCAACAGACAATTAACTGCCATCATGCAGCAGAAAGTGGGGGGGGAGTACTAAGCAGAGAGCCAGGTTCCCTCTGGCTCTGCCGCGAGATATCTAAACAACTGAGCGAGCAATCAGGGTTGTAGATCATAGACAAATATGCACAGTCATTGGTGGCAAGATGTTGTGGGCATGCGTGTAAAGGCATACACAGAAAGGCTAGAGTGGTTCTGCACTATTGGCTGTGCTTCCTAGGGTCAACGGGGCTAAAGCCTGCAATATTTTGAGCTTGCCCTGAGCACAGGGAGACAGTACCTCCTTGCTGCTGTACTTCAGGTTGCAGACTTTCATTCATACTGACAGGGGTTCTGATCCCCAAAATTCTGGGCGGACATTTTTTTTCTTGCTACTCCTCCTAAATGGTTTTTGTTGTGGATCTTGGTGTCCTTTCAACTTATGATGACCTTGCCAAGGGTTCTAAGGTATGCTGTTTTATGTACAGTAGGACCCCGGTATCTGCTGCGGATTGGTTCCAGGCCTTCCTGTGGATAATGAAAACTGTGGATAAGAGAGGACGCCTGCCCACCCACCTCCAAACTGCTGTTTCCTGACAGTAGCTTGCTTTATGACTGCTGTTTTGAGACAATAGCTTGCTTTACAGCTGCTGTTTGTGACAATACCTTGCTTTGTGGTTGCTGAATTATTTAATTTTTTCCTCTGCCAACCATGGATAACTGAATCAGTGGATAATGAATCAGTGGATACGGGGGTCCTACTGTAATATGCTGTAAACCACCAGAGTTCCCGAGGGAAAGTCGGGCAGTCAACAAGTACAAATATAAATAAATATAAATGAATAAATATGCAGTATGTAATATGTTCAAGGAGAGATTATCATTACTGCTTCCCCTGCAGTGAGTTTTCATGATTGATCAGGATTTGAACACAGGTCTCCTGAGACCTAGCCCAACATTGTGTCCATTGTACCACACAGCTTTCTGGATGTACAGCTTCATTAAATCCAGCCAATAGGCAGTGTACAGTATGGTGAACCAATCAGAGGAGCATTGCCATGGATACAGTGGCTCCTGAATGCCCTTAAAAATCCCTAAACCTGGAATAACACAGACTCAGACACAAAGATACACAGAGACAGAGACAGAGACAGACAGACAGACAGACAGACAGACAGACAGACAGACAGACAGACAGACAGACAGACAGACACATTTGGTCCAAAGCAAGCTTTCAGCACCAGAGCAAGCAACGCGAGGGCAAGTGCTAGAAATTCCCATGTCTTCCCCTGTGACCAAATCCAGAGGGGCTTTGAATTCACTCCAGGTTTTAGCACACACTTTAGAGGACCTCATCAAAATCACTATTTACATTACAAGTATCACCTCTTAGATAGGTCCAGTAACATGCCAGATAAAGCCAGGAGTGAATCCGCAGCATGTCTAAAATGAGACTCACCAGCCTCTGCTAGCTACCATGAGTGCTGGATCTCCTCACTGGACTGGGTCCCCAGTCACACACTTGTTCATCTGCTCTTCAATGTGCCAGGATAGTTCCCCAGCAACAAAAAAGCAGAAACATGGCATGAGAATAAACTGGGGGTGAATCATCTTTTTACATAAGAGTCCAGTGGCCAGATACGGCTGGTTAAAGCAACCTATTAAATGTTTCTATGAACACGGACACATATGGGCAGACCTCTCCCAGGGTGGCTGACAGATTTTGAACAATAAAATAGCAAATGCCATTAAACACGACAATTAAACACTGCCATGATCAGCCACAGACACTCTCCAGAAATAAAATGCAGCAGAATCCAGAATCCACTGCAATAAAAGGTTGCATACAGGTTAAAAGTGACGATAGTATACAGGGTAGTACTCAAGTGCCACCCAACCCAACCCTTCATATATGGGGGATGGGGGGGGCACATCTGACAAAACCATCCTAATGGCCACAATACACTTAGTGTCAGTGAACTAGAAAGGTTGGTGTTATTTGAAAACACAAATCAGGAAGGGTGGGTATGTTAGATTTAGGTGTGCTTAAGAATTATCTTAATTTTTTTGCAGCTTGGTAGAACCCGTAAGGATATCCAGCCTGGTATAGCAGTGATGGGATCTCAGGTTGTAGGACTCACTGTCAAGTTGGACTTAAATCGCAGGTGTGACTTCACTCAGACTCAACTCAGGTTTGACTTGGACTCAACTAGCAGCTCAGAGCCCATCCACCCTCTCTTTTTTCCTGGGGGAGGAAGGAGGAAGCTTGTTTTCACTTGGGACTCAGACTTGCAGATTGGGACTTGGGATTTGGTGCCAAAGAATCAGAATCAGACTCAAGATTCGGACTGGCCAACAAACCTGTGGTGTTGGTAGGACAAAATGGTAGATTGGGGTTCAGGACATCTGGGTTCATAAGAGCATAAGAACATAAGAACAGCCTTGCTGAAAGAGGCCACAGCTAGACATGGGCACGGAGCATTGAAATTCTTGTTTCCGTTTTCAGTTATCATTACATAACGTAACGGTAACGGTAACGAGAATTACTCCGCTCCAGCTCGAACCCGACCTGATAAAGATAAATTGAGTCTGATTTTTCATTGTTGTTCATGGCATTGCAGCGATCGCGCGATGACAAGCAGCACAGAAAAAAAGTTTTAAAATACAAATAAAAACCCGATTCCCGGCCATAAAAGCAGGCAAAAATATGCCTGCCTCAGTGAAGACACCTACCAGAAAGGGGTGGTTTCTGGGGGGGTCCCCGGCCTCCCCCCCTCTCCTGTCCTGGGCTGCTGGTACCAGGCTGGGGGGGGGCATCCTCATCGTCTCCATTTGCCATGCGGTGCAGGGGGATCCAAAATGGTGACCGCAATATTTATTTTTAAATCGTGGTCCAAAAACCCACCAAAGCACCACAGAAACATTTGAAAATTAGGTATTTTAAATGCCTGATTTTTTTATAGTAGCAGCAGTGGGTTTTTCTTGCAATAAAACGTCTCCATTGATTTTATTTTATTTTATTTTTATTTTTATTTTTTTACACCTGCACAATGATGGGCTGGCCATGGGATGGGACCATGCAAATTTTTGGACCCATTCCACCAATCGCATGGCCAGGTTTTGACTAAGACTTCTGGATGTGCCAGAGGGCATAAAAAGCCCACTAACCCTAACCCTAAACCTAACCCTAACCCAACCCTAACCCATACGCCAGTACGCTGTCCTTCTTAGTGGGTCAGAGGCACCCAGAGGTGCAGCCCACTAACCCACTCTAACCCTAACCGTAACCCTAAGCCTAGCCCTTACCCTAACCCCAACCCTAACCCAGATCCCTACACAAGTACGCTTCCCTTCTTAGTGGGTCAGAGTAGAAAAACCCAGAGAGGTGCCTCCCAGCCAGAGCCCACAACCCCTACCCCTAACCTGTATGCCAGTACGCCAGTATGCTTTCCTTCTTAGTGAGTCAGAGGCACCCAGAGAGGTGCCTCTGCCACTTACCTCCCAACCCTAAGATAATGTAATGTATGGTACGCGGTGGCTACGTGAAACACTTCCCTTCCCTTATTAGTGGGTCAGATGTCAGAGGCACCCAGAGAGGTGCCTCCCAGAGCCCACTTACCCCAACCCCAACCCAAACACAAACGATAAATGACAAATGACAAACGGAAATGACAAATTTTTGAAAATTTCAGTGACAAACGGAAATGACCCGAAACGGACCCATCCCGACAAACAACAACTCGAAACGTCATTTTTCCTGGTCGTGCCCATCTCTAGCCACAGCCCATCCATTCCAGAATTCTTTCTCACACAGTGGCTCACCATTTGCTTCAGGGCATTCCCAAGCAGATGTCTTCGCCTGCTTACACGATTCCCTGCAAATGGCATTGAGAGAGATCCTGCCTATCTCTCCAACCTGGAGGTTGTCCCTAGACATCCATAATGAGAGCCATTTATACTTTTGTTCTCCATTGACTCATCCAATCATTTCTTAAAGCTGTCAAGGATGACAGCTGTCACTTCTTCTGGTGATCACTGACCTTCTGGGTGATCATCTGGATGAAAAAGTAATTTTTCTCATTTGTTTGAAATCTAGCACCCAAAAGTTTCATGGAGTGCCCCCTAGTTCTAGTGTTGTATGATAGGGAAAACAGTTTTTCCTTATCTACTTTGTCCACACCGTGCATGATTTTATAAACTTCAATCAGGTCATCTCTTAGGTGCTGGGTTTGAATTCCCTCTTTGTCTGGAAGGTTGGTGGAACTGATAAAGCCACTCATTAAATATCTCACCGAAAGCCCTCTTTAAGGTTGATGTAATTCATTTCTGCCTTGACATACAAGAGGAGTCTTATGTCTTCTCGGCCAGCAATTCTTGACCATCAGACCTCAGTTGTTGGCGTGAAACTCGGAAAATCCATTTCCCAATGTTGGCTGAGGTTGTCAGACAACTGCAGCCCACCAAGAATCTGGGGACTGAAAACCTGGAAGTGCCAGGTTTTAGAAACAGCCTCCCTTCTACATGAAGGCACTATCCAAAGGCTATCCTGGTAAGAGCTCATCGTATTATAGAAAAACAAAAACCTTCACAAGCCGGACCACTGTGAAGAGTGGATGGAAAACGGCAGGACGTGGTCCTTCTATTGGAAAGAGGCAGCCAAACGGGCTGGGGAGACTTCTGCCCATGCGCTGTTTGCCCACAGATCCTCGGCTGCAATTTACATATCGTAGAGTACGCTCCATCCTTTGAAGAATAACCATGAGAGCAGATGACTTGCCTTTGATGCCCTTGATTCTGAGCGTTCGTTTTTAGAAACAAAATCCTGAAAGGTATTGGCGCTCCACAGCTGACAGCCTTTGGCTTCCTTTTGATCTGGCTTTGTGTTGCCTTCCCCTCCCAAAATGCTCCTCGCGCAGCAGAAATTCATTTATTATTTTTTATTATTGTTATTTTAATTTTTTTAAAAAATAATAATAATAATAATGAAAGCAGCTTTTTCCCCCAAGCCAGATGGTCCAAAATGGAAACTCACAGCTGGCTGGATTTTATTTTATTTTTCTATTTTGAAGGGGGAGCTTGTACTTTTACCAGTTTCCTTTATTCCTCCATCTCGTTTGCTGCTTTGGTCCTTTGAGTCTGCGAGTGAGTCCCCCATGTGAAAGAAAGAATGGAAGGAAGAAGAATAGCAGTTGTAAAGGTCGCTTGGAGATGCGCCGACTTCGAAGGGCCAGAGTCATAGAACTGATTGATCCGAACATTACTCAGAGTCCCCTGGTATTTTCCTCTAGCTTTAATTCACGGAGGGGTTGCATTGGTTAATTATTTATGCCCTGTGCCTGTGTTTTGATGGTGGTGGTGGGGAGAGGGTTATGAAGCTACTTGCCCGGAGAAAGCAGAGCATTTGAGCGTGGTTATTCTAAAAAGCCAACAAAAGAAAGGCACAATGGACCTCGGATCTGCCATGTAGGGTGCGGAAGATGCTTAACCGACAAAGCACAAAACGGACTGGGTCAAAGCTACCTCAAAGATCGCATCTCGCAGTATGAACCAGATCGTGTGCTAAAGTCATCAGGAGAGGCCTTTCTCTCCATACTGCCACCTTCACAGGATTGAACACAAAAGTTCAAAAGAACTGATGAAAGGGCCTTCTCTGTTGCTGCGCCCAGTCTTTAGAACTCCCTCCTGCTGGAGTTCAGGACCGTCCCATATCTGCTGTCTTTCCAGAAACAGGCAAAGACCTTCCTTTTCAGGCAAGCTTTCCCTGAATGAGGGACTACCTACTATGTGACTTTATATGGATTACCACACATGATTGCATTGACTGATTTCATAAGAACACCAGTGTTTTCTCAGGTTTCTTACCACCCTCATAACGGATTTCCCTTTTCCTTTTGCATGCTCTTTGTAGCTCTACCAAAGCACTTTGCCTCATTTCACAATGAAATGTTTGTTTCCCATTTCGTTTTGTTTCATAATGTTTTGAAAGCTTATGAAACAATGTAATGATGGGTAATTTATTTTTGTAAGATGCCCAACTCTACTTGTAACATACTGCTGGATTTCAGCCAGTATTTTCTAGTTTGACTCTCATTTCTTATCTTAATAAAGTCTACTAAGCAGCGGTTGGGGGAGGGATGTCATAATGCATCCTTTGTCTTCTAATGTAAATCTAGTTAGGTGCTGTCAAGTCACTTCTCACATATGGCAACCCTTTTCAGGATTTTTCAAGGGGGAGAGTACTCAGAAGTAGCTACCTATTCCCTCCTCCTCCTCCTCCTCCTCCTCCTCCTCCTCCTTCAAGAGTCCTTGTGAGTAGAGATGGCCACAAAATGAACTTTTAGCTTGTTTCATTATTCTTTACTTGTTTTGTTACATAACGAAATGAATAATGAACCTCAGATGGAAACGAAATGAACCGAAAAAATGGTTTGGTTTGGTTTGGTTCGGTTTGTTAATGGTGGCACTGGAGATGTCTCCTACCTGGTGCTGGTCCTGAGGTCCGATCTTCCTGGCTTCAGGGAGGTGTGACCAGGAAAAAAGGCCAACATCCCGCACTACAGCATGTGGTTGAAAGTAAAAAAACAATAAAAATAAATAAAAATAAAAATAAAAGCAGCACCAACCCAGCTTCAGGGGCCAGGCGGTCAGCGCTTGAAATTTAAAAAAAAAAAAAAACACACACACACAAGAAAGCACCCAATCCGGCGTGCGGCCCTGTTTGTGCAGTTGTAACTTGTCAACGTCTGTGGCTTTTTTATTTTATTTTAGTTTTGAATATTTTTCCCGCCCGCACTATCAAATGGATTAAATCACGCAAAGCGGGGGGGGGGACGACGAATAATGAATCAATGAACTAATGAAACAGATTTAAAAAAAAACATTGTTAAAAACAAAGCAAACCAAACAAAACCCTAAAATGAACCGGACCAAAACAAATTGCAATTTTTTTCGGTTCATGCCCATCTCTATTTGTGAGTGTGCACCTTGCCCAAGGCCACACAAACGGGCTCTTCTGGGATACACAGTGGGGAACTGGGCTCCACAGCCAGATGTCTGATTCACTGATTCACCAGAGCTATCCACAGTCTTGGGCCAGCTATCTTGGCTGAACAGTAGGATTTAAAAAAACTTTGCAGTTTTAAGTAAACAAAACTCGTTTAAAAGGTTGGCACCTCAGTGGTTGTGGAAACCCATTCTTGAGCGTTTAAGAACAAAACATACAGGGGATAATTCTCCCTAAGATTTGAACTCTCCCTCCCTCTTCTCTGCCTATTAGTGTCAGAAATAACAGATGATTAGATAGTTTTGGAAGAAAACACATGTTGAGGAGAAAACTTGCTCCTTTGTTCATCCTCAGAGAAACATCTCCTCAGAGATGTTAAATCGCTCGCAAGTCTGTTTTGACAGATGTGCCGTGGTAGGCAGCTGGAAGCAGGAAAATCCAGCTGCAGACACTAAATATTCCCCTTTACGCACATCTGCATGAAGTATTGTGGATTAAGAGACCAAAAGAGTGTTTGAATTTTGAACGAAAGCGCTCCTGCAGTCTTTCCCGCACCACTGGCATCCAACCTGGTATCATTTTGCTTTACCTATACTGAACCTTAAAGCTGCATGCATTTTCTTATCTATTTGTCAGGGCTACACTGTGCTTGATAAAGTTCCAGATGCTAATTAGCAGACAGGAAGAGGAATATGTAGATTCAAGTGTGTCTGTTAATGAGGAAGAGCAGCTGCCAGATTCAAAGAAAATGTGAGCATTGTGTGTGTGTGTGTGTGTGTGTGTGTGTGTGTGTGTGTGTGTGTGTGTGTGTGTGTGTGTGTGTGTGTGTGTGTGTGTGTGTGTGTGTGTGTGTGTGTGTGTGTGTGTGTGTGTGTGTGTCGGTTTTGTGCAGAGCATGTCTGCAGAAACTCTGGCACTAGAACCTTCAGTCACGGTGGCCTTGTTGCGTGAATGAGTAGAAGTCATAGGACTGGATGGGTGTGTTGTGTCTTCCTGATGAGCCAAGCCAGGCAACTTGGAGTGCAGTTGGGTTCACAAACAGCACGTTTAGACAAAACATAGTTTGGGTAAAAGGTGAAACTGGGAATGAGATAAATAGCCGGTAGGGATTCTTGGTCCATTGCTGCAGATGAGAGTTGGGAAACCTACAAGGACCCGTCTCACCATGTGGAGACCTGAAGTCCCAACTAACATTTTACACCTCTAGTTTCTCCAGTGATGATGGGAAGGTGAGAAGGCTGAAGAGATGCCTGCTGGAGGGATCCTGACTTAATGCGTCCTCTGAGCCTGAGGTCTGTCCACATCAGCAGATGTTTAAGCAAACAATTACCAGAGTCTTTATTCCATGGGACTCAAATTAACTTTTTCATTGACACGTCTTGAGATGTGGCTGCTGCCTTTTGGAAGAGATGCCAAAGAGTTTCTTTGTCTGGTTGTCATCCTTGTTTATAGAAAGTAGGGATGGGCACGAACGAAATTGTGACTCTGAAAAAAAAAAAAACAAGGACCAGGCTGGTTCATGTTTCAGTTTGTGGACCCCATTGGCCAAAGCAAAAAAAGTTCCAAAAGCTGTCCTTTTTTTACTGACTCTTTGCTTGGTGCTACCCGTCCCCTCCTACTGCCAGTCAGCTCCCTACCTGCTCCTGCTGCCTCCTCCACTTCTTCCTTGGTTACCACCATCTTTGGAGGCAACAGCCTGGCTTCTCTTCTGGTAGCCTGCCAGGCCAGCACATGAACAGAAACAGACCCGGCTCCTGGAAGTGATGGGTTTGTTTGTCAGAAATGTGCAGTAAGCTTCATGGAAGTGTGAATTCAGAGGCATGTGTATTCTCATAATCCATTTGAGGACATGAAAAATCACTGCTCCTCTGCTTTTACCCTCTTGTTCTCAAAAAGAAGAGATGCAACTCTCGGTCTCATGTTGAACCCAGGATCAAGCCGATTGGACCAACAAATGACCAACAAATGACCAGCTTTTGACCATCCCCAAGCCTAGTCTGCCATCTCAAGAGATATGAGACATAGATCTGTAAAATCGGGGTGGGGGTGGGGAGGTAGAATGCTGGTGCTGCCTTTTTGTCTGTAATGGAGAGAGATAACCTGCCTGCACAAAACACACACATACACACACAACCCAGCACAACAAATCTATTTATGTTATCGCTACCCGCCAGCAAAGATATATAGCAGCAAGTCACCACCTACAATTATTATCGTAAAGAGAGCCTTTGATGGAGCACGCTAGGCCTTGCTATTTATCAGAGACAAGGCTATTATATCTTGGCTCCCAGAAAGGCGGAACACTCTTCTTGGCACGTAGGAAGGCATCAGGTGTTCAGAAATAAGCTGGAACACAGAGGCTGAGGCCTGTCTCCCATTCCCTTTATGCCATTTCTGAAACTCTGGCATTGCTCAAGTCCCTCAGAGAGTGGCTGGTCCAGCTGTTTCTGTCTCTTGCCTCTCTTTGTGTCTGGAGAATCGCAGCCCCATCAAGACGCAATGAGGCTGTTTTTGTTTTATATGGTCTCAGAAATATATGAAGGTGCCTTACACTGACTGAGACCACTGGCCCTGTAGCATTGTCTGACTTTCTCCTTTCAACTAATATATTTCCTCTCTCTGCTGCCTCATGGTTGTCTCAAAGAAAACAGACCTAGGCACAAGTAGGCGCGAGAGGAGGCGACCGAGAGATGGTCTGTTAGTCCTCCTTTGGTATTTGAAAATATGTTACATAGAAGAGTGAGTGCAAGCTCCCCCCCCCCATTGACTTGGTGAATTCTGTTGAAGTGTATTGTTTAACAGAGCGGAGGATCTGGTATACCATCTCTTGCAAAATAAGCCTTGAGCTTCATTGTAGTGGACCGTGTGTCCTCAAGATGACCCACTTCCTAAAAGCTGGAGTAATAGTCCACTGTGACTATGTCGTTTCTGTCATTGACACTGAATAGGTGAGTTCCTATTAGAGATGGGCACGACTTAGCGGTATTCCCGTTTCCGTTTCCGTTACTCGTATCCGTTACTCTACGGAAACGGTAACGGGAATTACTCCACCAGAATTCGAGCTCGAACCGACGAACGAACAATTTGGTCTGATTTGTCGTGCTCGTTACTTGCATCGCGGCGATCGCGCAATGCCAAGCAGCACAGAAAAAAAGTTTTTAAAAGTTAAAAAAACCCGATTCCTGGCCCTAAAAGTAGGCGAAAACTGTCTGAGGGCACCTACCAGGCCAGAAGGGTGTTTTATTTGGGGGGGGTTCCCCGCCCCCTCTCCTTGGCTATTGCTACTGCTGTGCTGCTGGTACCAGGCTGGGAGGGCGCATCCATTTGCCATGCAGTGCGGGGGATCCAAAATGGTGACCGCAATATTTTTGTTGAAATCGTTGCCCAAAACCCCACCAAAGCACCACAGAAACATGCGAAAATTAGCTATTTTAAATGCTTGAATTTTTACAGTAGCAGCAGTGGGTTTTTCTTGCAAAAGAAGAGTCTCCGTTGATTTTATTTTATTTTATTTTATTTTATTTTATTACACCTGCACATTTGCAATGATGGGCTCGCCCATGGGAGTGGACCATGCAAATTTTCCACCAATCGCATGGCCACTTGGCCAGGTTGACCACAGAGACTTCTGGGATGTGCCAATCAGGCATAAACAGCCCACTAATTGTAGCCCAAACCCAAACCCTAAGCCTAAGCCTAACCCATACGCCAGTACACTGTCCTTCTAAGTGGGTCAGAGAGGCACCCAGAGGTGCACCCCAATACTCACCCTAACCTCACCCGTAACTAGCCTAACCCTAGCCCTTGCGCTAACCCGTCTTAACCCTAAGCCAGATCTACTTGCATTGCACTACATGCAAGTACGTGAGACACAGCGGGTGCAAAGAGTCTGCCAGTCCGTCACTTGTGGCTCTGGCTGACTCCTGCAGCTCCCTCCAGGAGCCTGCTAACCCCCCAAACCAGTACTAATGACAACGAAAAAACAAAAAACCGGACCGACTAATTTTTGCAAAATTTCGCGAAAAACGGAAACGAGCTGAAACGGACTGCCTCCGACACACGACAACTCGAAAACGTCATTTTCCCTAGTCGTGCCCATCTCTAGTTCCTATCTTGATGGAGATAGGAATCATGATGGAATATCACGAGGTTGCCGTGGTTTCTTTTGCTGTCTGTCTCTGTATTCCTTGCAAACATCACCTTGTTTGTAAGAGGTTTGTAAGTGTGCATTCACGACTGACAAGTAAAAATATCCTTGTGCTCTTTGCAAACAAGATTCTGTTCCTAGATGAGAAGCATGAATGCAGGACATGAGTTCCCATCTCACAAAGAAGGTCAGCCGTTTCTCTACTGATAGGCCAGTTCACCACACTTTGACTCCTCCCCCCAGTTCCTCATTTCCTGTTCCTTCCCCCAGTCTGCCTCTCTATTATTGCTGCAGTTTCATTTAACTACATACCGTATATATTGTTACACGTGGTTCTGTGATTCTGTGATTCCGCAAGTGGGGCCACCCACCTCTTGGCTCAACCTAGAAGGGTCAGGAGGAGGCATTGTGTTGCAACAACAGCCGTTGTGCCCAACACCCGAGAAGCAGATTGATAAGGAGGAGGAGAGGCAGTGGATGGTGGCAGCTGCATGGATGTTGTAAATATATCACTTTGTGCTCCTCCCAGCCCTGACACCACAGCTGTTCCAATGAAGGGACCTGAATTTTGATGATTCCCTGAATGTAGTTGTGTTAGTTTCTTCTTGCAGCAAAAAGTAACAAAAACACTGAAGTGCCTTGTGCCACCTTAGAACCTAGCAAACTAGATTTTCAAATATATATCTTAGCTGGGTGGATAGCTCAGTGGTTTAGGTATCTGCGCAGCCAAAGGTTGGGAATTCAATTCCTCACTCTGCTTCCTGTGAAGTAAAGCCAACTGAATAATCTCTACCTGGAAAATCTTGAAAAGGGTCACCATAAATCAGAACTGAATCGATCATATTTATTTATTTATTTATTTATTTATCATCGTCATCGTCATCGTCGTCATCATCATCATCATCATCTGGTGAACACAGCTGCCAGGTGTTAAGCTGGATTTGGCCTTCTCCAATGATCAAGCTGTTTCCAAGAGCCTGGGATGATTGGAGAGATTGTTGTAGAATATATACTGTTTCTAATGTCACCATTTGTAGTTGACTGATATTGATCTTGTCAATGCCAAGGGTTTTCACATGTTGATCCAGGCCTTTTGAGATGGCACCCAAGGCTCCTATTATTATTGGTATTGTTCTTGCATTCTTACTTCATAGCTTTTCTATTTCTAAATCCTGATATTTGGTTATGTTTTCTAACTCTTTGCCTCTGACTCTTGTGTCTCCTTGTATAGACACATTGATGCATTTGTTTTCTTGCTTGTATACTATTGTGATGTCTGGAGTATTGTGGATAAGGTGTCTGTTGCATTGGATTCTGAAATCCCAGAGCACCCTGATGACTTCATTTTCGGTAACTTTTTCTGGCTGATATTCCCACCAGTTCTTGCTGTTCCAGTGGAGTATTACTGCTGCTGCTGCTGCTGCAGCTGATTTATTATTATTATTATTATTATTATTATTATTATTATTATTATTATTATTATTATTATTATTATTATTATTATTATTATTATTATTATTGTTGTTGTTGTTGTTGTTGTTCTGTATGTCTTATTTCAAATGACAGTATCTCATATGAGGTACAACTCACCCTAGTCTAAGGCCCTTTGTACATTACCCCTAAACTCCGCCACAAATGGCTCCCAGCTCCGGAGCTTAAAATTGTTTCCCCACCAGCTCTGGAGTTTACAGATAATTAAGTGCAACCACGCCCACCTAAGCGGGTCCCAGTGCATTTTTCAGGTACCTGCTCTCTGGAGGTGAAAATTCCTGATGCGGATATAACAGTAGTGACTGCCGGGCTCTCCTTGCTTCTGTTTGTTCTTTTTTGCCCCCCCCTTTTAAGAGATCTGAATGGAGTGCGGGAGGGCAGAACGGAGGTGAGCGGCATTCTTTTCTTCCTTTTTTTCTCCCTCCCCTCACACAGCCAGCAGCCAGGAGTGCGGAGGGGGTGGGAACGCAGGAACAGTGACAAACCCCTAAGATCTCTGGTCCAAATTTAAGTGGCCAGCGGATCTTAGGGGTGTGTGAAAAGGCCCTAAGTGGGCTGTCATTCATGAACAGTAGTGACAGATCAGATGTTTGGTTCTTTAAGGTGCCACAAAGCTGTTCCTAATAGTCATCATGCCTTTTTCCAGAATCTCCCTGTTCATCCTGTCTGTGGATTGTGAAAAATGCAAGAGAGATACTCATAACCCAAAGCCTAAAATCAACATAACCATTTGGCTCCTAAACCTCCCAATACACGTATTTGCAATTGCATCCGAAAATCCCCCAGACTTCACTCTGTTGAGGGTTTTAAAAGATGGGTAGCTTAGTGGAAAGTGAAGAATGTCACATTAGGAAGTTTGAAAACGATGGACAAGGTTGGCTCATCCATAGAACGGTTGAAATCCTGGCATCACCTAGGCAGCACGTATGAGAGACAATGTATTTGTCTGTCCATCTCTTTCGCTTGCCCCAGCGGTCCCCTGACCTGCCTGGGTGCTGACAGCCCATGTTGCCTCTCTGGTCCATTTCAAAACCAGCAGGAGAAGACATGGTTACAGCTTTCCAGGCAAAATTAGTCAGGTGCCAAAGCCAGACTCCAGTATCTGCTTAAAGCCCTGGAAATGAGCTGAGTCAGCTCCTCCCGGTTCCATCTCAGCCGCCTCCAGATATCTGCCTATTAACCAACCCTGACACCTGGACAGTGGCCGACACCATGGAAGCTCCTGATTGGCTTTGCGAACATGAAGGCCTTACTTTAGGCAAGCTCTGTTCACCTGCTCCAGATTGACCCCAACTCGCAAAGCTGAGATTGCATGACAAGACGTTGGAAGAACTGTGGCCACCCCTGGTTTTCGTCTCCAGAGACTATCCGTGGGTAAGATCAGGTAGATCAGGAGAGCAAAGAGGTTCCAGGCGACAGCTGGTGCCGAACTGGAGGGTGCTTTGCAGAGACAGCCTTTGTCTGTGGTGTACCACTTGCTTCAAATATGCAGGGTACTCACTGGTGCTCAGTTCAGATCCTAGGCACATTTAAGCAAAGTTCCACCAAATCCTGTTTGTGCATGCACACACACATGCAAAGGTACAGAGAAGGGGAAGAGGTGGAGGTGGCTGAAAGTGTGGGAGAACCTGCTGGAGAGGCCACATTGAGGCTGTCTGAACTTGCCCTTTGGGGTATTTGGATGTAGTTTGCCCAAAGCAGGTGAACGTGCCAACACAAGAATCACAGGTTGCAGCCATGCAGTTTGAGACTCAGAGGTAAAGGAGAAGCACTCTTCTGGAATTTTGTGGTTAGTAAGGCGGTTACTTCACGTCCGTTTTGTCTCTGCTAGTGTTGCGCTTCAGAGCGGTACAAAAAAAGTTACTTCATGTCTGTTGTGCAACTACTGAAATTTGTCTCGACCACGCCCCCAGAACGGGTGCTAAGCACGACAAGACTGTACCTAGTGCTGGGGTAGGGTTTTCCCTTGTCACTCTTTGTTCCCGCTTTCTGTTCCGAGACAAGACACTGTGTAGTAACGACTGACATGCAACAAAACATTCATTTCTCTCAGAAAACTGTCAGGTTTTTAATTTTGACTTTTCAGAAGTGAAATATCGAAAAAGAATATTTTACCAAAAAAGGGGGAAAGGAAGCTAGACAAATTCAGTGTTTGTCACAGTACAAGACTGTGAAGTAACACTTGTCACGAGACAAGTTATCATGACCATGGGAACACTGAAACAGGGACAGAACCACGTGATCATGGCCAACATTGTCACAGTACAAAACTACTTGCAGAACAATGAAGGACATGAAGTAACCACCTAAATTTTCTACCCTCTGAACAGTTCACCTGAACAGTTTCATAGTCTTTTTTTCTGTCAAATGACTAAAATGGGCAAAAATGTTTTCCTGATATTCAACCATTTTCAGACTCCCTGTGCTCATTGCTGAGTGCCTTGCACTCAGAGGTGATGGAGAACAGATCCTACCCCCTCCTCTGTATATGTCCCAAGTGTCCTAGGACTGCCAAATGATCTCCCCTCGATGTTCTTTTTCCCAGGCTAAGCATGGCCATCTCTATCCGTCCTTCCTCCAAGGACTTGGGTTCCAGCCCTCTGATCCTCCTTGTTTCCCTCCTCTGAACTTGCTCCAAACTGTCAGCATCTTTCTTGAAATGCGGTGCTCAGAACTGGGCACAGTACTCTAGATGAGCACTAACCAATGTTGAATACAGGGGAACTAGTTCTTCCTGAGATTTAGAATATCCCCATGAACTCAGTGTTAGGGAGGTGGGGGTCACACTGCCGTTTCCCCTTGCCTGGGGTTCCACAGTGTCTGTTAACCATATGAAGAAAGACCAGTTTCCTTGTCAATTTATATTTTTCTCCTCCTCCTCTTTTCTATGACCTCTTGCACCTCCAGGAAGCTAAGGAGATGTGCATGGGCTTCCTTCTGCCAGAATTATCCTCCCAGCAAATTTTCCTGGTAGGACAGGGTGTGTGAGAGAGAGAGAGAGAGAGAGAGAGAGAGAGAGAGAGAGAGAGAGAGAATGTGTGTGACTGGCCACTGACGTTCATGGCCAAGTAGAGATTTGAATCCAATTTCCCTGAATTGCAGTCCAACACTCTAACCACTGTGCCACACTAGCTCTTTAGAAGTTAACCAGTCTGTGGCTGTTTTTAACAGAGCCACGAAATGCCATACCCTTGGTGCCGGGTGCAACTCAGAAAGATGAGCATGGAGGCATCTCAGCAATGGGTTTGGTACTTGGTTACTTATATCCGAGACAAGGACAAGGGTTTGCCCACAAGTGCAAGCTGTTTATTGAGTATTTCTGCTGTGGCTCTCGGAGCTCAACAAGATGTCTGTTTCTGCTTTAGGGGCAGAGGGGACCCGGAATAACATACTGGATTGATGGCACAACCCCAAGATTGTAAATAGCTGAAGGAATAGAGATGTTTTATTTCAGTCATTCTTTTTTGCCCCCGTTTCTTCATATTCATGAGTTCGAGAGAGCTCACTCTTCCTCTCTGTTTACCCTCTTTTTTCCAAAGCTGGGGAAATCGCAGGTGTTCGGATTTCACAAGTTCTTGTTTATTCACAAGATCAAAAAGACAGGTTGGAAAACAGAAGCTGTTCCCTGGCTACAGAGGATCTCCGTATTTGGAGTTTTGATTGATTTGATATATTTTTTTTTCGTTGGTATGTTTGTTTGAGAGGGGTTCGTAAAACCTCCAACCAAGCGCCCAGGCAGTTCTTGGTCGAACTCCACCACGGGGCCATTTTAATTCCAAATGCCACATGCTGGCGTGGTTTTGTGTTGGTCCCCCAAAATAGCAGGGACAAATACAGGCACGCACAGGCAGAGAGAGAGAGAAATGCAAATCTTTGGAGGCCCATTCTTTTCTTTTTCTTCCCAAGCGGGAGTATTTTTGTCCTGTGTGCTGCTAATGCAGCTGGATCTTGCTTCCCCACAGAGAACTCCAACTAAAGGGCCATTTAGAAACAATTTGGCTGATCCAGCCTGCACTTATGTCTCGAGCGCCGTTCTCCTGCTAGTGTTGCGCCCCTCCCCTCCTCCTCATCCTCCCTAAGAAATTCTGATGGATGAATCTTAAATTCAGAGATTCAGCTGTGCGCGCTCATATGGGATGCTAATGCATCGCACAGCCCACCACAGGGGCTCTTTTCATTCAGTGGGTGCTTATCTAAGCATTAGAGAAACTATCTCTGTGTGTGTGTGCGTGTGTATGTGTGTGTGTGTGTCTATTTCCCCCAGTACGATTTGCTGTAGATTATAGAAGAACACCTGAAAAGTGTTTTCTGCCTCTTGCGTGGCACTTTTTGGTATCCGCAGCCAACAGCCGTGTAAGGCAAAAGCTGCGAGTTTAACAGCAGTAGAGAGCACGACCTGGGGAAACCACAGGCACTGCCTTTTTTTTATTAGAGATTTCAAAGTTCCAGAGGTAGCTACATAAGAACATAAGAACATAAGAAGAGCCATGCTGGATCAGGTCAAAGGCCCATCTAGTCCAGCTTCCTGTATCTCACAGTGGCCCTACCAGATGCATCTGGGAGTGCACAAGACTAGATATCTGTCTCCTGATACCACTCCCCTGCATCTGGCCCTTGAAGTACCCTGGTTTTAAGCCTGGAGATAACACATCTCCATCATGGTTTGTAACCTGTGATGGAGTTTTCCTCCAGGAATCTGTCCAATCCCCTTTTGAAGGCATCTAGGCCAGATGCCATCACCGCATCCTGTGGCAGGGAGTTTCACAGACTAACAACACGCTGGGTAAAAAGATATTTTCTTTTGTCTGTTCTCACTCTCCCAGCCCTCAATTTGAATGGATGTCCCCTAGTTCTGGTATTTCGTGAGAGGGAAAAGAGCGTAACTCTATCCACTTTACTCATGCCCCATCTCCTACACATCTCCCAAGGGAGGTTTGGGGAGGGGCTGCAAGGACATAGCTCTTAGTGCCGATCGTCTCAGGGTACTGATTAGGGATGGCCAAGAAACAAAAAATGAAATGCTGTTTTGTCATTTCCTTATATAACGAAACAAAACAAAACAAACTGAGGAAAGAGCATTTTATTCTAGATGAAACAAAATGGTAATTTTTGCATTGAAATGAACTGTTTCGTTCCATCATTTTCAGAGGGCTCCCAATGAGCTGTCAATGGTTGGACCCCTTTAAACCTGGCCCAGTCGCAACAGAGGGTCCCCCTGATACCAAGTGGGCCAGTTTTAAAGGAGTCTAGCCAGTAACAGCTCAGCAGGAGCCCTTTAAAACTGGCTCTCGGGGACCAAATCTGGTGCCTCTAGGACCCAGGGGAGCCATTCCATTCCATTTTGTTTCATATGATTTTTTAAAAAAGAAATTTGTAATAAACAAAACAAAACAAAACGGGGCTGGGCACGGAAGGAAATGAAACAAAACATTATCTTTCTCTTTCGTGCCCATCCCTAGTACTAACTGAAGTTAGCAGGAATTGTTATGCTTATGCAAATGTTGTTCGAATCTCAAAATAAGCATGCAAGGAGGCACCGGTCTCAGCTTGCAAAAGACATTGTGTGTATGGGGCCTTTGTGCAGTGTCGAGGCTCTGAAGAGCCAAGAGCAAGGAGCAAGGATTAAGAAGAGGACCGATGGGTACATGTGCTTTGGCCCATCCTGCCTTCTGGATAAAGGGTTAATAATCGGTCTTGTCACCTGCGAACCATCTTCTCTCTTAAGTCCTGGTGGCCACAGAACGGGCCTAACTCTCTGTGCCGCTTCTAGCCTATAAAGTCCAAAATGGCTTGAGTCCAAGCCATCTCAAGGACCACATCTCCCTTTACATACCTGGTCTTCAGTTCATCGGGAAAGGCTGTTCTCTAGGTTTCAGCACCTTTACTGGTCGTCTTGGTGGGGAAATGGGAAAGGGCCTTCTCTCTTGCTGCTCCCAGACTTTGAGACCAATCTAGGAGGTCCTTCCACAAACAAGTTAAAAACTCTTCTCTTCCAGCAACCTTTCCCACCTGGACTGGCTGCCTGAGTGAACTTTTAAAGTGGATGACATAATTCAAGTTAAGAACAGGGAATTAGAAGAGGCATCTTAGAACACTAAAAGGTAATATTAAAGCTACAAAGAGCATGCAAAAAGAAAAAAATATCCATTATGAGGGGTGGAGACAACATGGAAAACATGGGTGTTCTTATGAAATCAGTCAATGCAATCATGCATGGTAATCCGTATAAAAGTCACATAAGGACATAAGAACATAAGAACATAAGAAGAGCCATGCTGGATCAGGTCAACAGCCCATCTAGTCCAGCTTCCTGTATCTCAGAGTTTGGGAGCGCATGAGATTAGATATCTGTCTCCTGATAACACTCCCTTGCATCTGGCCCTTGAGGTACCTCAGTTTTAAGACTGGAGATTACACATCTCCATCGTGGTTTGTCACCTGTGATGGACTATCTACATAGTAGGTAGTCCCTCATCCAGGGAAAGCTTGCCTGAAGAGGAAGATCTTTGCCTTCCAGAAAGACACCAGAGATGGGACACACCTGCCCTCCAGCAGAAGTAAGTTCCAAAGTCTGAGAGCAGCAACATGTTTTCTTATGAGATGCCCCTGTGAAGTTGCTGGGATGGAGAGAAACACCTCTCCTGATGACCTGAGCACCCGAGTTCATAGAATCATAAAGTCATAGAGTTGGAAGATGCTCTTCCAAATCTTTGAACATTTGCATCAGCATTCTAGGTGTTGATTGATTTCTAACTTCGGTGCATCATCTTTATTTGACCTCAGACTGAATCAAGATTCTGGTTCTTCATGTGGTGATTAAAATATGTCTGAAGTACATTGCTATAAGACTGCTAGATTCTAAACTACATGGCCATATAACTGCCAGATTCCTGGATAAGGTTGAACTGGTCAAAAATCTCTCCATAATAAATCTAGTCCAGGGACTAGGGGATTCTCAGGGGGATAGGTTTCTACATGGATGTGAGATCATGTAAGCATGTGAGGGTGAGACCTGGGTGTCTGAGTGCAAGAACTGCTGTATAAATAGCCTAACATATCCAAAATATAGAGTAGCACTGAAGTATGATGGGAAATTTAGATCATAGAATCATAGGATCATAGAGTTGGAAGAGACCTCAAGGGTCATCCAGTCCAATCCCCTGCCATGCAAGAACCCCCATCACAGTACTCCTCACAGATGGCCATCCAGCCTCTGCTTAAAATCCTCCAAAGAAGGAGACTCCACCACCCTCTGTGGCAGCATATTCCACTGCTGACCAGCCCTAAGCATCATGAAGTTCTTCCTAATGTTCAAATGGAATCGCTTTTGTTGTAGTTTGAAACCATTACCCCGCCTCCTAGTTTCTGAAGCCATGCAAAACAAACCTCTTGCCTCTTCAATATGACATCCTTTCAAATGTTTAAACCAGGGGTCCTCAAAGTTTTCCAACAGTGGGCCGGTCCACCACCACCCAGACACCACTGGGGGCCGGATCACAGTCCAAAAGCAGCTGCGGAGGCTGGCTTGCTCACAAAACAGGGGGTAGGTGGGGGGGGTTGCAATTGGTCCCAGGGGCTGGATTCAGGATCTTGGGGGGCCGCATCCGGCCCCGGGGCCTTAGGTTGAGGACCTCTGGTTTAAACATAGCTATCATATCCCCCCTCAGCCTTCTTTTTGAAAGGCTAAACATTCCCAGTTCCCTAAGCCGTTCCTCATAAGACATTTCATCCAGACCTTCAACCATCCTGGTCACCCTCCTCTGGACCGTCTTGAGGTTTTCAAAATCCTTTTTAAATTGAGGCGCACAGAACTGGACAGAGGACTCCAGGTAGGGTCTGACCAGAGCAGTATAGAGTGGTACTATTATTTCCCTTGCGTTGGGCCAGAGTGAGTTCCAGCACCTGCCAAACCTCAGGGGCCCTGCATTTGTGACATCCAGAAGTCTCGCCTTGGTGTCATCACAAAGTCCCCACCTGTGGTTGCAGATAATGGCGCAGTGGTCGCTCATGTGGTACTTCATCTAAAGTAAAGTTTAACACAGGGCTTTACATGCGTGTGAAGCCATTTCACAGACGATGGAGGGAAATCTTGTTCTTCCTGCCAACAAAAGATAGAAAATGTGTCTATTGGCTTCCCAATGGCCTCTTTACAAGCTTCCCCACCCTACCCTACCTCCCAATTGGCGATACTAATCGGCCTGCCTTTTCTTCCGCAGTCACTTTCAGTCCCAGCAGCTGCATGGCGACTATTGGGAGTCTCGGAACGATTGCAGTAGAGAAATCTGCCAGCAGAGAATAGCTTGGCTGCTATACCCAAACCCTGCCAAGCACCAGTTTAACAAGCCGGTCATAATGCCCTCTAGGTATATATTTCACTGCGGCACAGCACCCCTCTGGAAGCCAGGGAGAAGTTGCCAGAATCAAATGTCACTGCCAGCATTTTGCAGAACAGCGGGGAAAATAAGTTCCAAACTAGCCACTGGAGTTCTCTGTTGCCGTTTCAAAAAAATAAAAATAAAATAAAAACCCAATTCAAGCTGCAAACAAACAGCCCACACCCAAAGCTTAATGCCACTTGAAATGCCTTTTAGATGGGCTTTTGAAAGGCTTCCATCCAGCCATGAAAATCTCAGCATTACTGAGTCAAGAGGAGCCTTTTTGCATTGCCAGTTTCAGGAGGCGAAAAACAGACCCTTTTGGAGACAAACAAATCTGTCCAATCCCCTTTTGAAGGCATCCAGATTCCTGGAGGAAATGTCCATCATAGGTTACAAACCATGATGGAGATGTGTAACCTCCAGGCTTAAAACCAGGGTACTTCAAGGGCCAGATGAGGGGAGTGGTATCAGGAGACAGATATCTAGTGTCATGTGCTCCCAGATGCTGGACTAGATGGGTCTTTGGCCTGATCCAGCATGGCTCTTCTTATGTTCTTATGTCCTTATGACCAGGATGGTTGAAGGCCTGGATCAGAAGAAATATCTTACGAGGAATGGCTTAGGGAGCTGGGAATGTTTATCCTAACAAAAAAGAGACTGAGAGGGGCTATGGTAGCTATGTTTAAATATTTGAAAGGATGTCACATTGAAGAAGGGACTGGTTTTTTTTTTTCCGTGGCTTCAGAGACTAGGATGCGAGGCAATGGTTTCAAACTACAGGAAAAGAGATTCCATTTGAATGTTAGGAAGAACTTCATGACAGTTAGAGCTGTTCGGCAGTGGAATATGCTGCCTCGGTGGGTGGTGGAATCTCCGGCCACAGTGCCGGAGGACTGGAGGATAGCGGATGTCACACCAATTTTTAAAAAAGGAAGGAGGGGGACCCAGGAAGGATTTTACATCTGTCCCAGGGAAGATGGTGGAAGGCCTCATCCAAGAGAAAATCTAAAACACATAAAAGAACAAACCTTGCTGAGAGAAAATCAGCATGGCTTCTGATGGGGTAAATCTTGTCTTCTTTTTGAAAAGGTCAACAGGCACGTGGATTTGGAACGGTGGATATAGTCTATCTGGATTTTCAAAAGGCTTTTGACACAGTCCCTCACCAAAGGCTGCTGAGAAAATTGCATAGTCAGGGGATAAGAGGGCAGGTCCTCTTATATTGAGAACTGGTTGAGATCCCGGAAACAAAGAGTAGGTGTCAATGGGAAATTTTCACAATGGAGTGCGGTGTGCCCCAGGGCTCGGTCCTGGGACCGGTATTTTGAATCTGTTTAAATGACCTGGAGACAGGGATAAACAGTGTGGTGGCCAAGTTTGCAGATGACACAAAACTTTTCCAGAAAAACCAGAGAAGATTGTGAAGAGCTCCAGAAGGATCTCTCCAAACTGGGGAGTGGGCTGAGAAATGGCAAATGCGTTTTAATGTAACCAAATGTAAAGTAATGCATATTGGGGCAAAAATCCAAACTTCATCTATCAACTCATGGGCTCTGAGTTATCCGTGACAGATCAGGAAAGAGATCTTGGTGTGTTGGTGGACAGCTCCATGAATCTCCCCAATTGTGCAGCAGTGAAGAAGGCCAATTCCATGCTAGGATTATCAAAAGGGGATTGAAAATAAAACAGCCAACATTATAATGCCGTTATACAAAACAATAGTAAGGCCCCACCTGGAGTATTGTGTACAATTCTGGTCAGCATCTCAAGAAAGACATAGTGGAACTGGAAAAGGTGCAGAAGAGAGCGACTAAAATGATTACTGGGCTGGGGCACCTCCCTTATGAAGAAAGGCTAAAACAATTGGGCCTCTTCAGTCTGGAAAAAGGCGCTTGAGGGGGATATGATTGAGACATACAAAATAATGCAGGGTATGAATAAAGTGGATAGAGGGAAGCTCTTCTCCCTCTCTCAAAATACCAGAACTAGGGGACATACACTCAAATTGAGTGCTGGGAGAGTAAAAACTGACAAAAGAAAATATTTTTTCACCCAGCGCGTTGTAAGTCTATGGAACTCCCTGCCACAGGATGTGGTGATGGCATCTGGCCTGGATGCCTTCAAAAGGGGATTGGACAGATTCCTAGAGGAAAAGTCCATCATGGGTTACAAACCATGATGGAGATGTGTAATCTTTTTAAACCAACTTCAAGGGCCAGATGAAAGGAGACAGATATTAGTCTTTCCCAAACGCATCTGGTTTCTGAGATACAGGAAGCTGGACTAGATGGGCCTTTGGCCTGATCCAGCATGGCTCTTCTTATGTTCTTATGTTCTTATGTTCTCCCTCTTTGGAGGATTTTAAGCAGAGGCTGGA
Organism: Phrynocephalus forsythii; assembly: GCA_029282475.1. Taxonomy (NCBI): domain Eukaryota; kingdom Metazoa; phylum Chordata; class Lepidosauria; order Squamata; family Agamidae; genus Phrynocephalus; species Phrynocephalus forsythii. The sequence goes on along the minus strand of JAPFRF010000004.1, from coordinate 110,261,491 downwards.
TGGCCGCACAGTGGCTTATGTATCTGGCCGCGGAACCAGGCGCTGGTAGTTCAATTCCACACTGGGTCAACCCTTGGGCAAGTGGCACAGTCCCAGGGCACACACCCCCCCACACACACATGAAAAAAGGGAAGAGGAAACCACTCTACCTAAGGAAATCCTGGGAAGGGGTTACCTGAAGTCCAAACTGACTTGATGGCATATTATTATTATAAGATATCTATTTTCTATGTGATATTGTCATCTTCCAATACTCAGAGCAATTGCCAGCATTATTTTGCATAAGAATGAACTACTTTGGAGGTCAGTGGACATCAGCAGTTTATAACCACACACAAACACACACACACAAACAACCCCATCACAGTCACTAGAATCCTATCACTGCCTGAATGAAATCCTCTAAGGCTTCACAACTAATTGTCGATCAGTAACAAAGGGGCATATGTGTTCCAGCGTGACTGCCCAATCAGGCCACTAAGTATCTGCTGAGAAACATAACCAGCACCTCAGTAGGAATTGGAGATCCAGACTTATTTATTTATTTATTTATTTTAAGGCTTGTATACCGCCCATCTTCCCGAAGGAACTCTGGGTGGTTCACAACAGAGTAAATCATACAAAAATAATCAACCAAAATAATAATAATAAAAAAATAATAACCAGTTTTTGTTACACAAGTGTGTCCAATAAAGTACCCAATAACCGAAACAGCAATCATAGAATCATAGAGTTGGAAGAGAATTCAAGGGCCATCTAGTCCAACCCCCCTGCCATGCAGGAACCCCCATCACAGGACTCCCGACAGATGGCCATCCAGCCTCTGCTTAAAAACCTCCAAAGAAGGAGACTCCACCAGCCTTTGTGGCAGCATATTCCACTGCCGAACATCTCTAACTGTCATGAAGTTCTTCCTAATGTTCAAGTGGAATCTCTTTCCCTGTAGTTTGAAACCATTGGCCCATGCCCTAGTCTCTGAAGCCATAGAAAACAAACCAGTCCCTTCTTCAATGTGACATCCTTTTCAAATATTTAAACATAGCTATCATATCCCCTCTCAGTCTTCTTTTTGTAAGGCTAAACATTCCCAGCTCCCTAAGCTGCTCCTTGTAAGACATTTCCTCCAGACCCTCAGTCATTCCAGTCATCCTCCTCTGGACCTGTTCAAGATTGTCAACATCCTTTTTAAATTGAGGTGCACAGAACTGTGGACACAGTACTCCAGATGAGGTCTGACCAGAAAAGAACAGAGTGGTGCTATCACTTCCCTTGATCTAGACACTATGCTTCTATTGATGGAACCAAGAATCGCAATGGCTGTCTTGGCTGCCGCATCACACTGCTGACTCATGTTCAATTTGTGGTCCACCAAGTCTCCCAGAGAAATATCTTGTAGTGAGCTGCCTTTTACAGACACTCTCAAACAGAATGTAAAGCATTACTACTACCAGTTGTCATTCTACCAGCATTGCCATAAACATGGATAGAGTAGCAATAATGAGTTACCATGCAAAGTGGTACCACCAGGAGTAAACTGGGCAGAAGGACAACTAACTCTGTTGTCGGCAGTGGAATATACTGCCATGGAGGGCGGTGGAGTCTCCTTCTTTGGAAGTTTTTAAGCAGAGGTGATGGGGGTTCCTGCATGGCAGGGGGGTTGGACTGGATGGCCCTTGGGGTCTCTTATGATTCTATGATTCTATGAAATGTCATGGGCGGCCATTTCTTTAATTCAGTCCTCCAAAGTGGCAACAGGATTGAGAAGATAAAAACAGTCGTGGTGTCAAAGTGTTAATAAATTACTACAGAGTAGTTGAAATTATAAATCCCTGTAGAGAGGGAAAGCCGTATTTGTCCTGGGTCACCCTTGTGTATACAGCTCTGTGTTCACACCCATTAGAATCAATGGGTATACTCAAGCCTTGCCTTGACTGAAGATTGTATCTCCACAATGTCTTATTCTCTCTCTCTCTCTCTCTCTCTCTCTCTCTCTCTCTCTCTCTCTCTCTCTCTCTCTCTCTCTCTCTCTCTCTCTCGTATTTTAATGACAAGTAGCCCAGTCATCAGAGATTTACCATGCCCTCCTTCCTGTTCCCCTCCCCAGCATCCCATAGCTGACTTATTGGCCAGCAGTAAACACATGATAAATTTCAGACGTAAAACATGCCAAAGTCTGCAAACCCAACGGATTACCACCTGGGACAAATAAAAAATAAATAAAATAGAATGGTGTTTGTTAGATGCCCTTGGAATAATTAGTGGCTTGGGCTGGTGTCTCCAGCACAATCTGGTGCTGGAGTCCCCCGGCCTTCAGTTCTTGGCAAAAATAGATTCCAACCCCCTCCCTCCCACCCACCCCTCCTTCTGTCGGAACCCTGGCCGCCTGGGGGGGAAAAGCAGTTGGATAGAATAAAGGACTTTCACTTTCTTGCCGATGTAGATGGCAGTGCCAGATGGATCCTGAAAAGATTTGGCTGTGGGACTGCACCAGCTTTTGCTCAGATATCACAGTTCAACTTTCTTATGGAAGGGACAGCAGTGGCATTTTAGAGAGAACTGTTGGAGATGACAACACTTGAAGGATGTGAAAGGATGTGATTCTCAGTCATCCAGGTGAGGTCATCCGGAAGTGGAGAGATGGCAACTGGACTTCTTGGGAGATCGAAACATTTCGCTACTCATCCAAGCAGACCTCATTTCGATCTCACAAGAAATGAAGTCCAGTTGCCATGACTCAACTTCCAGCAGTGAAAGGAGATGTCCTCCCTTACTCAGAAGAGCTGTTCCTTCTCATGGGTCCTGTTTCCTCCAAAATTTGAAAACAGAATTGGCTCACCTATGCCATTCCAATGGGAACCTCTGTGGCTCTGGACCCTTTCAATTAAAATAAGCTACTCATTCTACCCTATTTTCCTCGTTATGTCACAAGAACATAAGAACATAAGAACATAAGAACATAAGAAGAGCTCTGCTGGATCAGGCCAAAGGCCCATCTAGTCCAACTTCCTGTATCTCAAAAGCCCTCAATATACTTGGGATTCCATTTGTAAGCCCTATCATAACACACCCTCCATCATCAAATAATTTCCCACCAGAGTCAGTAAACATTACTTTCTGGCCTGTCAGTGCATCCGGGATCGCACGAGATTAGATATCTGTCTCCTGATATCACTCCCCTGCATCTGGCCCTTGAAGTACTCCGGTTTTAAGCCTGGCGATGACACATCTCCATCATGGTTTATAGCCTGTGATGGACTTTTCCTCCAGGAATCTGTCCAATCCCCTTTTGTGGCAGGGAGTTCCACAGTCTAACACCACACTGGACAAAATAAAAATTTCTTTTGTCTGTTCTCATTCTCCCAGCCCTCAATATGCCTCGGATTCCATTTTCACGCCCTAGCATAACACACCCGCCAATGTCAAATCATTTCCCACCAGAGTCAGTAAACATTACTTTCTGGCCTGTCAGTGGGCTCGTTTCCCAAGAGGTTGCTGAGTTGGCAAATTTAATGGGTGGGGGGATGGGAAATGTGTTGAAGGAAAGAGCCAAGTGGAAAAAAACTGCAACGCCTTAGAGACTAAATGGTTTAGTTCAATATTGGCTGTTGTGGATCAAAACCTATTTCAAAGTCTTCTCCTGCTGCCGTCCGTCCTGGAATGACCTGGAATGAACCCTGAGGCCTTGCATATTTATTTCCATGGGATTGGATGGGTTCTTGGGTTGGCTGGTCCACATGGCATTTTAAAAAAAAAGGAAGGAGGGGGCCTTGGCACCGAAGCACATTCTTAGCATACAAATGGACCCTGATTCAGTTTAGGATGGATGAGAATTTTGTTCAGGTGTTTTTTTTTTTTTTAAGAAAAATGGATCAGAACTTTCTGGAACTTGCGTATTCCTCCTGACACACAACCTAAAGGATCAGAGATCTCAATATTTTAAGTGGGGAAGAAGTTGCAACTGACAGATCCATGAATCTAGCTCATAGGTTCCCAGTCTCTAAGAGTCAGAAAGTGTATTATGGAGGATCCCCACAGTCTTTGGAAGAGGAGGACTCATTGATTTAAAAAAAAACATATGTACAGTGGACTCTTGTATAACAAACAGCTTGTCTAAAATAAAATCTGTACAACATAAAAAATTCCTGAGATACGGGAAATTTGCTTAACATAATCGCCTGTGGGGAAACTCCGTACAACATAAAAATGGGATTACTCCATTTTCAATGCATTCCTATGGGAATTTGTAAAAGGAAAATTTGCTTAACATAATTTCATTTGGAACAAATTAATTCCTTTATACAAGGTATCAATGTATTTGATAGTTCTCTCACATTCTTTAGTATAAGATAATTTCAGTTGTTTTATGTCCGCATCCCCCAGGAATACTGAATTTTAACCCAGCCTCATTACCTCCCCCTCTCAGGGGCCACAAAGTGACTGGTGTGTGTGTGTGTGCGTGCGCGCGCACATGTGTGCGTGTGTGCATGTGTGCGTGTGTGTGTGTGTCTGTCACAAACACCCAGTCCCACATTTTGTTGCCTAGATGCAGGTAATGTCATTGCTAGCTAGGCTAGACTCCATTTTCTGAAGAAAACTATTTTAATGAGTTTTCTTTACCTCATTAAAAATTCATTTTTCTGCAAATGTGGCAGTCGGGTTTGCAGGCTTCTACCATAAAAAAAAAGTCACGATGACATCACAGAAGTTTGGGAATACCGGCCTCGATCCAGGTTTTTGGAACATTTTATGTCTTAAATATCTGGCTTTAAATCCGTGTGCTTTAGCCATGCCTCTGTGATTTAATAAAACTCAGTCACTACCATTCCAGCTCCCCCCCCCATAAGCTCCTCTTCTTTCACACTTCAATGACAGTGACCCATAGTGGTCTCTTCCAAAAGGAGAATGACTGCTGTACCTAGTACATCCTGGACAGGCTGTTAAGAATTTCGTTTCCATCTGTTTTTTTATCAACTTTTCTAAAAAAGCAAAATCTGTCACTTGGTTTTTTTTTCAAAACCCTAATTTATGGTAATTTACTCTGATTTGGTTTTATGGCCCTTTGATGCCATCAACATCCAGGAATAGAGGCCAAATGGAGCATGGTGGAATATTTTTTATTTTTAAAGGTACCCATAAGGACAGGATGCTGTCCCCCATATTTCTTGTTACCCCTGCATGTAAGTCATGAACATGTACAGTTGATTTATTTATTTATTTATTTATTTATTTATTTATTTATTTATTTATTTTTCCTCCACTTATATACCACGCCATTTTCCGGAGGACTCTGGGCGGTTTATAAAAAAGACCAGCAAAATACAATTATTAAAACGAATAGTAAAAGCACTGGCGGGAGAACAGCGATAGAGCACTAGTCAATAAAAAACCCTCAATAAAGGCAGCGGGCGAGGGAAAGAAAAAATAATGTCTTGCCCTAGACTAGGCATGTCCAAAGTCAGGCCCGCGGGCCAAATGTGGCCCATTTTCAAATTCTGAGGGGCCCGCAGCTGGCCCCTCCCCATGCTGGAAGGAAATGTCAGCTTGTATTTTTATGGTTTGCCTGCCCTCCCTGCCTCCTTCTGTCCCCCAGCCACCTGCCCAGCTGAACTGCCCTTGGCTCTGTTGCTGAAGCACTCTCCCCACCTCCTTTGCATGTCATAGAGACTTGTCCAAAGTCTGGCCCGGGGGCCAAATGCAGCTGAATGGTCGCCCCCCCACACACACATTTTCACCTCACCAAATCTGGCCCTCCTTGCAGAAAAGTTTGGACACCCTTGCCCTAGACCAGGGACGGCGAACCTTTTAGAGACCGAGTGCCCAAACTGCAATTCAAAACCCACTAATTTATTTGCAAAGTGCCAATACAGCAATTTAACCTGTATACAGGTGGCTATGAAGGGGCGATGTCGGGTGCCCACAGAAAGGGCTCCAAGTGCCACCTTTGGCACCCGTGCCAGGTTCGCCAACACTGCCGTAGACTCTAGGGCAGGGGTGGTGAACCTTCGGCACTCCAGATGTTTTGGGCCACAATTCCCAGAATTCTGAGCCTAGATTGCCAATGACAAAGGACTGTGGGATTTGTGGTCCAAAGCATCTGTAGTGCCAAAGGTTTGCCACCACTGCTCTAGGGCCTAGAGACAGGACAGTAAAAGAAGACAGGGCAGTGTCGACATTTGTAACAGGCTTAAGAATTCCCCTATAATGGCTTCCTCCCATAAACTGTTCTACACCACAGAACGGAGCCGCAACTTTCCCTTAAGTATTTCAAAAAGATGTATTGTGATATTAAACATTCTATTAAACCATGTAAATTTTTAAACAAGGGAAGGGTTTGGGTCAGTTTACTGATGCATGGTGCTTTAGAAGTTGGCACAGGGCATCTGACTGTGGGTTAAATTAATTTTGCATGTGGTGCCCCAAGAAGCAATCTATAATTTGGGGCAGTAAGGGCAGGGGAGCTAATGATGCGGCTGCACTCCCGTCCCCGGGTCTACTCAGGAGTAAGCATCATTGAGGTCAATGGGCCTTTCTATCCCCTGTCTCTTGGCCAATGTGCATAGAACTTATATTGTTGAAAACTGGTGCAGCAATGACGAAACAAGGCAATCAACCTTCTTCTCTAGAAAGATGTAGAACTGCTTTCCTAAGTGAAGTCACCTGAAGGCAGATGACCCCCTTTTCCCCCCAAAAAAAAATTGTTCATGGGCAGTAAACTGACTTGGTGGAGGCCAGACAAACATTGATTTGCTCTTGATGGTGGTGGCAAGAGGCAAAACCATCTGCACTGTTGGTGTCATCCACATCCTCTCCAGAAGTTCTTTCTGGGTCATGGTACAGTTTGAAAATGGCGGCTATGAGCCACTGCAACATTCAGCATTAAGACATCAAGGAGAAGAGAAGACTGAAGACCCAAGAAAAATGGTTACATAAGAAAATAAGAACAGAAAAAGAGCCCTGCTGGATCAAGCCAATGGCCCATCTAGTCCAGCTTCCTGCATCTCCCGGTGGCCCTACCAGATGCCTCTGGGAACCCATGAGACCAACAGATACCGGTATCCTGGGGCCACTCCCCTGCCTCTAGAATTATTAGGTATAACCCCTTTTAAGCCTGGAGATCACATGTATCCCCATAATGGCTTGTCAATTGCAATGGACTTTTCTTCCAGAAATCGGTCCAATCCCCTTTTAAAGGTATCTGGGCCAGAGGCCACCACCACATTCTGCAGTGAGGAGTTTTGCATGGTTTTGAGGAGATCTCTCTGCAATCTGGTTCAGAGAGTGGTCATAAGGTGCAGCTCATGGAGCACATACAGTACCATTATCCTTATCCATATATAAATAGTTCTGTGAGATACACACTCCAATAGTTCCTTGTAAGTACTTCATGCTTCTACCACAGGGCCATTTTCAAGACCTTTGGTCTTTTGTTTTGTACAATGGCATGGTGCAAGGAAATAGATGGCTTCTTTTATTCAGTTCACACGTTAGTAGATATCTGCACCCAAACACATAAGATCCCACCAGTATCAAGTACAAACAGGGCTTTCCTTTCACCCATCTGGTAGGTCATCCTTCTTCTTTTGCCCCATGACCTAAGGCTCTACTCCACCCCGTCAGTTACAACCCTCCTATTATGTTAAACCCTAGCCCTCAGTTCTGAGGCATGGCCCCTTGAATTGCTGTAGTTTTTAATGTGGAAAACACACCAGAGCTGACTCTGAAGGATATTCACTTTGTTTGCTCATTATTAAATTTGACTTAGGTAAATTATTACTAACCACATCACTCAACGCGTCAGTGGGGTCAAATAAGCAGAACAGCTTTAAGTTCAGTATTCCGATCCTAAGGAATTAATCTCACCACTTACATTATTGTCCTTAGAATCATAGAATCATAGAGTTGGGAGTTGGAAGAGACCTCAAGGGCCATCTATTCTGCTCTGGTCAGACCCCACCTGGAGACCTGTGTCCAGTTCTTTGCACCTCAGTTTAAAAAGGATGTTGACCACCTCGAGCGGGTGCAGAGGAGGGTGACCAGGATGGTTGAGGGTCTGGAGGAAATGTCTTATGAGGAACGGCTTAGGGAACTGGGAATGTTTAGCCTCTCCAAAAGAAGGCTGAGGGGGGATATGATAGCTATGTTTAAATATTTGAAATGATGTCATATTGAAGAGGGAACAGGTTTGTTCTCCATGGCTTCAGAGACTAGGGCTCGGGGCAATGGTTTCAAACTACAGAAAAAGAGATTCCATTTGAACATTAGGAGGAACTTCCTGACAGTTTGAGCTGTTCGGCAGTGGAATAACATGCTGCCCCAAAGGAGGGTGGTGGAGTCTCCTTCTTTGGAGGTTTTTAAGAAGAGGCTGGATGGCCATCTGTCAGGTGTCCTGTGATGGGGGTTCCTGCATGGCAGGGGGGGTTGGACTAAGCATGAATCCCCATTGCAGTTTAAAAAGAAAAAGAAAAAGAAATCACCAAAATTTCCTTAAGACGTCTGCACAGCCAAATCAGTTTTCCTGGTGGCTGCATGCAACATGATTGACATTACTGCTGAAATCTTGTTGCACATGTATGCAGAAGCTGCAACTTGTATTTGGTGAATTGGGGCAATGAAGACATTTCCAGAGGCATGGTCCAGTGTGCATTGAGTTATGCGACTTATCATGCAGCCAATAACTTTTAACAATTCACCACCAAAAGTAGAGCTTTTGGGTAACTGCCCAACCAGATTCAAGCTGCTATGTTTCCCTGCATTACCTTAAACCACATTTTGAATTGTACAACCAAGCGCTTGCTTCTCTCAGAGAAAAATAATGGAAGACCAGATTGATTAAAGTTGATCTAGACACACAATTCTGTGGTCACAGAAAAAAATATAGGCAAACTCCATCTGGAATACTTATTATAGAACTCCTGAAATATGAACACTCCATAAAAATTATAGATGTACCTGCCACCTGCATTGCAACGCCTTTCCCTGCTCCAACCTAGTTTATTCTTTCACTTCACTTCATTGCCGTCATGTCCCTTGGTTCCTGCTCACCTATCTTTTAATCCCACTACTTTGTATGATGATGAATCTTAAATCTCTTCATGTTTGTTTGCTGGCTTGCTTGTTTTGTATACACACCAGGGCTGAGATTTAATTGCCGAAACACTTGTCATTAGAGATGGGCACAAAATGAACAATTTTTCGTTTCTGTTTTCATTTTTTTGTTTCGTTACGCAACGAAACGACAAACAAATTTTTTCTCCAAAATGAAACAAAACGAACAGAAACACCGGAAATTTTGTCGTGCGTTTTGTTTCCATTACTGCAATACAGTGAACTGCTTTAAATGCTTAAAAAAATCACAAAACATTGAAATAAATGGTAACGAAACAGTAACGAAATGAACAAAAATGAAAATGAATTTTTTTGCAAAAATTGCGAAAAACAGAAATGAAATGAAACAGACCCTCCAAACGACAAAAGAAACATCATTTTTTTTATTCGTGCCCATCTCTACTTGTCATTAAAAACAGGAATATGGGACAAGTGGACTTATGGGGAGAGCAAACCCACCAGTGATTCAAAGCATGGAATGGTGGGAAATGCACTCTTTTATGCATAGACCCATAACAAGTTGTGGGTTTTTTTTGGGGGGGGGAGGATACTTTTTAAAAACTACAGCACCTACAATCCACACAGCCACCCTGCAGGAACTACAGTGACTTGGAGATGGTTGGCGGATGTAGGTCTTGCACCTTCATGTTCCTCTGCCAGTCCCAACGGCCATGAAGAAGAGTTAGGAAGTCTCTTCTCTTTGTCTTGAACTTGAAACTGGTTGGGAAAGGCTTTTCTATATGCATGCATGTCTATGCAGAGAGGGATCTCACCCAAGGTTCCAGGAAAGGCTGTAACTCAATTGTCATTGTTGAACTGAAGGGTAATTTGTACGTACGCATTGTGAAAATGCAAGACAACTGTACCTTGGCTGAGCAGTGCCTGGCGTTGACTTTGTCCTTTCTAGCTGACTGTTCTTATTCCCTTGTGTTCTGTACTGCGGAATTATAATTGGAGACCTCCGCTTTTCTGGGCCTAAAGAACTCTCTCTTTCGGAGTCGGTCAAATGAGTAACTATGGCGGAAACACACACAAAAGGCTGCTTTTACATGACCCCTAAAATCTGAGGCAAAGGGCTCCCAGAAGCAGAGCTTAAAATTGTTTTCCCACCAGCTGCAGACTTTAAAAAAAATAAGTTCAACCACGCCCACCTATGTGCACCCCAGCACATTTTACAAGCACCTGGTCTCCGAAGGTAAAAAAATATCCGATGCGGATTATAAAGCTGTGGATGCTGGGTTCTCCTTGACTTCTGTTTGTTTTTGTTGTCCTCCCACCCATTTAACAGCCTGGAATCCCTATGGGGCTGCTCCAGCAGACGGAAGTGAGCGGAGGTGAGCCTGCATTCTTTTCTCCCTTTTTTTCTCCCTCCCCTCACTGCAGACAGGAGCAATGGAGTGCAGAAGGGTGGGAACAAAGGAAGCAGAACAAACCCCCTTGATCTCTGGTCCAAATTTAAATTGCCAGCAGATTTTAGAGTTTGTGTAAAAGCACTCAAACACACAAGAATTTGATGATGATTTGACCTTAAGATGAGGTAGAGTGGGCCTGTGAAGCTTGCCCTGCACTTTCAGGATCTAAGGTTCTCCAAAATACTGGACTCATTACAGTCCAATACAGAGGATTTTTCATCAAAGTGGCAGCATTCTATATACTATGGATGTTCTTACACTGCCATGGAATTTCACATGTCACAAATTCAAACAGATGGTGGAGGTCAGAGGCCTTGTGGTTCATGACATGAGCCACCTAAATTGTTATCTACCTGTACAAATGCCGGAACAGGTGACGCCTTTCTTAGACCACTAAAAACTAAAATAAACAAAAAAAACTAACAGTGAGCTTTTGATAATAATTCTGATATCTATCTATTAGAGATATCTACGTTTTCTGTCTATCTAGTCGTTTGGCTTGTTTCCGTTTCGCAAAATTTCGCAAAAATCTAGTTATTTTTTCGTTTTTTTCATTATCGTTAGTACTAGCGGGCTCTGGAGCTGCAGGAGTAAGCCAGAGCCACAAGTGACGGACTGGCAGACTCTTTATGTATCTATCATGTAGTGCAATGCAAGTAGATCTGGCTTAGGGTTAAGACAAGGGCTAGGGTTAGGCTAGTTACGGGTGAGGTTAGGGTGAGTATTGGGGTGCACCTCTGGGTGCCTCTCTGACCCACTTAGAAGGACAGTGTACTGGCATATGGGTTAGGCTTAGGCTTAGGGTTCGGGTTTGGGCTACGATTAGTGGGCTGTTTATGCCCGATTGGCACATCCCAGAAGTCTCTGTGGTCAACCTGGCCAAGTGGCCATGCGATTGGTGGAAAATTTGCATGGTCCACTCCCATGGGCGAGCCCATCATTGCAAATGTGCAGGTGTAAAAATATAAAATAAAATAAAATAAAATAAAATAAAATAAAATAAAATAAAATCAACGGAGACTTTTTTTTTGCAAGAAAAACCCACTGCTGCTACTGTAAAAATTCAAGCATTTAAAATAGCTAATTTTCGCATGTTTCTGTGGTGCTTTGGTGGGGTTTGGGGTAACGATTTCAAAAAAAATATTGTGGTCGCCATTTTGGATCCCCCGCACTGCATGGCAAATGGATGTGCCCTCCCAGCCTGGTACCAGCAGCGCAGCAGTAGCAATAGCCAAGGAGAGGGGGTGGGGAAACCCCCCCCTGAAATAAAACACCTTTCTTGCCTGGTAGGTGCCCTCACCTACTTTTCTGGTTTTTTTTTTTTTTAAAAACTTTTTCTGTGCCGCTTGGCATTGCGTGATCGCTGCGATTGTAACGAGCAAGACAAATCCAAATTGTTGTCTGTAAAGTAATTCCGTTACCGTTTCTAGAGTAAACGGGTAACGGAAACGGGGAGCCCATCTCTACTATCTATCTATCTATCTATCTATCTATCTATCTATCTATCTATCTATCTATCTATCTATCTATCTATCTAAAGGCGCTTTTACATGACCCTAAGATCCGCTGGCCACTTAAATTTGGACCAGAGATCTTTTTCCAGCTTCCCCACCCCTCTGCATGAGGGGAGGGAGAAAAAAGAGAAAGAAAAGATCGTGCCTCACCTCCGTTCTGGCTCTCGTTCTGGCTCTCGCTCTTGCCGGCAAGATTCCTGTCTCTGTAAAAGTAGCTCTTAAAGGGGCGGGAGCCAAAACAACAACAAACAGAAGTGAGGAGAGCCCCGCACTCACTATCGTTACACCGCATCAAGGAATTTTCACCTCCAGAGAGAAGGTACAAAAAAAGTGTGCTGGGTCGCGCTAAAGTGGGCGTGGTCGCACCTAATTTCCTGTAAACTCCGGAGCTGATGGGTAAACATTTTTTAAGCTCCGGAGCTAGGAGCCATTTGCCCCGGAGTTTAGGGGTCGTGTATAAACGCCCTAAGTTACAGAAAGCCATAATTTGATTTAACATCAGGGTTGGGGGGGGAGTCCTAACCATTACAGCAGTAAGGCAATGGAACCAATTAACTCAAGAGTGCTTCAATACGGGAGGCATTCAAGAGAAATCAACTGGCAGAGATCCTCTCATTTGTATTCCTACTTTGGGCAAGGGGTTGGACTTGATGGCCTGGTGGGTTCCTTTCTGACGTCATGATCCCATTATTCCTTGGTTGCAATCCTCTAGGTCTGCCGCTGTTTTATGATTGGAATGGAGACAGTGTCCCTTCTGGGGAATGCAAAAGAAGTTGATTCCCTATGCCTTTCCTTAGGGAAAAATACCCAAGTTGGAGCTTATAAAACTAGTAGTGGGATAAACTGTGTCCTGACCTGGCTGGCTCTTCATTCCCAAGGCTTTTGGTCACTACTAGAGCAGGTATGTCCAAACTTTGGCCCTCCAGATGTTTGGGACCGCAACTCCCAGAATTCCAAGCCTGTATTTCCAAAGGAAAAGAACCGTGGGAGTTGCGGTCCAAAAACATCTGGAGGGCCGAAGTTTGGACGTTGCTGCACTAGAGTGAAGTAAAAAAAATGTATCAGAAGCCATGGATGTCTGGAAGTTGAGTCATGGCTACTGGACTTAAGAGGAAGCTGTTTGGATGAGCAGCGAAACGTTTCTATCTCTCAAAAAAGAAGTCCGGTAGCCATGACTCAACTTCCAGATAAACTCACCTGGATGACTGAGAATCTTCACAGACAATCCATGGATGTGTAAGGAGGGTGAACAATGCATGCCATTAACAATGCATGTCTGAGCGTGTAGAGGCATGCTTTCATTAGTGGGGAAGATGCCTCCACAAGCCTGGCCGTTAAGGAGAAATGCCACGAAAATGCATGCTTTACCAAAACCATGCGCTTGTGAGCTTCTAAAACATGACAAAAGTGAAATGGGCTGTTTTTCCACATCATTAGTCCCCTTGCATCCCCTCCCCCTCCCCCACCCCAATCAAAAAAGGCAAGCCTCCAGTTTCCTTTCACACCATCTTGGGACCAAGGCTTTCTCCCAATGGCTTGCCTTGCAACAGCCTGTTTTTAATGCTGTTAAAGGTGCCTAAGTGACTTGCAAACAGCATCCCTTCCCTGACGAGGAGCCTTAATATGTCTCAACATATATGTATATAATAGTAATCATTAGACAGCTCTGCCGTCTGCCGCCCGGTTTATAAGATGAATGGCGTTAATCAACAGGATGCCTTCAGAACTTTTGGCGAGGCATTTGTTATGCTAATTGGGCCACTTAAAGTAAACTGTCAATGGACTGTGATCTTTTGACAGCTGAGAGCTGGTGGCAGGCTAATTACTCGGCATATGCCTCCAGTTTGCCTCGCCCCCACCTTTCCACATCTAATGTTCATTAGGAAGGGCATTGCTCATCACCTGGCCAGAGCTGTGGAGGAACAGGAGGAGAGGTGATGGGGGATGGGAAATCCAGGTGGGAGGCTGGCACTTGATCTCCAAGTAGCCCGAGTGCCACCATGTTGTAACAGGTGTTGCAAAGACCGAGAGAGCCTTGGAGGAGAAAGGACAATCCACCCACAAGCAGGCAGGAGGCTACAGAGGAGGGTGAGGTGGTGGTAGCAGCTGGAGTGCCATGTCTTCCAACAGGGAAATTGCACTGATAAATATTGAATCTCAGTTTTGAGCGATGGCAGTAGGCTGTATGGTGAGGTGGCGTGAGGTGAGGTCAGGAGCATCTTCTCCAGAAGCTTGCCATGTTCGTGTACTTGGCACCCACCACTCTTATTATATATCCTCTCCCCGTCAAAGAGCTCCAAGTCCCATCTTTACTAGAGGCAGAGGCTGAAGACCTACATGAGTGAAAGAATCTGCTCCAGATTTTAGGTGGCACCTCATAGGAGCTATCCAATGTCCCTGAAATGGCTCCAGCACCTTGTACAGTGGACCCTTGTATAACAAACAATTTGTATAACATAAAATCTGTACAACATAAAAATTCCAGAGATAGGGACATTTTCCTTAACAAAATCGTCTATGGGGTGAATCCGCACAACATAAAAATGATCACGATTAGGGATTACTCTGGTTTCAATGCATTCCTATGGGAAATTTGTATAAAGGAAAATTTTCTTAACAGAATTTCAATTGGAGTGAATTAATTCCTTTATACAAGGTACCACTGTATAAAAAAAGTGCAGGATGGATTCGCAGGCACACACCCTCACACTGGTCGCATCCTAACCGCCATTAAGTCTGTGTATCCCCCCATTCAGAACAGAGAATCAGTAATTCTAAGCTGTTTCTCATTCCAAAGCACTGACTCTCGGTGTGTTTCATCTCACTTGTACATTGTTCCCCACTGGCTGCCAGCTTCACAGTATTTCATTCTCTAAAGATTAAGTTAGCATCCTTCTTTCTATCTTCCCTTGGGATAGCGCCTGGGCTGCCCTTGGGGCCAGTTCTGAGCCCACAAGTTCAGGGGACTATCCGTGTGCTCCCAATTTATATATAAATATAATGCCCCATCTAAGAGCACAGCATTCTAACTTTCTATCATCATCACTATAATCCACTGAATTTTTACTAGTCTACTCCTACGCCCAGCTTCTGATTGTGGTCATCCACCGACCGACCAAATCTGAACACCAGGTGCAACTCATCGGCCGTGGATAGCTGCTGAGTCAGGCTGAGTCATGGCACCATCTTGGCTGGGTTGTGCATCCGCAGATCTCTTTTTAAAAAGCACACATTCAGAATTATGCCACGCTTGTGCTCATTAAGCAGTTCCACTCGCTACCCTGTCTGGAGGAAAATGCCAGCTGTCTTTGAAGTTTCCCAAAGAGCAGGGGGACTCGTCAATGCCCCTGGTCAGCATCAAACCATTAATCATCCATTAGGTAAGGTTGCTCACGCATGTCACCTGTCACGTTGTAATGCATGCAAATCACTCTCCTGGTAACATTTGGAGGCTGACATTTTCCAGGGGTCGGTGCTGGGATCAACCTTGCGTTTTATGTCAGCGAAGAAAGGCTAGTAGGGAAATGTGTGAGTGCAGAGAACGTTAGAGAACGGCTTGAAACAGGAAACCAAGTTTATAAGCCAATGGGTGCCTCACTTTCTGGAGGAAAACAGAGTAGCATCAGTCATGCAAGCACATGGCATCTGAGCTTTGTCCCTTACACCAATCAAATACTGCAACCAGGAAACATCTCCACTCCACTCCATTGTAGTCACACAACCAAATTCATTCCATTTGGGCAAGATGTTGGCCAGGGATACATACAGGCAATCATGAAATGCAGCTGGCTGGGTAGCTCAGTGGCTTAGGGATCTCATTGCAGTGCCAGAGTTTGGGAGTTCAATTCCCTGCTGTGACCCTAGAGAGAACAACGGGTCTACAGTGGGCGGCGTTGGACAGGCTGTAGCATCTCAGGGTGCTTCCAAGAAGGAATGGCAAACCGCTTGTGAGTTTTTACCCAACAGCAGTAACCATGTTAAGTACAGCTAAAAATTTAAGTTGATGAGAAATACCAGTGTTGAATGTGTAACATGTATAGTTTATGGGGGAGGGGGACTGTGGAGCCATTGGGAGATGAAGATAGGTGTGTGTGTGTGTGTGTGTGTGTGTGTGTGTGTGTGTGTGTGTGTGTGTGTGTGTGTGTGTGTGTGTGTGTGTGTTTTAATTTGTAGTTTTTATGTATTGCGTGTGAATGCTGTCAGGTGAGAGAGTGTAGGGTTGTGTGTGTGTGTGTGTGTGTGTGTATGTTTGGTTTTATGTCTTAGAGTTTTAAATGGGTACTAGTGATGCTGCATGAAAGAATGCAGAAGTATGTATATGGATGCTTGTTTTTAATGGTAGGCTTTCTGTTTTGGAATTTTATATTGGGGGCGAGTGATGTACAGACTGGAGAGCACTTTTTTATTTTGTTGTATTTGTACGATGACAATAAAGTGTTATTCTATTCTATTCTATTCTTAGCCTGGAAAACTTGGCCTGAAAAGGGGGTTACCAATAATTAGGATTGATTTAGTGGCTCAGGATTATTGGATTATGAGTGTGGCGTAGTGGATCGAGTGATGGATTCAAGAGGTTGGGTTTGAATCTGCCTGATATATGCTGGTGGCCCCCTCTTTGGCTTCCAAAGATCGCTTAAAACCTGGAGGTTGAAGCAGAAACATAGCTCCAGTGTTCATCCATTGGAGTAACATCTATTAAATAATCCCTGTTATTTTAGCTTGGCCACCAATAATAATAATGATAAGAATAGTTTTAATCCTTATGTGAGTTGAAATGTTATGATGACAATTATTTATCTAGTGTGTAGATATTAATTTACCTCATGTACGTCTTATTGTCTTGGGCCTGTAGGGTCATGTATAGTACTGTATTTTTTCCGTCTATAAGACGCCCCCACGTACAACACAACCCTCCACTTTTCCAATCCAAAATTACAGTTTCGCAGCCTCTGAGTTCTCTCCTCGGTTTACTTGCATGTATAAGATGACCCTCAGTTTTCTGTCTAACAATTTTAGACAAGAATGTAGTCTTATAAATGGGGAAATGCTGTCTCTTTTTTTGTTCATGTTTGTTATCTTTGTGATTTCTGTATTTGGCAACTTGTTCTAAACCTCCCAGAGTGACCATGGCTGCCAGAGGGGTGGTATAAAAATAAAATAAAATAAAATAAAATAAAATAAAATAAATCCCTGCTCAGCCATAGAAACTCACTCACCTCAAATGCTTCACTTTCCTTGAAAGCCATATTAGTCAGTTCCTACTTAACACAATTGGAAAAATAGGTTACAGAAGATAACTTCATAGGCCACTATTAAAAATAAAAAAGGAACATTGCAAGCTTTTGAGTGCAGTCAATCACCCTTCTTCAAAGCAGGTCCCAGAAGTTCAGACATGGTGAAAGATGTTCTTTATCAGGAGGTTCCTACTTAAAAGCAAATAAGAGCAACAGGGGGAAAAACACCTGTGATACGAAGACAACAGCATGGCCATGTGGCTAACTGTACCTCATAGCAAAACAATTGCTTCTTCCTTTTCTCTTAGCATACTGCTAAACTCAGTCTAAACATCTGGGGTCAAAAGGATCACAATGGCAGAGTTTAAGTTGGCAAGGCAGCCCCCGTTCTTTCCAATGTCCTGTATTATTAGAGATGGGCACGACTCAAAAAAAATGGTGTTTTGTTTGTCGTTTGGTCGTTCAGGGGTCCGTTTCGGTTCGTTTTCGTTTTTGTGACATTTTTTGCAAAAAATTCATTTTCCTTTTGTTAGGTAACGAAATGAAAAAATGAAAACAAAAATGAAAAATTGCCCATTCTTTTAGTTTCTTGGTCGCTTTTTTTTTATTTTCCAATGTGCCCATCTCTGTATAATTATTAAACCATGACCAGGAAGTGAACAATATAGTTTGATATGTACGTGAACAAACCCAAAGATGACATTTTCCAACCCAAGACATTTGTTTCTGTCACTGACCTCCCTCCTCAAAATGTTTTGTATTTAGGTTTGTGTTCTCATATATTTTAAATATTATGTGTGTTTAGTGGTTGTGGTTCTTTTGTCCAGTCCTGCTGCTAACTCCCAAACCTTGCTTGTCGGGTCAGCGAAACTTTGTGCTGTTTCCTTCCAAGTCTTGACTTTACTGACATGTTGCTTCCAGAACTTCATGACTTTTCCAAATGGAGGTCAAGGAGACATTTCTCTTTTCGGTTGTCCTCAAATGACTACTCCCACTGGCCAACTGCTCCTTTTGATGGCAGGCAAATAAGATAGCCTAATTGCTCCCTTGTTTAAGGATTGAGAATATTGTGTGAGGGCCATTCCTTATGAACTGGGAGCCTGCCCAGATTGAAGCCTGAGCAGATGTGAGCTCCTCAGGGTTCTGCTGTAATGATAAATGGGAACACCGGAACGCTGTGCTCTTGGATCCTGGCCCTGGATTTCACAAACCAAGAGGAAAGAACTCAATCATGGGTGTTTGGGTTTGATTGTTTTCTTTTCCACATAAATGGCAATTTCCAAATACATGGATGGTGGCTCCAGCAGGCTCTTTGTGACGATTCTGACAAGGTCAACCAAAGGCTTTTTGCATCTTTGACATTGCGCTCCCTCTGTTTTGAGCGCAGCTACCTAGAAACCTGTGCCACATCAGAAGCGCACTTTAAATTAAGGTGACACTTAACTAATAATTAATGGGTGATTAATGGAAATTGCTTTTTAGTTGATAAATTGCTCTAAGACCCGCCGTGACACCTACCATAGGAGACGTAGATAAATATTTTTATGTATTGCTGTTTCATAAACACTTGGAGATGGGCTCTCAACATTCAGGTGTCTTGACGTCATTTATGCTCATCAACTCCATAGCAAGTTTTGGAAGTGCTTCCTTGTCTGTTAGCCCAAGAGTTCATTTCCATTAATCACGCATTAATTACTATTAAGAGAAATATTTACTGTTTCAAGACAGGTTCTCAGAATTCTCTTGCTGGGGGAAAGCAAGCATACACCTTGCTCTGTTCTCCCTTGCCACCCTGCCTCCCAGGTGGGTTGTTTTTTTTTTTTTTTTGACAGATTGGGCTGTAGGGAGTGGGGGTCGCTGTCCCTTCCCACAGCCCGACCTGTCAAAAAAACCCACATGGGAGGTGGGGTGGCAAGGGAGAATGAATTGTTTCATTTCAACAGTAAAAAAATGGTGTCTGCCATTTCGTTACATTAAAAATGTTTTGTAACCTTACAACATGATGAAACAGCATGTCGTTTTCATTTTGTGGCCATCTCTACTCTAATTGCAAATTACTATGCTGAAGAAGATTGCAACTAGCACTATATGACCTGGGTTCTAGCGACCTCAAAGACTGAATCTCACAGTATGAACCAACTCGGATGTTAAGGTCATCAGGAGAGGCCCTTCTCTCCATCCCGCCACCCTAACAGTTATGTCACATGGGAACCCATGAAAGGGCCTTCTCGACTGCTGCACACAGACTCTGAAACTCTCTCCCACTAGAGGCCAGGACTGCCTCATCTCTGTTGTCCTTCTGGAAATGGGCAAAGACCTTTCTCTTTAGGCAAACTTTCACTGACTGATGAACTACCATATGTATTTTATATGAATCTATGGGTTCACATAGACTTTTTGTTTATGACTACTTATAACTGTGTTGCTTTAATGTGATGTTGTCTATTAATGCTATAAGATGTCCCTCAATTCCTTGTTCTCAAAGACTTGAACATGTATTAATTATACTGGACTGTATTTTATCCCTCATTACTGTAAGCTGCCTTGGGTCCTTTTCCAAGGAGAAATGTGGGGTAAAAATACTCTAAAATAAATAAATAAATAAATAGGGTAGGCCCATTTGCATCAATGAAATTTATGACAGACTACACCACAATAATGTGATACAGCTGCAAAAAAAGGCAAATGCTCTTTTTACGATGCCTAAAAAGTATCCTGTGAAGATCTAGTTCCCCTCTATTTTGTATTATTTATTATTTAAAATATTTTTACCCCAACTTTCTCTTTGAAAGGATCCAATGCAGCAGCATCTTAAAGTAATTTGTGCAGTTCTGGACACCACACTTCCAAGAAGGATATGGAGAGAAGAGGACACCAAGGATGGTCGGGGGTTGGTGGGGCAGAAACCAACCCTTATGAGGAAATAACTAGGCATGTTCTGCCTAGAGAATAGAAGACGGAGGGAAGACAGGAGAGCAGTGTTCAAAGACTTGAAAGGCTGTCATACAGAGGAGGGGCAGGATCTGTTCTTGATCAACCCAGAGTGCAGTACTCATAGAATCATAGAATCATAGAGTTGGAAGAGACCTCAAGAGCCATCCAGTCCAACCCCCTGCCATGCAGGGACCCCCATCACAATATTTCCGACAGATGGCCATCCACCCTCTACTTAAAAATGTCCAAAGAAGGAGACTCCACCACCCTCCTTTGTGGCAGCATATTCCATTGCCGAACAGCTCTAACTGTCATAAAGTTCTTCCTAATGTTCAAATGGAATCTCTTTTCCTGTAGTTTGAAACCATTGCCCCAAGTCCTAGTCTCTGAAGCCATGGAAAACAAACCTGTTCCCTCTTCAATATGACATCCTTTCAAATATTTAAACATAGCTATCATATCCCCTCTCAGCCTTCTTTTTTAAGGCTAAACATTCCCAGTTCCCTAAGCCATTCCTCATAGGAGGAATTTCTTCCAGATCTTCAGCCATCCTGCTCGCCCTCCTCTGTACCCGCTCGAGGTTGTCAACATCCTTTTTTAATTGAGGTGCACAGAACTGGACACAGTACTCCAGGTGGGGTCAGACCAGAGCAGAATAGAGTGGTGCTATCACTTCCCTTGATCTAGACACTATGCTTCTGTTGACGCAACCAAGAATCACATTGGCTTTCCTGGCCACCGCATCACACTGCTGACTCATGTTCAATGTGTGTTCCACCAAGACTTCCAGATCCCTTTCACAGGTACTATTTTCCAGCCAGTTATTTCTCATCCTATATCTGTGCAATTCATGCCACAGTTGCTAAAACTGAGAGGGAATAAAGGGGTTCCTTTCCCACATGAGGCTGGAGTTGTCTAAGTGTGTCCTGGAATCGAGGAAGAGAGATACCGGTGGAAAAGAAACAGGGGAAGTACCACCTTATTTTCCCTTCAACGAGAGTTTATTCAGGAGAAGCTGAGCAACTTCACTATTATTTATTTATTTATTTATTTATTTATTTATTTATTTATTTATTTTATACTACCCATCTTCCCAAACTCCTAGGCCTGACTGTCACTAGCTCTGTCTATTAGAGATGGGCACGACTCATCGAAATTTTCGTTTTCGTTTTCATTTTTTCATTTCATTTTGCAACGAAAATGAAAATGAAAATTTTTTCAGAAGCAAAACGACAACAGAAACGAAACAAAAAATTTTGCCATGTTTTTCATTTTCGTTTCGGCAGACACATTGCATTGAAAAGAATGCTAACGAAACGAAAATTTTTCATTTTTGTTTTTGTTTTTTTGTTTCGTTTCGTACGAAAATGAAAACAAAAAATGTGCAACCCCCTGAAAAATGAAAACGAACCGAAATGGACCCCTAAATGAAAAATGAAAAACAAAAAATTATTTTTTTTGAGTCGTGCCCATCTCTACTGTCTATAATGTTACAACTATTACTATTACTTTCCAGTTATTCTAGCATGTATTTTTTTAATTTCCTGAGGCGAGTGTGAGGGTTTAGCAGTGGATTCGTCCTTTAACGCACAGCAATCTGACATGCAGAACTTTCTGTTTATGGCCCTGTCACAGACCGTTCACAAAGGAAGCTCCAGCTATAATCAAACTCTTCCTTTAATGAGATACTAAATCCAGCCGACTCGTGAGAGCTTTTAATCTGAACCAGGGGACTTTGCCACCCCCTCTTCGTCTCCAGTTTCTTTTCTATCAGTTCCCGGGCATTAAAAACTTGGCACTGGAGGCATCTTTTCAGTGGCCTTCTGTCTGTTCACAGGGAGCCTGAATCCGCCTCACCAACGATTCACTTGACGTATTTTTAGCTCTGTGGAAGCTGGGAGGTGCAGACAGGGGGAGAGTTCCTTGACCCCCACCCCCACCACCCCGGGAGCCCAGTAAGCTGAAAGTAATGGTGAGAAAGCAATGGAAGGTTTTAGTTGCACATGTTTAACTGGCATCCACAAGGGTGGGATTGAATTCTGAGAGGAGAAGGAAGGTCACTTTGATGGTGAGGCAGACACCACGACAGGTGTTGCACTCCTTGCGGTCTTAGAGCCCATCTGCATGCAGGGATCTTGTTCTGTGTGGTCTCTGTTTTATGTTCTGCCTCCTATCATTTGTTTACATTTCAGTGACCTTCATAACCATCTCCCAAGTCAATTGTTCCATCAAGAACTAGGAATGGGTCAGAGGTCCATTCATGGTGCTCTCCTTGGAAGAGCCTATCCATGGTTGGAATTCCAAAGTCCTTGACGTCTTTCAGCATCCACACAGCCATATATACCTGATCGGGAGAGGATAGGGAATAATCTCTGCCATGAAAATTTTGATTTTTTTCCAAAAAAAAAAAACAAAAATCCCATTTGGGACAAAACACAAGATTTTTAGGCAAAACCCATTTTCTTTTAACAATGCAGTTGCTCACAGCAGTTGACAAGGTTTTCAATGGACTGTCTCAATGTGTTGAGAAAACCTTTTTTCTCTGGGAACAAGACACGTTGTTAGTATTCATTGCCACAGTTCCCTTTCTACAACAACAAAATTCCCAGGTTCCAAATCAGTAGAATGGTAAAAGAACAAAAAAAAAAAAGAAGAATGCAGTTATAGGACACTTGCAAAATCAAAGCATGACTGTTGATAAGTTGACTAAAGAATTTAACTCTCCTTAGGTGTCATTATTTTAATTAGGGGGAGGATGGGGAATTATCTCTTCCATAAAAATGTGCTAAATAAGAATTTGCCGATTGTGTGGGTTTTTTTGTTTATTTGTTTGTTTGTTTTACCATAACTTCCAGCTTTCTCCATTTTGGGAGCTTCACCTGACAAACACCTATCAATACCTCAGTGAGGCTCACCTGGGAGCAAGGCCTAAACTGGAAGGATTTCCGGCCTAGCCTAAGGCCTAGCTTGGCCTAGCTTCCTGAGCAAACTGCCCTAGTCCTTGCTTAGAGCCTCCAGTTTGAACAGAAAGGTAGGTGGAGCTCAGCCTAGGCTACCACGGGAAGTTTCCTGCCGTAGGCTTTTCCTTCTGGTGAGCCACATTTAGGCGTCTGCTTGTCAGGAGAGGAAGGGGTGTGGTGGCTCCCTGGGCTAGAGCGCTGAAACCCGTCAGCTGCAAAGTCGGCAGCTCAGCAGTTCAAATCCCGGGTGCCACACAGCAGACTGAGCTCCCACTGTTAACCCCAGCCAACCTAGCAGTTCGAAAGCGTGTAAATGCAAGTAGAAAAATAGGTACTGCCATAAAAAGCAGGAAAGTAAACAGTGTTCTGTGTGCAGAAATGCGTTCAGCCTTGCCGGCTACATGGCCACAGACTTGCACAACACTGGCTCTTTGGCTTGGAAACGGAGATGAACGCCGGCCCTAAAGATGGTCATGACTAACACCCATGTGCAGAGGAAACCTTTACCTTTACTTTTACCTGTCAGGGGAGACCGCTGAGCTCTCCAGCACAGAAGAGACCTGAGTATCTTATCAAAGGTGGCATCTGGTGATCTCACAGAGTTGTTCTAAGGATAGAGTAGGAAATTCAAAAAGCATGTGCTAGGCCAATAAGGAGAAATGTGGTATAAGAATGTTAGCAAATGAAAATAAGTACACAATAGTTCCACAGCTTTTCCTGTCTGTCTGTACTGAAGCCCTATAGGGCAAGGATACATTAGCTCTCCCTCTTTATTTTCTGCTATTCATGGCTAATATATCCGGATACTTTAAAAGGGATGTTGCTGTTAAGATAATGCCTAGATACTCAATTTGGCAGGTAAAAATATTGAAACATGGCTCAATTTTTAACAGAATAATTATGGAAGGTTAATGATGTCTATTTTCAGGTCACACACACACCCTTCCTTTTTGTCCGATGAAAGACAAAATGGTACGATAGATAGATAGATAGATAGATAGATAGATAGATAGATAGATAGATAGATAGATAGATAGATAGATAGATAGATAGATAGATAGAATCTTACTATTGTAATATAGTTTTATCCCCTTCCCCTATATACATAGGGGGGAGGGATAAAATCAACACAACAAACTGAAGAAAGTCAGCCAGTAAGTGGGAAAGTAATGACATTTTACAGCAGGGTCTCCTTACCTTTATAATTCCAGCTATTCCACTCCATTGTTCCTCACAGCTGCTGTTAGTATTCCTACCCACAACTGTCAATCCGTATTCTGTGATGGTTAGGCACCCTAAAACATCCCTTGGGTGTTCCTTAAATGTTTTCTTCTTCTGTTTTACTGCAAATTCTGTAGGTCATCTCTGCCAACGTCCCTTATTCAGGAGCTATAAGTGACTGAAATGGACAATATGTTGACAAATTGGAACAAGTTCAGAGGAGGACGACAAGGATGATCAGGGGGCTGGAGAACAAGCCCTATAAGGAAACACTGAAATAACTGGGAATATTTAGCCAAGAGAAAAAAATATTGAGGGGTGATATGATAGCACATTTCAAATATTTGAAGGGCTGTCATACACAGGAGGGACAGGATCTGTTCTCAGTCATCCCTGTGTGCAGGATGCAAAACAGCATGCTCAAGTTACAATTAGAGTTGGGCAAGAAACGGAAAAAAATTGTTCCATTATTCATTATTCATTTTGTTATGGAACGAAACAAATAATGAAAATTGTGATGAAATTGGAATGAACCAAACAGAACCATGAAAATTAGGTTTGTTACGTTTCATTTTCGTTAATGGTGATGTGCAATGAAATGAGCTGTTTTTAAATGTTAAAAAATGTCCTGAATATCCGTAAAAACCCAGCGATAATTATTTATTCTGCCTGATAAATATCTACCGGGGGGCGGTCCTTAAAACTTGCATTTATGTCTTTTCTCAGATTGCTGTATTTTCTTCCTTTAAGGGGAGTTAGGGGACATCAACCCAAAATGGCTCCCAGATGCCTAATATTGATTTCTTGGGTATTAAAACGCCCTGGACATCCGTAAAAACGCAGCAATAATTATTTGAAATTATTACCTACCAGGGGGGTTGGGGTCCTTAAAACGTTTGTTTTTGTCTTTCTCCCATCGCGATGTATTTTTTCTTTTCCCTTTAAGGATGACACAAAATGGATTCCAACCACAAAATGGATGCAAGCCATGTGATGGGATCATGTAAATTCTTGGACAATTTCAACCAATAACATGCCCAGGTTGCAGACTGGGTAGGTGTGGCAGCCACAGAAGGCATAAAAAGCTTTGGCAGCCCCCGTCCTCCTTGCAGTCTGCGGTGGGAGTTAGGGTGGGATTGCTGTCTCTGCAACTCATTACTTTAGGCCAGCCAGGCAGGTGTGTGTCTCTGTGTTCCTGCTGGCTGCAGCCTGGCTCTTAGGGGAGAGAAAGAAGAGATTTCTCTTGCAGCCTCCCTGTGTGCGTGTGTACCTCTCAGTGAGTACCCTCCCCTGCCCCGCAGTGCAGTCATTCTGTGGCTGCCTTACGCCCTGGTCAACACCCGCCGCTGCCTTTGCAGCCTCCCTGTGTACCTAGTCTATACTGTGTCTCTGACAGCATCATTTTTTTAGTGTTTTCCCTCTGGTCTGGGGCATTGGGGGACGTCCGTGCGTGGAAATGCTTTAAGTCACCAAAAAGAGAGTAAAATGAAAAATGAAAAAACGAAATGAAATTTTGTCAAAAAAATTCACGAAAAATGAAAACGAACCAAAACGGGACCCACAATGAAAAACAAAAAACCAAAATGTCATTTTTTCGATTCGTGCCCATCTCTAGTTACAATAAGACAGCTTTCATTTGAATATCAGGAAAAAAATCTCCTGTTAGAGCAGTACAACAATGGAACCAGTTACCATGAGAGGTGGTGAGTGCACCAACACTGGAGGCATTTAAGAGAAATGTGGACAACCCCCTGGCAGATATCCTTTGATTTGTATTCCTGCATGAAGTAGGGTGTTGGAATTGATAGCCTTGTAAGCCCCGTCCAACTTTACTATTCTGTGATTTTATGATCCCCACCTTCCTTTTATCTGGACAGAGAATTTGGATGCAGGTTACACGATATGACATATGCAGGGCATGAGTAAAGTGGATAGAGGAACAATCTTCTCCCTCTCACAAAATACCAGAACTAGGGGACATCCACTCCAATTGAAGTCTGGGAGAGTGAGAACAGACAAAAGAAAACATTTTCCCCCAGCGTGTTGTTAGTCTGTGGAACTCCCTGCCACAAGATGTGGTGATGGCATCTGGCCTGAATACCTTCAGAAGGGGATTGGACAGATTCCTGGAGGAAAAGTCCATCCCAGGTTACAAACCATGATGGAGATGTGTCATCCCCAGGCTTAAAACCAGGGTACTTCATGGGCCAGATTCAGGGGAGTGGTATCGGGAAACAGATATCTAGTCTCGTGTGCTCCCATACTCATCTGGTGGGGCTGCTGTGATATACAGGAAGCTGGACTAGATGGGCCTTTGGCCTGATCCAGCATGGTTCTTCTTATGTTCTTATGTTCTTATATCCAAAATCGCAGTGTGTTTCTCTTTCTAATAAAACTGTGGACATGTGTAGGGTGGCCACCTCCAGGCTGAAGAAATCCAAAAATAAAAAAGCACAAGATAAAGAATTTATTTTCATTTCCGTTTATGCGTGTAAAGGGCAGAGCCTGGTCAGAAGTGTACACACCTACTTTGCATAATTTATTCCAGGTGCAGGGACGTGGACAGAACCAGGTATTTCCTTTTCCTATCCTGCCCCCCCCCCATTGCTCAATCCATTCTCGAAGCCTGCCAGACTTGCTGTTACCAAATGCTCCACCTTTTCATCTGGATCCCATTTCTGGGAGTGTTTGCACAAAGCCAGGCACAGTTGAGAGACAGGGAGGGAGGCAAGGGGGGGTGGCAGGGAGGGAGGGGCCATCAGGAAGGCAACCCTTGTCTAATCTTTTTTCTTCACGATGGGCCCCACTCCAAAGCCCCTTTTAATATTCATGGACTTTAGGTAAATAGCCTCCACGTTGGGCTGTCAGGTTCTGCAGATGGGGCTGTCTTTCCGAGCTCCTGCACGTTTTATCAGTGAGTAAACAGCAGCAGGAGTAGGGAGGATTAGAGAATTAAATTAGTGTGTAACCACTCTTCTGCTCAAGTTTTTGGCAGTGCTGTGTGTGTGTTTAGTTCCAAGAAGTGTTTTTTTTTTTTAAACCCTCTCATTTTCTTGACTAGACATTTTGAGCCTATCTTGGAATTTTTTTCTCTCCTTCCTTCCTTCCTTCTGCCTTTCCTTGACTCATAGCCTTGATAGATTTTAAATGTTCTCACAGCAACAGCACCTCCAATAATTTAACATATTATTAATCCAACTGCATGTGTCTGTATTCAGAAATAAATGCTACTATAATAATCATCTTAGAACTGGGTCATGAAGATGAGCTCCTCTCAGGGAGGCACAATGGAGGGATCAAACTCCCGACCAGATGCCTCAACTAATGGCCATAAGAACATAAGAACATAAGAAGAGCCCTGCTGGATCAGGCCAAAGGCCCATCTGGTCCAGCTTCCTGTATCTCACAGTGGCCCCTCCAGATGTGTCTGGGAGCGCATGGCACTAGATATCTGTCTCCTGATACCACCCCACCCCCTCCATCTACTCCTTGAAATACCCTAGTTTTAACCATGGAGATTACACATCTCCATCATGGTTTGTAACCTGGGATGGACTTTTCCTCCAGGAATCTGTCCAATCCCCTTCGGAAGGCATCCAGGCTAGATGCCATCACCACATCTTGTGGCAGGGAGTTCCACAGACTAACAACACGCTGGGTAAAAAAAAAATTGTCTGTTCTCACTCTCCCCAGAGTTTGAGTGGATTTCCCCTAGTTTTGGTATTTTGTGAGAAGGAGAAGAGTGTTCGCTCTATCCACATTATTCATGCCCATGCGCTTTACTCATCCCCCCTT
Source organism: Phrynocephalus forsythii (assembly GCA_029282475.1). Lineage (NCBI taxonomy): Eukaryota > Metazoa > Chordata > Lepidosauria > Squamata > Agamidae > Phrynocephalus > Phrynocephalus forsythii. Next base: position 110,233,316 of record JAPFRF010000004.1, on the reverse strand, counting down.
AAGCACCTTTTTTCCAGACTAAAGAGGCCCAAATGTTTTAGCCTTTCCTCATAAGGAAGGTGCCCCAGCCCAGTAATCATTTTAGTCACTCTCTTCTGCACCTTTTGCCAGCAGTTTGTCAAGGTGACTTCCTTCTCGGTGAGTACAGAATTGTAGCCACATATTAGGGTTGTAACGGACACTTACCAATGGGATGGGTAAGATGGAAACACAGAGAGGATTCTCCAGCCCTCACCAAGAGTACTCACCTACAACACTAGACCAGGACAGGGGCCATTTGGGTGGTGGTTGTGTGTTTCGTGAAAAGATAGCCCACACAGAAATGGTTCCTGTCCATTAAAGTTGTGTGGAAATACCTGGACCCGCTCTGTACCTAATAAAAAGCATATTAGCAATTTTTGTGATAGTCTGCATTCAGGATTAGAATGATGAAAGGTCCCTGTGATCTAAAGGACAGGCCAGTTTTTGTTTTCCACATTTTTCACTTGAAAAATTTCTACAGCTTTTGCTTCAGCAAACCTGGGCCCGGCGGTATACCTCCCAATATTGCTTTACTATGAGGAAGCATTGGTAAATGCATATGCAAATTGCCCCGATCCACACCTCTTGAGCTAGTGGGAAGATTGAAATAGAGCAGTTTGGCAAAGATTTCAGCAAACTCCCCAGCAATGTAGATTTGTCATATGAACAGCAGCAGCAGCAACAAGTGAGATATTCCATATTGCACAGTGTTGCGTATTTCTGAAATATCATAATCAGAGCTATAAAAACGGCAGTGTCAGAAACAGCGTCAATATTTAGCAGATACTTCACTTTTTAGTTGAAACTTGTACCCATTATACAATACCTGTCAATGCTTTATAATTTTAATTGACTGTGCTTGGTATATTTAAATAATAAAGTTGTGAGGGATCCTACAGATCATGGTGTCTAGCCCCTGTCAAGAGAACACAGTAGGGAATCTGAACGCCCAGCCTCTGGTTCCACAGCCAGATGCCTCAAACCACCAGGCGAAACATGAAATTAAGCGCAGCCTAATGGCAAAAATTGTATCACTTGGCAAATCTGGAAGAAATTCGCCGAGGTAAGTTGTCTGTCTGAGTGGATTAAGCCTGACACATTTCAGAAGAATGGGTGGAGGCTGCTTTATCTAAGAGCAACCTTTACAGTTTGGACACTTCCAACAATGGTCTCAGATATTTTCCCCTCATGTATCTCAGTGGGTTTGTTAGGGAAATAAGATTCCGAACACCCATGTCCTTCCTGAAAACACCAGCAGAATTTGTGAAGGCTAAGGAGACCTTTTTATTTTTTTATTTTATTTTATTTTTGATAGAAGGGTAGTGCTCAATTTTGTTGGGGCAGGGAAGTTATTTGCTCCCATGCACCCCCTCTCTCCTGAGTATTTTGGCAATTTGTATCAAAATGGCACATGTCAAAGAGGTGCCCCTAGGCAAGAGGCTGGCAAAATTTCAGAAAGATTCATGCAGGAGCCAGCAAGGCATGATGATGAATGGAAATCAATTTAAGACTTATTTCTGTTTCCTGCTCTGTTGTCACCAAAGTCATGGAAAGTGCAATAGGACAGGAGTGGGTGATGGATGTGGAGGTACATGCAGTGGCCAAACTAGAAGGAAATGAGCATTTCCTATTTTCCAGCCATGCACCCAATGTTGAACTCTCAGGGTCCGAGGGACTCCAGAAAGACAGGTGTAACTTTCCTGCTCCTGGGAGGGAAGTAGCAACAAGTGCTGGATGTTGAAACAGAGTGTCTGGGGTTCCGTTGCCTTATCCGTGGAGGCCAGCCCAACAAATTGCAAAATGATCTCCTGTATCTCACAAAAGGATGAAGGGTTTTGTGAGGGTTTGTAACAAGAACACCAAACAGTAGTGAGCCTGAGGTTTACCTGTGATGTGATGGAAGCAAAACTGAGCAAGTAGCACAAAGTCCTTAATGCAAATATTACAGCTACAACAGCTGCGCTTTTATAGCAGGGTCTTTCCTGGATTAGAACCATGGGTCCCAAAAAAATACATAGTGGAAATGGAAGAAGTGCAGAAGAAATCTCGAGGCTTAAAACCAGGGTACTTCAAGAGCCAGATGCAAGGGAGGGGTATCAGGAGACAGAGATCTAGTCTCGTGCGCTCCCAGACACATTTGGCAGGGCCACTGTGAGATACGGGAGGCTGGACTAGATGGGACTTTGGTCTGATCCAGCATGGCTCTTCTTATGTTTTTATGTTCTTACTAGAGATGGGCACAAATCAAAAAAATGATGTTTTGTTTGTCGTTTGTCGTTTGGAGGGTCCGTTTCGGTTCGTTTCCGTTTTTCATGAATTTTTGCAAAAAAATCGTTTTTTTTTGTTTTCGTTTCGTTGCAGTTTCATTACCATTTATTTCAATTTTTGTGATTTTTTTTAGCATTTAATGCAGTTCACTGTATTGCAGTAACGAAAACGAAACGCACGACAAAATTTCTGGTGTTTCTGTTCATTTCATTTAATTTTGGAGACAAAATTAGTTTGTCGTTTCATTGTGTAACGAAACGAAAAAACAAAAATGCAAATGAAAAATTGTTCGTTTTGTGCCCATCTCTCGTTCTTGTAAGAAAAAGAAACCATTTCTTTACCCAGTGTGTTGTTAGTCTGTGGAACTCCTTGCTGCAGGATGGGGTGATGGAATCTGGCCTAGATACCTTTAAAGGTGGATTGGGTTGGTTTCTAGTGGAAAAGTCCATCACAGGTTACAAGCCATTGATGGGGATGTGACAAGGTGGCAAGCTGTGATGGGGATACATATTATCTCCAGCTTTAAAAGGGGGAATCTCAAAGTGTCAGCTGCAATAGGCTCATTAGGTGGACAATGACCTAAGGTGGATGAAAGTCTCACCTTTAACCTTTCCAACACCCTTTAAGTATGGGTCATTAATGTTGGCCTCCGGTGGTGGAGGTGTGAAGTTTTTTTAATTTGTCTGGAGATTGTTGAAATCACTGCCTGATGAATAGCAGATAGACTGTGCCTGAGCCCTCCCCCGCCATTAAATAGGAGGATGGCCCAATATAGGAGGGGCAACAGCTCAGGACCAGACTCAGCAGTAGAGCTCCACCTGAAGGACAAAGGGCACTCATTCAAAGATGAGGATGCACACATATTAGATGGAGAAGATAGGTGGTTTGAGAGAGGAGTAAGGGAAGCTATTCATGTGAGCATTGAAAACCCCTCTCCCAACAGAGGTGGTGGGTTCAGGCATAGTCTATCTGCTACTTATCAGGCTGTGCTCTCCAAAGTACCCAGACAAATCAAAAATACATCACACTTCCACCAACAAGGCCATAGCTAACGACCCATATTTAATGAGTGTTGAGAAAGTTAAAGGTGGGACTTTCAAGCACGTTAGGCCATTGTCCATCTATTGAGACTATTGTCCTCCTAATGAGCCCGTTCAGGCCATTGTTCATCTCATGAGCCTTGACAGGAGGTCAGAGTGAACTATAAAATGGAGGACTCGCCACCAGCTTTCCTCAGATTCACGAAGCTGTTTGGATGAGCAGCAAAATGTTTCAGTCTCTCAAGAAAAGACGTCCCGTTACTGTGATTAGACCTACTTTTTGCCAATAAAAAACCCACACCTCTCTCTACATCCTTTTTGTAGCCTAATAGTTTTCTCATATGGGAAACACAGAAAGAAATAGGCCAACCTTTGGGCTCCCATTGTGAATATGTCTTTTTGTCCCTCTGAATCTGGTCTTGGAAGGAGCTAACTACAACTAACACATTACCAGACATGTTCCAGGCATTAAGCTTGCGGCTTGATGCATCCTTTGTACTGTGTAGCTGTCATTTTTACATTTGTTTGTCATCATTATTTTGCTCAAGCGAATGTGAAGCCGGAACAAGAACAAGAAAGAGTGTTTGCATTGCTGTGGGTGTTACTGTTAGCCGAGATACGGTTTGGGATGCTCTCTGAATTTGCTGCTTGCACTTGCTCCTGACAAACTGGACCTTTTCCCGTTTAAGGAGATTAGATATGTATCTCTCCAGCCTTGCGAATGAATTTGTGAACTGTTGAGATCTTGATTTGTTCTGCTCCAGAAGAATTTAATTCAGCCCGTTCCTGAATCTGTCCAAAGTCGCCCAATTCAGTTCTGCACCCAGGTTTTTTTTTTCCAAAATAGAAGCACATCACTCATCTTTGTTATTCGCCCCTACCTTTTAAAATCTTTTATTTATCCAGTAAATTGTAAGTCCGGCATTCAAAGACAGAAAGGGTTGACGGAACAGAGACCTCTGCAGACGTATATCAGCCAATGTGGCTAAAGAGGTGAGCCTTTTTTTTAATCCTGAAAAGTAGTTTGTTTCTCAATGGTAAAGCAAAGTATTCTGCTTATATGCCACCCATACCACTTCAAGTAGTCTATGGGCAGTTTACAGTTTAATTACAGTATGCAGGCTACACATTGCTCCCCCTCCCCAGCAAGCTGGGTACTCCTTTTACCGACCTTGGAAGGATGGAAGGCTGAGTCAACCATCAGCCTGCTCCCTGGGATTGAACCGCAGGTCGTGAGCACAGTTTTAGACATGGTCCAGTTGACACCATGTATGGTATTTTTGGTTCTTATTAATTAATTAATTTTAGAGCATTTTTTTACCCCGCCTTTCTCCTTGGAAAAGGACCCAAGGCGGCTTACTGTAATGAGGAATAATATACAGTCCAGTACAATTAAAACATGTTCAAGTATTTGAGAACAAGGAATTGAGGGACATCGTACAGCATTAATAGACAACATTACATTAAAGCAACACGGTTATAAGTGGTCCTAAACACAAAGTCTATGCGAACCCATAGATTCATAACAAAGGCACATGGTAGTCCATCATTCAGGGAAAGCTTGCCTGAAGAGAAAGGTCTTTGCCTGTTTCTGGAAGGACAACAAAGATGAGGCAGTCCTGGCCTCTAGTGGGAGGGAGTTCCAGAGTCTGGGCGCAGCAGCCGAGGAGGCCGTTTCATGGGTCTTGGCCATGATCCCATGCCACATGGGATGCCAATACATCCTGGCTCCCACTGCTGAAGGGGCAAGCTCTTTTTCCCACACGACAACAGCAGCCGAACAGTGGAAACAGCTATGATGCCTCTCCCTGAGTCCCTACTGTTTGCATGCTTTTGCTCCAGACGTACAAAGCTCTTCTTGGGCTCACCCTTGCTCTGATACGGGTAATGATGTGTCTCACCTGCCCTTTACATCACTGCGGTGCCACCATCACTGCTGTTTGCTGCTTTATTTTATTTTTTTTTTCCAATTCCGTTTGCTGCCTTTCCCTTCCTTTCCTTCCATCTAATGTGATGGGTTTGTTAGCACACATTAACAAGGACTTGATGGCGCTCAAGAGACGGGGGAATTCAGCCCAAACAAAGCAGTTAGTGTTAGTGAGGCAGTATTTACCCAGATTAATACATTTTACAGAATAACAATCTTTTTTTTTTTGGTGGCTTTATCCTGGCAAACATTTGCTTTTTGGATTAAGTTCTGCACCATTTTAGCTTCCGCTCCCACCCCACCCGAACCACTGCAACATCTCTCTCCAAGGCCCTGGGTCCCAAATGGATGGGAGGTCTCGCCGGCTTTCTCTCCTCACTGAGGTGGAACGGCCTGAATTGATTTTTTCAAAAGGTGGAGAGAGGGAGACAAGCAGCGAGACGGGCAATCCTGGATTCGCAGCATACCTCTTCTCCAGCTGCATCTCTACTCCTGCCAGGTACATGGCGTACTTGAAGAAAACAGAGGTGAACCTCTTGTCTTCATCCTTTTTTGTTTCCCTTGCCACATTTGCCCATTCTGCCTTTCCATTTTCTCCAAATCACATCATTTCTCCTCCTGAGGCCAGGCAGAGATACACGCGGAGGGAATGACTGGCCAAATCAGTAACATTGGACTGTGTCCTTTTCTTTTTCAAAGGGCACCGCCATCTTGGACCTTTAGAGCAGGAGTGGCCAAAGGGCAAGGTCCATACCCCCTGCTGCTCTCAGTCCTCCAGATCTCCCTTGGTCTGGTCTTTTTCTGGCAACTAGGATGAATTTCGGCTCCAGAGTAGCACTTTGCCTCTGTATGTCACAGTTGTCCCATCTCTTCCCCATTTAACATCTTCATATTGCAGTTCTTCAAAAGCTAGAAATAGACTTCTAGCCCCTTCGTTCCTTCATTCCTTTGTTCCTTCGTTCCTTCGTTTCTTCGTTCCTTCGTTTGTTCCTTTGTTTGTTCCTTCTCTCCCCCCTCCCTCCCATTCTTCCTTCCCTCTTACTATCACCAGTCAACCTGCTTTCTTTCATTCAATCAATCATCACATTTCCTTCCTTCCTTCCTTCCTTCCTTCCTTCCTTCCTTCCTTCCTTCCTTGTTACTACCACCAGTCAACCTGCCTTCTTTCATTCAATCAATCATCACATTTCCTTCCTTCCTTCCTTCCTTCCTTCCTTCCTTCCTTCCTTCCTTCCTTCCTTCCTTCCTTCCTTCCTTCCTTCCACATTTTGGAGTTTCCTTCCTTCCTTGGCAACATTTTGGAGTTTGTTTGGGGATGAGTCAAAAATTGGGATCAGTCAATCATCAGCTCTTTGTTAGGGGGTGGGTTTATGTCTCCTTCTCTTTTCCTTCTCAAACTTTCCCCCATGTAGCAGAATTCAGAGTTATTCAGCGTTCTGGGCATTCCCCACTCCAAGCCTCCTTCCTTTCATCGTTCTTCCCTTCCACCGCACTGAAATCAGTAGGAAATTCGCCACTGGCTTCAGCAACAGCGGTACTGGACCATCTTCCAATGTTGGTTTCCAGTATCATGTGTTTTTGCTAATTAGCCTAATTCCTTCCACATTAGCATACTTCTGGACATTGAAATAATCCCCTCATTCAATCCTTAGAAAAAACAACCTGTGTCAATGCACTCACTTGAGTTTCCCAAACAGTTAACATGAATGGTTGTGTCGCATTAAGGATAAATGTAGCATCAAAGAAAATCAAAGACAAGTGCACCCTTTTTCTTTGGCAAATCCTTCACACACCCCTTTCCCCCCTGAGGCCACAGCTGCTCTACTCACTGGCCACATTAGGTCTTTCTCCTGGTATGTGAAAAAAGAAGGAAACATAACTATAGAAGAAGAATGCCCAACTCTGCAGACTACCTTTTGTAGTCCTACTACCTTTAAGATAAAGATAAAGGTTCCCCCTGCACATGCGTGCTAGTTGTGTCTGACTCTAGGGGCGGTGCTCATCTCCATACTCAAGCCAAAGAGCCAGTATTGTGTAAGTTCATGGCCATGTGGCCGGAATGGCTGAAAGGAAACACTTTCACCTTCCCGCTTTTTACGGTGGTACTATTTATCTACTTGCATTGACATGCTTTCAAACTGCTAGGTTGGCAGGAGCTGGGGTTAAGAGCAGGAGCTCGCTCCGCTGCGTGACACCCAGGATTCGAACCGCCACGCTGCCGACTTTGCAGTCGGTGCCTTAGTCTGCTGAGCCACCACGCCCTACCTTTAGTCCTGGCAAAAAGATCTATAGCCCAGACCTCAGCCTCCACAAAAAAAAAAAACAAACAGAACAGACCTACCTCTGGGCCCTTGTGCAGTTGTACCGCTCCGTCTGTCATCTGACTTTCCACTTGTGTTTTCTCACTTGGAAGGATGGTTTCCTTCCAAAGATCTGGAAACGCGGGAAAGAGCAGAAAAAATGGAGACCAAGACCCCGTTGGAGTGCCTCTCAAGGGCCGTAGGGTAGGACAGAGTCCAGTTGGGGGTCTTTATTTTGGCATGGGCCAGGTTGGTCCACTGCACATTATAGAGACAGAGGTACAGATAGACCTGGCAATAGCCTTTAAAACTCTTGATTATACTTAGTTCCCCTCCCAGGAAATATTGTTTTGTAAGCAATGTCAATAATTGGTGACTAAATTAATCCCGGGCTATAGATAACTAGGAAGAACAATATGGTAATGAGTATCTCTAATCACTCGTGGTGCTTGGGAGGTGGCACTGGTAGACAGTACAAGAAAAAATTATGAACCATTGGATAGTTCAGTGGCATATCTTGGATAGCTGGGAATTTCAGCCAACACAACACAATATTTTATAGTTTACAATGACTTAAGAAACTTTGGCTTATATTGAGCTCATTGAGATTGGTTTTAAACATGAGTATATATTGTGTTTCAGCTGCCTCATTAATTCTCGGCCTGCAGTTTTTCTTTTCTAGAATGACAAATTTCAGGTCTTGTACCGAGTGTCCAGGAAAATTAAAATAATTTGAAAGATAGTGTGTGTGTGTGTGTGTTGTGTGTGTGTGTGTGTGTGTGTGTGTGTGTGTGTGTGTGTGTGTGTGTGAGAGAGAGAGAGAGAGAGAGAGAGAGAGGGAGAGGGAGGAGAGAGAGAGAGAGAGAGAGAGAGAGAGAGAGAGAGAGAGAGAGAGAGAGAGAGATTTTGCCATATCTTCTGAGACTGTTTTCAGATAATCTATTTTCTGCAAAATGCACAAAATGGCAGTTGATGGATGTTAGCTTATATTTTGGTGCTGGTGTCCTAGTGGGATCATTAGATGCACTGTTTACGTGTGCCTCTCCTGTGTGTGTAGACACTCTGAGAGAACGAGAGTCACGGCTTCCCCACAAAGACAGGAATCATGCACGTCAGATATTTTGCACAAATTACAGAAACTCAGTTTTCGAAAACCATTTGGTGCAGTGCCAGGAGGTCTCAAAGGCACAGGCAGAATTCTCTAGATGCTGCCTCACTGTACCAAGAACCTTGCCAAAGGTGCGGTTTCCTCACATACCTGCAGCCAAGCTTCCTCAGACAATGTTCAATAAAGCCATGTCGGAAAAGAACACACACACCCCAGCTTTCTGCCCTTGGTGGTGAAATCAAGCTTCTATTGTGCCTTGTGATTCTGGGATTCCACTTTGTTGAACAGAAGGAGCCGTCTACATCCCCGTCAAGACGCTGGCTGTGCCTGGGCCTTGTTCGGAATAAATACTCCATTTGGGCCGATGTCTCCTTTCCCTATTCAATAGAAATGAAATGAAGCCATTTTGTGTCATTCTCGGTGATTGAAAAGAAATGAGGCATTTTGCTGGGACAGACAGGATCACCCCAACCCCTAGTCTTTCCGTCTCTGGATTCCAAAATGCATCTTTGATGATTCATAAATTACCCTGCTTTTTAAAAAAACGTCCTTCTAATTATTTCGAAAGAGGGGAGGGCTGCTGAGTTAGAGGTTGAGTTTATTTCTTGGAGTTATTTGTAACAGCATTCAGAGATGAATCAGAAGGGCATTATGTTGAAGAAAAGGCAGCTAGATATGTTGAGAAAATGAGGGTGTTGTTGAGCATAGTGTACTCTTTCTGGCGCTCCCAAGAGGCACTCAACTTGTATGCCTGTGTCTGTGTTCTGGGGCGGAGGGCTTATTATTTTCCCCTTGTCCCTGCCGTTCCCTTTCAAACTCTGTTTACCCATTAGTTGCCATAACAACATCAACATAATGCGTGTTTTTCGTTCCTCTTGTCACTGCATTGCATGCTTCCCCTCTCTGCAAGAACAGAGCACTTTTAAAAGCAAAGTTTGTGCCAGAAATTCTCTTTTTATCATGGCGAACCTCTGTGAAATTAGAAAACAGCTTACATCCCCTCCCTCCAGCCGTAATCAGCACTGTACTTGATCTGTGACCCACAGAAGAGAAAGGGGAAAGAGGCAAAAAATAATAATAATAGTTGGATGTTGGTAGAGAAGAGAACTAGCTTTCTGGAAAATAAACCTTTTATTTCATTTTTAAGGCTGCCAACCTGTCGTACCCAGGATTGCTTCACTTCCATTAATTCCCTAATTCGTTTCCATTAAAGCTTTTGCAATGGTCTCCTAGCTCCCTGCCAGCCATTAGCCTCCAACATTTAACACCACATGGGAAGAGAAGATTCAAGGAAAGAGGTGACCCACCACAGGAGGTCTGACTCTTCCCTTCAATCTTTTGATGGCTACATAGTGAGATCGTCTCCATGTTTGTAGAACACATCCAGGGCTAAACAGTCGACCTGGGTCTCCACCGCGGCAGATATGATAAATCTCTTCCAGGTTTGGATCTAGCAGGAGCTATCCAAGGTACTGAACATAGCCTAGAGAAAAGAAGACTGGGGGTGATATGACAGCACTTTTCAAATATTGGAATGGCTGTCCTACAGAGGAGGGGTAGGATCTGTTCTCCATCATCCCAGAGTGCAGGGCACATAGTAATAGGTTCAAGCTACAGGACACCATATTTCAGTTGAATTTCCAGGAAAAAAGTCTTAACTATTAGAGCAGTACAACAATGGAAGCAAAGGACCTTGGGAGGTGGTAATTACTCCAACACTGGAGACACTCAAGAAAAATTGGACATATCTACTCTGATTTGGGTTCCTGCCTTGACCAGGGATTGGCCCTGATGACCTTATAGGCCCCTTCCAATTTCATTATTCTATGATGCTGTTACAACCCCATTGTAACTTAGCATCATCATTGCTATCTTATAGCTGTTGTGAGTTTTTTTGGGCTGTTTGGCTGTGTTCTGGAAGTTTTTCTTCCTGACTTTTCACCAGACTCTGTGTCCAGCATCTTCAGAGGGCAAGGAGATCAGAGAGCTAGGAGTTCTCTCTATGGTCTGGGGTATAGAGTAAGTGAGACTGTGCGGTTTGAAAGTTGTGGGGAAGAAGAAACTTGTCCAAGTCAGGAGAATAGGTGCTAGTCATTGCATTGTGATGGAGGGATGAAGAAGTTTCCCTGCAATCAGTGGTGGCAGCAGAATCCTTCTCTGTAGTTGATGGGTGTCCTTAGCTGTTCTATTGTGTGAACTGATCACTGGTGCTTGTGGCTGGGTGGCAATCATTGAACTTTGATCTTTCACAGGCTGCAGTTTTCAGTACTGGAAGCCGGGCTTTGTTGATTTTTAGACTTCCTTCTTTCTTTGTTGAAACTGTGCTTATGTTTGTGGATTTCAATGGCTTTCTTGTGTAGTCTGACTGTAGTCTGACAGTGATTGGTAGCGTTGCCCAGTACCTCTGTGTCCTGGAAGAGGATTTCATGTACACTTTACTTGAGGGTATGTTCAGCTACTGCTGATTTTTCTGGTTGTTTTGGTCTGCAGTGTCTTTCCTGTTTTTTTTGGTCTGGATGATGTGCTTTGTGGTCCCAATATATACCTGGCCAAAACTTTATACCCCTGCAGTGGTGAGTGGGTTGACAGCCTTCAAGAATACATTGCTGTGTATACATTTTGAGGGGGGAAACATGGCAGACCCAGCTGACATTTCCCGTTTCTCACACTTCTGAGTCCCACCAAGCAGCATTCTGTAAAGTCATGTGGAGCTTTGAGATGTGGCCTGATCTAAAGCAGTGGAGGCAAACCTTTGGCACACCGGATGTTTTGGACCACAACTCCCACAGTCCTTTGTCTTTGCAATGTTAGCTTGGGATTCTGGGAATTGGAGTCTAAAACATCTGGAGTGTCAAAAGTTTGCCAGTGCCACCACTGATCTAGGGTGTGGAGTAATAAAGGCAAGTGATAAGTCTTCCCTTTCAAAGAGAAGAAGCCCCACGGCCTCCAAATTAATGGTACAAGATGTAAAAACATCATGTAAGTAGCTAAGCCACCTCTCTCTCCCCCAAGGCCTTTACAATCAGGAAATAAAGATGAGATGGCAATGAGAGTTGAGAGGAAACAACAAATGGCAAACTGGTTGTAGAAAAAAGGAGAAAGCGAAATAGCCCTTATTTTACAGAAAGTTATCCTGTAGAGACCATTAGAAACCAGAAAGTGGATCCAAAAGGTGAACCTTTCAAAATTTGTGGGGACAATGATGGCAGCATAATATTCATATTGGACACCACTAGCTAGAAAAACAATGCAATACATGCAATTATAATGGCTTTTGGGGGGCAGTAGTTGGAGGAAAAGTGTGGGGTTTAAAGAAAAAATTTTTATGCCCATTAAATGTAGGAACTTTCCAGCCTTTATAACAACAATAGTAACACAGAATGATGAGAATTGGGTCCCAAGAGACAGCCCTACACCCAGCTATAGAAATAATACCCAAGCAACATCGTGCAGTATCACCTGGCTTCTCAGAGTCCTTTCATTGTCCCTAGCTGAAATTCTGGAGTTCTAATGACAGTTCAACTATGGAGACAGTCAACAAAAGTGAAAAGCCTAGGCAAACCCAAAGTCGTTAACGAGAAATCCCTAATCCCATTATTTTAACAGAGGCTGTTCCTTAGAATATAGCGCTACGTAAGAATTTAAACATGAAGTTTAATTGCTCTCTGCTGCCATCTTGTGGCCTTTTCTCTCCCTGGAAAGGGTGTTTTCACCCGGCCCTTTGTTCACTTCTGGAAATTATAGAAGTTGAGTGATGGAAAAGAGGCCCTGGACAGCATTGATCAGTGTCCAACTTTTGTCGTATTTTCTTCTGGCGATCCAGACAGTCCCCTTGCACCCTCACACACCTGGAAATGCCACATTTAACAAGCATGAAGTGTTTCATGATCTGTGAAGCCAAGACAGAGACGTTGGCACTGGCAAAATATGGTGAGCAAATCCATGAGTCTCCCTCCACTGAATCTGGAGGTTGCCAATAACATATATCTCACTAGGGGCCTTTTCACACGACCCCTAAACTCCGCGGCAAATGGCTCCCAGCTCCGGAGCTTAAAATTGTTTCCCCACCAGCTCCGGAGTTTACAGAAAATTAAGTGCGACCATGCCCACCTAAGTGCATCCCAAGGCACTTTTCAGGTACCTGCTCTCCAGGGGTGAAAATCCCTGATGCAGATGTAAAGGAGTGAGTGCCGGGCTCTCCTCGCTTCTGTTTGTTGTCCCCCTCCCGCCCCTTTAAGAGACAGGAATCAGGACGACAACGGGCTCGGGGCGGCTTCGACCCGCGGAGGTGAGCCTGCATTTTTTCCTCTCTTTTTTTCTCCCTCCCCTCACGCAGACAGGAGCAAGGAAGTGCGGAGGGGTGGGGACACAGGAAGAGCAACGAACCCCCAAGATCTCTGGTCCGAATTTAAGTGGCCAGCGGATCTTAGGGGTCCAGCTCTAGGTCAACTGAGGCCCGACCCACTAGAATGTCGCAGGCACGCTCACTCCAAGTGGCCATGCCCAGGAAGGCACGGAAATCGCTTACACGCAACCGTGCCTTCTCTGCGGTTGCCCCCTCTCTCTGGAACCATCTCCCGAGTGAGTTGCGCCTTGCACAGTTCCTGCCCACCTTCAAAAAAAGCACTTAAAACCTTGCTTTTTCAGGAGGCATTGGGCAACCACTAATTTAATTTAATTTAATTCCATTTTATACGCCTCTTGCCGATGATTTTTACTTATTATTGATTTGTTTTCTCTTCTCCTCTTTTTTTTTTTTTTACATTTTTTTTTTTTTTGCTGATGTTACCCTGTGTTTTACTGGTTCTTTTAACCCTTTTTTTTAATACTGCCCTGGGAAGATGGGCGGTATAAAAATAAATAAAATAAATAAATAAAAATAACTAAACTGAACACTCCTTTCCCTCTCTGCATTTTTATATTCCATATTATCACATACCTGCTGCACCCAAAACATTGTGTCTTCAATCATATCATAGAGTCATAGAATAGAATCATAGAATCATTGTAGGGTTGGAAGGCATCTTGGAAGTTTTCTAGTTCAACCCTTTGCCCAAGACCAGAAACCTTGTGTTCCTTGTTAAAAGCTGGATGACTGTGGATTCACAGAGCAGACAGAAATGTGTCAGGCCACCAGTTGGGTTCCATTCAGTTATTGCTGTCTTTGCTTGATAGATATTTGCCAACTGACTGCTGGTACAAAGTGCCTCCCCCATTTCTGACATTTCTGACATTCATATGCACCCATTTCTTGCCTGAACATGTGATTTGCTCAGCTCTTATGTTCACCTCCTGGCTTTGTTGTTGAGGACTTCAGTGTGTTATGCATCGTTGCCCTGCCATTGGCCAGTCTTAACCTTGAACCAATAGATTTTCTGGTGCCCGTGCTCTATCATGAAAGATGCTGAGAGGGAAGAAAGGAAAAATGGAAGAAATGGCATACATTGAGCCTGGGCGAGAGACAGCTGGGACACAAAACCCACCCTCGGAACTGTCACAAATAAGTGGAATCTAAGTGAAATCAATTAAACTCTCACTGGAAGCTAAAATCAGTAAACTGGAGCTATCCTGTGTTGGGCCTCTCGGGAGAAGAAAGTTGAAGACAGGAGGAGTTCTAAACATGACATGTTTAGAAATGGGCACGACATGGGAAAATAGCGTTTTGTTTTGTTTTGTTTCTGGAGTAGTTTCATTTCATTTGATTTGGAACAAAATTTGAAAGTAGTTTTGTTACAAAATGAAATGATAAGAAATGAAAGGGCAATCAGAATGACTGAGGGACTGAAACACCTTCCTTATTATCTGAGGGTACCATGGCTGGGACTCTTGACTCTTGTCAAAGAGGTGACCTGAAGTTTGTAAAATCATACACAGTGTGGACAAAGTAGATAAGGAAAAGCTGTTTTCCTGTTGAACAACACTAGAACTAGGGGGCACTCCCTGAAACTTTTGAGTGCTAGATCTCAAACAAATAAGAGAAAGGACTTTTTCACCCAGAGAATCATTGGTCTGTGGAACTTCCTGCCAGAAGAAGTGGTGACAGGTGTCAGCCTTGACAATGACTATCATTATGGATGCCTAAGGACAATCTCCAGAGAAATAGGGAGAATATCTCTCAAATACCATTTGCAAGGAATCCTAAGCAGGTGAAGTCATCTGCTTGGGAATACCCTGAAGCAAATGGTGAGCCACTGTGTGAGGCAGAATGCTGGACTGGATGGGCTGTGGCCTGTTCCAGCAAGGCTGTTCTTATGTTATTGTGTTCTTATGTAAAACACTATGCTCTCTTGGGTTCCAAAGGACCAAAATGGCAGGGGAGCTTCCTCAAGCTCTTCCCTGTAAGCCCCTGAAATTTGGAAAAGTTTTTTTGGGGGGGGTCAGAGAGCTGAGTTAAGAACTCCAAAGTTGTTCTGGGTAGTTAATTGAGAGTGTGTGGTGAGCATTCCAACAATTTAGGAGTTAATCTAACCAGCAGCTTAACTCCTATTAACTCCTAAATTGCTGGAATGATCACTCAGCTCCCTGACCCCCAAACCTTTGCAAATATCAGGGGCTTACAGGGAATAGCTTGAGGAAGCTCCCCTGCCTTTTCCTCTAGAAGAAAATCATTTCATTCTAGAGGGGGAAATGGTGTTTCATTTTGTCTCATAACAAAATGCTCTCTGCCATTTCGTTTAGTTATGAAACATTTTGTAACCTTACAACAGGACAAAACAGTGTGTCGTTTTTCCGTTCTGGGCCCATCTCTAGTCCCTACATAAGAATCTTAGTCTCCAAGGACTCTTCAAGGTGGGATTTGCCATCCTTGTTGCTACTACAGTGGTCCCCCCCCGCCCTTTCAGAGTTCATATACTGCGGTCCTGCTATATCGCGGGACCACAGTATATGAAAAAAGGCCCCCTGGGTTAAGGGGGGAAAGGCCTTTTTCAGGCCTCCCATACTTAACTCCAACCTGGCGCTGTCCCGAATGGGCCTGCAATGGCCTTCCCGGGCCTTCTGGAGGCCCCAAAAGGGCCTCCCTATGAACCAGAAGTGACTTCCGGTAAACCTGACATGACTTCTGGATCACCAAAAATCATTTCTGAGGACTCCGGTAAGTGCAAGAGCCCCCAGCTAGGCACCCCAGGGCTGACCTGACCTGCATCCGCATATCGCAGATTTTCAATTATTGCAGGTCGGGTTGGGTCCCTAACCCCTGCAATAGGCAGGAGGGGGGATCACTGTAGTTATCAAGTTGCCTTCATATTATGGCCACCCTGTGAATGTACAATCTCCAGAGTGCCAGGCGTTCAACAGCACTGCTCAGTACTTGCAAATGCAGTCCTGTAGCTTTCTTTAGGGAGTTAATCCATCCCATGGTTTAAAGGCCAGAAATGGCAGTGGTGGTGGTGGTGGGTTTGAAAAATTAGTATCCAAAGACAAGAGGTCATGGAAGAACTGGGTGGAGACCCTACCTTCCTAGGGTCGCATGGGGTAGCTGGGACCTGCCCCAGCCTCAGTTCCAGCCTGAGTTTCTCCTCTGAAAACTTGGAAAGATATCAACAGTCTTTGTGGAACTTTCATAAGAGTGAGCTCAGCCCTGCATTTTGCAGAGACTGATATCTCTTTGTTAGAACATCTGTTCCCCTAATGAGGACAATAGTTTGATCTACTTTCTTTCAATGCCTCTAAATGGATCCAGACGGTTGGTGTTTCCTTCTCTGGTTAGGTTTTGCTTTCTTGGTTGGCTGTGCCCACAACCGGCAGGAGCAGAAAATTACCTGCAAACTACCTGCAAGCCAGCCTAGATTTTTCCATACCTGGATGCTAGGTGGGGGCTTTGGCAGATCTCCAGTGAGAAGAAAAATCAAGGGCGACATCATTTATGGAGGTCAGCTTGTTGATTGCTGCCGTGGTCCCTCGTTTGCCACTGGGATATAATGCTGTGGTGAAACCAACAGTCAAGGAAGTAATAAGCCATGTTATCATCAGCAGCAGTTGTTATTGACAGTTGTTGGTTCCCCCCTCCTTTTTTAAAGTGTGTTCCTCTATGTAGAGCAGTGGTTCTCAACCTGTGGGTCCCCAGATGTTCCTGGACTGCAACTCCCAGAAACCCCTTCCAGCACAAGTGAGAGGTGGAGGCTTCTGGGAGTTGCAGTCCAGGAACATCTGGGGACCCACAGGTTGAGGACCACTGATGTAGATGATAGCAGATGGAATTACTGAAGGACTGTTTGGAGGAATGTAGGTGGAGTTATTGAAAGGCCAAAGATGCTGTTCCTGGGTCCTATTGAACTTTGTTGCCACAGGGTGGTGCTGGAAGCAGCTTATTGTGTGTGTGTGTGTGTGTGTGTGTGTGTGTGTGTGTGTGTGTGTGTGTGTGTGTGTGTGTGTGTGTGTGTGTGTGTGTGTGTTTTGATGATTTGGCTTGTTGTTCTTTTCATTCATGGACTGTACCCTGTCTCTACACACACAAGCTTGGGGGTAAGAGCAAACTGCCTCCCATTGTTTATGAGGTCTTCCACTCTCCTGATCAACGCCCTACCAGAGTTTGGGGAAAAACCATTTTAACAACTAGAACTTCCAGGATGCTCCAGCCAACTGTACTGGAAGATTGTTGAACATGGGTATTATAATCCATGATAATAATACCCAGTGGGTAGGTGGTTTGTTGCGCTGAATATTGGATCCAAGCTGGTCTGCCAAAGATGTGGGGAAGTGAACCTTGGATCTCCTGGCTCCTCTTTGCCAAAGAACGTGGTTGGTGTCTGAATATCATGGCAGCCTCTGGCAGCAAATTGGCTTAGGCTGTCTCTCGAAGTCCAGACAGGCAGGAGACATTAGCACATCTCTCAGCTCTTCCAGATATGCATCATTGTGCTTAACATTCAGTGCTTTTTATTCTGCTACATTAAATGTGTTTAGAGGCTTTGGATCGAGAGACCAATTGTCAAGAGGAAAAACGTTGAGGTGGGCAGTGCCGCTGGTTGTCCAGAACTGTAGGACACTTCCGATCCCCCTAAACCCTCTGGGTTTGGGGCCAAAGTGTCCTCTCCCTTGTCCCTGTCACTGGCACCTTTCAGTAACTACATACATTAGCTGCACCTGAAGCTTATATGACCCTATTCACAATAGCATCCTTAGCAGCTGTGTTACTGTGGTAGAGATTTCCTTTGCAGTGTCCATGCTGATGGCCTTCATTGAGGGCTGTTTCCCTACGGGAGATGTTCCATACCTGGCCATGCAGTGACAAAAAGTCTAAACCTCCTTCAGGCATCCTCAGGTGGCCAAACAAATGAATAGATTCTCAGGTGCTTGGGGAAAAAGTGGGTCACCTGAGCTATGGTTCAGGGAGATGCTGATGGTGGGCTATGAATCCCCCTCATCCTTTATTCTTGATCATGCTTCCAGTGGGTGATGGGAGTTGGAGTCCAAGAAGATCTGGAAGGCCACAGGTTCCCTATAGGTTCATCGAGAAGGGTCGAGAGATTTGGACAGCAGTTTTTCTAGGATGGATGGGAATTATAAGAACATAAGAACATAAAAGGAGCCCTGCTGGATCAGGCCAAAGGCCCACCTAGTCCAGCTTCCTGTATCTCACAGGGGCCCCACCAGATGTGTCTGGGAGTGCATGAGAATAGATATCGTTCTCCTGATACCACTCCCCTGCATTTTGCCCTTGAATTACCCTGGTTTTAAGCCTGGAGATTACACATCTTCATCATGGTTTGTAACCTGTGATGGACATTTCCTCCAGGAATCTGTCCAATCCCCTTTTGAAGGCATCCAGGCCAGATGCCATCACCACCTCATGTGGTAGGGAGTTCCACAGACTAACAATGTGCTGGGTGAGAAAAATATTTTCTTTGACCCTTTCTTTCTGAATCCCACAGCCAGCATAGCAGTGGACCTCTGTGAGTTGTCATGTAAAAAAGGCAAATTCTGGCATCTCTGGTGGTTGGGGCACATAAAACAAAGTGGGTTCTACATATCTAAATTCAGCATGCACCTTTGCATTCTCTTAAAGAGATGCTTCCAGGTGCTCAAAAGTAGATCTCAATTGCTGATCAAATGGAAAACCAGATTTCTAAGATGGCCACCCCCATCCCAACTGAAAAGAACATATCAAAGTTTGGCAAATCAGACGGTGAATATTTGGACCTTGTTGGCTGAACAGCCCCCACCCCTCAAGAGGATTCAGAAGGTGTGCTCCTGCCCACCGCTTCCCACCACCCAGTCTGTAGCTGCCTTGGATGCCCCAAAGGACCGGGTGGGAAGAAGAGGGTCGGAAGAGGAGGAATATATTTCTCTTGTCCCAAGGGCTGTGGATGAGGCAACTGAAATAATTTGGGCAGTGATTTTGACCTGCTCATAGTGGGAGGACGGGGGGGGATCTGTAGGACGAGAAGGGGAGAGGCTCAACGCTGAAGACCTGATTTGAATGTTAAAACTTCATCTTCCTCCCGCGTCTTACTGTCATTATGCCGTTAAGTACAGAATCCCTGAAAACCAAGGCGTATGAAATCAGCGCTCCGTATTTGTAGCATTGCCTCATCGGTGCTAATAATGAGTCACCGAACGGAGAAGGGAAGGCAGGGGCTCCTTTGGAGACGGGGAGACGGGGAGAACAGCCGAAACTCTAGAAACAAGACCCCCTCCCTTCGGTAGGCCTCTTTTGTTGTGATCCCAGCTTGCTGTTTCAGCTGCAGTCGAAAGCGCCTCCTTGATTCCAGGGCTCTCCACTAATAGGGAGTACAAAACCCATCTTCGAACCGAGGCAGGCGCTCAGAAGAACAATGGCCTTTGGGGGGGGGGCAGAAAGACGAACAAGAAAACAAGATATAGGGTGCGTTCCCTCCTTTGCTCGCTGCCACATATAAATCTCACACCGTGATATTTAAGCATCCAGGGGAAAAAAGTGTTCTGTTAAACACCTCTTTCTATTAGAGATGTGCTTTTGGCATGCCGATTTCCATTTTCAAGGTGAAAGCAGTGTGATTTTGTGTGTGTGTGTGTGTGTGTAGGAGATGTTTTTCGCCCCGTACCACTGTTAATTAATAGGAAAGTTCACATCTTTTAAAAAAAAACTGGATAGCATCTGTCTCAGTGAACACCAGTGGTTTCCATCTCATTTTTTTCTTGATTAAGGCTTCTGCTTCTTCCACTCGTCAGTGTGCTTGTGGTAATTGGACATACACACTGCAACTCCCCACCCCTATCCATGACTGAATAAAGCAGCCTTTGTGTCTTACCTACGTAGACCTTTATTGGCTTATAAAAAAATCGGTTCACATCTTTGTGAAACTTGGAGCCTATATAAAATCGTAGAGCAGATCTGCACTCCATGTGGCACACCTATAGAATAGGTTCGATGCTGAGGGGGCCCATCCTGATCTAGTGTCAGACTAGGCTTATGATGCCATATCTTGGAAGTTTCTAACTATATATGCAAACTGGGCAGCCTTATTGAGGGTTTCATCCTCCTCTTTTGACAGGAGTGATCTCATCACGTCTGCATCCGTCCATCCCCAAAGAGGTGCTAAGATAGGTTTATGGCCGCTTTTACACGACCCCTAAAATCCGAGGCAAAGGGCTCCCAGATCTGGAGCTTAAAATTGTTTTCCCACCAGCTCTGGATATTAAAATAAATTAAGTATGACCACGCCCACCTAAGCGCATCCCAGCGCATTTTCCAAGTGCCTGGTCTCCGAAGGTGAAAAATTTCTGATGCGGATGTAAAGCAGTGAGTGCTGGGTTCTACTCGCCTTGTGTTTGTTTTGGGGGTTTTTTTTGCCCCCGCCCCTTTAAGAGACTGGAAGAGACTGGAATGCTTCCCGGGCAGCTCCCCAGGGCAGAGCGGAGGTGAGCCTGCATTTTTTTTCTCTCTCCCCTCACCACAGACAGGAGCAAGGGAGTGCGGAGGGGTGGGAACACAGGAAGAGCAACAAACCCCCAAGATCTCTGGTCCGAATTTAAGTTGCCAGCGGATTTTAGGGGTCATGTAAAAGCGTCCTAAGATATTTTTGGTGCTGAATTTTAGACAAGGGACCAGTTAAGGAAACATGTTCAGCTGTCTCTACGTTATTTATGTCACAGGGGCACAGCCTTGATGACAGTGATATCCCCTTAAATTGTCCATATAGAAGGGCTGGGGGCAGGGCATTGCATCTTGCCAGCATGGAGGCTCTTCTTAACTGTGGATTGTACAGATGGCAAAGGCATAGTGGTGTTCTGTCAGAGATATGAAAGTAGAGTGGCTGACAAAGTGCAGTGGTAAACATTTTGTGCCACTCTGTGTCCTTTGGAAGAACCCCCTACCCATCCCTCCTTGGTCTAGAGACACTATGCTTCTGTTGATGCAACCATGCCTCTATCTTTGGCTGCTTTTACACGACTCCTAAAATCCACTGCAAAATGCTCGCAGATGCAGAGCATAAAATTGTTTTCCCACCAGCAGTGGATTTTTTAAAAAATAAAGTACGACCACGCCCACTTAAATGCGCCCCAGCGCATTTTACAAGTACCTGGTCTGGAGGAGGTAAAATCCTTGTTGCTGTTTTAAAGCATTGCATGCCTGGCCCTCCTCCGCTTCTTGTTTGTTTTTGTTGGGTTCCCCCCTTTTTTTTAACAGACAGGAATCCTAATGGGCTGGAACAATTAGCTACTGCCGATTGCAGGCGGAGATGAGCCTGCATTTTTTTTCCTCTCTCCCCTCACCGCAGACAGAAGCAATAGAATCAGAGTGCGGGAGGTGGGAACACAGGAAGCAGAACAAAAACCACATTGGGGGATCTGCATTTAAGTTGCCAGCGGATTTTAGGGGTAGTGTAAAAGCAGCCTTTGTGAAGGAGCACTTGGCCTCCATCATCATGCCTGCAAAAAGTGGAGAGCCACTTTCTACATTTTGAGAGATGAAGCGGTGTGAGTCTTTTCATCAGTGCCGACTTCATTAGCGCTAGCTTCGAGGAAGAAGATGATTCTCTAGACCAGCGGTACCCAAGATTGGGTCTCCTGGCAAGTCCCAGAAGTTCTGGAGTTCCTGGAGTTCCTTCGAAAAGATGGGTGGTAAATAAATAAATAAATAAATAAATAAATAAATAAATAAATAAAGTCCTTGTCAGCGCAGATAGTGGCAAAGGCTTCTGGGAGGTGCAGTCCAAGAACATCTGGGGACCCAAGGTTGGAAACAACTATCATTTGCTCATTTCAATCTGGCTTCAGGCCTGCAATTGAACATGAGTCAGCAGTGTGATGCAGCCGCCAAGAAAGCCAATGCATCAACAGAAGCATAGTGTCTAGAGCAGTGGTGGTGAACCTTTGGCACTCCAGATGTTTTGGACCACAACTCCCAGAATTCCAAGCCTGTATTGCCAATGATAAAGGACTGTGGGAGTTGTGGTCCAAAACATCTCGAGTGCTGATGGTTCACCACCACTGGTCTAGAGCAAGGGAGATGATAGTGCCACTCTATTCTGCTCTGCTCAGACCCCACCTGGAGTCCTGTGTCCAGTTCTGCCCAGCTTAATATTAAAAGGATGTTGACAACCTTTGACGGGTCCATAATAAGAGCCATAAAAACATAAGAAGTGCCAGAGAGTGTGACCAATATGTGGTGACCAGAATTGTACACAATACAGGGTTAAAATGGTGCAAGAGTTTCCTCAAGATGCATCTTGCAAGTGCAGGAGCGCAACTTGTTCCCATCTCTCCTCCCCCTCCCCCACCCCCGCCCAGGTTGGTTTCCAACCACTGAGGTGGAACTGGCAGAAGGGTGTTGGGGAAAACAAACCCACAGCAATGAGGCATTTTCAATAACTCTGCCAGAATGCCTTCCCAAAAGAGCCTCACCGGTGGTGCCAGAAACTCTTCCATGAATAAAGAATTAGACAAAGGCATGTGGAGAGGAAACTGGGTCTCATGACTTGGGCCCAATCCCTGTACATATAAAGCTGAGCCCCCTCTCCTGGTGTCCAAATTGTGCATGTTATCTTGGACCCCTTTCCGTTCAATTTCCTGCTCATATCTAACTTTGGGGCACATGTCGGCTATTTCACATGATGTGCCAAAGAAGCACAGAGAGCCAGGATGAGGCCAACACTCTGCCACCTTATTGACACACCGCATAACATTTGATAAGTACTGAGTTGCTAGTCAGATGGCCTGTTCTCCTCTGCCCTAGAAACTATGGCATCCTTCATTAACTGGTTGTCAAGAAGTTGTACCTTGGATCATTTGAGGTGATAGTTTTATTTTAATGCATCTTTAAACCTTTTAAATTATTTTTATCGTTAATATTGACTTTCATGAGCAGTCACCGTGGTCTGAAGGAGACAGGCGAGATTTCTTTTTTAGATAAATTGTAGAATTATAGAGTCATAGAGCTGGGGGGTGTTGACAAGGTCATTTAGTCTGCCCCCAAACCCCCACTGCAGGAAACCTACAATGAGATAATTCCTGACAGATAGGTGACCCCTGTTGTCCTTCTGTTGTCAAAAGTGTGTGCTATCCCAGAGCTGCCATCATTGGAATCCTTGGTCTTCTATTGCGGATACACTGAGGTAAACCCTCTGGAGCAGCCAGTGTCCATTTCCATGCGACAATCCCTCAGCTATCTCAAGATGGTCAGGATGCTATCATGTTGTGTCACACAGGGTTTATACTTGGAAGTCCGAAGGATCAATTCCCAACACCAATAGTTGGGACCATGGCTTGAAGGACTAGAGGAAATATTCCCCACTCCCCCCCAAGTTCCCAAGAGTTTTTTAAAATTATCCCCTCCCCCCCCAAAAAAAAAACTTTCTTCCCCACTCCCTAGTAGAGAGCATGTGTTTTTGCATTAACCTTCTACTTCTAACCCACCCCTGGCCAAACAGGAGCTTTGCTTCGCAAGAGCCAATAGAGAGGTGATGGTTTTAAGCAAGAGGGAGGTGCCCATACCATGCAGCTCTTTGTTTGAACTGGCCTGTAAAGTCCAGCCCCATTGGACCAGGCTGCTCTGTGCCTTCCAAGAAGAAGCCTGGCATCCATCTTGCCATGTGAACTTTTAAGAACTCTCTCCTGGCAAACGACATCCCTTGCCACGTTTGGACTTTTATACCTGCTTTGAAAAAGAGGGCTTGTGCTCTCGAAAGCTCAGCAAACTTTTTTTTTATTTTTCTACTAGCAGCCTAGGAAGGGATCACCCATAGTCTAGTTTTGATTAGATAGATGGAGTTCCTTCCCTGGCCTTGAAAGGGAGACAGAGCATAGATTGGGAGCAACTGGCAGCATCTCTGTCCAAGGTCCTGAAACCAGCCCTTGCTGAAGCAGCCTAGACAATCTAGCAGGAGGGAGTCACTTCCAAAAAGGCACATGGGATAAGGGCAAGGCAGAAGCTAAGATATGATGAGCACATGTCATTGCTGTCTTCATCTGGGCACGTACAAGCCACGGATGCTTGTCCTCAGATGCCTCTCAGCTGTTGCTTGCTCCTTGATAAGTGATCGACCCTGCTGGCCAGAGGCCCATAGAATACTCTACCTCGTTTCTGAAATTCCCTTTCTCTCTTCTGCTTTTCCTTCTCAACCCCTCATTTATTTATTTACAGTGAGTGTTCAAATCTATAAGCCCATTATGGGTGAAAGCTGGCTCTTCCTATAGCCTCTGAGCCAACAAAAATGTGGTTGCTCTTAGACTCCAACCACAAAACACATGGAAGAGGTGAGAGATTATCCATAATGCGGAAGGAGTTTTAAAAAGGTAAACATCCCCCCTGCACATGCCTTCTAGTCATGTCCAACTCTAGGGGCAGTGCTCATCTCCGTATTCAAGCCAAAGAGCCAGTGTTGTGCAAGTCCATGGCCATGTGGCTGCCATGGCTGCAAGGAAACACTGTTTTACCTTCCTGCTTTTTATGGCGGTACCTATTTATCTACTTGCATTTACATGCTTTTGAATTGCTAGGTTGGCAGGAGGTGGGTTTACCAGCAGGAGCTCACTCCGTTGCGTGGCACCCGGGATTTGAACTGCCGAGCTGCCGACTTTTCAGTCAACAGTGTTTGGAGCCTTAGTCTGCTGAGCCACCATGCCCCTAGCTTGAGGATAAAATTGATCATCATTACCTTAATACCTTTGGTAAGCCTCAGTTCTGACAACGGCGATAGAAAACACCTCACAAGGTCTCTGTGAGTCAGTGGATGCAAGGCAAGAAAGCAAGAGCAAAATAGACGGTGCAAAGTTTAATTTATGTGCTGCAATACTTTAGGCCTGTTAAAAGGAGGGTGATCTTTTAGTACTCAACAACATTTAACCTTCCATTGCTGTTCCTCCCCCACCCCCCAAAAGACAAAGGTGGAGGGTTCCCGTTCTTTGCCTCCAGGGTGGCACATCATAGAACCTCTTAGTGTTCAATCTTTTTTAAACAAATATTTAGTCACAGTGTCTCAAAAAAAAAACACCTAGAAGGAGAAGATTTCTGGTTCTCAGGGATGATTTTGAGACTGTACATCTGTACTTCGTTTCCTAGGAGTGAGACACATTAAATTTGGTTGGACTTAGTTTGATGTAGGCATGCAAAAAATGTCTTCAAGTTTGGGATTGATCCTTCCTGAACCATTTTGGTGATACTTAAATACTTAAATTAAATTTGTCTGGCTCTGTTATGCTATTTGTGTATCTCCAGTTCTCCAAGAAGACTGTGAAAATGGAGAAATGTAATCAGCAAGTCCAGCTCAGAAAGTGAAGGATGAAGGCAAAACAGAAGGGCACCAATAAGGCAGTTACCAGGAAGGGAGTGGGTGAGGCACTTTAAAAAGGGAATAACCACAAGCATCACTGATTCCTTCTTAAAAGGGCAATGCAGGGGTCTGTTTCCACCTGTTTTCCCTGTCTCTGCCCATCCTCCTCCCTGGATCTTTTATTTGTGGTGCTACAGTCATACCAGAATGGATTTCATCAATGAATTTGCAAAAGGAAAAGCAAGGTGATTCTTTTCTAAGATAAAAAGCAAAGTCGCTGTTGGAAGTTCTGTTCCCTTCCCTATTCCTAACCATGATCCATAAATGCTGGATTTAACATCAAGGATCTGTGGGGGGGGGAGGTTGCTCTGACTCAGGAGGAGTAATGAATGAGCATCTCTTCACTCCTCTTCATCCTCACTCTACCAACTCACCAATGTGCCTGCTTTGGTTCATATTTTCACCTTTGACCAAACACAGTAGTTTGTTTTTGAAAACGGCAGCATTGCCTATTAAGCATCATGTTTCTCACCTGTGCATATGTGACCAAACACACACACACACACACACACACACACACACACACACACACACACACACACACACACACACACACACACATTTACAGAAGACATACCAAGGTTTGGAAGAGTTTTATTTCCAAGTGAAATTTGCATCTGTTTGTGTGTTCATTCCAGGTGACATAGATTGGGTAAATTCATTTTTAAAAAATAACACAGTTGTATGAATGTGTGTGAGTGTCTCACAAGTCCTTCTTCATGGGCTGCATTTCAGTTTACCAGACAGAATCCAGTTGAGAAAATCTGCACATGTTAGAGCAATCACACAACTGTTTTGTTTCCTCCACCCATTTCTCATTTGTGTGTCCTGTCACTCAGTTTATTTGTTATTGTTGGGCCCAGTCTCCACCAGGCATGAAAGAGAAAGCACTCATGCAACTGTCCAACACAACTACACCCTTAAAATATTCCAGAGGAAGCCTTTGCACACAGCCTTTGGAGAAAGGTGCAAACAATGGACTGGATCAGGAGCATATCTGTGATTCTGGAAAAGAGCAGCTGTTCCTTGATGCTATAGAACAGGGGTCCTCAAATTTTCAATCAGCAGGCCGGTCCACCATACTCCAGACACGACTGGGGGCCGGACCACAGTCCAAAAATAAAAGGCCAACATGGAAAAAGGGGGGAGGGAGTGGGGGAACTTGCCGTAGCCCTCCCACTTTGAATGCCCCACTAGCCAGCATGCTAGATCAGCATGCTGATCATCTGGGCGGTAGTTGGGGGGAGTGGGAGAAGTGACATAGCCCACTGCTTTGAACTGCCTCTGCAATAGAAGCAGCTGCTGAGGCTGGTTTGCTCGCAAAGCAGGGGGTAGGGGGTTGCAATTGGTCCCGGGGGCCGGATTCGGGACCTTGGGGGGCCGCATCCAGCCCCAGGGCCTTAGGTTGAGGACCCCTGCTATAGAACATAATCAAAACAGAGCCTTCATGATCAATTAGATATGGCTAAAAGGTGGTCAGTGGATAAAATCCTGTTACTAGAGATGGGCACAAAATGAGCAATTTTTCATTTTCTTTTTCGTTTTTTCGTTTCATTACATAACGAAATGAAAAAAGGAATTTTGTCTCCAAAATGAAATGAAACGAAATGAAACAACATAAATTTTGTCGTGTGTTTCATTTTTGTTGCGGCAAATACATTGAACTGTAATGAATGCTAACGAAACAGCAATTTTTCATTTTCATTTTTGTTTTTTCATTTCATTACGTAATGAAATGAAAATGAATTTTTTTGCAAAAAAATCACGAAAAACAAAAACAAAAACAAACCAGTAGGTTACGAAACGAATCAGGCAAGCCCAGGTGGTCCTCCGAACTGGCTGATATATGCAGATCCAATTGCTTTACCTTTCTCTGTCTTGCACAGGGTTAAAATCCAATGAGGAAGCATGCTACGATGTCATCTTTCATGCTTCGTGCTGCTGGCCAGTCAGAGAGGGAGGCGGGATGATGCCTGTCCCTGCTCAGCTCCTGATTGGCCAGCATCACAGATCTTGCACAGATGACGTCGCAGCATGCTTCCTCATTGGATTTTAACCATGCGCGAGACAGAGAAAGGTAAAGCAATTGGATCTGCATGTATCAGCTGGTTCTGAGGACCACCTGGGCTCGTGTGCTTCATTTTGTAACCTACTGGTTCTGAAATGAAATGCCCATCCCTACTTCCCAATCTTCCTGCCATCTCTTAAAGTCTATGTTGCAGAAATTGCTAGTGTTTCACTAGATTTGTGAGAAGGTGTTTTGAAGCTGTTTATCTATGTATTTTAGCCAGGATCAGGAAACAAAGAGAGAAGAGCAGAGACCTGGGAGTGTAGAAAGCGAGAGTGGTTCCTGAAATAGAACAAGTCCCTGCCAATCTACATTCCCTTTGGAGTGCAACAGCAGGGCTTCGGTTCATCTCTGTTCTAGAGGCTATTGTCATTAGGACTTGAGGGCTATGGCCTACATCCAGTTGCTACCCCAGATTAGAAAACAGAATCATTGGCTCAATGATAAAATCAACAGTTATACAAATGTAAAAAGACTGGGAGTAAGAGTGATGCAAAATGGATGAGTCTCAACCTTTTTACTTTTACCTTGTTTCATGTTGTAGTCCAAAATATTAACATCGGGGGGGGGGAGTCCTTTTAAGATCCACTAGAGGTACTTCTGGTTTCTTTGGCGGTGACAACCCATGAAGCGGATGGCACCATCCTATGACGGACTCCTCTTCTTAGAGGAGATAAGATGGATGGCAGGCCACAGTTGATCCGAGTCCCAACAAACAAGAGGAGAGAGGACAGTAAAGAGTGTTACTCTTGTTGACACACACACACACACACACACACACACACACACACACACACACACACACACAGAGAGAGAGAGAGAGAGAGAGAGAGAGTCTCTCTCTTTATCTCTCTCTCTCTCTCTCTTCTCTCTCTCTCTCTCTCTCTCTCACACACACACACACACACACACACACACATTCCAAGTCTCAAAGCTTAAGATGCTATCTGCAGGCTATGTTCTGTGCCATTTTAAATGCAGGGGTCTTAATAAATACCGACAGCAAATCAGGACAAGAACAGACGCAAGTTGTTTGAGGCAACTTCTGTCAAGTGAACAGTAATGCACTAGGATTAGAGGCAATCCTCTCCATACTGCGGAGAGCAAGTCGCCTTCAGATAAAGTGCTGCAGGCATCGCACTGGGCTTATCACCCACTCCTTGATATTCCGGAGCGGACGTGTGAGTCGTGTTGCTATGATCGGCACCTCCCCCACTACCAACAACTGCCGTCCATCCATCTATCACTGACAAGACAGCTTGTTGCCAGGGGTGTCGTGGGTTGTCATTTTTTAAATATATTTGCTAATGCTGGGCGGCCTCTCAGATCAGATCAGTACTTCTGCCCTTCCTCTTCCAACTCCCAATTTTAATCACCAGCTCTTTTTTTAAAAGTCCCCGAATGAAAATCATATGGAACTGAATGGCAAACCAGTGGGAAATGAGCTGTATTCCTTGCGCCATTGGGCACATTCATTGTGAAGGTGGGTGGCAGAGAGGCTTAGAGGCACCTGTGCCTTATGGGCAATAACACCATGGTTGGTTGGTTGGTTGGTTGGTTGGTTTTGGGGCTTTGGTGGCACTTACCACCTCATGCTGGCAGAGGTCGAAAGCCAGAAAATTATGAATTCAACTGATGTTGGCCGGCAGTGCTTTAGAAAAGATGGAAAATGGAGACGTGACCACTACATTCAAATGACCTATTGTTGGAGAAAAGTTGTTCCAAGTTTGTACAAAGATAGTATAGAGGGTAGATGGCTGTGCCCACCTGATCATCATTGTGATTACTGTACATTAACCATAGAATCTTAGAATCATAGAGTTGGAAGAGACCTCAAGAGCCATCCAGTCCAACCCCCTGCCATGCAGGAACCCCATCAAAGTAACCCCGGCAGATGGCCATCCAGCCTCTGCTTAAAAACCTCCAAAGAATGAGACTCCTTCACCCTCCTTTGTGGCAGCATCTTCCACTGCTGGACAGCTCTGTCAGGAGGTTCTTCCTAATGTTTATTTTTATTTATTTATTTATTTTTCCATTGCTCAATCAAGGAATTAGCTCTGTTAAAAACATCAAACAACAATAAATTCTTAAAACAACAATAAAAAATGTATACTAAAACATCACACTAAAATTGCCATCAGAAGAATCTCTTTTTAATGTTCTTTGAAGCTTGAAACCATTGCCCCATGTCCTAGTCTCGAGCCGAGTATTGCTTTGAATCATAGAATAATGGAGTTGGAAGGAACTTGCAAGGAACCAATGCAAGAATCTAAATCACAGCAGATATGGCTGATAGTTGTCCAATTTCCTCTTGAATGTCTCTAGTGTTGGAGTGCTCACAGCCTCCCAAGGTCATTGGTAACAGCTAAGAGGATGTCCTAAATCTGGTATCTTGTAACCTGAACCCTTCACTCAAGGGGATTGAGAAGAGATCCTGCCCCTCCTTGGTATGATTGTCTTTCAAGTCTTTGAAATGTGCTACCCTATCTCCCCTCAGCCGCCTTACCTCAAGGCTAAACAACCCCAGTTCTTTCAGTCTGCCCTCTTAGGGCTTGGTTTCCAGTCCCTTGATCATCCTTGTTGCCCTGATATGGATACACTCCAATTTGTTGGCATGCTTCCTAAAAGGTGGTGTCCAGAATTGGACACTGTACTCCAGGTGAGGTCTAACCAGTGCTAAACCGAATCAAGTGACAGGCAATTGTGCCACTCTAAACCAGTGTTGGTGAACCTATGGCACAGGTGCCAAAGGTGGCACTCGGAGCCCTTTCTGTGGGCACCTTTCACAGCCACCTGTGTTCAGGTTAAATGCCTGTATTGGCACTTTGTGAAAAATTAGTGGGTTTTGAATCGCATTTTGGGCACCCGGTCTCTAAAAGGTTCGCCATCACTGCTCCAGACCCATCACAAAATAACCTCAAAATTAAAAATAAGGAGTGAGGCTTTCAGAGTTCAAGAGTCGTGCTGTTTTATTCCTGTGTGTGTTTGTGCACAGTGTGTTTGTGCACATATACATGGCTATGTACATATATCTGACTGGGTGCCCACACATCCTCATAAAAATATGGACCCTAAAATGCTGTCTGGTATTTTGGCGCTGTCCTTTGAGTCATTGTTTTGGGGAATGCCAATATGTCAGAATTTGTCTAGAATTTGTCTAGTTTGTTGAAGCAATGCAGGGGAAATAATAACAGTGGGTAAGAGTTCGAGTAGCTAACCTCTGACCCCTCGTCAGAATCCTAGGAAGTCACATTCTGCAGATTCCATTGGTTTAATCAAGCTAGGGGGTGTTAATGCTCTATTGCTTTCTTTATCTAAGAAATATTCCCCCTTTCATTCTTATTGCTCAAAATTCATTAAAGCAGGCAGGGATGCGACAATGTGTCAATGTTGTGGATTTGCTTTGAAGAAGTCAAGTTATTTCCCTAACTGCACAGAGTTGTCCTTGGGCTAGATGGCTATGGTATATAAGTCAAACAAACAAATAAATAAACAAACAAACAAACAAACAAATACATACATACATACATACATACATACATACATACATACATACATACATACATACATACAAACCATTGAATGGTGGCAAGGTCCTTAAAATGCTCTCTAATGAAAATGTTGTTTATTTTGATTTATTTATATGTTTTAACCCCTCTTTCCTCAGAAAGGAAAAAGAGACACTTGGCCAGGAGCCTCCTGAGCCCCTCTAAATGGAAAACCTGTAGGGGAAAGGGTATGATGCAGCTGGCACCAGCGTTGTCATCCAATGGTGACTTCTGGGTAGGAAAGTCATTCCCCTCTTCTGCAATAGTAACATTTCCGCAAGTGCTGTACCCATACTTTACAAGGCTAATGGGACTTTTCTGCTCAGCAGGCGTTCTGTTATGCATTGAAAAAACTGGAGAGAGATTGAAAGAGAGAGAGAGAGAGAGAGAGAGAGAGAGAGAGAGAGAGATCAGGAATGCAGAATGCCTGGTTTTTAGGCTCATGCTGGTAAAGAAAGTCCTAGGTTTTTTCCTCTTATTTCTTAAATTACGCAGATTTGTTACATCCTTCATCCCTGTGGTATGAAGAGTGTTTTAAATATGATGGATCTCTCTCAAAAAAAAAGTTGTTGCAGTCTTCATTCAGTATTAATTTAGGATCCAAACTTGGGCTTTTTAAGAGCTTGGCACTTAAAACATTCTTCCCAGTGAATATTATTATTATTATTATTATTATTATTATTATTATTATTATTATTATTATTATTATTATTATTATTATTATTATTATTATTATTATCCACCGGGGATTGGTTTCAGGTCTTCCCATGAATAATGAAAACCGTGGATAAGAGAGAACACCCCAAAATCCCCAAAACTGCTGTTTTTGACAGTACTTGCTTTGCAGCTGCTGAATTATTTATTGAATGTTTTTCCTTTGCCAAACATGGTTAACTGAATCAGTTGGTAATGAATCAGTGGAAATGGGGATCCTACTACTACTACTACTACTACTACTACTACTACTACTACTACTACTACTACTACTACTCTACTACTACAATCAGGTTTATTTATTTATTTTCCCAACTAAGAAGAAATGTAGGGATTTGATTCAATTTTTGGCAAAAAAAGAAGAACGGTTAAAATCCTGTTGCATGTTAATGGAACTCTCTGCCACAAGATTTGGTTGCAAGTAACCACCATGTTCTCACATGGAAGTGTTTCAGGCTTTTCTTATGCTCCTCGCATGCAAAAAACTTCTTCAGACACACACACACACACACACACACACACACACACACACTAATGTATCATATTCACAGCTGCAATCATACTGGCCCTTTATTTGGTCATTCGTGGGGTGCTTCAACTGGTGAAGAGCAAAGAGTTTTAACATGTGCCACCTTCTTCCCTGCTTAATGGGATTTTAATTGACTTTTAATGGGTTCTTTTCATATTTCTTAATTGTTTCTCCCCTGTTTTCCACCTTTGTCTAAATGCATGCCACGTGGAACTGAATTTTGACCCAGTTTTAGGGTGAACAATTTGTCAGCAGAGCCCCCACCCCACCCCACCCTTCCAAGTACTTTGTGGGTGCCAGAATCCCTCAAATTAATCCTGAGCTGGACTTCACCACCGGACAAGCTGTTTGGGAGCCGAAGAGGGTTCCCCCCCCATTTATTTATTTATTCATTTATTTATTAAAAAATACTATTCCAAAATATGCTTGCCCAGATTTCTCTTACTGCCTTTCCTTTGCAGTGAAAAAGTCTTACCAGCCAATACATTCCAGAAAGGGTGAAATCTCATTACCTGGAAAGCCGTTAGTTGAAAAGTGCTTTCAGACCAGTTCATGCATCTGTACCTGTACGCTGCACCCTCCCAGGTCCCCCAAGGCTCCTGGAAAACACATTCTTCAGAGAGAACAACGGAGAAGTCTAGCAAAAAAAAAAAAAAAAACCACTGGAAACTTTTTTATTTTTTTTAAAAAAGGCCTTTAATGCAGTATATTCCTTCAGCCTCTCTGCAACAAAGCACTGGAGATTGGAAAGCTCTGATAAAACCATCCATTCTGATTAGGAGAACAAGCTGTCAGTCACCCAATAATACTCTGTCCTTACCTTTCTGTTTTGGTTATACAGACACCTAAGGGAGATATGTGATCTGTCTGTGCTGATACCATCTGGGACTCAGTGTTGTCTGGCATCTCCTAACCGAGCTTTAGGAAAGGTCTAAATTCGGTCCATCGGACAGGAGCCTAGCTTACATTCATGCATTGGCTAAATCTCTCCCAATCAACCCGATTCAGTTCTGTTTTTAGTCAAACCCAGAATAACCAAAGCGACAGAGGTTTTGCCAAGAGCTTGCCTTCTCTGGCTTGGTGGTAAATCTTGTGTCTGCTTTTGCCCATCCCTAGGCACACGCGCACACTTCCGCCGCCAACTTCCACCTGGTTTGTTCCCATCTACCTTCTCCCGCTTTTCGTATTTCCCTGGACTCCAAAAGAGACCTTTGCTTTCATTCCCTGTGCATGAAATTTATGGAAGCAGGCACGCCGAGTGGCGGCACATACGGCGCCATGCGCACCTGAGAATCAACCTCCTTTTGTTCATAAAAAGGAGAGATAAAATACTAGTGACATTTCTCAGGGAGGTACCCAGGGACCTTCGCTTGCCTTGATGAAACCAATAGACTTTCCAAACCTAATTAGTACTTAATGATCTGAAGAGGCATGAATGTCCATCACCTGGGCTACAGCCCCTCCATTCTTCCTCAAATTCTTAATTAACCTTTAAAAAGATGATCAGCCCATGAGCTTCCCAGGATATCTCATTGATTTTTACATGTGCATGAGTTCTCTCTCTCTCTCTCTCTCTCTCTCTCTCTCTCTCTCACACACACACACACACACACACACACACACACACACATGCTTTATAAAAATAGCACCCACACAAGCCTTTCCTGAGTGCCCCACTGATTGATGTATATTAATGAACCGCTGCTGTGAAAAAAAATTGTTAATTGATGACAACATACAGAACTTTGTCTGGAATTTAACCTTATTCATCATTAAAGTATGGTTGAGGCTGGAGCACCGTGTTAATTAATAGCAGGGAGAACAAAAAGTTGGATCATTCTGCTGTGGAATGGTGGGGGGGGGAGAGGCGGAGGAGCCATGATTAAATAGAAGGCTGGGGAAGGAAAGAAAAATGGAAGGCAAAGGGGGAAAGGAATGGGAAAAGTGCTGGCGTCGGTGTCACCGCGAAGATGACTCACTTGGTGCTGCTAATGAAATAAAAATTTGCTTGAGCTTTAGTGTAATATTTTTACTATTGTGTCAGGTTTAATCAGCTGTGAGTTGGAGCAGAGGCTGAGGAGCAGAAGCTGAGGAGAGGAGGAGGAGGAGGAGGAGGAGGAGGAGGAGGAGGAGGAGAGGGAAAGCGGGCAACATGACAAGAAAATGCAACATCCAGTGTTTTTTGGGAAAGTAAATAACTTAAATAACTTTCCCTGAATAAGCTGACGTCTGGCAAAGGGCTCCTGTGAGCAGCTTTCGGGGTTTCAGAAACAGCCAGCACAGTTCCTGTGTGGAATCTAACCAAGGCCGTTTGGATGTGCAATGGTTGTGGAACCATAGCTTGGAAGTAGCTAGTTCCAGAGAAATGGTTACTTGTAATTGTTGGTTCCCTTTTTCCAGTTGCAGTGAAGAACCTCCTTCATGGTGTCACTCTCACTTTTCTGATACTTTTATAACCACAAGGTGGCGGGGGGGCTTACTACATGGTGAAGGGTTCAACCGGAGGTTTCTGTTGAGTCTTGTGCTGCCATGTCGTGCTCTGTAGCGTTAAGACAATGTCAGCGCAGTCTGTGAGTCAGCTTTTTAAAAGTAGTTACTTGAGTTACTTTCGAAGAGGATGCAAAGTAAAAAAAAACTATTGCAGTCATGATGCCGGACAAGTATTTTGTGGGCCTTTTAGTTATAACTCCTGTTGTTGTTCAGTCGTGTCCGACTCTTCATGACCCCATGGACCAGAGCTCGCCAGGCCTTCCTATCTTCCACTGCCTCCCGGAGTTTTGTCAAATCCATATTGGTTGCATCGATGACACCATCCAATCATCTCATTCTCTACCGTCCCCTTTTCCTTTTGCCTTCAATCTTTCCCAACATCAGGGACTTTTCCAAGAAGTCCTTTCTCCTCATGAGCTGGCCAAAATACTGGCGCCTCAGCTTCAAAATCTGTCCTTCCAGTGAATATTCGGGGTTGATTTCTTTCAGGATGGACAGGTTTGATCTCCTTGCAGTCCAGGGAACTCTCAAGACTCTCCTCCAGCACCACAGAATTCACAATTCACAATTCCATGGACAGAAATAAAAGTTATAACTCCAGCTGTCAATATATTTTAAAGATCTTTCCACGTGGGTGTTAATCCAGTAGCCAATTACATTTGTGGGAAGAGGCAACAAGCTTATTGTGCTATTGATCTAAAAGGGTAAGTCTTGAACCAAAGGATCCAAATTCCCCTTCCACTCCAAGGTGTCTCTTGGTGTTCCTCCATCCC
Organism: Phrynocephalus forsythii; assembly: GCA_029282475.1. Taxonomy (NCBI): domain Eukaryota; kingdom Metazoa; phylum Chordata; class Lepidosauria; order Squamata; family Agamidae; genus Phrynocephalus; species Phrynocephalus forsythii. The sequence continues at coordinate 110,197,776 of JAPFRF010000004.1, read as the reverse complement.
ATCCTCAGCGCCAAAGAGTGCTTGGTGACATTTTAGGCTCAGGTCACTTCAATGTGGTCTCTCATCATTTCTACCCACCCCACCCAGCTGTTTGTGCTCCATCTATCACCTCCCGTCCCACTGGAGTGCAGCTGCTTGTGAGGCCAAGAGACGGCACAGATGTTTAACAGCACCCAGCAATGTGAAGGATGAGTTTAATGGACCAGCCCTGTGGCTTTCTCTCTCCCACCCCTCTCCCTCCTCCACCCACAGCTTTGCTGAAATCCGAATGGATGTAGAACAAATAAACAGAATTAGCCTAGACTAATAAACAGCTGTCTGAAGAGCCTGGGTCAAAAAAGGGGGGAAATAACTTTTTAAAAATTGTACCTCTTCTCAAACTTGGAGCAGTATGACTTGACTCAGTCTGATCACCTGCCAATTTGTTGCTGGCTTGGAATGTTGCTGATGTGTCATCATCATCATCATCATCATCATCATCATCATCATCATCATCATCATCATCATCATCATCATCATCATCATTGCATGCCATCAAGTCAATTTGGACTTCTCCTAACCCTTTCCGTGGTTTCCTCGGTATAGTTGAGGCATGGTCTATCATTCCCTTCTTCTTGAGATGCTCTGGGAGTGTGCAGCTTGTCAAAATTTGCTCAGGCTGTCTCCACTCCTGGGTGGAGTTGTGGGGAATTGAACTCCCAACCTCTGACTCTGCAGCCAGAGGCCTTGCTTACTACTGAGTTATCCGGCCAGCTGGCAATCTGGTATAGAATCCTAGAATCATGATGTGGGCAGGGGACACATCAAGTCCAAACCCCTGCTCAGTGCAAGAATCCAGATCAAAGTAGGTGCCTCTGGGAAAAAACCTTCTACTCGAAAGCTGATTGGCCGGGAGATAAGGCTGCTACTGCTTCCCATATGATTCGAATTAGAAGGTTTTTTTCCCTAGGGGCACCCCCTTTGGAGCTTCATAACTCAGCCCCCTTACTCCCAAATATTTCCGAATTTAAGAGGGTTCCCTAAAATCACTTTCTGAAGGTACCCCTTCTACTTTGGTGCCCCCAAATTAAGTAAGGTTTGAGGGCATGCTTTTTAAAAATATGCACTCAAAATTATTATTAAAATATGCAATCAAAATTTTCTTACCTTGGGACTCCAAAGTAGAAGGGGTACCTTCCCAAAGCGATTTTAGGAAACCCCCTGAAATCTGGAAAGATTTAGGAGTAAAGGGACTTAGTTATGAAGTTATGAAGAGCCTTCAGCTTCTGCTCCCTTGGAGGGCTTTTTAGACCGGCTGGACTCTTCACTGAGGACCCTCTCCCTCCCTTTGTTCCACCTGGGGTTTGTGTCGAGAGGTGTGCCTGGCCCTTGAAGAGCTTTTAGCTTCTGCTCCCTTGGAGGGCTTTTTAGACCGGATGAATTGTAAGATGGCGGGCGGCAGCAACAGCGTTCCATCCTTGCTGCACTTCCAATTCTTAATCGACTCTAAATTTCTTGGCTGAAATCTTCATTTGGTCTGAAGACAGAACCAAGGTTTTTTTCCTCCTCCCGCCTTCGTCACCACTTCCAAATTAGTCTGTTTTGCCATATCTATTTTTAATTCTGCTAGAATTTGCTCCTCCGCATGCCGGGACGCAGGAGGATTTTTATATGTTTTGTTGTTTTAATAGTTCTATGTTTTTTATGCTTTATATCTGATGTATTCTATTGTTGTTGATTTGGTATGTATTGCTTTTGTTAGCCGCTTAGAGTACTACATGTAGTAGATAAGCGGGATATAAATACAAGAATAAATAAAATAAATAAATAAATAAAGGGGCTGGGGGTAGTAATTGGCAACTGCGCAGGGACTGGAGGGAGTTTACTCTATGGTATTAACTCCCTAATTGCCTCCACACTCCCAGCACACATTGCCAATTACTACCCCCAGCCCCTTTACAGCTCCGCTGGTATACCGTATATACCCGAGTATAATGGGGAAAAAAATGCCTTCGGTTTATACTCGAGTCAATAAGTTTCCCAGTTTGGGGGGGGGGTGGAATTAGGCCCTCAGTTTATACTCGGATCGGCATACTCAAGTATATCTGGTAATTATTCAGGCTACACATTATCCCCCTTCCCCCCATGAATTTTACCAGACTTGGAAGGATGGAAGGCTGAGTCAACCTTGAGCCTGCTACCTGGGTCATGATCACAGTTAAGCCACTGCACCCTGATACTTTTAAGATGTATGGGGAGAGGCCCTTCTCTTCGTTCTACTGCCTTCATAAAGATGTCAGGTTAGAAGGTGAAAGAGGCCCTTTTCAGATGGTCCCTAGTTCTGGTATACCTTCACAAAGAGCACCCTTGTAATATTTCAGCTCTCTGGGAAAATCCTTTATTAAGCAGGCTTTGGGCAGTTCAATCAGACCACCGAGAAAGCAATTGGAACATTGTGTTTTGCTCCTTTCTCGTAGGCATGGTTTTTTTTCCCAGTGTTTCAAACTCCTTTTTGAGTTAGTGACTTTTGAAATATTACTGGCCAGAATCCAAGTGAACGTGCATGCTTGTGTAAGTGCGACGGGCATCCTGTGGGGGGCAGAAATAGCCACTAATTAATGAGCACCCAATCAAATTCCTAGACAATCCCCCAGTTGCGTAACTCAGCACACAATGAGGAATGCATTCTTAGCAGCTATTTGTCACTCCGACTTCTGCCATTCTGTTTGCACAGGCGTAAATATTCACTTGGATTCTGGCCGATACATGTTTAATTCCCCCCCCGCCGCCGCCCGCCGCATTTTAACATATTGCATTTTTTTGCTCTTTTTTCAACATTTGCAAGTTACCTTTGGCCCCTCCTCTGGCACAGAAATTAAATTAAATGAATAAATATACCGTGCAGATGCTTCAGAATTGAAATTAACATTCGCTTACGAGAAAAGATTACAAAAATGTTGTGCCAGGACTGCAAATTGGACTTTCAAGGCAGATCTGCGAACTCTGCTGGGGCAGACAATTATCCTGAGCCCACCTCCTGTTCAGGGATGCATTAGCCGTTGCAGGAGTTAACCAGGGAAAGGGGGTCTGTGTATCTCTCCGAAAGCAAAACAGAATGCAAACTTAAGACACATGCCCAATTCATGCCCATAGCTCTGGACAGCATGGTTTGCAAGGCAGGAGTCAAGCCATCCAAAGAAGAAAAGAGAAGGAAACCATTTGCACGTACAGGGATACTAAAATAACATAGCAGCAGAGTACCCTAATTCTTGACAGGCTCACTTGGCAGGGACTTGGGAGAACACCTTCTCTGTCACCAATCCCAGACTCTGGAACTCCCTGCCACTGGAGGCCAGGCTGGCCCCATCTTGGCTGTCCTTCAGCAAGCGGGCAAAGACCTTTCTCCTCGGGCAAATGTCCCCTCAGTGAGGGCTTTGTTAAAACGGATGGTTGGGCTCTGTTGCTTTTAAAGGTGTTTTCAGTGGGCCTCCCCCCCTCACTGCTCCATTCTGCCTCTCATCCCTCCCCCGGCGTACCAGCTGGGGCTTTTTGACAGGTCAGGGTGAGGGGTGCAGGCTCCCCCTCTCCAAACCCCAACCTATCAAAAAGCCCCCGCTGGAAGGTGAAGATCACAAAGAAGGAGGAAGGAAGCAGCAGTAAATTGAAGCTCTGTTTGAATTTACCGCTGCCTCCTTCCTTGTCCCGTTCTCCCCCTCCTTCCAGGGCAGTTTTCTGGACAGGGAGAGCTGTAGACAGTGAGGGATGACCCCACTGCCTACAGCATTCCCTGTCCAAAACACACCCCTGTGAGGAGGGGGTGGCAGGGGAGAATGAAGCAGTCAGGCACAGAATTTACTTCTGCCTGGGCTGCTCCTTTCCTCCTACCACCTGCCTCCCAGCTGGGATTGAGTTGTCAAAATCAGCTGCGAGGCAGCTGCAAGGAGACTTTTGAATCCCCCACGGTACCATCTAGAGAACTGGTGCCGTGGGGGATTCATTTTGTTTTGCTTTGTTTTGTAAGTAAATTTTTTTTGGAAAAAAATTATTACGATATGAAATGAAACACGGGCAGGAACAAAATGTAACAAAACAAAACACAATTTTTCCATTTCGTGCCCATCCCTAGTTTAAACATTTCAAGTCTGCCCTGTGTCATAGATTAAGTAGATATGACATGCAGTTACTGTTAGTGGCCACTGATGGCCCCAATTTCCATTCATAGGTTGCCAAAGAACCTCAGCACAGAGAACATTTTTGCCTGAAATGCCCCTTTATCACTCTAGTGAAGGTGGTTCGGATCTGCGCTAGAGTGTCCCCGGTGTAAACTCATGGACTGCAAAGTCCTTCTATCCAGAGACAACAGGTGATGAGGAATCAAGCAAAGGATTGCTCTTGCATCCACACATAAAATCTTACCGCATCCCTCCTCTTTACTTCAGAAGGGAAGGTTTCCTTATTCGCCCTCCTTACATTGTCACTGAGTATAGTGCAGCCTTTGAAACATATTTGGGAACAGATGCTTATCCAATTTGCTCTGCCCGGTTGACCGAAATGCTGAATCCTGGCTGTTGCTTCACTGAGAACGAGAAAGATGTGGCAGAGATGGCAGAGAAAGCTTTGGTTTGAAGAATACTACTTTTAAAAGACAGCAAACATGTGTAAAGGTCTGCCATGAAGATAAAAGGCATGGTTTCTCCCCTACTGGCCAAGAGCGAATCTAAGGCAAGCTGCAGCCACATGAACAATGTTACTGCCACAATGGGGAAAGGTTTGTGGTGTCCACACCAAAGACACCCATGAAGATGTTAACAAGGAGAACAAGGCCTCTCCTGGTGATTTCAATATAAAGAGAGATGCATTCTGTAGGGTCACTTTTTTGTGCACAACCTCATTATTATTATTTTTCTGCACAACCTCATTATTATTATTTTTCTGTACAACCTCATTATCTCAATAAAATGACCGAAAGCTGTGGAACAGATCATGTGCTCTTGCCACAAATCTAATATATTTCACAAACCTCTTACATGATGAACGCAGTGTCTAGGTGTCACCTAGCTTTCTTTTCCTGTGTCCCGTGGTGCAGTGCTTAAATGCCTGTCCTGCAGCTAAAAATGTGCACACAACCTGGGGGTTCAATCCCAGGTAGTAGCTGGCTCATGGTTGACTCAGCCCTCCATCCTTCCGAGGTTGGTAAAGTTCAGCCTAATCTTGGCATTTGCCTCCTGAGGTCCCAGGATCGTGTAAGGATTTGCATGCTACAGTCCAGGTTGTTTGGCATGAGAAGCAAATGATGAGAACTGAGAATATCTCAGGTCACATAGCACTTGTCTCATCCTACATCCAAGGTAGGCCTGGGACCACTAGAACCTTCCTTGTCATGTCTCCATACTGGAATTGCAGCACTCTCCGCCATCAACCTCAGATTATTCCTTTCATGAAAATGAGTCTTGGGCACACTTCTATATGCACCCAAGATTAACATGGGGGGGGCAGGTGGGGGAAGCGCTCAAGACTCCTATCAGCCAGGTTCCCATTCATTCTGTCTTGTTTGTTCATTAGATGGAGCATTATTCTCCTCTGCAAACCCTACGAAGTCTTTGTGTTGTCAGGCTTTTCTGTATGTTGTTTTTGCTTTGTGCAGGTATTCACATTGTCCCTTGAGGTTACAGCTCTTATTTTCCTTTGATTTTCCCTTTCCATTGTGTGCAGTCAGAAACAGCCTGTGATGTAGGATGCCAGATGCTCAGGACCTTGTCCCGGTGTTCAACAGGGACACTCAGATGTTCCCAAAACAAGCAGGTCAGCAATAGCTGGTCCTTAGTTGAAAGTTAAGAACATAAGAACATAAGAAGAGCCCTGCTGGATCAGGCCAAAGGCTCATCGAGTCCAGCTTCCTGTATCTCACAGTGGCCCCACCAGATGTGTCTGGGAGCTCATGAGACTAGACATCTGTCTCCTGATACCACTCCCCTGCATCTGGCCCTTGAAGTACCCTTGTTTTAAGCGTGGAGATGACACATCCCCATCATGGTTTGTAACCTGTGATGGACTTTTCCTCGAGGTATCTGTCCAATCCCCTTTTGAAGGCATCCAGGCCAGATGGCAGGGATTTCCACAGACTAACAACACACTGGGTAAAAAAAAAATTATTTTGTCTATTCTCACTCTCCCAACCCTCATTTTGAGTGGATGTCCCCTAGTTCTGGTATTTTGTGAGAGGGAGAGGAGTGTCCCTCTCTCCACTTTACTCATGTCCTGCATTATTTTATATGTCTCAATCATATCCCCCCTCAGGTGCCTTTTTTCCAGACTAAAGAGCTCCATACTTTTAGCCTTTCCTCATCAGGGAGGTGCCCCAGCCTAGTAATCGTTTTAGTCGCTCTCTTCTGCAACTTTTCCAGTTCCACTATGTCTGTTTTGAGGTGGTGAGCAGAATTGTACCCAATACTCCAGGTGTGGCCTTACTATTGTTTTGTATAATGACATTATAATGTTGGCTGTTTTATTTTCAATCCCCTTTTTGATAATCCCTAGCATGGAATTGGCCTTCTTCCCTGCTGCCGCACATTGGGGAGACACCATCATGGAGATGTCCACCAACACACCAAGATCTCTTTCCTGATCTGTCACGGATAGCTCAGAGCCCATGAGTTGATAGATAAAGTTTTGATTTTTTTTTTGCCCCAATATGAATTACTTTACATTTTCTTACATTGAAACACATTTGCCATTTCACAGCCCATTGTCCCAGTTTGGAGAGATCCTTCTGGAGCTCTTCACAATCTTCTCTGGTTTTTACCACAAGGAAAAGTTTCGTGTCATCCGCAAACTTGGCCACCTCACTGCTTGTCCCTGTCTACAGGTCATTGATGAACAGATTGAAAAGCACCCATCCCAGGACAGATCCCTGGGGCACACCACTTATCACCTATCTCCATTGTGAAAATTGAAGACAACAGTGGTGGGGGTGGGGGTGGGGAATCTATCAATAACTGGTGTGGGCAGTGAAGGTCCCAATCCGCTTGCCAGCTGCAACAGGTGATTCTATACATGGGGTTTGCCCTCCTGTTTTAGCCTCACTCAACAGCTGCATTGTTTACGATGTCAGGCGTGTGTGATTTCGGCAGCCACAGTGCAGGCAGAAGCAGCCTCTGTACCTTGAAGGAGGACAGAAATGAGGTGGCTTTGTGTTTGTTGAGTGCATCATATTTTTCGCCCTCGCTTGCGCACTCACACACACACAAAGAGGGACGTTGCTAGCTGCTAAGCAACAGATGAGCAGGGCAATATGTACTGTATATGTGTGAGTGAGGGTGTGCAGCTGATGGTCCAGGGGCAACAGGGAAGCTGATCGGGAGAGCTTTGAGTGAAAAGTAATTCGATTAATTAGGCAGGCGGCAATCTCCCCCCCCCTTTTAGCTCTCCTCTCCTTTTCTTCTCTGTGCAGCATTAGCTATTGTTAATTAATGTGTGAAAATGCTCCTGTGTGGATGAGAGGGAGGTGAAAGGAGATTCACATCTCTCCTTCCTAACTATAAGGCACATTTCACACTTACCACTCTTGCAGAGAAGATGGTATTTATTAGAGCTCTCTGGTCTTCCAGCTACCAAAAATAGGACACTCTTTTCAATACTCCAGCGACCACAATGGATGGAGGATTCTGGGAAATATATGCCCGAGAAACAACTTTTTGAAACTCTCATCAAATCTGTATTACTGACAGGCTAATCTGACTGTCCCTGGCACCCCAAAATTCTGGTATGAAGTGTGAATGGTTCTACTTTTCACTGTGGTAGCTGCCTATGATTTCAGTGTACAACTTCTCCGTTTAGCAGAAGATGTGAGGAGCTACAAATTTAGGAATAGTGGATATTGAAAATAAACAAAAGGTGGAAAGGACAGGATTGCTTCAAGCCACGTTTGTGGTTACCGAGGAGCACTTGGTCGCGATCAACTACTGGTGGAAATGAATACCGCCCTCAATGGATCCTGGATGTGATCTAGGAGGAATCTGCGTAGCAATGCAATTATGAAGGAATGGGCCACAGTAATAATTAATGGGTCTCTCCTTGAGGGCAGGGTTCCCTCGGCCTTCAAGGAGACTCTCATTAGGCCCATTCGGAACAAACCTAATGTGGCGGCAGACCAAATTGACAATTATAGGCCTGTCGCCAATATTTCTTATATGAGCAAGGTCTTGGAGAGGGTGGTGGCAGATCAGCTTCAGGGTCTTCTGGATGACACAAATGCCCTCGATCCTTTTCAGCCGGGCTTCAGGCCGCGCCATAGTACGGAAACGGCATTGGTCGCCCTGCATGATGACCTTTTGAGGGAGTCTGACAGGGGCAAAATGTCCCTGTTGGTCCTCCTCGACCTCTCAGCGGCCTTTGATACCGTCGACCACGGTATCCTCCTGGGGAGGCTCTCCGAGTTGGGGATTGGAGGCACTGCTTTGCAGTGGTTCCGTTCCTTCTTGGAGGACCGCCCCCAGCGAGTGCAGCTGGGTGAGATGACCTCCGCTCCTTGGTCTCTCAATTGTGGGGTGCCACAGGGGTCGGTCATCTCTCCCTTGCTCTTCAACATTTATATGAGGCCGCTGGGAGGGGTCATAAGGGGGTATGGAGCTTCGTGTCACCAATATGCGGATGACACCCAGCTCTATATCTCCTTTCCATCTTCTGCAGTGGATGCCATTCCGTCCTTTGAGCGCTGCCTGGCGGCCGTCTCGGATTGGATGGGGGCTAATAGGCTGAGGTTGAACCGGGCAAGACGGAGATCCTCCGTGTGGGCCCCCCTGGTGTCTGCGGGTTGGGGAACTCCCTCACTTTTGGGGGGGTGACTCTCTCCGCGAAGGATGGGGTCCGCAGTTTGGGTGTCCTACTGGACCCGGCACTCACCATGGAAACCCAGGTGGCGTCAGTGGTCCGTTCCGCTCATTGCCAACTGCGGAGGATTGCCCAGCTGCGGGCCCTCCTTGACATCAGGGCGTTAACTACGCTGGTTCATGCACTTGTAATCTCGAGAATAGACTACTGTAGTGCTCTCTACGTGGGGCTGCCCTTGAGGTTAATGCGGAGATTGCAGCTAGTGCAGAATACAGCTGCCAGACTTCTAACGGGGCAAAGAAAGCACCAACATTTACCGCATTGACTTCAAGGTTTTGACGTTAACATACAAAGCCCTAAACGGTTTGGGACCTCAGTATCTGACAGAGCGGCTCCTCCCAAGAAGAACTGCCAGGATCACCCGTGCCAGCCAGGCAGGACACCTGGGAGTCCCAACACCGAGGGAGGCCCGGAAAGCTGTCACAAGGAGTAGGGCCTTCTCGGTGGTTGCTCCCCAGTTATGGAACCATCTACCCCCTGAAATTCGGCTGGCACCCTCGCTTCAAATTTTTAAAAAACTATTGAAGACCTGGTTCTATAGAATGGCATTCCCTGATTCTTTAAACATTTAGTAAGGCACTATTTTTAAACCATTTTATCAAATCTCTTGCCATTTTTAGTTTCATTTTAGCTTCATTTTAGTTTTTGTTGTTGATTTATGTATATATTTTTATTTTGTACATTGTATTTTGGTTTTTAAAATGTATTCCTTTGTTTGTTGTTACATGTTGTAAACCGCCCAGAGTAGCCCTTGGTCTAGATGGGCGGTATAAAAGTCTAATAAATAAATAAATAAATAAATAAATAAATAAATAAAATGCTGGTAGAAATCCAGTGAGGAGAACAAGGGGAGTAGGGTTGAAGGTCCAGAATAAATCTCTAACAAGAAGCAACTTAGGGAGCTGGGAGTGTTTAGCCTTTCAAAAAGAAGGCTGAGAGGGGATATGATAGCTATGTTTAAATATTTGAATATTTGAAAGGATGTCATATTGAAGAGGGAACAGGTTTGTTTTCCATGGCTTCAGAGACTAGGACTCAGGGAAATGGTTTCAAACTACAGGGAAAGAGATTCAATTTATTTATTTATTTATTTATTTATTTATTTATTTATTGTTTGTTTGTTTGTTTGTTTGTTTGTTTGTTTGTTTGTTTGTTTGTTTTATACTATCTGTCTTCCTGGGGAACTCCGGGCAGTTAACAATATGGGTTGAAGCACCAAATAAATCACAATGTGACAGTCATCAAAGGAATCAAAGAAGAATTTAAAAGAGAAAAAAAAATGAAAGGAAAAATTACAATTAAACAATTAATGGAAAAAATGAAAAATCATTGGCAAGTGGAAGAACAACTTCCTGATGGTTAGAGCTGTTTGGCAGTGGAATATTCTGCCACAAAGGAGGGTGGTGGACTCTCCTTCTTTGGAGGTTTTTATGCAAAGGCTGGATGGCCATCTGTCAGGAGCACTTTGATGGCAGGGGGTTGGACTGGATGGCCCTTGAGGTCTTTTCCAGTTCTATGATTCTATGATTCTATGAGTCCTGAAACACTTCAACACCTTCCAATCTACTTAAATATCCAAACCAATGACAAGGATGGCTATTCTCTCCAACTCTTTCAAAAGCAACCAAACTTATTCACCACTCATCAGTATCTCCCCACCCATCCTAGTTCTGAATGCCTTAGAACAGCAGCTCCCACCTTGGGGTCCCCAGGCATTCTGGAACTACAACTCCCAGAGGCCTTTGCCTCTTGCTGTGCTGGCTGGGATTTCGGGGAGTTGTAATCCAAGAACTACTGGGGACCCAAGGTTGGGAACCACTGGCTTAGAAGCATCTTAGAGTACCTTGAAGACCACTGTCTCTACTGGGATTCTAGTGGAGGTCCTGTCATCCCTGTTAAGAACCACATCTCTGCATCGGGGTAGGCACCAAAAGATGGCATTTGAAAGAGAACTGTTGAGAATGCAAAGGGAGGCACCGGTGATGCTTGGTCCTAGAGGGAGCATGGTTTGGATGGGAAAGCACAGTCAGATTTGCCAAGAATCATAGAATCTTGAAGTTGGAAGGGGCCTATAAGGTCATTCAACCCAACTCCCTGATCAGGGCAGGAATACAAATGAAAGGATGTCTGTGAGGTGGTTGTTTAAATTGCTCTTGAATGCCTCCAGTGTTGGAGCCTTCGCTACTTTTTGAAGTAACCGGTGCCATTGTTGTACTGCTCCAACAGTTAGGAAGTTTTTCCTGATATTCCCAGCATGCTCACTCAAGCACCCTTCAGTTACTCATCAAAACTCTGAGGGGGGGGGAGAAAAGAAACAATGAAAGCGAAGCCCTGATTTTCTGTTAACAAGAAGGAACAAAGACCCTCTCTATAATAGGACAGGGAAGGGGAGCGGTGTCTGGGGAGTGAAAAGAACTACCAAAGAGGTCTTTCTTTCACAGTTTGGGTTTTCATTCAATCTGGGCAAGAATCTCAGATCCTATGAAGAGTCTCATCTTTAAGATGGCATCAGCCTCATAATGAGGCCCAGGCCTGGTGGCACTTCACTCTGGTCCATTTCCATTTGGGTTGGTTGGTTGGTGGATGGATGAATCAGTTGGTTGGTCGGTCAATTGATCAATCGATTTGTTTTCAGGCCACTAACTCCTATATGATTAGGATGTGAGCAAAAATATCCCAGAGCTCCTTGGTGTTTGAAATGTCTATGAAACAACCTGGAATCTTGCCACTTGCTCCTCATTATTTACTTGTTAGAACCATTTGTTTGAGATCTCCGTGGGAGGTGTAAGTGTTTCGGTGGCGGCGGCGGGGGGGGGCTACTTATATAACACAAGTTTGCTTTTGTCCCCTCTAACTCAGAACATATTGTCTTCAGGGAATCCAATGCCAGGATCACTGTGGGGGGGAGGGGAGGTAATAAACTGAGACACCTCAAAAGGAAGCATGTTCAGCCTCCAGTTGCAATGACTTGGTGCATGTTGAAGAGGGGGGGGGAGGGAAGCTGGTAATCACCTCCCCATGCTAATACAAAATGGGATGAAAGAAACTATTGAAAAGCTCAGCTCTGGTCCTCCTTGCTGATTCAAAGCATTGAAGTATGTGGGGGTGTGCATGTGTTATGTGCACATATGGGGGTGTTCTACCAGGAGAACAGCATCTGAGAGCCTTATGAGATCACTGCTGGTAGAAGAAGGTGAGGTACAAAAGGTGGATGGGGGAACTGGTTTTGTTTCTCTCCACTTGCCTTTGCTGATCCTTAAATCATCGCTTCTCCAACCCTGCTGCTTATGAAGACAGGGGTGATCTTAAACTTTGCTAGCTACTAGAGATGGGCACGACTCAAAAAAATGGTGTTTCGATTGTCGTTTGTCGTTTAGGGGGTCCGTTTTGGTTTGTTTTCATTTTTCATGAATTTTTTGCAAAAATTTTTGTTTTCGTTTCATTACGTAATGAAACGAAAAAATGAAAATGAAAATGAAAAATTGCTGTTTCGTTAGCATTCATTACAGTTCAATGTGCTTGCCACAATGAAAACGAAACGCACGACAAAATTTCTGTTGTTTTGGTTCGTTTCGTTTCATTTTGGAGACAAAATTTGTTTTTCGTTTCAGTATGTAACGAAATGAAAAAATAAAACGAAAACGAAAAATTGCTCGTTTTGTGCCCATCTCTACTAGCTACAGGTATGTGAACTGTTGGTTGAAATTCAGCAGTAAGTGACAACTAGATTAGACCCATTGGATCAGTTTGGGAAGGGAGGAGAATCAACATAATTTTCAGTGATTCAACCTGTCTTCTCTACTTTTGACTTCCTACTGGATTTCATACACTGACTTTCACCTGTTAGCTACCAAGCTGAAAGGAGAGAAGAGAGAGAGAATGTGTGAACCATATTTATTTACAGTACTTATTTATATATAAAAATACTTATCTGCTCCACTACCAAGTGGTTTCTGGGTGGCATACAACAATGTATTAAAACTGTAAAACAACATAGTTATTAAACGTTATGTGCTGCTATATATTAATAGCTGTAGATACACATGCTCTGTTGATGCACAAGCTGTATATTACTGTGCCTCAGTAGCTGGGGGTGGGTGGTGGAGGAAGGAGCAGGAAGCATTCTTGACCTACATATTTGTGTGTGTGTGTGTGTGTGTGTGTGTGTGTGTGTTGAAGTCTGCACTGGAGAAGCCTGGGTCTGCTTCAGAAGTCTGATTCAGCCGGGTCCTTCTTCATGTCCTTATGATGCTGTTGGCAGCAGTGAAGAAGGCCAATTCCATGCTAGGGATTATCAAAAAGGGGATTGAAAATAAAACAGCCAACATTATAATGCCGTTATACAAAACAATAGTGCACCTGTATTGGGTACAATTCTGGTGCATCTCAAGAAAGACATAGTGGAACTGGAAAAGGTGTGACTAAAATGATTACTGGGCTGGGGGCACCTCCCTTATGAGGAAAGGCTTAAACATTTGGGCCTCTTTAGTCTGGAAAAAAGGCGATTGAGGGGGGATATGATTGAGACATACACAATAATGCAGGGCATGAGTAAATTGGATAGAGGGAAGCTCTTCTCCCTCTCTCAAAATACTAGAACTAGGGGACATACACTCAAATTGAGTGCTGGGAGAGTAAGAACTGACAAAAGAAAATATTTTTTCACCCAGCGCGTTGTAAGTCTATGGAACTTCCTGCCACAGGATGTGGTGATGGCATCTGGCCTGGATGCCTTCAAAAGGGGATTGGAGAGATTCCTGGAGGAAAAGTCCATCACGGGTTACAAACCATGATGGAGATGTGTAATCTCTAGGCTTTAAACCAGGGTACTTCAAGGGCCAGATGCAGGGGAGTGGTATCAGGAGACAGATATCTAGTCTCGTGCGCTCCCAAACGCATCTGGTGGGGCCGCTGTGAGATACAGGAAGCTGGACTAGATGGGCCTTTGGCCTGATCCAGCATGGCTCTTCTTATGTTCTTATGTTCTTATGAGGTAGATGTTCCTTCTGAGATTACTAACCAACGCCATAACTCATGCTCTTAGACTCGCAGCGCTGGAAATACCTTCAGCTGGGGAAAAAAGTAACATTCGATCAACCCCATCTCTATTCAACACTGGTTAGGCCTCATCTAGATTACTGTGTCCAGTTATGGACCACACACTTGAAGAAAGATGTCAACAAACTGGAAAAAAATGATCATGGAAGTGCAAGCCAAGCCCCATGAGGAGAAAAGACTGAAAGAACTTAACCCTTTTATCCTTGAGAAAAGAAGACTGAGGAGAGATAGGAGAGCACTTTTCAAATATTTATTTATTTTACTTGCTTGCTCACTTGCTAACTTACAGAATTTTTAGCTGCCTAGCAAATGGTCTCGGCGGCACACAACAACATATCAGAACTATAAAACAACATGTTTAAAAACCATCAAATTAACAAACAGTTTAAAACAATCAACCTACAAATAATAAAATCCTGCTGCTTATGAGCCCAGCTAAAAAGATCACTATAATTAAAAGGCTGGCTGAACAGGAAGGTCATTGCCTGGCACCGAAAAGCCAAAAGCATAGGCGCCAGGCAGATCTCTGTTGGGAGGGCATTCCAAAGTTGGCAGCCAATGGCTGAGACAAATACATCAGTCGTACCGAAGAAAGCTAGGATGTTTTCTTAACCATCCCAAACCGCAGGACATGTTTAAAGGGGTTCAACCCAATGGAAGCCAGGTTCCTGCTCTAGCTGATCTAACAGCTAGAGCAGTATAGTGGTACCTCGGATAACGGATTTAATTCATTCCCCGAGGCAATTCGCTATTCGAAAAGATTCGTTATCCGAAATGCAGTTTCCCATAGGAATGAATGGGAAACTGATTAATCTGTTCCAGAGCCTAGGAAAAAGACACAGACACCTGTTTTTTTTTTTTTTTTTTGCTCAAAACCCTTTTTAAAGTGCACTTTAAATGTTCAGATGTGATGAAACCCAGGATAAATCTTTTTTACCGACGAATGCTGGAAATCTGTTATCCATAGGAAAATTCATTATTTGAGACAGCACATAGGAAAATTTGCTATCCAAGGCACCCCTATACCTGGAAATTGCGATTTGTTATCCGAAAAATTCGTTTTATCAGGGGCATTCGTTATCTGAAGTATTACTGTACAATGGTGGAACCGATCACCTTGGGAGGTGGTGAGTGCTCCAAAGCTGGAGCCATTCAAGAGAAAATTGGACAGCCACCTGTCAGTTCAGCTTTGATTTGGGTCCTGGCCTTGAACAAGATGTTGGACACGATGACCCCAATGGGTCCTTGCAGCCCAATTATTCTACAGTTCTAAGTGCAGTGTTATACCTTCTGCTTGTGTGTGTGGATGCATTTGGAGTCAAAGACATTTAGCTAGCCTGAAATATCCCTGTGTAGGCCTTTGCAGGAAGGCACTGGTGCTCTCCAGAGAAAGCCATGTTTTCTCTCCTGCTTGCAGATTCTTCCTGAACATGTACCTCTTGTGATCAAATGGCAGTGAGGACCTGACTAATAGATATTATGTCCCATTATATGGTCTGGAAGTCAATAAACATTAGGTTACCTTCATGCCATGAAAAAAAAAAAGACTGGATTTACTTATTTTTTAAAAAAGAAATCTTATCTGGAGGGTTTGCATTTCAATAGGAGGTGAATTTGCATATTTTAACAATAACCTCCCATCATGCTGTCTGATCTGTGCTCAACTGGCCATACCGATCACTTTATATTGAATAGATTATCACTGGTTTAATAAACCCTTCATAATATGCAGGTATAACAATGGTACTTCATTGGATAAAGATGGCATTAAAGTTCTTCTTCTAGAAATAAGGGTGGCCTGACTGGTGATTAACTTTATACCTTTGTACTTTCCTGGATGGAATATGTGATTAAAGGGGGCCCATTCCCATTATTCTGATTCAAAAATCAACCACCTCTTCACGACTCAATTTTGTCTGGGCCATCCTTAATGGATCGGAAGGTGCATCCATAAGGCAGATTGCCCCCCCCCCGTTCTATTCAGCAGAGGGGTGAAATATCTTCACACAAGTGGCCAATGGACAACATTCTCTATCCCACCCCACCCCCACCCCCCAGCCCAGGGATCTTATTCACATTCGAGAGGTGCACACAAAGCAAAGAAGGAACCTGAAAATCCAACAAGCCAGGCTGGTTCGTAGTTCACTTCATGACCCAGTTCAGGAATCCCCCCCCCCAAAAAAAAAGGCAGAAGGAAGCACCAAATTCTTTTTCCTTGGTGCTCCATTCTGCTTCAGCCAAGCAGATACTTATTTATATCTGCCTCGGATAGCGAATGCTCCCTATGGGCTGCCTCGGATAACAAATGTTTCATAATGCCTTGCAAAAAATGTGTACCCTGAATGCATTGCAAGATGCATAGTTTATGGAGGGGTGAGAGGAATTAGAGTGTTTTTAACGGTGTTTTGGAGCCATTCTGGACATGTTTTGCTGAGGGATTTGGACCTTTCAAACTTGGTAAGAGAGGAAGCTAGCTTTTATTAATCTTTGCACTGCTTTTCTTTGCATTTTTGGCTGGAAGAGGCTGGGGTAGTCTTGCTGGTTTCATTTCTCTGTGTTTGCAGTCTTTTTTCATTGCTCTGCAGGCAAAAATGGGCTGGGTTTTTCTTCCTGCTTATGTTTGTTTGCTTGCATTTTCCCCCATTGCTGTTTGAGTGGGAACAGACTGGGAAACTCTTGCTGTTTTCTCTTCTCCATGTTTGCATTGGGGAGGGGATGAGGCCAATGGGGAAAAGGACAGGGAGGTGGGGAGGCCAGCTAAATTCCGCCACCGCCCTCCCAAAAGAAACTGGTTCATTTTTTTCATGGGTTCATGATGATTCATGGTTTGTGGCGACCCACAATGCTCTGCTTTTCCGGTTCGTGCCCATCTCTACTCCCACCATCCCAGTTCCTTCCACATAAGGGCACCTAGTGATGCAAAGAAAAGCACACAGATATGTATAGCAAAAAAAAAGTAAAGTAAAGGTCTCCCCCCCCCCCGCACATGTGTGCTAGTTGTGTCCAACTCTAGGGGCGGTGCTCATCTCCGTCTTCCAGCCGAAGAGCCAGTGTTGTGCAAGTCTATGGCCATGTGGCTGGCATGGCTGCAAGGAAACACTGTTTTATCTTCCTGTTTTTAATGGCGGTACCTGTTTATCTACTTGCATTTACATGCTTTCAAACTGCTAGGTTGGCAGGAACTGGAGTTATCAGCAGGAGCTCATTGTGGTGTGTGGCACCCAGGATTCGAACCACTGAACTGCTGACTTTGCAGCCGACAGTTTTCAGTGCTCTCTAGCCCAATTTTAGACCAAAATATAGCCATATGCATGGACAAATTCTGTGAGTTGGCCATGGCCTACGTCCATTCTTTGTATAGAGTCTGCAGAGACCACTGGTGAGATATCTCTCTCTCTCTCTGTGTGTGTGTGTGTGTGTGTGTGTGTGAGAGAGAGAGAGATGAGAGAGAGAGAGACTTACAAGGAGAAAAGTCACCTCATCCACAAACACCTTTTACGATTAATGCCTGTGACTTAGCATCTTCTCTGTGAGGTTGTCTAGCCTCCTTTGTAACACCTCTTGTCTGCTGGCCATCACTTTTCCTCCTTAGATGCCTCCTACATGCATGGGTCAGCACTTGGCACTTGATGGCCCATTCACTCAGCTTGTGAGCCTCCTCTTCATACGGCCCCATGTGTACCCTCCCGAAGGAACCCCACAAGAACTTGCTGGTAGGCTGTACAGGCTGACATGGGACCCTTGGTTCAGAGCCACAGGGGCCTCCACTTGGTCCCAGGCTTCTGGAGACCCTCCTTGGTCCCAGGGTATGACCATGCTGGAGCTGTAAGCTGTTAGAAAGGGACTCAAAAGATTCCTTCCAGCCTGCCTTAATCCTCCCACCCACCTACTCCCCACCCACCCCAGTTTGTCACAGTGGTGATAAATGTATCTGAGCCCAAGATGTGTGGGAATTGCTGAGTAAATACTTGGAAAAGTCAGGTTATAAAGGCCAAGTATTGTTATTAATGGTATATTACTTGAAATGAACATGGAAAGCAGGGGGAGAACGAATCCCCCTTGAAAGGCAGTGTTCCAGAGCCAAACCATACACTTATCTGTCTCAATCAAATTAGTGTAACCATTAGCAACGCCGTGTATATACTCTCGCTTCCCTTGTTTGTTGCCTTGGAGAATAAAGTCCCCTCAGACCCATGGCAGGAAATAAATATTATTAAAAGCCAGGAGTGGAGAACACAGAGCAGCTTTTAAGTGGCCCTTTTCCTTGAAGAAACACATTTAGAAGCAGACATATGATGCTCAAACTCCGCCCTGAATATCAAGTGGGTGTTGCATTGATCCCTCCATCCAACAGACCTGCGGTGGAACTGATAATGTAGGGGTATGAGGGATCCATGCCGGGTTTTTGTTGGAACTTTTTAGGAGTTTCCTGATGAGCCTTCTGCCCAAAGGCTCAAGGCCTTGGATAGATCCTGCAAAAAGTAGGTTTCTTGTCCCCATGAAATCAAAACTGCTTAGCTCACCCCCCCTCCCCCACAACTCCATCTACCTCCAGCATCCCACCCCTAGAAAACTCTGGAAAAGGGAAGGAATGCTACACCTTAAAGGTTGAAGATTTGCATCTTGCTCATTCAAGGTCTTCCCTCTATCAAGAGTAAATTATGTCTTCCTACTAACACACCATTCAAAGAGCGAATTTCTTTATCGTGGATGGTGTCTGAGTCTTGGTTCCCTCCCTTCTGCTATTTGCACATCAGGTTGCTTGGTTTTCAGGTTGATTTTCAGAACGCAAGCATGTTCCTCATTTGCAAGTCTGATTTCAAGGACCCCAGGGACGGCCTGAATCGCCTCTCTCGGACATCAAGTACTTTCCATTTTAGGGATGAGTTGTTTGTAACATGAAATTTGGCTCCGAGATGGTGGTGGCGGGGGTGGGCACAAGGAAATGATGTGGTTGATAACAGGACAGGGATATGACTCTGGAACAGTCAGGCAACAATCCTAAGGTCTTCAGGTACATTGGTTAGAGCTGTTTGTCAGTGGAAGATGCTGCCACAAAGGAGGGTGTTGGAGTCTCCTTCTTTGGAGGTTTTTAAGCACAGGCTGGATGGCCATCTGTTGGGAGTCCTGTGACGGGGGGTTCCTGCATTGCAGGGAGTTGGACTTGGATGGCCCTCCTTGAGGTCTCTTCCAACTCTAGGATTCTATGATTCTATGAGGTCACCAGTGACAAGGTTCCAGACGTAGGCAGGATGGGCCAGGCAAAGGTGTATACAGGACACAACATCATGTTTATTGAACATAAGGCCACAGCATTTGTGCACACACAATTGCACACCTGCTAGGGATGGATGCCAACCACCCTGTCAGCTGAAGATTCCTTCCACCTGGTTATGGCACAGCTTCCTCCACCACATGAGAATATCTGGGGAACTTATTGGCCATAGAGTCAAACAGCTCAACCGGAGGGGGCAGCAACCAGAATAGGAGCCAGCAGGTAACTCAGCTCCATGGGGGAACCAGCTGTGCATCAAGCAGCGCTGATTGCTGTGTCTGCCTGAGACTTGCCCTGATACCACAAGCAAAGAACTACCGTATTTTTTATGTATACAATGTTATTTGCCCTAAAATAAAAATTACGGGGGGGGGATTGTATACATGGAAATAGGCCTTTCCTGGGGGCAGGGATTGAGAAACCAAACTAACATTGCTGTTTCCCTTCCTTTCCAGCAGTTCATTCACTGCAGTCAGTTTGGGTTCTCCTACTCTCTCTCTCTCTCTCTCTCTCTCTCACACACACACACACACAGAGAGAGAGAGAGACACGTGTGTGTGTGTGTGTGTGTGTGTGTGTGTGTGTGTGTGTGTGTGTGTGTGTGTGTGTGTGTGTGTGTGTGTGTGTGTGTGTGTGTGTGTGTGTGTGTGTGTGTGTGTGTGTGTGTGTGTGTGTTTGTAGAAATTGGAGCGGAGGGAGGCATTTATTTGCAGCCTTGTGCCTTTTTCTTCACTGGCTCAGGGCGACCCCTGTGAAATGGTCATTCGGCTCCCACAGGGGTCCCGACCCCCAGGTTGAGAACCACTGCTCTAAGGAGATCAAGCCCAACCCACTGCTCAGTGCAGGGACCAAAACCAAAGCCAATCTGACAAGTGGCTGTCCCATTTCTCAACCCCTGCTCCTGGCGTAGTTGTTTGTTTTGATATGTTTTTGACAAAGCAAGAGACCTTTTTCATGCAAGATCAGAAAATGACCAAAATCCTGCTATGGAAATACTGTACCTGCATATCTTGAAGTGGTGTGAGCCCTTGTGAAATGGCTGAAGTCACACCCTGGAAACAGTTCCTTGAGCACATGGTCACACACTCAAGTTTCACCACCCCTGTGTGGTTCATTGCATGGATAACTTCATTGCCAGTTACATGATCGGTTGTACACTTAGTTGGACAGTCAATTGTGGTGTTTGCTGCATGCAGACAGTCAGGGCATAACTTTCTGTGAATGTCTCCAGCCATAACTTTACATTCCACCAAGCGCAGGGCCATTACAGCCAATGCATTAGTTTCATGCATACCTTGGCGCATGCAACATACAAAGTGATTCTTTGCTCCCACCCATCCGTGCTGGAACTTTCTGACATCATCTTGTGATCTCTCTTCAGTAAGCTGCTAATCAGAAACAATGAGCAGTAACAAGTACTTTGAATTAGATCGAGTCATGTTTTGGATCCTGGTGGATCCAAAGTGACAGGATGAATCAGGAAGCCAACTGTTGCATCTTCAGCCCCAGGGGCATTCTCTGAATCGACCTCAAAGGTGAAAGAAAGAGTTTCTACCCCTTTTCTCCCATGTCGCAAGCATACGCTGGTTCAAAGTCACCCACTGTCAGCGCTAGAGTTATTTCTGGAGTATGTTGATAGAATGATCAAAGCCTTCCTAGTTCAGAAACACGCCGTAAAAAAGGTTAATGTTTCATGCTGCCTGAAAGTTTATGGTTGAACTTTTAGTGTCTTTAATCAGCACACCCTGTTTAATTAAATGCCACAAAAAGGGGAGGGGGATAAAGAGCCGGTGAGTTGTCTCTTGGAGTCCCCATCTCAATGCTTTGCCTACCCTGGTGTTACTGGAGGGCATCGCCGGCTGGGAAAACGTTACATGGGCAAGTGAGCAGTTTGAGCCTGAGATGGAGTGGAAAGCCGAGGTGGGTTAGACAGACCGAAGTAAATAACTTGCCACTTGGCAGGTCTGCCAGGGGAGTTTGACCATTAGCTGACATGGACAGGTGAACCTTTCCACCAAATCAATCATCATATTTATTCTAATTGTATTGTAATAGTCCCCCAGGAGCTCAGTTCAAATGAGTTTGACATTATTAAAATTTTAATGTCCAGTTTTCATAGCTGAATGAATATTTAAAGGGTATGTCCCGGGCTTAAGTTATGATGATGAAGAAATTAATGGAACGTCTTGCTTAATGCATCACTACAGGATGAGGAAGGAAGGAAGGAAGGAAGGAAGGAAGGAAGGAAGGAAGGAAGGAAGGAAGGAAGGAAGGAAGGAAGGATGGATGGATGGATGGATGGGTGGATGGGTGGATGGATGGATGGATGGATGGATGGATGGATGGATGGATGGATGAACTTGCACAGTTCCTACATATGGGAACCCAGGGTCAAGTTAAATGAATCTCCCACTGGCATCTCCTCACCTCTGGTGGAAAATAATGGACATGTAATAGAAATATAAAGCTTTGTTTTTCTTATCCATACAAATGAGGATGTGGAAGTATAATACGACACTCATCACCCTGCAAGTGGGTGATGCATTTTGCCGCACATTGAGAGTAAGAGATGGGAATTGAGAAGGGCTTGTTGCAATTTGAGCAGAATGACCCAAAGAAGGCCTTACTGCGAATACAGCAGACTGCACAAAATGGCAATGGTTGTGGTTTTGTCGCAGGGATCTTGAAGGACATGACACATTTGAGAGAGATGGGGTCATTTCAAAACAATCGGCTGTTCTGTGCCGATTGGACCTCTCTGATTTCTCCATGCGTGCTTTGCACCATGAAGAGAGAGTCCACCCACTTCCCATGGAGGTGGATTGTGTTAATGATGGAAACCTTGAGGAGGAAAACCAGCACTCTGTGTCTCCGCTCACCGAGAGGCAAAGAATCTCAGGGGGCTTGAAAACTTCCCTTTTGAGATATCACATCCAGCCAAAACAGGCTAGGCTGTTCATTGTCGTGGATTTAGCCAGCATCCTTTACCTCTTTTAATTAGAAACATGGGATTTGCATTTGTTTTCCTGTGGGAATTTGTGACACACTTCCACTCTCCTGGCCAAAGGAGGAGGAGAGGACCCGTTTATTTAAGTCACATGGAACGGGATTTTTTTTCTGGGTGATCATCCCATGTGACTTCAAATAACACTGAAAAGTCAACATTGCCACCAAAAAACCTCCTCCTTATTTTCCTTTTATTTATTTATTTATTTATTTATTTATTTATTTATTTATTTATTTATTTATTTATTTATTTATTTATTCCGAAATCAATTTTCTGTAAATTTAGGACCTTTGCTGAATAAATAAGAGAGTAAACCTCCAAAGAGAAGCATTTTAAACTCATTGGCCAGTCTGTCTGTCCGTTCGTCCATCTCTCCATCTTTCCCTTCCTGTTTGGTTTCTTTCTTTTTAATGGTAGTAGAGCAAAGGGTGGGAAGGAGTAAAATTAACTGAATTAAGTGGTGTGAAGAAAGGGGATTTTGAGAATAAAATTTCTCCAGGAAGAATCTAGAAACAGAATGTTGATTCTGTGGCAACTGTGATAAATCCTTCCGGCTTCCCTCCTGCCTCTACCTTGGCGTGGAAGCTGAGAGGCATTCCACAGAGGCCACACACAAATAGAGGCAAAGATCGACAATTGGATTACATGAGAGATGAAAAAAAAATATCTTGAAGGCTCTGACCTTTACAAATCTTGCAGTGCACCATGGTCTACCCTGAGAATGATTGCTACCAGCCATCTGCACACAAAAGAATATTCTCTCTCTCTCTCTCTCTCTCTCTCTCTATATATATATATATATATATATATATATATATATATATATATCTATCTCTCTCTTCGGGTTTCTTCTCTCTCTCTCTCTTTCTCTCCTGAAGATGACTCTCAAAACAACCAGATTTCTACACAGGAAGAAACCCGAATCCATAACATGCATATATATAAAATACGAAAACATATATATATATATATATATATAATGGAAACATACATTCTAATGCATCTGCCTCACAATCAGTTCATCTTTTCCCCTTCTTCCACCTGCCTCGTGTATATGGATGAACCCACAGGGGCTCTGGAGGTTTCAGGACAGGCGTGGGCAGCGTGCTGTGCATGCAAACAAAATCAACCTCAGAAAGAAAAGAGCAGAGGGTGAAAGGATGGATGTCTTGGAAAGCCAACTGTGTGCCTCCACTCAGTCGTGGACCAAGCTGGTTCCAGATTTGAGAGGAAAGACCTTCAGCCCTTTCCTAGGCAGGTACATGATTCATTCCTAATTTCCCACAAGGGGCCTGAATGCCCAAAGCAGGATTACGCCACGTTCAAAATGGCAGCCTGGATAGGGGAGGCGCAAGGCAGGTATCTCTAGCACGCTGGTTGTCGTCCGAGGGTGCCGGGTGCTGAGGCCAAGTTTGGCCTGCGAAAAGTCTGAACATGGATAGTGTAGCCAAATGAGGAGACACCGCAATGGCAACCACGCAGGGATCGGGACTCCAGGCAAAACAAGAGAACAAAAACCTCTGAAGATAGGCTATAGGCATGGTATACAAACAGAAATAGTATCTGTATAGTGTATATTTTCCAACACAATGGTGAAACACAGTTGGACTCTGCATATCCATGGAGGGCTGTATCCAAGTCTCCCCATGGATGCTGGAAACCACAGATAATAGTGAATGCCTGGCATAGCGTGGTAGATTTTTTCAAAATCCAGACAAAAATAATTTCCACCATTTATTACCAGATCTGGCAACTAGAGGGAGCCAGACACCATCCATATCAAGAAGACATTGCATTTATTTATTTTAATTATTTTTAGTACCTTTATATTAGTATTATTCTGGTTATTGGCATTTATTCTATTTTCCACCTTCTGTATTTGTATTGTGATGGGGATGTCTTGGGTTTGTAGCTATGGGCAGTTGCTGTTTTGTGTAACATGTTGCATACTGCCCAGAGCTCCTGCAGGAAAATCGGGCGGTCAATAAGTCCAAAAATAAATAAATAAATAAATGACCTCTGGATGCCTCTAGTGGCCAATTTTGGTAAACACAACATACAATATACATCATACATCTTTCTATGGTTTCTAAAAACTATATTTTCAATATTTCCAGACCGCAAATAGGTGAATGTGGATACCAGTCCTACTGGTCCTTTAACACTTTAGCTCAACGTCGAATTACTTTTTCCCCCTAGAAGCTCCTTTTGCAGCTAAATTCCTAAGGAGGAGGGACACTGTTGTTCCTATGGCAATGAAAGACTCGATGTTACCAATGTCCTGGCTCCATTATCCCTCTGACATCAGCTCCTCGTTTTGTGCACACCAAAAACTAGCCTGGAGGGATGGAATTAAACTCCAACCCCTGGTATCCAGTGAGCAGCACACTAAGACCAGGTGTACCTAAGGAACACCTTCTAATAAACCAGTGGCTCCCAAACTGTGTGCCGTGGCTCCATGGCATGCTGGGATAGCAACAAAAGGATGCTACAGAATCCACTAATCCTTCCCTCCTCCCTTCTCCTTCCCACACCCACAGCACTTCCTCAAAGGGCGCTTTTACACTACCTCTAAAATCCGGTGGCAACTTAAATTTGGACCAGAGATCGTGGGGGGTTGTCGCTCTTCCTGTGTTCCCACCCCTCTGCACTCCATTGTTCCTGTCTGCATAAGGGGAGGGAGAAAAAAAGGGAGAAAAAATGCAGGCTCACCTCTGCTCTGCCGGTCAAAGCAGCCCCCCATAGTGATTCCTGTCTCTTAAAGGGATGGCGGGGACAAAAACAAACAAACAGAAGGCGAGGAGCCCAGCATTCACAGCTGTACAATCCTCATCGGAAGATTTTTTTTACCTCCTGGAGGCCAGGTACTTTAAAAGTGCACTGGGACGTGGTTAGGTGGTCATACTTAATTTTTCTTAAAGTCCGGAGCTGATGGGAAAACATTTTAAAGCTCCAGATCTGGGAGCCCTTTGCCTCGGATTTTAGGGGTCATGTAAAAGTGCCCAAAGTTACTCTGCTCTCTGTGCACAGTGCAAAGAGGGAACCCTGGCCCAGTCTTGCTCAAAGGTGTGTGGGGGCTTCTGTCCACCTGTTGTTAAGTGACCCTGCCCTGCCTCCTCCCTACCAAAAATGTGGCTTCTCCATCTTACCCAGAAGCTGCTTCCCTGAAGTCAGGACAGGAGGGATTCCACATTAAGGGCCTTTTTACACGACCCCTAAGATCCGCTGGTCCCTTAAATTCGGACCACAGATCTTGGGGGTTCGTTGCTGTTCCTCCGTCCCCACCCGCTCCACACTTCTTTGTTCTGTCTGCGTGAGGGGAGGGAGGGGAAAAAAGCCTTAGACAGAGACAAAAGAATGCATTCTTACCTCCGGTGCCGGTGGAGGTTGCTCCGACCTCCATTTACTTCCTGGTTCTTCTTTAAAGGGCGGAGGCAAAAGAAAAACAACAGAAAGAAGTGAGGAGAGCTCAGGCACTCTCCGCATCAAATATTTTTCACCATCAAAAAGCAGGTACAAGAAAAGTGTGCTGGGTCACGCTAAAGTGGGCGGGGTCGCACTTAATTGTCTGCAAACTCCGGAGCTGGTGGGTAAACATTTTTAAGGTCCGGAGCTTGCAGCCATTTGCAGCGGAGCTTAGGGGTTGTGTATAAACGCCCTAAGCTACCTGCCTAGTCTCTGGTTCTACCTAGTGGTCAGTCCTCTTAATACACCTGGGGTAAGAGTAGACCTCCAGTGGATAAGTGAAACCATGGGTATTGATGATCCGGTGGATATGGCAGTCCTACTGTTTCAAGGTGCCGTGGCCAGTGGTCAAGGGAGCCACGAATCTAAAATATTTGAGAACTGCTGTAATAGAGCCTTCCAAAGTAGACACACGGTGTCAAGTACACAATCTTTGATGTGCTGATATTAGTCCTGTAGTTCCTGACGTTCAAGAAGCCTCCATTTTCCAGATCAGGGTTTTGAAGCTCCGGAATATGACAGCATAAACAGGAGAAATTTCCCCGAGAAATTTGCCTGCCACTCAACGGGTAAAACGGCAATCGGCAGATGAGCCCCGGACAAAAATAAATGAACTTGCAAAGCGATGTAAGAAAGTGCAACCGACATTACATGGTAGTTTTGAATACTTAAGGAGGAGGGTAGTGATGAACAGCATTCATTAAAGTGTTCCATTGATGCTCATATTTATTGCTGACCTACTTCTGAATCCAATTGAAGGGAGTTCGCTCATCACTTGCTCACAGAGCAGCCTAAATATATCCTCTACGTTTGGGAGATTGAGACATATGCTTCGTAAACCACATCACCCTCATCTATTCACTGAAAGGAGTTTCATTCCTGTTTCATCAGGCGGGCCATGTGTTTCTAACCATGTTGTCTACGTGCATTAAAGCGGAGCCTAAAACTGTAGGTTAGGAGGCCCTTTCATGGATCATTATAATCAACAGTGAAAGCCATCTCCCCAATCCCATGGTTTCAAAGTCCCTTCCATCTCTGCAATTATTATATACAGTAATACTTTGGTTTACGAGTGCCTTGGTTTGCAAAACCAGCAACCATTTCTGATCAGTTTTGCCTTGATCAATGAGCAACAACTTGCGGAAGAGAGTGACTAAAATGTTTACTGGGCTGGGGCACCTCCCTTATGAGGAAAGGATAAAACATTTGGGGCTCTTTAGTCTGGAAAAAAAGCACCTGAGGGGGGATAGGATTGAGACATACAAAATAATGCAGGGCATGGGTAAAGTGGATAGAGGGACACTCTTCTCCCTCTCACAAAATACCAGAACTAGCGGACATCCATTCAAATTGAGGGCTGAGAGAGTAAGAACAGACAAAAGAAAATATTTTTTTACCCAGCGCGTTGTTAGTCTGTGGAACTCCCTGTCCCGGGATGTGGTGATTGGCCTGGATGCCTTCAAAAGGGGATTGGACAGGTTCCTGGAGGAAAAGTCCATCAGAGGTGACAAACCATGATGGAGATGTGTGTCATCTCCAGGCTTAAAACTGGGGTACTTCAAGGGCCAGATGCAGGGGAGTGGTATCAGGAGACAGATATCCAGTCTCGTGCACTCCCAGATGCACCTGGTGAGGCCACTGTGAGATACAGGAAGCTGGACTAGATCGGCCTTTGGCCTGATCCAGCATGGCTCTTCTTATGTTCTTATGATGCAGTACAAGCACTGGGTCAGATCACATCATTACACGTTAGCCCATGGTAGCTCGCTCTCTTCCTCCCTGCTGGATTGTGGGGGATTGTCCGGAGCGTTCCATCTCAGGCAAGCCCCCAAAGCAGAGGGAGGAGAGAGGAAGTGAGGTTTTCTGTTGCACCAGCCAGGAACATTTTCAAAGGAGAGTGCAGGTTAAGGTTTTATTTTCTTTATATGTATATATATATTTAATTAATTTGTTTTCAACACCCTTTCTTATTTTTCAAACCATTTCTAGTCATGAGGCAGTTAGTGAAGTATGTATATGCTGCAAATTGCACTTTATTGTTGTCTAATTAAAAAACACAGAGTAAAATCCAGTTGTTATTCCCAAGCAGAGCAGATTCCGCAGCCAGGTACCTAAACCATGGTGTGGACATGGACTTATATCCCAGTTTTTTGTGAGTTTGGGCATTATGTGTGTACAGTAGAGATGGGCACGACTCAAAAAAATGGTGTTTCGTTCATCGTTTGGTCGTTTAGGGGTCCGTTTCGGTTCGTTTTCGTTTTTGTGATGTTTTTCGCAAAAAAACTTCCTTTTCATTTTGTTTGGTAACGAAACGAAAAATGAAAATGAAAACAAAAAATTGCTGTTTCGTCAGCATTCTTTTTACTTCAATGCATCTGCTGCAACGAAAACGAAAAACACGGCAAATTTGGTTGTTTCATTTTCATTTTCGTTTTGTTTTAAAAAAAAAATTTTATTTCGTTTTCGTTGCGTAACGAAACGAAAAAATGAAAATGAAAACGAAAAATCGCTCATTTTGTGCCCATCTCTAGTGTACAGTATATGGTATATGGGAACCCGGAATGGATTATCTGAGTTTCCATTTATTCTTATGGGGGGAATTTGCTTTGATATAAGAGCGTTTTTGTTTACAAGCACATTTCCGAAACAAATTATGCTGATAAACCAAGATATTACTGTAATGGATTTCCAGTCAGGTCGGAGTGTGTTTTGATTTGTTTTCCATTTGATAGTATGTTTCACAGGGCTAGGTCGGCATGAGGGTTACATGTAACCTCGGGTAAATTATTCAGTGGTAGCTGGCGCAGAGCTGTTGTTTGGGAAATGCATCAAAAAACAGGTAAAATGCAGAAGCTCCATAGTGGCTCTTCAGGATAGTCACCATGATCATGTAAGCTAACAGGACATGATTTCAGGATGCTTCAAGTTCAAAGGTGTTGGGTGGGGATCACACATGTCCCATGGACTTTTGATCCAGGACATTTATTTATTTATTTATTTATTTATTTATTTATTTATTTAATTTATATACTGCTCTATCTAGCTACATGGCTACTCTGGGCGGTTTACAAACTGAACGGAAATCAAAACCATAAACAATAAAACACAATATCATAGATAAGCACAAGTATATAGATAAAAACACAATAACTAGTAAACAATATATAAGAAAAGCATAGAACAGGCGCAAGATGGGCTACAGATAAAACCAAAATAAATACATAATAGCAATCATCATTAGAACAGATTAATATCCGGGGAAAGCCTTTTTAAATAGCCACGTCTTTAGATGCTTCCTAAAGACTGGGAGGGAAGGTGCCAGACCGATCTCAGGAGCAAGTTGGTTCCAGAGCCGATGGGCCGCCACTGAGAAAGCCTGATTTCTCATCAAAGATTTACGGGCCACCTTCAGCGATGGCGCCCTCAAATGTCCTGCCTGAGATGATCGGGTGTTATGGGCAGTACTTTGTGGCAGGAGCCGTTCTGCCAGATGGGCGCCATTGTGCACATGGCCCAGAATGAGTTCAGATCAAAGTGGGTGTCAATGGACTCCGTGTCCATGTACAGCTTGTATTTTTGTATTTCCTCTCAGAGAAGAAACTGCTTGCATGCGTTAAAGTAGCCCAGCCACTGAGTGTGGCATGCACCATGAAACAAGTAGCATAACCATGGAAGGGATTTGCAATATGTGTTTTTAATGTGGAGTCATATTAAAATTTGTGACATCCATCCAAATGGAGTCATAAGGAGTGACTGATGCGCTATGCTAGCACTCCGTTTGGATGGGGCTGTATATGGGTTTTCTAAACTGAGTCCTGTTCGTTCACATTTAGCCTGATTTGCACCATGTTGACCCTAACAAAAATGCCTGGGTGGAATTTGGCCAAACCACGTATTAAAGATACAGGAAGTCCTCGTTACTGTATTTCTGAAACCACATTGACATTTAATAGACAAATGCAGACAATCCCTTGTGTTGGAACGATCAAACTTAAAAACAAAGAAAGGGGTCGTATTCCGAAGACTAGTCACAAAGCAATGGACACTGACTTGCAAACTATGGGAAGTCGGACAACAGTTAAGGAATTCTTTCATCTAATGATGGGGTAGCTATAATGTACTTTTCAGGCCTCAACATCCTGTGCTGGGTTGTTTCAAGCATGACTTTATTCTTCATCAGAGGAGACTTTATGTCCACCTAAACATACTTGGTGGCAAACAGGGTGGTTTCTTGGCTACTGGGATCACTTACAACAACTCTCATGATTACCGTTATCCCTGGATGTGTTCTCATACCCCTTTCCTCGCTGCTTCTTAATTGTTGGAATTTTACAACTCCATAATTCGTGTGGATTTCTCTGAGGAATCCTGAACTTGGCATGTTGCTGGAAATCCTTTGCTAGCACTCTGCCTCCTGACCCTGTCTCCCCTGCCTGAACCACAGATCCCCATATTTCCATTCCCCAAAGGCAGCCAGGCCCTGGAGCAGCTGTCTAATGGTGACGGGTGAGACTTTATTGCTCAGATGAACTGTAGGGAAGCAGCAGCACAGAAGAGCAGTAAGCCTGTCAAGAATGTGTCAGGGGCATTCACCATGTCCCAATGAGCAAAGAAGGTCAAGTCCTTAGGACAGAGCATCCATGTGTTCACAACCCCTTTTGAGGGCAGCTGATGTCACCCGGGTTACTCTCTCTGTGCACGTATCATTGCTTCCATATCTTGCAAAGTAAGAGTTGCCTTGGCATCACCCCAGAGTTAAGAGATAATTGGTGAAATCCTGCATCTTAGCTCAGTGAATCATGACAAGAGTGGATAGAGGGACACTCTTCTCCCGCTCACAAAATACCAGAACTAGGGGACATCCACTCAAACTGAGGGCTGGGAGAGTAAGAACAGATAAAAGAAAATATTTTTTTTTTACCCAGTGTGTTGTTAGCATGCGGAACTCCCTGCCACAGGGTGTGGTGATGGCACCTGGCCTGGGTGCCTTCAAAAGGGGATTGGACATCTTCCTGGAGGAAAAGTCCATCACAGGTTACAAAACATGATGGAGATGTGTCATCTCCAGGATGAAAATCAGGGCACTTCAAGGGCCAGATGCAGGGGAATGGGATCAGGAGACAGAGATCTAGTCTTGTGTGCTCCCGGATGCATCTGGTGGGGCCACTGTGAGATACAGGAAGCTGGACTAGATGGGCCGTTGGCCTGATCCTGAACTTGCTCAGGAGTTTCCTCACCAAATCCCCATTGATCCAATGGACCGACTCTTGCGTGACATACTCCACTCACCACCAGGCATTCAGCGATTCTCTGTTTGGACACTGCACCCCAGATCTCTCACCCAGTAGGGCTTCCAGTGATTCTGGCCAATGGCATCTGGAAGTTGTAGACCCCAAAATGTCCCAGGCTCTCCACAGAGAAATATCCTCTGATCTGGTGCCACCTCTCGGCCAAGAAGGATGGAATAAGACTGGACAATTACAGGGATCTCTCAAGAAAAGAAGAGCTTTGTGGCGCAGTGGCCTGCACAGCAGCTAAAACTGTGCTCACGACCTGGGGTTCAATCCCAGGTAGCAGCAGGCTCATGGATGACTCAGCCTTCCATCCTTCTGAGGTCGGTCAAATGAGTACCCAGCTTGCTGGGGGGGGGGCAATGTGTATCCTGCATAATTAAATTGTAAACCTCCCAGAGAGTGCTTGAAGCGCTATGGGGCAGTATATAAGCAGAACACACTTGTGGGATGAAGGAAGATAGTGTAGAAGAATATGGGGCTGGTTGCAATAAAAAGAAGAAGGCACAGAATCCTATTAAGTAAATGCCAAGCGTAACAGGCTGCAGAATCTCCAGGTTATTCTCGTGTAAGCCAGAGATTGCCCTGTTCAAAGCATGCACAAGGGGTAGTGAATACCTCTCTTTGTGACATGGCACAAATCTGTTGATCAGCACACACAGCTGGCTGTTGTGTCCATGATGAAAACATAGGTTTTGCTCCATTAATCTTGTGGCAATGTGCAAATTCCCTACTTTTCTACAGCACAAGCCTTGGTGGACTCTAGTTTTGGTGGTACTTTGGGGGCTTGTGGACAGTACCAGAGCAACTCATGGCTGGGTCTCCCTCCCACCCCAAGGGAAATTTAACATTTCTGCCCTATTACAGACTCTTCTCTAAGACAGGTGACCCTTGATCAATCCATACAGAAAGTATTTTCCTCTTAGTTTGGATGCCGGCTTGCATGGCTGTCGTCAAAGGCGTCTCCTCCTCCTCCTCCTTCTCCTTAAGAAACCCCAGTAGCTCTCTTGTGCCAGGGGAATCCAGGGTGAATGCATACTAATGATGCAGTAAACTCCACCTCATTATTATGGATTAAACCTCATTGGTATGCGTTTTGTCTAAGGCTGGGATCTGCTGGGGCTTCACTTCGCTAGGTGCCAATTATAAAACTCAGAGTGCTTTGCCAGTCTTATCCCTCCCCCCCAAATTCGGAAGAGGTTAGTAGAGTTTCTCCCACCTGGTCCCAAAGATGGGTGGGAGGTGTGTGCGAGAGAGAGAGTATGTGTGAGTGAGTGTGTGATGCAAATTTAACCACTGGAGTCAATGAATATCTTTTCCTTCACTCCATCAGCATTCATTTCTCCGGTGTGTCTCCTGCGTTTACTTGCAGGAATAAGGGCTAATGCCTTTCATTAAACCGCTTGGAATAATGTGCATCATTTTGCTGGATACATGACTCTTTCCTCCTCTTTCCAGAAGAGATGAAGGGCAGCTCTCCTTACTAGAAAAAGTAAAAGGTTTATTCCGTGGTTTCATGCATGCATGTACCAACGGATGAATCCTTCCCCAATCACTTTCAATAAACCTTGGGCAGAAGGTAGTTGAATACTCATCACGGCCTGATGGAGGCCAGTGACTCTAATTTGGTGGGGATTTGAGGCAGTGAGTCTTCTCCAGCTTTTAACTCAAACTCTGAAGGAGCTGTCCATGGTACAACCCCCCCCCCCCAGATATGTTTCAGCACCTTTATCTGTGAAGATCCTCAGTCATCCTGGTGAGGTTATCTGGAAGTTGAGTCATGGCAACTAGGCTTCTTTTTCTTGAGAGATCGAAACGTTTCCTTGCTCATCGAAGGAGCTAAATCAGACTGACGAAGCTGCTTGGATGAGAAGCGAAACACTTCGATATCCCAAGGAAAGGTCCAGTTGCCATAACTCAACTTCCAGATTCAGTACCTTGGATAATTCCCATAAAGGTAAAACTCAAGCATCCATGCAAAACTAGCATCTGCAACCTTCATCTCCGTCGCCACCGTGGCTGCTGAAAAACACATCACCACGAAAACCAGAAATGAGACCCTGTTTCTTGGGCATAGTGGAACACAGTTCATTATCTAGAATCTCTCTCTCTCTCCTCCCCCCCTTCCCTCTCCTCCTCTCTCAACCTTTGTCTAACAAACTCTACCACTTCATGGGATATTAAGGAAGATCTCAAATCTGTGTTCCAAGGGTTAGGGCTCTGGCTACGGACTGGGAAGCTGGGAGTTTGATTCTGTGCTATGCTTCTCTGACAGGGGTTGGAGTTGATCCAGAGGTTCTCTGCCAGATTATTATTTAAACTGCTGAAAAGAGGGAGTTGAAGAATGCAGTATGGCGGGCCTTGTATCCTGGGATCTTGTTCCCCTGCCATTTCCATACGGCCCATGGATCACTTTGTCCACTACCATTTGGAGCGTGGTTCTTTCAGTCTCCATTTTCTTAAAGCCAGTGTGTGTCAATGTATATATTGAGGGCTCTGGTGATGTGGATGCCTCATTAAAAAAGGGTACATAAGAACATAAGAAGAGCCATGCTGGATCAGGCCAAAGGCCCATCTAATCCACCTTCCTGTATCTCACAGTGGCCCCAATCTGTCTCCAGATACCACTCCCCTGCATCTGGCCCTTGAAGTGCCCTGGTTTTAAGCCTGGAGATTACACATCTCCATCATGGTTTGTAACCTGTGATGGACTTTTCCTCCAGGAATCTGTCCAATCCCCTTTTGAAGGCATCCAGGCCAGATGCCATCACCACATCCTGTGGCAGGGAGTTCCACAGACTTACAACGCGCTGGGTGAAAAAAAATTCTTTTGTCAGTTCTTACTCTCCCAGCACTCAATTTGAGTGTATGTCCCCTAGTTCTGGTATTTTGGGAGAGGGAGAAGAGCTTCCCTCTATCCACTTTACTCATACCCTGCATTATTTTGTATGTCTCAATCATAACCTCGGGTGCCTTTTTTCCAGACTAAAGAGGCCCAAATGTTTTAGCCTTTCTTCATAAGGGAGGTGCCCCAGCCCAGTCATCATTTGAGTCACTCTCTTCTGCACCTTTCCCAGTTCCACTATGTCTTTCTTGAGATGCAGTGACTTTTTTGAGATGCGGTACAATCCTACCCTATTCAAAGAGGCAATAATGAGATGTCCCTATGTCTCTTTTGCTGTAAATGTTTGAGTGGCACCGCATTGGTTAGTTTCCAGATGTCCTACTCTTTGTGTTAGATTTTGGAACCTTGGATGTCATTTCAGCTCCAGGAGTCTCTGATTCCCGACTTTGGGTAACCTGGGTGCTCTTAGAGCAATTTCCAGAATCCTTCTCAGTAAGCTTTGTTGCCCCGTTTTTCTGAGAGCTTCAGTCCAAGAACACAAGGGCGACTCCAATTTAGGAAACACTAACCTTGTTCTGGCAGGCCCGCTAATTCCGCATACGCATCCTGCTGCGTGCACACTCACAGCAGGGGGGAGAGAGAGAGAGAGCCTTTAAAGGTATCCTTTCAAGACAGGAAAGTGATATTTTACCCAGGAAGATTTCTGTTGTATATTACTGCCAGTGAAATCCCTGGGTATGTTTTTTAAAAAAATAAAAATAAAAATAAAAATAAAATAAAATGGATTAAAGAAAGGGGAAGTGAGCATGAGAAACTTGAAGAGGAGTTATTTCAAAAAAAGAAAAGTTTTCTACAGGAAGAAATGAAAGCCCAAAGGAAAAAAATGACTAGGGAGAATGTGAGAGGATGGAAAGTGATGCTGTTTATTATATTTTTCATTCCTCTCTCCTAGGTGATCCTTCTCCTTGTTCTAAATTCATTTCAAAGCCAGAGGGAGAAGAACAAGGAAGGAAGGGAAGAATGCAAAGGGAGAAAAGAGAGAGAGAGAGAGAGAGAGAGAGAGAGAGAGAACCTTTTAAAAAATATCACAATTCAGCGAAGCGTCTGTCCCTTGTCTAATTCTTTGCTGGCCTGTAGCTGATGGTGCTCAGAAATATAGAGCGGCAAGCTCTGACATTTCATTTCTGCAGAGAATTGAAAAAGGGGTTTGCTGTAATTCATCGCTTCTTGTAACTCAAACCCTTTCTGACAGGCGTACCTGCACTGTCTTTTAACAGTGGCATCGCTGGGGCTGTAATTGGACATGAAAAATGATGTCGTGTTTGCCGGGAGCTTGGGGAAGGGTACAGCCAGGGGGTGGGCGGCGAGAGCCGTGTGCCCCGATACGTGCGCGCATGCGGGGACAAGCCCACGCTGAGTATCGCCCTGATGTTTCCGTTGAGCCTGTCCACTTGAGAAAAGCCCCTTGGAGGACCAACCCAAATCCGACCCATCATGGTTGGTTGTGATCTGGAGAACGTAGTTGCCATCGCAGCTTGGGGAAGTTAATTTTCTTTGACTGCATTTTCCAGGATCGTCTGCCCATAGGCATACCAAATGCAGGCTTCTCAGATTTTCAGTCAAAAAAAAAAAGAGAGAGGGGGAGAGAGGAAGGAAGGAAGGAAGGAAGGAAGGAAGGAAGGAAGGAAGGAAGGAAGGAAGGAAGGAAGGAAGGAAGGAAGGAAGGAAGGAAGGACTTTCCCAGGATCTGAACTCAAGACATAACCATGTTATGTTGAACCAATCAGCTGTTTCCATTGGCAAGCCAAGGACAGAGTCCGTATTGTGAATGTTTGCTTGAAAGTTGAGCTCTGTCTGGCTCCAGAGCCAAAGCTTGGGAGTTTGATTCCACAGACTGTCTCCTTGACAGGGGCTGGAGCCGATGGTCCATGCAGTCCCTTTCAATCCTGCAGACCTGAGATGATGATGATGATGATCATCATCATCATCATCATCATCATCATCATCATCATCATCATCATCATCATCATCATCATCATCATCATCAAAGGAAGTCATACTGAGGTCACTTTTTCCAAACATCTGCTTGGAATTAAAGGTGGCCCTGCGTGTGATCTGCGCCTGTGACAAAGAATCACAGAATACAGGTGAGGCAGGCATGGATGGTTTCTGTTTCTTAGCATTTCAGACTAAGGTTTGTCACCTTCATAGTTG
Organism: Phrynocephalus forsythii; assembly: GCA_029282475.1. Lineage (NCBI taxonomy): Eukaryota > Metazoa > Chordata > Lepidosauria > Squamata > Agamidae > Phrynocephalus > Phrynocephalus forsythii. Next base: position 110,161,753 of record JAPFRF010000004.1, on the reverse strand, counting down.
AAAAGATAGTCTTCAGAATGGAGATAAGAACGTTTTAACCCCTTCCAACCTCTTCCCATTGCTTCTGAGGACACACCCCATTGTCCATAGAGGAGATGTTTAGTGGGGCAGGATTTTTTTGGTTCCACTCATCTTTGGGAGATAGCTCCTAACATGGAAAGGCAGCTGCATAACTCATGGGTGTTGGGTCTCCAGCTCTGGATCCAGAGGTTGGGAGTTCAATTCCCCACTGAGCCCCCTTGAGAGGGGCTGAACTCAATGATCCAGAAGGTCCCACCCAGCTCTACGGTTCTACGTTTATTATAAAGAGCAGACATTCTTTATTGTTTTCCTGGGGGTGATTTGGGAAAGAGGGAAGTGCATAAATTCCTTACCAAATAGATATTTGAATGCACACTTAATCCCAAAGCATAGATTACGAAAAGCTGAAATGGCCACGCCATACATATTGGGGGACGTGCTCGATCTACAAACTTTCTCAAGGGATAGACAGATCATGCCATCTATCACAATTTGCAAATACTCTGTCCTTCGGCCAGCCCCGTTCTTCCTCTTTCTAGCAAATGCTCAGCCACGGGACTCTGTCTATAGATTACGTATATGCATGGGCACACAGTCATGCACACACAGGATAAATGAATTGACTTACAGGAGCTGAAACCACCTGGATGCCACCCTGGATGTCCTGATGGACCATGCAGCTCTTCCTGTGTTTGGTCTCCAAAGCTACCCATGCAGATATGGAGGTGGGATGGGAAGGAAGGATTGTCTTAAGGGAGCAAACAAAACAAAACAAATCTGGAAGCTGAGTCATGGCTACCGAACTTCTTTTTTTTTTTGAGAGAGAGAGAGAGATAGAAACATTTCGCTGCTCATCCAAACAGCTTCATCCATCTGAATACAGCTAGTGCGAGTCCTCCATTTTATAGTCAGTCAGCTTTGAGCTCTTGTCACCCTGGTCTGAATTAGGCTCATAAGATGTACAATGGCCTGAATAGGCTCATTAGGGAGACAATAGTATCCATAGCCTTAAGATGAACAATGGCCTAAGGTGCTGAAACCTATCAAGAATGGGTTGTTAGCTATGGCCTTGGTGGTGAAGGCTTTTTGATTTGTCTGGGTACTTTGGATGAGCAGCGAAACGTTTCTATCTCTCAAAAAAGAAGTCTAGTAGCCATGACTCAACTTCCAGATAAACTCACCTGGATGACTGAGAATCTTCACAGAAAACAAAACAAAACAAAACAAAACAAAACAAAACAAAAACCCTCAGTTTAATTATTTTCTTCTCAATAGTTTTCCCCCCTCATAATCGGTGTCTCTCAAGTTGAGAGGATCTCAAGTCGTATCACAGGGTTGTTGTTGTTGTTTTTTTGTGTGTGAAGAGCCCAGATCATCAGGTACCATGAATTGTATCCTTGTTACTTCCAAGGGACCACCACCAACTTTTCCTCTCTTTGGAGAAACATCTTGCCTCCCCTGCTCTTCTTCTGCCAACCCTTACCCCACCGCTTCTCTCCCGGCATGAGAAATATATCTTCTGAGAAAAGCACTGGGCTGTTGGATATGTTTGTGACAGAAGTGACCCATGGCATAATGTGTGCAGGGAGGCCATTTCCCCACCACCCACTCAGATGTGGGATCTGCCCTTCCTGTTGTCTCAGGCATTACCTGGATGAGGTTGGGACAGGCTGAGACCAAAGTGGAGGCAGGGAAGGCCAAGAGGAGAGGAACACAGAATTTGCAGCCCTTGGGAACAGGTTCCCCCTATCTACGCAAGCCCATGGACATCCCATAATATTTGGATGCCTGGAGCAAAGACAAAGGAGTCTGTTCTCCCTCTCATTCCTTCCTCTGGATGATGAGGACTGCGCTTGAGATCATTGTCTTTTTTGGTCCTCTTATGGATTGAGAACTGCTTGAGATCCAGGAAACAAAGAGTAGGTGTCAATGGGAAATTTTCACAATGGAAAGAATTGAAAAGCTGTGTGCCCCAGGGATCTGTCCTGGGACCGGTGCTTTTCAATCTGTTCCTAAATGACCTGGAGACAGGGATAAACAGTGAAGTGGCCATGTTTGCAGATGACATGAAACTTTTCCTTGTGGTAAAAACCAGAGAAGATTGTGAAGAGCTCCAGAAGGATCTCTCAAAACTGGGGGAATGAGCTGCCAAATGGCAACTGTGTTTCAATGTAGCAAAATGTAAAGTAATGCATATTAGGGCGAAAAATAGACATGGGCATAACTTGGCGAAATTCTCGTTTCCGTTTCCGTTACTCGTTTCCATTACGCAACGGAAACGGAAACGACAATTAAGCCGTCAGAACACGAACTCGAACCGACGAAAGAAAAATTGGGTCTGATTTGTCATTGTCGTTCCTGGCATCGCAGCGATCGCGCGATGCCAAGCAGCACAGAAAAAAAGTTTTAGAAATAAAATAAAAAACCCGATTCCCGGCCAAAAAAGCAGGCGAAAATATGCCTGCCTGAGGGCACCTACCAGAGGGGTGGTTTCTGGGGGGTCCCCACTCCAGCCTTCCCCCCCTCCTGTCCTGGGCTGCTGGTACCAGGCTGGGAGGGGGCATCCTTGGCGTCTCCATTTGCCATGCGGTGCAGGGGGATCCAAAATGGCGACCGCAATATTTTTTTTGAAATCGTGGTCCAAAAACCCACCAAAGCACCACAGAAACATGCAAAAATTAGCTATTTTAAATGCTTGAATTTTTACAGTAGCAGCAGTGGGTTTTTCTTGCAACAAAACGTCTCCATTGATTTTATTTTATTTTATTTTATTTTATTTTATTTTTTTACACCTGTGCACGCACAATGATGGGCTGGCCATGGGATGGGACCATGCAAATTTTTGGAGCCTTTCCACCAATCGCATGGCCAGGTTTTGCTGAGACTTGCTGGTACCGGGCTGGGAGGGGGCATCCTCGGCGTCTCCATTTGCTATGCGGTGCGGGGGGATCCAAAATGGCGACCGCAATATTTTTTTGAAATCGTGGTCCAAAACCCACCAAAGCACCACAGAAACATGCAAAAATTAGCTATTTTAAATGCTTGAATTTTTACAGTAGCAGCAGTGGGTTTTTCTTGCAACAAAACGTCTCCATTGATTTTATTTTATTTTATTTTATTTTATTTTATTTTATTACACCTGTGCACGCACAATGATGGGCTGGCCATGGGATGGGACCATGCAAATTTTTGGAGCCTTTCCACCAATCACATGGCCAGGTTTTGCTGAGACTTGCTGGTACCGGGCTGGGAGGGGGCATCCTCGGCGTCTCCATTTGCCATGCGGTGCGGGGGGATCCAAAATGGCGACCGCAATATTTTTTTTGAAATCGTGTTCCAAAAACCCACCAAAGCACCACAGAAACATGTGAAAATTAGCTATTTTAAATGCTTGAATTTTTACAGTAGCAGCAGTGGGTTTTTCTTGCCACAAAACGTCTCCATTGATTTTATTTTATTTTATTTTATTTTTTTACACCTGTGCACGTGCAATGATGGGCTGGCCATGGGATGGGACCATGCAAATTTTTGGAGCCATTCCACCAATCGCATGGCCAGGTTTTGCTGAGACTTCTGGATGTGCCAGAGAGGGCATAAAAAGCCCACCAACCCTAATCCTAAACCTAACCCTAACCCTAACCCATACACCAGTACACTGTGTTCGTAGTGGGCCAGAGGCACCCAGAGGTACATCCCACTAACCCACCCTAAACTTAACCGTTACCCTAAGCCTAGCCCTTACCCCCTAACCCCATGCTCTGGGAAGTCAAGTCGCGCTAAATCGCGGCGGTAACGACAAACCACAAACAACACGATGAAATGACAAATTTTTGAAAAATTTCACGAAAAATGGAAACGATCCGAAACGGACCCGTCCTGAAAAACGACAACTCAAAAAAATTTTTTTCTGGTCGTGCCCATCTCTAGCGAAAAATACAAACTTTATCTATTAGCTCATGGGCTTTGAGCTATCTGTGATGGATCAAAAAAGAGATCTTGGTGTGTTCGTGGACAGCTCCATGAAGGTGTCTCCCCAATGTGTGGCAGCGGTGAAGAAGGCCAATTCCATGCTAGGTATTATAAAAAGGGGATTGAAAATAAGACAGCCAACATTATAATGCTAATGTACAGGATGATAGTAAGGCCGCACCTGGAGTACTGTGTACAATTCTGGTCACTGCATCTCAATAAAGACAGAGTGGAACTGGAAATGGTGCAGAAAAGAGAGACTAAAAGGATTACTGGGCTGGGGACCTCCCTTATGAGGAAAGGCTAAAACATTTGGGGCTCTTTAGTCTGGAAAAAAGGCACCTGAGGGGGGATATGACTGAGACGTACAAAATAATGCAGGTGCCATGTTTCTCAAGGACATATACACATACTTTTGGAAAAGATGTGCATTTTTAAAGTTCTTCTCCTATCCCAAAAAATTAAGTAGATGGATCTCCTCTTATGTTTCTTTTATCCTCATATCAACCCCCGCAAGAGAGGGCAGTAACAGAGGCTGTGGCTGATTCAAGGTCAACAGCCAAGGCCCGAGAAAGTACAGAAACTTGAAGCACTCTCCGAAGCCAACCACTACCCCATATTACCTGTCTGAATGTGACAACGGAATGCTGTACAGCCAGACAGATACAGAACAATATTGTCTAGCTTACCTTCAAACATAGAATCAGAGAATCAGAGAATCAGAATCAGAGAATCATAGAGTTGGAAGAGACCTCAAGGGCCATCTAGTCCAACCCCCTGCCATGCAGGAACCCCCATCACAATATTTCCGACAGATGGCCATCCAGCCTATGATTAAAAACCTCCAAAGGAGACTCAACTACCCTCCGCGGCAGCATATTCCACTGCCGAATAGCTCTAACTGTCATGAAGTTCTTCTTAATCTTCAAATGGAATCTCTTTTCCTGTAGTTTGAAACCATTGCCCCGAGTCCTAGTCTCTGACGCCATGGAAAACAAACCTGTTCCCTCTTCAATATGACATCCTTTCAAATATTTAAACATAGCTATCATATCCCCTCTCAGTCTTCTTTTAGAGAGGCTAAACATTCCCAGTTCCCTAAGCCGTTCCTCATAAGACATTTCCTCCAGACCCTCAACCATCCTGGTAGCCCTCCTCTGCACCTGCTCGAGGTTGTCAACATCCTTTTTAAATTGAGGCACACAGAACTGGACACAGTACTCCAGGTGGGGTCTGACAAGAGCAGAATAGAGTGGTACTATCACTTCCCTTGATCTAGACACTATGGTTCTGTTGATACAACCAAGAATCGAATTGGCTGCAGGGGATATCCAAACTAAAGAAGACATGGAAGTCTTTACTTTGGTTGATGAGAAAATCTTACCCCCAAAAAAATCAATACTTTCCATACCTATTTTTTAAAGCTTTCTTTCTAACAGATTCAAGATTCCAAATAGTGTGGGGTGTGGAAATTGAATTAGGAGATGATCGGTTTGAATTTCTGTAACACATTTTGAAGCTGGATAATGTACTTAAAACTCACCTTCTCTATCTCATGTGATAAGAGGTGGCTTCCACATGGTTTATGCCACGCAAAATGGTCTAGGCCTTAAGGAAGATGCTATAAAAAGGTGAACCATCATGCAGAACCCAGTTCCTCAGAAAACAGGGCAAGGCATCTGCTCTTTGGTCTCCAAACACCCAACCAGGCCAATCAAGGGAGAGAAGATGGGGCTACCGATGGAGAGAACTAGTGTGCCCCAAATCCAGAATCCAGATTGCTAACTAAGGCTGTTGACAAGGATTACATATCCACCCACCACCCCATTGCAGCAGCTCCACTGGCTGCCAATTGATTTCAAAGTGATCGCTGCATCTTATAAACTCCTAAATAGTTTGGGCTCAAGGACCTTGACTCCTTTTTTGAGCCTGCCTCTGTGTTGTTATCATCAAGAGATACCTTTCTCGATGTTCCAGCACCCTCACAGCTGTGCGCGGTGGGAACACATGAGATGTCCTTCTCTGTGGCTGCTCCCAGACCCTGGAACTCCCTCCCACAGGAGGCCAGGCTGGCCCCATCTCTGCTGTCCTTCCACAAGCAGGCAAAGACCTATAAAGCAAAATGTTCTGCTTATATACCACCCCATACCACTTCAAGTAGTCTCTGGACAGTTTACAGTTTTTTTAAAGTACAGTATGCAGGCTACACTCCCCCCCCCACTGCCGCCAGCAAGCTGGGTACTCATTTTACAGACCCTGGAAGGATGGAAGACTGAGTGAACCACGAGCCAGCTACCTGGGATTGAACCCCAGGTCATGAGCACAGCTTTAGCTGCAGGACAGGCATTTAAGCACTGTGCCACGGGGATCACCTATAGTGATGTTAAATGCCTTGGGTCCTTTTTAAGAAGAAAAGCAAGATAAATAAATAGATAAAAATAAATAAATAAATAAATAAATAAATAAATAAATAAATAAATAAATAAATAAAACAGATTGTGTTTGGAACCCGCCTGTGGGAAGGCATCTGTCCATACTGGTTAAGGTTCAGATGACTTTTTTCTCTTGTGTTTTCCCCAAGTCTAAACTCAGATGTAGAGTGGAGGGTGGGACAATGACACCACTGACCTCACTAAGATTTGGTTGGCCAAGGGTAGACTTTAGAGAAGTTACTTGATGGGACTACTTCCGCTTGGGGTCACAGGTTGGTTTTGCCCATTTCCACCCCAGCATCCATTAAACCCTAGCATCCGGTAGTCAGCGTGCGAGCTTTGTGATGTCCCACCTGAGTCCAAGATGGATGATCCAGGCTGACTTTGCCTGGAGTTGAACCAGCTTGCAGAGGGACTAGCAGTCTGTTGTTGAGGGTGGGTGGGCGTGATGCTCCAAAGGTACTCCATGCCCTCATCCAGACTCAAATCCTGTCCTCCCTGAATTACATCACTCTTGTTAGTCCCTGCCAGTCTATGAGACCATTGTTCTTCATTCTCTCTCTCTCTCTCTCTCTCTCTCTCTCTCTCTCTCTCTCTCTCTCTCTCTCTCTCTCTCTCTCTCTCTCTTCATTATCCTTCATGGCTGTAACATTTGGGAAAGCATTTCAGGACCACTATCTAGATTTATTCTAATTGCTCAGCAAACATATTTAGCATTTAGAAGCTATCAAAGTGGCGGACAAGTAGGTTAACATGATGGAGGGCTGCGGTTCACGCCGGCTCTGTGTCTCAAGAGGGAGAACGTGCTTGGAGGTAATGCGACTGCAGTTCTAATCACACTTGCATTAAAAATTGCAGGAGGCTTGACTCTCCGCTCAGAGGGGCTCCTTCCTTCCGAGCGGACTTGATTTTGGACACTCAAACAAACCGGAGGAAATGCCGGCATGTTTGTCGTGAACTGTTTTAAGCCTGGATTAGGGCTTTTTTAATCCCACAAAACAGGGAGAGATGAGAAAGGGAATGAGAAATGCCCAAAACAGGGAGAATCTGTTTTGTAAAATACATTGTTAGAGAATAAAGTGATGTTTGTCCACACTTGTGGACCAGCTCTTACTGATTCATGCTGGGGTGTGTACACAGGGACTGTTGAAAGTCATTGCATATGTGTTTGGTGTGACCATAGAGGCTCTCTCTGTACAGTGGTCCCCCGCCATATCGCAGTTCATATACTACGGTCCCGGTATATTGCGGGACCACAGTATATGAAAGGCAAGAGCCCCAGGGGTAAGCTGCTTGGGCCTGTTTGAGGCCTACTGCACTTAACCCAGGCATGACAGGCTGCCCCAAATGGGGCTCCAATGGGTGTCCCGGGCCTGTCAAAGGCCCCAGAGGTGGTTTCCGACAAAGTGAATGTGACTTCTGAAAAACTGGAAGTGACTTCTGGATTGCAAGAAACCACTTCTGGGGCCCAAGAAGCCTGTTGGAGGCCCGTTCAGGGCAGTGCCACACACCCCAGTCCTGACCTGACTCAGTATCCCCATATTGCAGATTTTCAGTTATTGCGGGTCAGGTCAGGTCCCTAACCCCAGCAATAGGTGGGTGATTATTGTAGTATGAACAAGCCATTACTGGATGTTTGATCGGTCAGTGGATGAATATGCACATATGTGACCACTTTCTTAGTTGTGCATGAGTCCAGTGATGTAGAGTAGAGATGGGCACGAAACGAGCGATTTTTCATTTTCATTTTCGTTTTTTCGTTTCGTTACACAACGAAAACGAAACGAAATTTTTTTAAAAAAAATGAAAATGAAAACAAAACGACCAAATTTGCTGTGTTTTTTGTTTTCATTGCAGCAGATGCATTGAACTAAAAAGAATGCTAACGAAACAGCAATTTTTCATTTTCATTTTTGTTTTTTTGTTTCATTACCTAACAAAAATGAAATTTTTTGCAAAAAACGTCACGAAAATGAAAACGAACCGAAACAGACCCCTAAACGACCAAACGACAAACGAAACACCTTTTTTTGAGTCGTGCCCATCTCTAATGTAGAGTGGGTTTTCAGCACCCGAGGTGTGAGTCACATGCCAGCTCTGTGGCACAATACAAGGGCAGGGTGGGGCACGGGGAGAAGAAGCTGGGGTGGCCACCACCCTCCATGCCATCAGGGCTGATCCATGAACTTCTCCCCCTCCATGGATCAGGCCCAAACACCTGATGCACACCACCTGGAGGAAAAGTGGACAGTTGCAAAGTCTGTGACTGCCTCAACATTTTGCACTCAGGGCGGCCACCACTTGTGCCTCCCTCATGCCATAAATATAGCAGAGATGCAGGGCTCTGGTGGCTTGCAGAACTGCAAGCAAATTGTGTATTCTGGATGATTCCCATGAAGGAGTCGAATGGCTATGGATTGGGTGGCAACTAGGATATCTATAAGGAGGGCAGGACCAGGGTGTTCCCAGAAACCAAAAGCATGGTCAGCCAGTCTGAATTCAAGATTCACAGAGAGGTTCATCAGCCAGTCCAAGTTCAAAATTCATACAAACACCCTCCGACAGGGAGGGGAATGCCAAACAGGAAGACTTACGGGGTAGCAGAGTTCTAGGAACGATCAAGATAACAGGGTCAAAGCTTCAGGAGTCCAAGTTATTATGTTGCTGAGGCAAGGAACAGGGAGTGCCAGCTGCTAGCTTTATGCCAGTAGGTGATGCACCAGCTGTACTGCCGGATTGCCTCAGCCAGAGTGCGGCCTGATTCTGCAAAGAGGCAGAGTCATGCATCATCATCCTGACAAAGAGGGACCCTGTAGACCTGGCATGTCCAAACTTTGGCCCTCCAGATGTTTTGGACCACAACTCCCACAGTCCTTGGTCATTGGTAATACAGGTTTGGAATTCTGGGAGTTGTGGTCCAAAACATCAGGGGGACGAAGTTTGGGCATGATTGCTGTAGACCCATGGCCTGAACCACTGAGCTTTTTATTCAACTTCACCATAAGTTTAGAGAATTCATCTAACAGGTATCATGAACACTGAACTGTATTCTTAAAGGCACTTTAAGAATACAGTCACTTGGATTCTCAGAAGGATCAGCAATACAATGTGGGGTGGGTGGGTGTTGGAATGCTAGTGCGATGCAATTCCAGAGATTGAAAAAAGACAAAGTTGCAAGCAAGATTATGTCACTTCCGTTAACCCACCTTGTGTGGGAACTGTTGTAAAATGTCACCCATGATCAAGCCGCTCTTAAGAACTGTTGCTAACCTGCTTCCTTCCTCTCCTTTGTGTTTCTTCACAGATGAACAGACCGATCCAGGTGAAACCAGCGGACAGCGAGAGCCGAGGAGGTAGTTGTGTTCTTTGTTTGTAGCCCCCAGCGCCGTGTGTAATTGTTGTCTGTGGCTGCTCCCGGGCAACGCACAGATCAATTAGTAACGCAATCACTGCCAAGGCCAAATTCCCTCTGCAGCAGAGATGCTCTTTATTACATCTCCTTCACTTTCCCTTGATTTTGCTCATATTCAATTATTATTTGATTTTAAAAGTCAGGTAGATGTCAACGATGGCTCTCAAAGCAAATAAGTCTTGTTAAGAAGTGGGACCTTGAGAGCTGACTTAAACAAGTTTAACAGTCTTCCTTGTTTTGTTCAATTCTGGGGACAACCATTGTCTTTAAGAATACGCTTTCTGGAGCATCTCTGGTGACCAAGGGAGACAGTTTCACTCTTGTTCTGCGTCATCTTAGTTTTGTTTTGTAAAACAGGATTGTGGGATGCTTTCTCTGAGACCATGGCTCAGGGGAATCTTATGTTGTCTATGATGGCCCCACCACATTTTAATCAAGGTGTGATAAAATAATTGCCTGCGGTTGTGCTTCAAGGGAGAAGTCAGAACCGAGGTCTTCCCTAGACAGCAATATTGTGTCTCTTGCATGCTTCCTGAAGATTATACCTTGGCTATGCCTGAGCTCAGGAGTGTCACAAGAGTGATTTTCATACAACAAGGTGGGACCAGTTTTACTGTTGAGCTTCATCACAGACGAAAATGGCTGGTTTTATGTTGCAAGATAAATTTTCTAGTTCCCATGCCATTTGGTGTAAGAGAATGGATGCCAACCATTTCTATCTGCTGGGTTTGCTATTGTAAGAAGCTAAGCTGATGAGCAGCTCCTTTCTGATCTTGTGAATTTGCTCCTCCAAAATAACCTAAGAGAATGAGCTGATTGTTGGATTTGCTCATCTAGTAAGCTTCTTGATGTTTGGTGCCATCCCCTGTTGTTTGAAATCTGGACATAGAGTTGTGTCCTGATGTTGCATCATAGAGATGTTCAAAGAGAACGTAAACACATGTCTGTTCTGGGTGGTCAGAGGACCAATTTAATTGCCATTCCACCTGGGATTTTCATCAATTTGGGCAGTGCTGTTTTAAACCTTGTGGGTGTCTTTGTTTCTGGGTAACATGGACAAGTGTTTGTCCCCCAACTTCTTCAGTGATCTCAGATCCTAGGTAATTGTTCTGTGATTTCCTTTCAGCTTTTGTGCTGTTCCATTCCCCCGCCTTCGGTGATTCTCTTTGCCGGAGATCTTGCAAATGTGTGTTGCACCGACCTCATGGTGAAAGGCAATAGGGAAAGGATGTGGAAGAGAGAAAAATATGCATTCCAGATTCTGAATGTGATATAAGAAAGCCTATGCAGTAGGGAAGGAGGGAGGGAAGAGATGTGGAAGGGAGAAGACAGTCTACTGAGATGCACCCAAAATAATAATCAAACCAACCAATTTGCTGAGTGCTCCTTGAGGGTGTGTCGCCTACATACCAGCCAGCTTTCCCAAGATTGCTCATAAACACCCAGGTCATGGACAATCTTCCAAAGAGAACACATACCCTTCCACTTGTAAAGCTTTTTTGGCATTGCAGCCTGCTCGGTTTTCGAGAAGGTCCTTTGAGAAGGGTGTAAATCATTTATCCTTGTCATGTGCTCCCTCCTGTCCACCTCTGCATTTTAGCTAATTACCTTCTCCTTGTTTGCCCCGCCATTGCCTTGTTTCTTCCGAATCTTGGTGTTTATTATAATGCAAGGTCCTGTTGCTGGGATTGGGATAGAAGCTACGATTACCTTGACCCCCCCCCCATAGAAGCCTTTTTCTTTTTCTGGGTTTGAATGACTATGTGCCTCAAGGACAGTGATGGTGAACTGGAATGTTGGAACTCAAGGGAAAGGCTGTGTAGGGTGGGCACAGGATCCTGATATACCCTGGTGGGTGCAAGCATGGCAGCTAATGCCAATAAGGTGTGCCAGAGGCGAACTAGGAAGCCAAAGGTCTTAGGAAAAGCAGCTGAAAAGAAGAGGGTCATAAATGGTTAGATGCAGCAACAGGCAGTCTGGAGTAGATTGGGTTCTTGATCCCGTTACTGGTTGGGGTTCATATATCTATATTGGGAAACATCAAGCACAGGCATGTCCAGACTTCGGCCCTCCAGATGTTTTGGACCACAACTCCCACAGTCCTTTGCCATTGGAAATACAGGCTTAGAATTCTGGGAGTTGTGGTCCAAAACATCAGGAGGGCCGAAGCTTGGACATGCCTGATCCAGTGTCTCAACATCCAATAAGGACGGGATGAAGATATTCTTTCTGGCAGGTCAATGAACCCACATAGAGATGGGCACAGACTGGAAAACAGGTGGTTCATGGTTCGTGGTTCGTGGTTCGTGTCTAACCATGAATCCCCACAACCCCCCAGAAAAATGAACCCATTTGGTTGGTTGGTTTGGTTGGTTTGGTTGGTTGGTTTGGTTGGTTTGGTTTGTCATGCCTAGTGAGGGAGCTACTGTCTCCTGCTGCCTCTGCCACCACTGGTCTTACTGCCTCTGAAGATGATACCCCTGCAGGTTGAGAGTGTGCATAACAAAAGGAAGGAGACGCAGGTGATGGGAGCAGTGGGAAGGAGCTGGACAATCATCTCCTTTTGCCGAAGCAAACAAAGCAGCAAAGTAGGGGGGGGGAGTTTTGCTTTGGCAAAATGGGATTCCCAAATTGGGTCATGAAACAAACCAACAAACTGGCCTGGTTTGTCAGGGGTTTTAGTTTGTTTCATGCCCATCTCTAATCCAATGTTTCCTTTTTCCCCGGCCATTCATTGGGCATACAAATATCATCAGACTATATACAAATTTTCATATGTGTTGTATGTGGAAAGGCAGGTGCCGGTACATTGGGGCATTCAAAAACCCATTGTTTCTGACCCTCAGCCAAGAGCATCCTTCTTCAAGTTCATCTTGTTCATGCTGTGTTGGTTATTGCAACACAAGTGAATGGCATAGGGTTGTTTAACAGGTCATGACATCCTGAAGGGAACAGGCTTGTGATTTTATGGCCAAGTCAACAGCAAGGCTTTCTTGACTGGAGCCCAGCATCTACCTAATGAAAAAGTTCTAATGTTTTGTTGTCTGTAACAAATGGGCAGTTGAACCAAGAAAACCTTAATGTACAAGGCCTGGCTAGGGTGGAATGCTGAAAAAATAATTTTCAAAAACAATCAATTCCTGTGCTCCTTCCTTCCTTCCTTCCTTCAGTCATTATCTCCTTCCTTCCTTCCTCCCTCCCTTCCATCAATCATTATCTCCTTCCTTCCTTCCTTCCTTCCTTCCTTCCTTCCTTCCTTCCTTCAATCATTATCTCCTTCCTTCCTTCCTTCCTTCCTTCCTTCCTTCAATCATTATCTCCTTCCTGCCTTCCTTCCTTCCATCCTCCCTCCCTTCCTTCCTTCCTCTGCAATGTTTTTGTTTTTGCTTTCATTTTCATTTTTCTAGCCTTATAAATAAAAAGATAAACAAACAAACAAACAAACACACACACACACACACACACACAAAGGCTGCAGAGCTTACAGTGAATTTCAACAAAGGGAGAGGGAATTGACTGAGAGGTGGAAGTTGTAAATAGATAGAAATAGTTACTCACAAATCATAAATACTTCACTTGATAAGGTGATAAAATATTAAATAATGCCAAAGCTGCTAAGTATTACTTTGAGGGATCACAGCACCATCTGTTCATAATAACTGGGGTATTCTGGGATTTGAACTTGACAAAAGAAAACTGTTTTTTTCCCTCTGAATGCCTACTTTCTATGGATTAAACCATTGGAACTCAAAATAAATTGGTTGTTAATTGGGTTGCCTATTTGTTTTGTTTCATTTCCTTCAAACTCTTTGCTTTTTGCAGATATTTCTATAATACTGTTGTGAGGGTTCTTGCTTCCCCCAGGCACTCCGCCCCTCAGGTTTTAATAAAGACACATCTTTGAAAGAATAAACGGGACTTTTATTTTGTCCTTCCACAACAAGGGAGGCTCTTTTCTTGATAACAGTTCCAACATCTTTAACATCAACGATAAACAGATTATTCTTGGAGTCATATGAAGGAGTAAACACAGAAAAATCTAGAACTCCTCCTAATCCTGGGGAGACTTGGTTCCACTACTTTCCTTCCCCTCCTTCTCGGAGAGGCTCGGTTCCCCCACTTGGACCCCAATCTCCGAAGTGAGTTTGGGCCCAGGACGTCTCTGGCGGCGGGATTTGAAGGGATAGTCGTCTCTCAAGATCAGACCCATTCTCCCAGTACACATTATCCCGGTCCTTTCCTCCTCCTCCTTCAGCTTGGCTAGCCATTGTTCCCAAGCCAATTCCTTTCTGATCTCCTTTCTCTTACGGTTGTACTCATGAGCCTCCCGTCCACCCCAATAAGAACAACGTTGGTGGTGAGCACGTCTTCTGTAGCTTTCAGCCTCTGGCTTAGGCATCATCATCATCTGCTCCCAGTCGCCAGTCCATGGGTTCTCCATCCATACCCAGTCCCAGTCTGGGGGCAAGACACGTGGCGTTCCCTTTTGACATTGTCCGAACCCCACCTCCACCACTGCTGATTGGCTCAGTTTTCCCGCTGTTTCTGGTTCCTTCTCTACCTTAACTGAGGCCTTATCTTTTCCCTCCTCCTTCTCCCTTTCCAGAATCTTCAGGGAGTCATTAAACTGTTTCCACAGCATCTCACATTCTTCTGGTTCTTTATCCTGAGCGGCTCTACATTCCTCCCTCCTCTTTTGCTTCTCCAACCACTCATCCCTCTCTTTCTCTTGTGGTGCAAGTGTCACTCTCCTGCCTTCAGCCCCTTCAGGGTAGCTTCCCTCACAACTGTATTAGGAGGTTAAAATTGCTACTTTCTATGAAACGGCTGAAGGGGGTGTCTAGGCCAAAAAAAAGCAAAATTCCTGCCTAGATCCCTCCTCTAGTGTACCTTTAGTGGAAAGCTAGCAGTTGTGTCGGCTTTTTTTTGACAATGAGTATGCCAAGCCAGCATGGCTACCGGTAGCAGCCAGACTGGCTGTTTATAGAGAACTGCTGCCCTCAAAAAGTAACTTTTCCAAGCACTGGCTAAAGGCTAGCTGCTGCCAGCCTGTTCCTGCTCCCCTCCCCATCAGAGCTATTGAGATGCTACTGGTGAGGTCAACAGAGGAAGGGCAGAATCTAAGTTATTTCAGCTACCCGGTTATGTAGCCCAGCGTTGACAGGTTCACTGGTCTTCCAGGGTTCCTGGAAAGGTTATGGGGGGAATAATGCATTTTGAAGCTGTGGATGTTTGAAAGCTCTGTGTCACAACACAACGAGGATTACTATACAGAAAGAGAAAGGTGGGTGGGTGGGGGGAATATAACCTTTGAAGAAAAAGGATGCATTTTTCAGTGTCCATTATTTCATTTTTCTTCCATTTGCCTTCCTTGCCTCCAATTTCTCCCCATTTCTGCTTTGGCCAGGCCTTCACAAATACCAACCTGAGCTCTTTGATGTGAAGGAACAGAGAGGTGTGTGAAAGAAAGTCCAAAGGTTATTGGGAGTTCAAGTGTATCCTATGCTTTGCACGGAGGGACTAGAAGGGGAGGGGCCGGTTTCCTGAGAGTTCATGCTGCAACCCGTTGCGTTCCAGCCGTTTTGGCACGCAAAGATCCCCGAAAGCTCCCCAGTCCTCTTGGGTGGACTAGGAAAAACGTTTGGAGTGCATTTTTTGAGCGCCGGCTGGCATCCTGGTCAAATTATAGGTGTGAAGCTGCCTCACTTTCGACTCTGGCTAATGGTGAGGCTGTGCGATGTGTTGCCACTGAGACTTCCATAAATTTGTTTGAGTTAGAATATTGGCTAAAAGGTTTTTTTTTCTGAAGTCAGATTGGTCGGCTCAGATGTATTAGTACTGAGTATCGGCAATGGACATGGGTTGAGCAAATGGCTGTTCAACGGTGTTTAACAGACCATAATAATCAAAAGGGGCATGGGTTGGCACAACACTCAATGCCAGGGAAGAGTATCACCCTGAGCCCCACAACAACAGCCCAACAACCCCTCTGGAGCTAGGCATGTGAAAAATCTGCCAGCTTCGTCTACCCAGAATGCTGGTATAGGTTGCAGGCAATACCTTCATAGGCCACTATTAAAAATAAAAATGGAACATTGCAAGCTTTCAAGTGCAGTCAACCACCCTTCTTCAAAGCAGGTCCCAGAAGATCAGACATGGTGAAAGATGTTCTTCACCAGGAGGTAACTTTTAAAGTCCTTATTTAGATGATGTTCTTAAAATCCATGGCAAGATGTTGTTGTAGCCAGGACAGGATTCTTGTTGGAGGCAAGCAGGGCAATTGTAAAAGGCTGTTTCTTAAGTCACACCCCCATTCTTCAAACAATGAAACATGGGTCATATACCACCACCACCACCACCACCACCACCACCCTCTACCTTACCCAGTTCCATGCTGGTGTCATTCTTCTCCCATTCGCCAGAGAATTCCATAGATAGAATCATAGAATCATAGAATTATAGAGTTGGAAGAGAGCTCAAGGGCCATCTAGTCCAACCCCCTGTCTCCTGATACTACTCCCCTGCATCTGGCCCTTGAGGTACCCTCTTTTGTCTGTCTTTGGAAGAAAGCCCCAGAATGATCCCTGGCAAGCTGACTGTTTGTTCATGGAAAATGTTATTTTCCTCCCCATAATAAAGGGGGGAAGATCAATAGCATGGCTGTGACATCTGTGCCAGGTAGGTTGATGGCAGCTGGACTCCTCCCCAATGATAGCTGTCAAAAGGGTGTCTTTCTTCTCACAAGGCACCTTTAGGGATCCACTGCCCCCAACAAGGCAGCGAAAGAGATGCCCTCGGCTTCAGGAACACTCCCAGACGGCAATGTTTCCCAAGGGCTAATGAACCATAAATGCTAGCTGGATCTTCCGTCAGTGGCAGCAGTCTATTACAGAACAGCAGTTACTGGAAAGAGAAATTGGAAAAATTTCGTGGCTTGAGCAGGCAACAAATGAGTTTCCGGAGGACAACCTGGTAACCAGGGACCTCCAGATGTTTTTGGCCTCCAACTCATAGAATCATAGAATCATAGAGTTGGAAGAGACCTCAAAGGCCATCTAGTCCAACTCCCTGCCATGCAGGAACCCCTATCAGAGGACCCCTGACAGATGGCCATCCAGCCTCTGCTTAAAAACCTCCAAAGAAGGAGGCTCCACCACCCTCCGTGGCAGCATATTCCACTGCCGAACAGCTCTAACTGTCATGAAATTCTTCCTAATGTTTAAATTGAATCTCTTTTCCTGTAATTTGTGCATTTCCCCTGTCAAAGTACACATTTCTCTAACCCCTTTTACCAATATATGCATTTTATTGGGTTTTTCCCTATTGCCTAAAAGTTGAAATATTTCAAATCTACGTGGTGTGCACAAACTACTACTAGCTCACAAATGGAAGGCTTTTTGAGGCAAGATGGGACTGTAGTCCATCTCTAGTCATCATCATCATATAAATTTTATTGCGTGGCTCACAGGACCATTGCAAAATGCATCAAGTAAAAACAGTACAATAAAAATATCAATAAAATAACAATACAAATAGATAAAAAGGAGGCCTGAGGGTACAGAAACCTAGATATCAATTTGACTATTAGAAGTAGTTAAAGCAACTTTCATTTTAATAAGTAAACCTTGCCATTCGAAATATAACAAATTTATCTCTATCACAGAGTAAGATTTTGAGCTTTTCTTCGTCAGATCTACCAGGATATTTTTCTAAGATGAATTTCAAAAGTCTTTCACGATGGATTCCAAATAGTGGGCAATAAAGCATGACATGTACCAAGTTCTCGATAGATTTTTTATCACAAGAGCAGACTCTCTTATGGTATGGGGATTGTGTCTAACGGCCCTTTAGATTGGCAAGTGGTAGCATATCAAGACGAGCCCGAGTAGATGCTTTTCTATGTTCAAAGTTCGTTAAATCAGCAAAATAAGATGGGCGATTTAGAGGCTTAGGTGTAATGTTCTTATAAAAAAGGGCTGTTTTTAGAGTGCAAAGTGAACCTATATCTGTTTGAACACAGAGGTCAGATAATCTTTACTTTAGTAAGTGTTTAGCTGCTGTCAATCCAAGGTGTCTCACATGCTCTTGGGAAGAACCAAGTTTGGCTACTAGATTCAGTACAAAAAATTTCCATGATCCAAAGTTCATCTCCCCATAGGATGATGTTAAAAATTCAGAGCGGGTAATAAACAAGATTTTCAGCCAATAATTAATTAATTATTGATTTGCTAATTAGTGTTGTTATTGACATTTCTCTATTTACAAGATGGACGAAACAGATATTTGGGCCTAAATTTTGGGAAATGTGCATAAATCTCTTTTTCATCTCTGCCTGGGACTATATACCATTATAGCAAGACATTTATTTATTTTATTTTATTTTATTTTATTTTATTTTATTTTATTTTATTTTAAGGCTTATATACCGCCCATCTTCCCGAAGGATCTCCGGATGGTTCACAACACGCAAATTGTAACAATTAAATACAGCATATGAACAATACTAAAATAAATTAAAACACAATAAAAAGGTGCATGTAGACAGATGGCGGACCAAGAGAATAATAATAATAATAATAATAATAATAATAATAATAATAATAATAATAATAATAATTATTATTATTATTATTATTATTATTATTATTATTATTATTATTATTATTATTATTATTATTATTATTATTATTCTGCCCGTAACAAAGAACTGGTGGGACTGGTGGGACCATAAGCCTGAAAAAGTGACTGAAGATGAGCATGCAAAATTACTTTGGGACTTCCGAATATAGACAGACAGGGTTTTGGAGCATAATACCCCAGATATTGTGATTGTGGAGAACAAAAAAGTGTGGATCATTGATGTTGCTATACCAGGAGATGGTAGAGTCACTGAGAAACAACTTGAAAAAATTACCCGATATCAGGATCTCAAAATTGAACTTCAAAATTGGATAAACCAGTACAGGTGGTCCCAGTGGTAATTGGCACACTGGGTGCGGTGCCCAAAGAGCTAAGCAAGTATTTAGAAGAAATTGGAGTGGACAAAGTCACCATCAGTCAGATGCAGAAAGCCACCTTACTGGGATCTGCTCGCATAATTCGCCGATACATCACTGAGTCCTAAACGCTTGGGAAGCGTTCGACTAGTGATTGGTAATATAAAATCCAGCGTAGATAGCTTTGTGGTTTAATAATAATAATAATAATAATAATAATAATAATAATAATAATAATAATAATAATAATAATAATAATAATAATAATAATAATAATAATAATAAGGAGTCACAGAATGCCTCCCAGAACAGCAAGGTCTTTAATGCTTTCCTGAAGGCTGGCAGGGACTGTGCAAGGCGCAATTCGCTGGGTAGGTGTTTCCAGAGTGTAGGGCCTGCCACAGAGAAGGCTCAGGCACGAGTAGATGATTTTTGAGCCTCCCTGGGTGTGGCCACCCGTAGCGAGTGCGCCCTTGACACTCAAGTTGGTCAGGCTGAAGTTGACCGCTGGGGGATCCGCTCTGCCAGGTAGTCAGGTCCCAGGCCATGGAGGGTTTTATAAATTAAAACCAGGACCTTGAATCTAATTCAGGACGTAACGGGTAACCAATGCAGGCGAGCCAGTACTGGGGTGATGTGGTCATATCAACGCACACCCGCCACCAGTCTGTCTGCTGCATTTTGCACCTGCTGCAGTCGCTGAATGAGAGTCAAGGGCAACCCCGTGTAGAGAGCGTTGCAGTAATCTATCCTCGAGATCACCAACGCTTGCACAACCGTTCTCAGAGAGTCCCCATCAAGGTATTGAATTAAAAGAGAGGCCTTATAAACTAGTTAGCAGATTGGGCCAATGACAATACCTAATCTGAGCTGAATGTTCTGTAGAGAATTTGCAGAGCGAAAATTTTGGAGTTTCAAATCAGGATACAACGAACACTTGCGGATTCCTTGTCTGAAACAGAAAGGGCTGTCTCAACCCACCGAGACAACTTGTTAACAAAAAGTTCAATGCCGATGAGATCTTTCTCTCCTGCCTGAGAACAAAAAAAACTATTTCCATCAGTAGCTGCATTAGCAAAAGAAATCATTTGCCACGTTTGCGGATGACACATTGTATTTTGAACACAAAATACACTACGCACGTATTGTGCACACATGCTGCAACCTCTGGATGTTTTTGACAAAAAGGTGCCAAAAGGGGAAGAAGCCTACCAAATGATCACACCGAAGATTTGGTAGAAGATTTTGGTGTGTAGGAGCCAACCATCACCCTCATAAGTGGGCCAAACAGACACGCTGTCCTGCCTGTGTCTGTTATGTCAGCTCTGCAAAGCATCCTCTCCAAAACTTGTACACTTGTGATCTCCCTCTCTTTCTCTCATTATTATATTTCTCTCATTATTATCCTTTGATTTGCATCCCTGCATGGAGCAAGGAGTTGGACTCGATGACCTCGTAGGCTTCTTCCTCCTTTACTATACTATGGGCCTTTTTACACAACCCCTAAGATCCGCTGGTCCCTTAAATTCGGACCAGAGATCTTGAGGGTTCGTTGCTGTTCCTCCCTCCCCACCCGCTCCGCACTTCTTTGTTCTGTCTGCGTGAGGGGAGGGAGGAAAAAAAGCCTTAGACAGAGACAAAAGAATAAAAGGCTTACCTCCGGTGCTGGGGGAAGTTGCTCCGACCTCCGTTTACTTCCTGGTTCCTCTTTAAGGGGTGGAGGCAAAAGAAAAACAACAGAAAGAAGCGAGGAGAGCTCAGGCAGTCTCTGCATCAAATATTTTTCACCATCAAAAAGCAGGTACAAGAAAAATGTGCTGGGTCGCGCTAAAGTGGGCGGGGTCGCACTTAATTGTCTCCGGAGCCGGTGGGTAAACATTTTTAAGGTCCGGAGCTTGCAGCCATTTGCGGCGGAGCTTAGGGGTCGTGTATAAACGCCCTATGATTCTATGATTGCAGTAACCCCCCCCCCGTCTATCACAGAGGTTAGGGACCAACCCGACCTACGATCATTGAAAATCTGCGACATGTGGATACAAGTTGGGTTGGGCATGGAGGGGGAGCATAATTTTAAACATTGTGTGCCGCTTCCCAGCACCACAGGTGTGAGGGAGCCGAGCGGAATGTTTAAAAACTACTTTCCGCAGCGGAGTCAAGTGCTTGGCTCCATGGCTGAAAGCCTTTTTAAAAATCTCACACTGCTTCCCCGCACGCATGATGCCTCCATGGAGGCAACCCCGGGGCTCCAGCTGATTGGCACTGGGGTGGGGGAGAAAAACCTTTTGTTTCCCCACCCCAGTGCCAATCAGCTGGAGCCCGGGGCTTGGGGAAGGGGGGAAAGTTTAAAAACCCTGGCTTTTAAAACCTTCCCACCCTCCCTCAAGCCCTTTCGGGGTACTGTTGTCCCATGATATAGTGGAACCGCAGTATACGAACTGCGAAATGGCAGTGGACCACTGTATTAGAGGAAGGGAAGAAGAACAGGTTGGTTGCCAGTGGCTTAGCTGGTGGAATCCATCATATATTTATCACCACCACTCTCCTCCATTGGAGAAGAAACCAGAGGCCGGGAGAGCAGCTCCTTTACGGGGTGTCGGCCGCCTCTCTTTCCATCCCACTTCTGATTACCCAAGCCTGCCATAAGCCCCCTCTTTGTTCGGTGCTTTATAGCACATCAACAGCAAATGTGTTCCCTTTGTTGGAAGTGAAGTATGTTTTACTATAATAGAGCAGAATTTGTACAATCCATTTGGATGTGTTAACAGTTCAACGAATGGGCTTGCTGAGCCGTCAACATTGCAAAGGCTTCATTGAATTTGCATTTATTTATTTATTTATTTATTTATTTATTTATTTATTTATTTATTTATTTATGCTCAGTGGACTAAGGCTCCAAAAACTGTCGGCTGCAAAGTCGGCAGCTTGGCGGTTCGAATCCCGGGTGCCACGCAGTGGAGCGAGCTCCCGCTGATCACCCCAGCTCCTGCCAACCTAGCAGTTCAAAAGCATGTAAATGCAAGCAGATAAATAGGTACCACCATAAAAGGCAGAAAGGCAAAAGAGTGTTTCCTTGCAGGCATGCCAGCCACGTGGCCATGGACTTGCACAACACTGGTTCTTCGGCTTGAATAAAGAGATGAGCACCACCCCTAGAGTCGGATACAACTAGCATGCATGTGCAGGGGGGGGATTTACCTTTACATTATTTATTTATTTATTTATTTATTTATTTATTTATTTATTTATTTATTTCACTTGGGAGGGCAAGCATGTCACTCCAGCCCCCAGGTCTTAAATCACAGCCTGGTTAGACATTGCAAAAAATGTGTTGTGTGGGTTTTTAACAGAGTGGAAACAAGAGGAAAGATGTTGCCCACATGTCTTCAGTTCAGGAGGACAGAACTCTAATCAAAGGGATTGCCCAGAGATAAACCTTCTTTGATTGTCTTCATTCCAAGACCTGTCTAGTATGCATTTGATTTAAAAGTGAACAATCGGAAGGGACCTAAGGATTTTGGAATGGTTGTAGATCAAAAGTTGAATATAACCCAACAAACAGATGTGGCTGCAAAAGGGGGCAAAAGCTATTTTAGGATACATTGATATAGAGTATAGTCTCCAAATCTCATAAAGTACTAGCCCCCCTCTGTTTGGCACTGGACAGGCTCATCTAGAGTTCTGGCCACCACACTTGATGGTGGAACTGGAGAAAAATCAGAGGAGGGCAACAAGGATGAGCAGGGGAACTGAAGACCAAGCCCTTGGAGAAAAGACTGGAGGACCTGAGCATGTTTAGGAGAGAGAAATGAAGGCTGGGGGAGATAGGAGAGCATTTTCCAAACACTTGGAAGGCAGTCCTGCAGAGGAGGGGCAGAAACTGGTCTCAGTAATCCCAGACTGCAGGATATGCATTAATGGGCTCAAATCACAGGAAGACAGATTCAGGCTGGATATTAAAGGGGGAAAGGATTCTTAACTGTTAGAGCAGTACGATAACAGATCCCATGATCTGTTAGGAGATGGTGAGCACTCCAGTGCTGGAGGCCTTCAAGAGGAAATTGCACGGCTATCTCTTGGATCTGCTTTGATTTGGGTCCAACTCCATGATTATTCTGAGGCCTAGATGCCCTAAGCACATCTGATCTTGCCTGATTTCAGAAGCTAAGCAGGGTCGGCCCTGGTTAGTACTTGGATGAGAGACCACCAGGGAACACCAGGTGCTGTAGGCGCCTGGAGTAGGAACTGGCAAACCACTCCAGTATTCCTGCAGTGAAGTCACGAAGAGTTGGTCACGACTGCAACGACACAACACACACACACACACACACCATAATTATTCTATGATTATTTTATGGAATTAGTGACCTAGAGCTAGCCTAGGTCCCTGTGGGCAGTCCTTGGGCAGCAGATTCAAGCACACAGGTAACTTGATCACCATCTTCTTTCCTTGGAGAGGTGCCATCATGAAAGAGAAAAGGATTTAGATGTACTCCTGCAAAATTTGCCACATTTTAGGATCAGCCCGGGGTGCTGATTCTCTAGCAAATATTGCAGGTTTTCATCACGGTGTTGACAGAAGGGCTCAGGCACTTTGTGGCAGAGAGAGAGAGAGAGAGAGAGAGAGAGAAGAGAAGAGAAGAGAAGAGAAGAGAAGAGAAGAGAAGAGAAGAGAAGATTGTATTAGACCGTCAAACAGGTGTTAGTCCTAATCCTGACCTCCACATGTTACCCTATGTAATGGGAATCTGTCATAGCCCTCCTGTCAGTTAGACTATCTCTTAAATGCAGCTGGAGCTCTAAGCAGTAAAGCACGCACAACTGTCTAGTCACAAAGGGATCAACATCAGCTCAGTCCGGCTCAAATCCCACGAACAAACACACGGTTGGAGATATTTAAAGCTCCTTTCAAGCGGCTGACTTATTATTTTTGTCGGTTTCTCTTTGCACAAAGCAGCACCTCCTTCCCTGAAGCCCCCGATGCTAGCTGTTCACAATTTAAAAAAAAGTTGAAGAATGGGAATGGGAACAGGAAGGAAGGAAGGAAGGAAGGAAGGAAGGAAGGAAGGAAGGAAGGAAGGAAGGAAGGAAGGAAGGAAGGAAGGAAGCATGGATGCATGGATGCATGGATGCATGGGTCTGTGGACGGATGGATGGATGGATGGATGGATGGATGGATGGATGGATGGATGGAAGGAAGGAAGGAAGGAGATGTGGATGGATGGAAGGAAGGAAGGAGCTGTAGATGGATGGATGGATGGATGGATGGACGGATGGAAGGAAGGAAGGAAGGAAGGAAGGAAGGAAGGAAGGAAGGAAGGAAGGAAGGAAGGATCTCTGAATGGATGGGTGGAAGGAAGGAAGGAAGGAAGGAGCTGTGGATGGATGGATGGATGGATGGAAGAAAGGAAGAAAGGAAGGAAGGAGATGTGGATAGATGGAAGGAAGGAAGGAGCTGTGAGTGGATGGATGGATGGATGGATGGATGGATGGACGGATGGAAGGAAGGAAGGAAGGAAGGAAGGAAAGATCTGTGAATGGATGGGTGGAAGGAAGGAAGGAAGGAAGGAAGGAAGGAAGGAAGGAAGGAAGGAAGGAAGGAAGGAAGGAAGGAGCTGTGGATGGATGGATGGATGGATGGATGGAAGAAAGGAAGAAAGGAAGGAAGGAGATGTGGATAGATGGAAGGAAGGAATGAGCTGTGGGTGGATGGATGGATGGAGGGAGGGATGGATTGATGGATGGATGGAAGGAAGGAAGGAAGGAAGGAAGGAAGGAAGGAAGGAAGGAAGGAAGGAAGGAGCTGTGGGTTGATGGGTGGATGGATGGAAGGTGCTGTGGATGGAAGGAAGGAAGGGAGGGAGGGAGGAAGGAAGGAAGGAAGGAAGGAAGGAAGGAAGGAAATTAGCTAAAAAAAATTATGCAACAGCAGGGAGGGAGCAAGCTGACTGTTTGCTCATGGAAAATGTTATTTTACTCCCCATAATAAAGAAAAAAGTCATTAACATGGCTGTGACATCTGTGCCAGGGTGGGTTGATGGCAGCTGGACTCCTCCCCAATGATAGCTGTCAAAAGAATTATGCAACAGCATTGTCTATCTTTGGATAAAGCCGGAGGGCAACACTCCCGGAGGGCAACGTTTCCCAAGGTCTAAGGAACCATAAATGCTAGCTGGATCTTCCATCAGCAGCAGCAGTCCATTACAGAACAGCAGTTACTGGAAAGAGAAATTGGAAGAATTTCAGGGCTTGAGCAGGCAACAAATGAGGTTCCAGAGGGCAACCTGGTAACCAGGGTCCTCCAGATGTTTTTGGCCTCCAACTCATAGAATCATAGAATCATAGAAGAGTTGGAAGAGACCTCAAGGGCCATCCAGTCCAATCCCCTGCCATGCAGGAACCCCCATCACAGGACTCCCAACAGATGGCCATCCAGCCTCTGCTTAAAAACCTCCAAAAAAGGAGACTCCACCACCCTCCTTTGTGGCAGCATCTTCCACTGCCGAATAGCTCTAACTGTCATGAAGTTCTTCCTAATGTTCAAACTGAATCTCTTTTCCTGTAATTTGAGACCACTGCCTTGAGTCCTAGTCTCTGAAGCCATGGAAAACAAACCTGTTCCCTCTTCAATATGACATCCTTTCAAATATTTAAAAATAGCTATCATATGCCCCCCGCCTTCTTTTTGAAAGGCTAAACATTCCCACTTCCCTAAGCCACTCCTTGTAGGACATTTCTTCCAAACCTTCAACTATCCTGGTCGGCCTCCTCTGGACCCGCTCAAGGTTGTCAACATTTTTTTAAATTGTGGCACACAGATCTGGACACAGAACTCCAAGTGGGGTCTGACCAGAGCAGAATAGAGTGGTACTATCACTTCCCTCGATCTGGACACGATGCTTCTGTTGATGCAACTAAGAATCACATTGACTCTGAGAAGCACCATTGAAAAAGAGCCATTGTCAGAGGTTTAACGAGAGCTGAGGTGCATAAATATCATGAGGGACATACTGTGTTTCTCCACTCCTGTTCTAGAGGCATCTGCCAGATGACTGTGTCGGTTGTGAAAAAGCTCAGCAGGGTAACTTAAATGAAAACAGCTGGCTTAAGTAGCTCTTCTCTTTCAGCGATAATCTCACAATTTATTGTGATTTTATATCCATTTTAATGGCTGTGCACTGCCATGTGTTCCTTTAATCGAAGCCATCCTGTTTAGAAGTGCAACCTTATCCATTAATGGCAATGCATTGCGGCCCCTTCTCAAATTTCACTGAGGCAGATTACTAACAGGATTCTGGCCATAACGTAGCATGTGTTTTGAAAATGCCTATCTGTTCCTAACATTCAAATTGAAATATGCCTTTCTCTCTCTCTCTCTCTCTTTGTCTGAGCTTGCATTGCAGCCTTTAGAGTAATGCAAGCTCTACTGCAGATAAGAATTTGCCAAGACTGAATTCCTCCAGAAGTCCCCCTTTGGGCTCACTGATAACATGTGCAATGCAGGGCCTTATGGACACAAAGCACGCAGAAAATTCCTTTGATGCAAGAAGATGATGACACCCTGACGCTGGCCGTAACTGAGCTGGAGTCAGTTGTTATTCGAGGTGCCATTCCATACTTTGACCATTGGTAGTTGAAGTAATGGGTGATGTCAACATATCCGGGTGCTCATTCTTTTCCCAGGTAAATTTTGAAGTCTTGCATATTCTGGACCTTGCTGGCAGAGGCCACTGGAGGCTTCCAACACATAGAATCATAACATCATAGAGTTGGAAGAGACCTCAAGGGCCATCCAGTCCAACCCCCTGCCATGCAGGAACCCCCATCACAGGATTTCCGACAGATGGCCATCCAGCCTCTGCCTAAAAACCTCCAAAGAAGGAGACTCCATAACCCTCCATGGCAGCGTACCATAGAGCCAAACACTTAACTGGTACAAAACCCTCCCCTTTATCTTGGGGGGGGCAACAGACAAGACCCACATTTTGGCTTCCTATTAGGTTGGTGGCCTCAAAAGGCCTTCTAGTCCAGTCTCCAGCCATTAGGAATCCCCCTCCTAAAGCATTCCTGACAGACGGCTGTCCAGCCCTATTCAAAAAGCCCTCTCATAAAGGAGATTATCAGTGAATGAGACCCAGTCAGCTTGCGCGCAGTCGCTATCAGAGCCCAGCTGAATCTGCAATCTTTGTTACAGTTCTCTCAGGTTTTCCGGTCAGGATGTGTTTGCCATCCTTCAATCTGTTTCACCTCTCAGGTCAACAAGACTTCGAGCTTCTCTCGGAATCCATGGGATGCTTCCCTGCAGGGTTGCTTTTTTGTGAGATTGAAAATCCGGTCCCATTTTGGTTACATAAGAACATAAGAACATAAGAAGAGCCCTGCTGGATCAGGCCAAAGGCCCATCTAGTCCAGCTTCCTGTATCTCACAGTCGCCCCACCAGATGTGTTTGGGAGTGCATGAGACTAGATATCTGTCTCCTGCTACCACTCCCCTGCATCTGGTCATTGAGTACCCCGGCTTTAAGCCTGGAGATGACACATCTCCATCATGTTTGTAAACTGTGATGGACTTTTCCTCCAGGAATCTGTCCAATCCCCTTCTGAAGGCATCCAGGCCAGACGCCGTCACCGCCTCCCATGGCAGGGAGTTCCAAAGACTAACAACAAATGTGTTAGTTACGAAGGTGGCCACAGAGCTTCAGCCTTCCCTTGTGAAATCCGCCAGCTTGCCTGGCTGGAAGTCAAACCTCTCCCCCCCCCGCCGCCACCCCGAGCGTTCGCCTAGCATAACTGTGGGTGTAGGTATACCGGCTGTGTGTGTGTGGTTTAATATACTGCAGGCAGCTGATGGGTGAAGCTTCCTGTCAAAGCTCTTTGATGTAGAGCTGATATACCTTGGTGACAAACCGCAGGAAATCAAGAGAATTAAGGGGGGTGGGGTGGAATCCTATTCTTTCAAGGACACCGAGTGACAACTGAAGCCGGCCTTCCGATTGGCACCCAACCTACTTCTGCCTGCATTTCAGAGTGGCTACTTGCAAGCAAGGTCATGCTAGCATTATTCCGTTTCATGAATATCAGAAAATGCATCTTTCCCACTCTCTTTCTTCCTTCTTATCGCATTTTTCTTTCTTTTCTTTTTTTTCTTTCTTAAAAAAATGATATATGACTGCTGTTTGGAATTTCAATACCGCCACCTCTGAGTGAGCGTTAGTTTTATTTCTCTCTTCAAAGAAAACCTTGATAGCCTTAATACATGAATAGATATTTATATATACATAGGTAGTAGATTCTATTCATAAAACACCTGACATAGTTTTGGTCTCGGAATTTTTCAAGGCAGTTTTTTCCAGAAGAATGCAGGCACTTCAGTCCTGCTTTGCTAATTTCTCTCCAAAGATTAGTCAGTTCCTTCCTTCCTTCCTTCCTTCCTTCCTTCCTTCCTTCCTTCCTTCCTTCCTTCCTTCCTTCCTTCCTTCCCTTTGACTCAGACATGGTTCAATATTCCACATGGCTAAGGAAGCCCAGACTCATCTCTGTTTAAAATTTAAAACTAGGAGATGATTCCTGCAATGACACAGATCTTGATCTCAGTCAGGATATTTACTGAAACGTAAATCCCATGGATTTAAGCGGGACTAAACTTTGAAGCCGACGCGCTTTGGATCTCAGCCTTGGTGAGCAGGGGAAGATTTGTCATGCCAATGAAAGGCTAGTGGGGCATTCTTAAACAGGAGACTCCTGCAGTTGGTGCCACCACAAGCCGAACAAATCAAACCCCCCCCCTTCTGGATGTCCTCCAGCTCAGTGCAACTCAATGCCTCCTGCTTCCATGTGCCTTCCACTTACTGAAACTGGAACATTTCACCCTCCTCTTCAAACTCTTATCCTGAGTGTATTAATCCCGCCTTGCTTTGGCATTAGTTTGGATTACAGGTGGAGTCTGTTAAAGGAAGTTGTGTTCTTAAAACTAAACAAATCTTCACCTGGCCCAGTTTTGGTTTTTTGGGGTGGGGTGGGGTGGCAGACTATCCATAAAGCTGATGCTAGCTTCTCCAAATTTTCCGAAGGGAGAGCAAACCATAGCAGTGGCAATAGAGGGGATGGTATCAGAGCTAGATGAAGACAGCACCAATAAAAAGACTCACAGCATAACAAAATATGCATTATTGCATCTGGTGCTTTGGATAGGTTTGATTCAGACTGTATCCAGAGGTGCATCATGAACCAATTCCCTAAATGTAATCTTCCCTTCTTCATAAGAACATAACATAAGAACATAAGAAGAGCCATGCTGGATCCGGCCATAGGCCCATCTAGTCCAGCTTCCTGTATCTCACAGTGGCCCCGCCAGATGCATCCGGGAGCGCATGAGACTAGATCTCTGCCTCCTGATACCACTCCCCTGCATCTGGCCCTTGAGGTACCCCAGTTTCAAGCCTGGAGATTACACATCTCCATCATGGTTTGTAACCTGTGATGGACGTTTCCTCCAGGAATCTGTCCAATCCCCTTTTGAAGGCATCCAGGCCAGATGACATCACCACCTCCTGTGGCAGGGAGTTCCACAGACTAACAACGCGCTGGGTGAAAAAAAAATATTTTGTCTGTTCTTACTGTCCCAGCCCTCAATTTGAGTGGATGTCCCCTAGTTCTGGTATTTTGTGAGAGGGAGAAGAGCATCCATGTATCCACTTTACTCGTGCCCTGCATTATGTTGTACATCTCAATTATATCCCCCCTCAGGCGTCTTTTTTCCAGACTGAAGAGCCCCAAATGTTTTAGCCTTTCCTCACAAGGGAGGTTCCCCCAGGCCAGTAATCATTTTAGTTGCTCTCTTTTACACCTTTTACACCTTTGTATATTCACTTTGCCTCACCTTAGAACCAAATCTGGCCATTCCCTTTCAATGTCCTCCTATAAATTGGAGCAATTCGGTTAGTAATCTATTTTCATCTGAATCTGAGGCCCAGGCCCAGAGGACACCTTGAGTCAGGTGCCCCACGAGAGTGTCCTTTACCCAGATGATACCTATATGTCTTGCCGGAGCCACCTTCAACATGGCATGCACTCATTAAAATAATTTGTTGTTTTATTCCTAACAGCCATTAAAGGCTGCTGGGGCCTTTTTTTTAAACAATGTTTGTCAGCTTTTTAAAAGATAGATTTGAGCAACATCTCACGGCAGGGAATAGTTAAGTGTCTTGGGCTTTTAACAAAAACATATATAATTTCAAGCAGACATTCGTTACAAGGGGAACAAGGACTCCTAGGAGTAAAAGTAACTCTTCTGATTCCCCCTCCCCTGATTACAGTAATTTTGCAGGATTTAAGGACTACCTCCCTTGAGGATCAGAGTGGGTGGCAACCATTATCTGACTTGAGATGAAATCTGATGCGGGGTTTTTTGTTGTTGTTTTTGTTTTGTTTTTTTCCTAATGGCACTCCTGGTGTTTGCAGAGAAAGGGTGGCATATCAAGAGATTGCTGAACCAAGGTGCAACTTCCATTTACAGGAGGCTGTCAGTTTTGCTTTCTCCCTACTTTCTTAAAATAAAACAAAACTTGTGCGCCTTTGGTTGTGTCTAAGAAGGAATTTGTGGATGCTGTGTTCCATCAATGACCCAAGTAAAATTTCTCAGCCCTCTGTAGTGGCAAAATCCATCCATATTTCCACAGTCAAGTGGCCGCCGTCTGCTATGGAGTTCACAAAATTTGTGAGCCCCTCAGGGGTGGGGGAAATGGGTGGCAACCGTAATTCAGTGCTACCAAACATGATTCAGTGCATGGAATTTGCCTCCGAATTTTGTGAGCTGAGGGATAACATTTTTTTCCTTTACAGTGGTACCTTGTATAAAGGAATTAATTCATTCCAAATGAAATTCTGTTAAGCAAATTTTCCTTTATACAAATTTCCCATAGGAATGCATTGAAAACAGAGTAAGGCCTAATCGTGACCATTTTTATGTTGTACAGATTCACCCCACAGGGCGAATATTTGCTGTTAAGCAAATTTCCCCTATCTCCAGAATTTTTCATGTTGTACAGATTTTATGTTATACAAACCATTTGTTATATGAGGGTCCACTGTATTTCCCCATTTTGGAAGTTCTACCTGATAGACAGACACCTTACAGACACCCAGATGCGGTTTGCCTGGGACAAAAGTCCTAAAATGGATGGTTTTTAGGCCTAGCTTGGCCTAGGCCTCAAAACTCCACCTAGCCTTCCTGTTTCTGCCCTGAGCTGCATTTAGGTTCTGTAAGGTGTGTCCAAGTCTGGAAGAGCACCTAGAATAGGGGAACATGGGATATGGAGTCCAAGGAGTCCCACAATCCCAAACCTATTCCTTGGACCTCCCTTGCCGGGATAAGCAAATCTTTCTCTCCTTTTTTCCTGCATTCAAAACTGGAAAACCTCGGGAGATTTATGTTTGTTGAAGAGAAGTGTGTGCACATAAGATTTCCCCCCCCCACACCCACTTTTATCGTCTCCATATATTCCATTTCTGTACATGCCAACTGGACTGCTAAAGCATTCCTCCAGATCTTGTTGCGTGCTCGCTTTGATTGCCATGGCTGCCTGTCACTACAGACCTCGGGGCAGGTGAATACATATGAAAAGCTGAAGCGTCCGTCCCAACAGGATCCAGACGGGCTCTGCACAGAAGCAGTGGGCCAGGTACTCCGCCACGTCGTTCACACCGAAGTCATCGCCAGTTGCCGTGGCAGCACACGAAGCAAAAAGGATAGAGATGCTCACAGACCAAGAAGGACCCCAACAGGGAGGGGGATAAAGGTAGACGAGACGAGATGCAGAGCAAAGCTTCAAAAAGACCCCACACACACATACACACATTTTTTTCTGGAACACGACTCTTAAAATCATACAACCTGCATAGGCATGAGTCACAGTGGATGATGGCTATATGAGTTGTACCCTAGTCAAGGATACCAGAAAAAAAATGTCCACTTCCATGCAACTTTCATCAGCTACATATGAATGATAAGTCCAAGGCTTGCTTTTGTGTACTGGTAGCCCGCGAAGGGTTCAAAAGTAGCCCGCCGGCCATCAATTTAAAAAGTGAGGCGAGAAGTTCTCCACCCCTCCCTGTCTCAGCTGAGCAGGGCAGTTCAAGGGCCATGGCACACTGAAATCTGTTCCCTCCAGAACAGATTAATTGGTTTTCAATGCGTTCCTATGGGAAACTGCTGCTCTACTTACAAAAGTTTTTATTTATGAGCATGTGCTCGGAACAGATAAAATTCGTAAGTAGAGGTTTTAGTGTAGTAGCCCTCAGGTACTTTGGGCTGGAAAAAGTAGACCTTGACCATTTCAAAGTTGAACAGCCCTGCTCTATAACAGTTGTTCTCAACCTGTGGGTCCCCAGATGTTCCTGGACTGCAACTCCCAGAAATCCTGGCCAGCTCAGCTAAGTGATGAAGACTTCTGGGAGTTGCAGTCCAGGAACATCTGGGGACCCACAGGTTGAGAAGCAATGCTCTATAACCATGGTGGTGAACCTTTGGCATGCCAGATGTTTTGGACCACAACTCCCCCAGTCCTTGGCCCTTGGCTGTCTAGGCTCAGAATTCTGGGAGCTGTAGTCTAAAAAACATGTTGAAGGTTTGCCACCAGTGCTCTATAGCAGCATTGTGGGAGTATGCCAATGCCTCAAAGGGGGTTCCTACCACCCCTGGTGGAAGCCATGACACTGAGACCGTTTGCCATGCCATTGAAAGTCAGCTGGCTTGGGAGTATGTGCTGGTGTCCGTGTGAGTTTTGCTGGCTTCTGCTCCCTTACCTGGAGGCAGCCTCTGGAGGCGCATCTCGCCATCTCTAGGGCTGCATTAAATACAGTGCTCAAAATCGCACAGAGGAGGAGGTGATAGTCTAACAGGCCACAAGAGGTTCTCTGTGTACTTGCACACACCCAGAAAGAATTGTTATGTGGCACTGGATGGGATCACTGCTTGGAACTGTACAACTATGGATTACCAAATCCAGCCCCTGTCAAGAAGGTGCATGGAGGAATCAACAGAGATATTGGCAAGTCTTTGGGTACAAATTCTAGGTCAGAGTCCGAATCTTTGGTCCTACATCCCAGGTGCCAAGTCTGAGCTCCTGTTAAAAATAAGCTTTTATCACCTAAAAAAGGGGGTGGGAGGGGTGGGTGGTTTCCCAGTCTTAATTTAAGTCTCAATGATGAGGCAGAGGTGCGGAAGAGTCGAGACTGAGTTGAGTTGCAAGTGTAACTTCATTCTGCTTTGACAGTGAGCCCTGTAACCCAAGCATCCATCCCTGAGAATCAAACCTGTGACCTCAGACTCCACAGACGGATCCCTAAGCCATGCAGGACATGAGTAAAGTAGATCGAGGGACACTCTTCTCCCTCTCACAAAATACCAAAACTAGGGGACATCCACTCAAAATGGGGGTTGGGGTAGTGAGAACAGACAAAAGAAAATATTTTTTTACCCAGCGTGTTATTAGTGTATGGAACTCCCTGCCACAGGATGTGGTGATGGCATCTGGCCTGGATGCCCTCAAAAGGGGATTGGACAGATTCCTGGAGGAAAAGTCCATCACAGGTTACAAACCATGATGGAGATGTGTAATCTCCAGGCTTAAAACCAGGGGGGTACTTCAAGGGCCAGATGCAGGGGAGGGTAGCAAGAGACAGAGATCTAGTCTCATGCGCTCCCGGACGCATCTGGTGGGACCACTGTGAGATACAGGAAGCTGGACTAGATGGGCCCTTGGCCTGACCCAGCATGGCTCTTCTTAAGTTCTTATGTTATGTTCACTGTGTTGCCCAGCAAAGAAGGCTCAGCACAACTTCAAGATGGTATGCAATCTCATGGAGCCTGCCCTGAGCCTTTTTCTTTTTCTGTAAATGTTGCATGCCGGCCATGGCTGATGGGTCCTGGAGTGAAAGGCACGGGGCTGCCACCAGGCTGAAATGGTAGAGGGGATCAGGGTGCAACAGCACATGAACACATAGAATCATTGAAGAGTGACATTTTCTCTAAGGCCATCAAGTCTAACCCCCTGTTCCAAGCAGGAATACAAACCAAAGTATATCTGTAAG
The DNA here is from genome assembly GCA_029282475.1 of Phrynocephalus forsythii. Taxonomy (NCBI): domain Eukaryota; kingdom Metazoa; phylum Chordata; class Lepidosauria; order Squamata; family Agamidae; genus Phrynocephalus; species Phrynocephalus forsythii. Next base: position 110,127,836 of record JAPFRF010000004.1, on the reverse strand, counting down.
GTGGTGGTCCAGATTTCTCCTGAATTCCTCCGGTGTTGGAGCACACACATCCTCTCGAGATCATAGAATCATAGAGTTGGAAGAGACCTCAAGGGCCAGCCAGTCCAACCCCCTACCATGCAGGAACCCCCATCACAGTATTTCCAACAGATGTCCATCCAGCCTCTGCTTAAAAACATCCAAAGAAGGAAACTCCACCACCCTCCTTTGTGGCAGCAGATTCCATTGCCGAATAGCTCTCACTGTCAGGAAGTACTTCCTAATGTTCGAGTGGAATCTCTTTTCCTGTAGGTCATTAGATCCATTGTTGTACTGCTCTAACAGTTGGGAAGTTTTTCTCTGGTACTCTCCCAAAAGCTGGGTTCTCTTAGCTTGAGCCCATTGTTGTGTGCGTCCTCCACTCTGGGATGATCGAGACATATCCTGCCTCTCTTCTGTAGGACAGCTCTTCTGGTATTTGAAAAGGGCTCCCATTCTCAGCGGAGGGTTTTGTACCCTCCTTTTTTTTTCTTCTGGTGCCTCTGATTTTTATGCTCGTTTGCTGTTGTTTTATTCTTTTTTTAGTGTACACCGCCCCAAGTTCCATCTCGGAAGATGGGGCGGTAATAATAATAATAATAATAATAATAATAAATAATAATAATAATAATAATAATAATAATAATAATAAATAAAGTGTTTGAAGCATACTCTCTTATCTCCCTTTGGTCTTCTTTTCTCTTGGCTGAACATGGGGAGTTCTTTTTGTCTTATCTCTTAGGGCTTGGTTCCCAGTTCCCTGATCAGCCTCGTCGCCCTCCTCTGAACATGTTCCAATTTGTACAGTTGCGATAGAGGAGTGAGGCACCTCTATGGACCAGACCAGGGCTTTTCTCCTGCAGCTCCTTTACTTTTGTTGTGGTTTGAAAGGAATTGTCCACCTGGAACTATACAGTCAGTCACCCTCCTTTGGCATATTTTACCAGCCGGGGAGCCTTCAGCAGTGCACAGAGCCATCTAGTGGGCAAACGGACCGCTGCAAATGAGGACATCGTGTCATCCTGTACGAATGGTGTGCAACCTCTGGGCATAACCTGGTACAATTTTCATCAGGGGAATTGTTTGCGTTCAGCGGTTTATGATATATGCATTCGGATATAATCAGGTTTGCCGTGGGGTGGGCAAAACATATTTTTCCAAGGCGAACCGGATGGTTTATTATCATCAGCTGCTAAAAAGACAGGGCTATTACTGCAAAATATACAGTGTATTTCTCTATCCCCCCCGCACCCCTACTAGCCAGCATAAGCTGGAGTTGCTTCTGTTATTCCTCCACTGCTGTTGTTAACACAACCTCCCGTGGTGCCCTCAACTGGCCACACAACATCCCCTCTTCTAGGCAACATAGACATGTCCAGGGAGGGACTAACATCAGGGCAGTTGTGAGGGGGAGGGATAAGCAGCCCTCCCCAATTTGAACTCCTCCACCTCTTTGGCACCACAACTCCCATCAGCCTCCCCAGGGACTGTGCTGGTAAAAGCTCATGGGAATCATAACTCAGATCATCTGGAAAGTACTGGCTCAGGCACCCTTTTAGCAGGATGTGCACAACATGGAAAAGTTACATTTTGAACTACAATTCCTTAGCCAGCACTGCCAGCATGCTGGGATTTGTAGTTCATAAAAAGATGTGGTTTCTTCTCCCCGTCCAAGATGGAGAACATGGATAGATGGCATGTCTACACTTAGACAGTCTGATCGGTCTATTTACTCTTGAGCAAACCGGAGGGAGATCTTGGGCTCTTCAAATGGAATCATTCCCGTTTCCAGATTTACCTTTACGTGCTAAGATTCACCCAGTCAGAACCAATCATAATATGGTAAAAGTGTATCTGAACCCACACAAGGGCATTTTCCTCACTGTTGCCAGTGCAGGGAACATCTCTATTTCTGCATTTTAGAGATTAAGCCTTTCTAAAAACCCAGAATGAATGGGGAGGATTTAAATAAAAGGTGGAGGACCCTCCCCGAGGCAACTGTGGCCCTACTCCATCCTTCTGCAAGAACGCAGAAGAACGATGTGTTGATAACATTCAGATCTGATTGTCTGGGAAAGAGGTATGCCCTTGTATGATTGTAAGAGAACAAGGGAGACAAGCTGAGATTGTCCCTAAAGAAAGGGGGAGGTTAATGAGATGAATGAAATAACAGAAATAGCTAGTGGTTGTTAAGCCACAATATTGCAGTTTAGACTCTGCTTACAACCTGAGTTTGATCACAGTGGGCTCAGGTGGCCAGCTCAAGGTTGACTCAGTATTCCATCTTTCCAATGTCAGCAAATTAAGAACCCAGCTGACAAGGAAGTTGGGGGGGTGTAGCCTGCATGATAAATTTATAATCCACCCAGAGAGGGCTTGAAGTGCTATGGGACAGTTTATAAGCAACACAGAGTGCTTTGGCTCTAAACAATAGACAACTTGCACAACTGCACATGGAGCACGTAAGGCTGCGCCTGCAGTGGTCGCAATGGTGCTGAAGAACTTCTGTCAGTGCACTGTTCAATCAGTCAGGCTGGGGACACACAACTTTGTGTGCAATTACATAGCACAATTCCTTGTTGATTTCCCCCAAGTCGAAAGGATGAGAGAAGAGGAAAATGTGGATGGGGGAGTAAGTTGGAGGCAAGAAGCAGGGAAGAAACAGGGGATTGCAGTGGATAGAACATAAGAACATAAGAAGAGCTGTGCTGGATCAGGCCAAAAGCCCATCTAGTCCAGCTTCCTGCATCTCACAGTTGCCCCACCAGATGCATCTGGGAGCGCATGAGACTAGATCTCTGTCTCCTGATAACACCACCACCACCTGCCCTTGAAGTACTCCAGTTTTAAGCCTGAAGATTACACCTCTCCATCATGGTTTGTAACCTGTGATGGACTTTTCCTCCAGGAATCTGTCCAATCACCTTTTGAAGGCATCCTGGCCAGATGCCATCACCACATCCTGTGGCACTGAGTTTCATAGACACAGATTGCCCATAAAGAAAGGGGGGATAAGTAGAGCTTTTGTTCAGAACTTTGCAGGAAATATCTAAGTTGTTGGACCTTGGCACAAAATAGTTCCAGAACCCCAGACAGCTCCTCCGGCATGTAGGCTAACAACCAGTGTAGTTTCATTTTCTTTTAATGACACCAGGGTCACCAACTTCCACTGGGAATATGTGATTGAAGACACTGAGTACATGGGAAGAAGGAATGCTGGTTCTTCTTCTTCTTCTTCTTCTTCTTCTTCTTCTTCTTCTTCTTCTTCTTCTTCTTCTAGTGCCATGTCCTCGTAGAATGTTGGTGATCAGTAGCCTGAACTGGTTTCTCTCTAAAGCTGTTCTAAACAGAGCAGCTGTGCTCCCTGTGTGGACCATTGGCTTATGTTGTTAAGCCATAATATTCTTCTATGCCCCAGGACACACTTCCCATCTATTTTTTCCTTAAAGGATAACTTGCAGCAGATGGTATTTCTCATTGTGCATTACGTGTCTCAAATATTGCAGTTTTATTCTCGTTCCAGTATTGAGGATTTCTAACTTTTTATTCATACGCTGTGATACAGCCACATTAGTGACTCTGGCTGTCCAAAGTATCTTAATAATTTGCCTGTACGTCCACATTTCAAAAGGTTCCAGCTTCCTGTATAATGTGTCTGTTAAGGGTCCAAGTTTCGACACCAGAGGGAAGTATGTGGAATACATAGGATTATTTCCTCCTCGTTGTTTGGTCTGGAATCCAAAAAGGATGGGGTGAGGAGCCAGTCAGGATGGAGGCAGGGCAAGTGGACCCCAAGCAGGGTTTTGAAGAAGTGGGGAACCAGAGAAGGAGGAAGCCCTGGGAAGAGTAGGAACAGTTGGAAGCCTGTGTGCAGGAGTGTGTAAGGCCTAGCATCTTTAGAACTTCCAGACTGGGGCATGAGGACCAGGGAGATACCTATAAGTCCATCAAGTCCAAACCCCTGATCAGTGCAGGCATCCAAGTCAAAGCAGGTGGTCATCTTGAATGCCTTCAGCAGTGGAGTGGTCAACACCTCCCAAGATCATTGCTCTCACTGCCATACTGCTCTGACTGTTAGGAACACTCTCAGCGTATATATGGATTCTTGTAACTTAAGTGCATCATTGTGCGTCCTGCACTCTGGCATGATCGAGAACATATCCTCCCCTTCCTCTCTATGACCACCTTTCAGGACTTTGAAAAGTACAATCCTGCTTCCCCTCGGTCTTCTTTTCTCAAAGCTCATCTGCATTCTTGGAAATGCAAGACTCAAGGGGCTCTGAATGTTTGCCTGCCATGTAAGTTGAACTCAATCTCCTCCACATTCTTCCTTGACTTGCGCTGATGTAGTGCCAGGCCTGGTGTGGAATCTGAAAAAAATTTCCAGACGGGGGCATCTAATCAAAGATGTGAGCTTCCCCAAACAGTAAGAATCCTCCTCTTTTTTTTTTTAAAGGCATTTGAGGGGCACCTTTGGGAAGCTCAGTCCTTCTACGAACTCCTCGCTCCTCAATCAACGGCAGTCTGGGGCCCCTCCACTGGAAACTCTCAACAGCCAGTGATGTGCAAGCTGCAGGTGCTAAGCTCCCTCACTTAAGAACATAAGGATATAAGAACAGCCATGCTGGATCAGGCCAAAAGGCCCATCTAGTCCAGCTTCCTGTATCTCACAAGTGGCCACACTAAATGCGTTTGGGAGCGCATGAGACTAGATCTCTGTCTCCTGATACCACTCCCCTACATCTGGCCCTTGAAGTACCCCAGTTTTAAGCCTGGAGATGACACATCTCCATCATGGTTTGTATCCTGTGATGGACTTCTCCTCCAAGAATCTGTCCAATCTCCTTTTGAAGGCATCAAGGCCAGATGCCATCACCGCATCCTGTGGCAGGAAGTTCCACAGACTAACAACACACTGGGTAAAAAAAAAAATATTTTGCCTATTCTTACTCTCCCAGACCTCAATTTGAGTGTATGTCCCCTAGTTCAGGTATTTTGTGAGAGGGAGAAGAGCTTCCCTCTATCCACTCTACTCATGCCCTGCATTATTTTGTACGTCTCAATCATATCCCCCCTCAGGCGCCTTTTTCCCAGACTAAAGAGCCCCAAATGTTTCAGCCTTTCCTCATAAGGGAGGTGCCCCAGCCCAGTAATCATTTTAGTCGCTCTCTTTTGCACCTTTTCCAGTTCCACTATGTTTTGATGTTGAGCTAAGCCGTCTCTCCCCATGCAACAACCTTGGTGTATCTGAGCACCGCCCTGTCTATCCCACATACTCGCCCACCAGCACCTTTCCCCTCCGCTCTGGCCTTCGTACCATCCCTGCAACTAGAGATGGGCACGACTAAAAAAAAATGGTGTTTCGTTTGTCGTTTGTCATTTAGGGGGCCCGTTTCGGTTCGTTTTCGTTTTTTGTGAATTTTTTGCAAAAAATTCATTTTCATTTCATTACGTAACGAAACGAAAAATGAAAATGAAAACAAAAGATTGCTGTTTCGTTAGCATTCATTACAGTTCAATGTATTTGCCGCAATGAAAACGAAACACACGACAAAATTTCTGTTGTTTTGGTTCGTTTCGTTTCATTTTGGGGAAAAAATCATTTTTCGTTTCGTTACTTAACGAAATGAAAAAACGAAAACGAAAATGAAAAATTGCTCATTTCGTGTCCATCTCTACCTGCAACAAAACAGGCTGTTGCCTGCTTCCGCCCACAAAAACATCCCAGAAATTGAAAGCCACGCATGCAGTAAGCCAACTTTGTTCGGTTCCAACACAAGCCCCTTGCAATGAAACTAGGACGTTGGAGGCAGGGATTATTAAAAAATAATCCATTGTGTCGAAACAGCACACATTTCACACCTGAGGTGGCAGGAGCAATAAAACCCATTGATTCCTCAGAGGCAATTTACAATTAAAACCTGATTTGCACACAGAAAAATAAAAAATAAAGGTGAGAAAGCCGGGGGGGAGTGGAGAGAGAGAGAGAGAGAGAGAGAAGGACTTGTTCCACTGCCTCTGTGCCAACAATTCAAAAGCAAACGGAGTGGGTGGGAGAATAATTAACGGATGTGTGTGTTTGCGGCTCAGGATGGAGCCCACTGTCTTACAGCTGCCAATCGCTCTTCACAGACACCCATCCTGCTGCTGTAATGTCTTCCATCATGCCGCTTTTCTGTTATTTAATCACTTGCCATCCAAGGGTAAAAAACAACAACAACAACAGCTTCTCATTTTACTAGAAAAGGGGGGCAGAACCTTGGTCTGAAGAACACCTGAAAGAAGGAGACTCTGATTTCACAGTGGTAGAGAAGGAAGTTGGTTCTCAGGTGAACTCTGGACTAGCTGGCTGGCATGTAAATGTGTAGACCTAGGGCCTTTTCACATGACCCCTAAGATCCGCTGGCCACTTAAATTTGGACCAGAGATCTTAGGGGTTCGTTGCTCTTGCTGTGTTCCCACCCCTCAGTACTTCCTTGCTCCTGTCTGCGTGAGGGGTGGGAGAAAAAAAGAGAGGAAAAATGCATCTCACCTCCGAAGCCACCCGGCTTCCTGATTCCTTCTCTTCCTGATTCCACCCGGCTTCCTGGTTCCTTCTCTTAAAGGGGCGGCAGGCAAAAAACAACAACAAACAGACGCGAGGAGAGCCAACACTCACTCCCTTAAAACCGCATCAGGGATTGTCACCACGGGAGAGCAGCTACACGAAAAGTGCGCTGGGTCGCACTTAGGTGGGCGGGGTCGCACTTAATTTTCTGCAAACTCCGGAGCTGGTGGGGAAACATTTTTAAGCTCCGGAGCTTGCAGCCATTTGCCGCGGAGTTTAGGGGTCGTGTATAAATGCCCTACTTATTCAGAGAATGAAAGGAAGGCTGGGAATGTAGGACAGGCTTCTTCAGCCTTTGACCCCTTCACTGCGATTACCAACTATGATCATGCCTGAACATTGAGTATTGCAGCGGTGGATTGTCCAAATACCAGTTCAACTTATTTGACCATCATCACCATCTTAGTACCGCTGAGCTGGAATTTGGACACCAATATCAGTTTCAACATTTTTTGCCTTCAGAGACAGTTCAGGCTTGATTTGATCTAAGACCCTCTTGTTCTACTCTCTGGCAATCCAGGGCTTCCGCATAGCTCTCCTCCAGCACCACATTTCAAATTATCCAGCCTTCACACCCGTACATGGCAATCAGAAATGCAAGAGGGTGGATGGTCTTGGTCTAGGTCTCCAGTAATACATCCTTACACTTGATGACCTTTTCTGATTCCTCCTTTGCTGTCCTTCTTGGCTGCTATAAGACAGTTCTGACTTGATGAGACACAAGAAGAAGAAGAAGAAGAAGAAGAAGAAGAAGAAGAAGAAGAAGAAGAAGAAGAAGAAGAAGAAGAAGAACAAGAACAAGAACAAGAACAAGAACAAGAACAAGAACAAGAACAAGAACAAGAACAAGAACAAGAACAAGAACAAGAACAAGAAGAAAAACAAGAAGAAGAAGAACAAGAAGAAGAACAAGAACAAGAAGAACAAGAACAAGAACAAGAACAAGAACAAGAACAAGAACAAGAACAAGAAGAACAACTTGTGACACTGTGGTTCAAAACCCCAGTAATTCAATTCTAGTTGTGGTTCTGTGTGAATTACTGGCCTGAATTACTATGAGCATGCTTATAGCTGTTGTGAGTTTTTCGGGCTGTTTGGCCGTGTTCTGGAAGTTTTTCGTCTTGATGTTTTGCCAGACTCTGTGGCTGGCATCTTCAGAGGGCAAGGAGCTCAAGGAACTAGGAGTTCTCTCTGTGCTCTAGTATGTATATATATCTATAACACCAAGAAGAAAAACTTCCAAACAGCCCGAAAAACTCACAACAGCTATCAGATCCCAGCCATGAAAGCCTTCAAGAATACATTGTGGGTGAACATGCATCTTTGGTACATTCGGTCATTGCTCCCTGTTTTCATATACCCGTGCATTCCCATTTCTCTAGTCTTGTGGTTTACTCTGAAAATGTTTACAGTGACTAATTTCTGAAGAGGTGGAATGTATTTGCTGCAATATTCCGTTCAATTTCCACCCCTTGAGGGTGTGATCAAGCACATTAGTTTGTTGATTAAATCACAGCACCACACCAGAAAAGGAATTACACCTGGATTCCTTTTGGCACTGAGGATGAGTACACATGCATATGTGATTGAATGTATTAGATATCTATACAGAGAGAGAGAGAGAGAGAGAGAGAGAGTAGGTCTCTGATAGCAGAGCCAGACTTTGGGTGTTTGTTTTTCTTCTGTGCCTTCTTGACAGGGGCTGGACGGGGTCTATGGTGTACCTTCCAGTTCTGTGGTTCTAAGTTCTAAATGGAATTGTTCTAACTGGAATTGTATAAATATCCACATTTTTTAAAAAAAAATGGGAGCATGGTGGATTGCTAATAGCCTAACACAGAGAGATCATAAAAGTTACTTGTTTGTTCTGCAGTTTGCGGACTCCCTGACCCAATGGGGCCAGAGGTTGCAGCAGTTGGGAGAAATCTCTGTGCCACAGTCCATAAAGTTAAGTTTCCTAAGCTCTGCCTGTGCATAGTTCAGGCCCAACTGACAAGAATTGTAGACTGGAAATCAGGAGAAGTTTCCTGAGTCAGTGAGAGCCATTAAACAGTGGAACAGATTGCCTCCTGATGTGGTGGGTGCCCCATCGCTGGAGATTTTCAAGAAGAGACTGCCCTGGATGGTATGAGGTCTCCTGCCTTGGGCAGGGGGTTAGACTAGAAGACCCCCCAAGTTCCCTCAAACCCTACAACAACTCTGCGGTCCTATGATTCTATGACATTCCATGTAGACCCACCACCACACCAAACACACCACTTTGCTAGATCCTGGAATGGTTTGTTGCCTTTCCTCCAGCCGTATAATTGTGTTCGGAGTCATTCACGTGCTTTTGGTCATCACGTATGGGTGTGAAACCTGGACAGTAAAGAACGATGATAGGAAGGGAATGGATTTCTCTAGAACGTGGTGCTGGAGGACAGCTGTGCAGATACTCTGGATGGCCAGAAGGAGAAACAAGCAGATCCTAGACCTAGAACAAAGCAAGTTTGAACTATCTCTAGAGGCAAAAGGGTTGAAGCTGATGGTGTCCTCCATTGGGCATGCCACGAGAAAACCACCAGGTTTTTTCATGCTGGTGGAAGGTGGAAGGCATCAAGAAAAGAGGGAGACCAAATACGAGCTGGATTGACTTCCTAAAGGAAACCACAGGGTTGAGTTTAGAGGCGCTGAGGAGGGCTGTTGAGAACGGGTCGTTTTGCTGATTTTCAATTCATAAGGTTGCCATACAGCAGAGGTCAACAAACACTCCTGAGCCATCGCTGTGGATTCTCTGATTTCTTTCCCCCCACCCCCACCCCCGCAGCACGGATTGGCTTCATAACACTAGAAGGCCAATATAGGCACTGCAAAGCTTATCACCTGCTGCCTTTAAAAATGTATGTGGACGTAATGTCTTGTCGTTGCCACCTCCATCTAAAAGCAAAATAAAGTGTTCTGCTTATATACCACCCCATATAGAGTCACAGACCAGGGCTCTGGAGAGCAGAGTTCGAATCCTCCCTCCCCCATGGAAAAAGCAAAGCAAAGCAAAGTGTTCTGCTTATATACCACTCCATACCACGTCAAGTAGTCTCTGGGCAGTTTACAGTTTTAAGTGCTATGCATTGCCCCTCCCCCCAGCAAGCTGGGTACTCATTTTATTGACCTTGGAAGGATGGAGGGCTAAGTCAACCATGAGCCTGCTACCAGGGATTGAACCCCAGGTCATGTGCACAGTTTTACCTGCAGGACAGGCATTTAACCACTGCGCCATGAGGCTCTAAGGATTCTTGGAGGAATTGCCAACATGCCAAGTAGAGGATTATAGAAGTTGTCATCTCCAAAACAGTAATTATTCCACTCAGGGCCGGCGTGTCCATTAAGGCGAACTGGGCAGTTGCCTAGGGCACCGAAATGGACAGGGGGCGCTGCCCAGCCTGCTGCCCTGCCGCCGCTGCTGCCGCACCCCCTGCCACTGCCACCGCCGCCGCCCGACCCCCCTGCTGCCGCCTCCCAACCCCCCCTGCCGCCGCCTCCCGACCCCCCCTGCTGCTGCCTCCTGACCCCCCTGATGCCGCCGCCACCTGACCCCCCCTGGCGCCACCCGACCCCCCTGCCACCGCCGCCACCCCACCCCCTGCCGCTGCCGCCGGCCGACCCCCCTGTCACCGCCACCACTGCCACCGCCCGACCCCCCTGCCACCACTGCCGCCCCTCCCCTCTGCCCCTCGCCTAGGGTGCGAAAAACCCTAGCACCGGCCCTGATTCCACTCCTTGGTTAAACCTATCAAGTATCCTCCTTTCCTTGGTTGGAGCCTCCCGGAAAGACGTCCTGGCCTCAAAACACAAACTTTCCCTGAAACACGTTCAAGAATCCTCCCTCAAACACGTCTTGTTCCATAATTTGCATTGTCCCTTTCCCTTAGGAGCCTCGTGGCGCAGTGGTTAAATGCCTGTACTGCAGGTAAAACTGTGCTCACGACCTGGGGTTCAATCCCTGGTAGTAGGCTCAAGGTTCACTCAGCCTTCCATCCTTCTGAGGTCGGTAAAATGAGTACTCAGCTTGCTGGGGGGGGGCAATGTGTAGCCTGCACACTATAATTAAAAATTGTAAACCGCCCAGAGACTACTTGTAGTGGTATGGGGCGGTATATAAGCAGAACACTTTGCTTTGCTTTTTGCTTTATGAAATATTATTCTTTTCTTCGTTGATTTACTTCTCCCTCATGTGTCCTTCAGCATCTCCACTTCCTGACATCAGTTGCCCTCCGGTAACATCAGGTGAAAATCTGATGCGTGATCAAGCGTGATGGCTTCCCTGGTGATTCTTGATTGGGAGGGATCGTCCATAAATGAGGGTATGGGGAGGAAAGGGGAGAGAGCAGTAGGGAGGGGTACTTGCAGGGATGCCTCTCCGCCCCACTAAAATCATTGCTTTTGACTTGAACTAGGAGGCATTAAGTGCAGCCCTAATCTTGCTTATGCATTCGGAAGATAATCATGCTTCATTCAGGTGTCTACTGCACCAAAGTGAATGGTTACGGATGATCAGGGGACTAGAAACCAAGACATGTGAAGAGGAAAGACTAAGGCCCTGGTCTCACGACGATTTTGCTGCAGCAAAAGATCGTGCCTTCACTCCGAAGAGCAGTATTTTGGTAGCCCGTCCGACCACGCCCTCCCGGAAGCACACTTTAACTGCAGCATTTTGTACCACCCCTAGGGGCTGTGTTAAAATACTTCTGTTGTTGATGAGCCAGTTTCTAATGCATCAAACGAGGTACGACCCCAGAAAATTCACACCAATTAAATTTGTACCCCCTTTTTCTGCCACTTCCTGTAGTTCTGCCTTGGTAGTCGTTTATGCTACTGAATTGGTGGCATACCGGCATGCTGGCACAATTTTTACTGGCTGTCCGTCGTCAATTATAATTGATTTTAAGAAGAAAAACTGCTACCTGGCTGCAACGCAGGTATTCGCCACAAGAGGAAATGATGCGCAGTAAGCAAGTCGGGTGGAGTAGGAACTGGCAAGCCACTCCAGTATTCCTGCCAAGAAAACTCCATGGACATGGGGTCACAAAGAGTCGGTCATGACTGTAATGACACAACACACACAAGCAAGTCGGGATGGATGCAAAGAAGTATCCTCTTCTCCCTCTCTCAAAATACCAGAACTAGGGGACATACACTCAAATTGAGTGCTGGGAGAGTAAGAACTGACAAAAGAAAATATTTTTTCACCCAGCGCGTTGTAAGTCTATGGAACTCCCTGCCACAGGATGTGGTGATGGCATCTGGCCTGGATGCCTTCAAAAGGGGATTGGACAGATTCCTAGAGGAAAAGTCCATCACGGGTTACAAACCATGATGGAGATGTGTAATCTCTAGGCTTTAAACCAGGGTAGTTCAAGGGCCAGATGCAGGGGAGTGGTATCAGGAGACAGATATCTAGTCTCATGTGCTCCCAAACGCATCTGGTGGGGCCGCTGTGAGATACAGGAAGCTGGACTAGATGGGCCTTTGGCCTGATCCAGCATGGCTCTTCTTATGTTCTTATGTTCTTATGTAAGTAAAATACTCCCCTGTCATCGAGGAACTAACTGCACATCAAACACCACGCGACTGCCCAAAAAAATAGTACTCATCAAATTAAGATGTGCAGATAACAGTAGTGAGACCGGGGCTTAAAGAGCTGGTGATGTTTAGTTTTGGGAAAAGGAGACCGGGCAGAAATAGGAGCACACTTTTTCAAATACTTGAATGGCTGTCCTACAGAGGAGGGGCAGGGTCTGTTCTGAACCACCCCAGAGTGCAGAACATGCGATAACGGGCTCAAGCTACAAGAAGCAATATTTAGGCTGAAGATCAGGAAAAACCTCCTAATTGTTAGAGCACTACGATAATGGAACCAATTATCTCAGGAGGAAGGGATGAGCCCTTGCACGCTGGAGGCATTCAGGAGAAAGCCAGACAACCATCTGTCAAATAAACTTTTAATTTGGATTCCTGCGTCGAGCAAAGGGTCGGACTCCATGGCCATGGAGGCCCCTTCCGAGTCTAGGATTCGATCGCAGGAGTTTTCTGGTCGTCCGAACCCAATTTTTCAGAGATGAGTGTCAACCCATAACCTGTAGATCAAGCATGTCCAAACTTTGGCCCTCCTGATGTTTTGGACCGCAACTCCCAGAATTCTAAGCTTAGATTGCCAATGGCAAAAGACTGTGGGAGTTGTGGTCCAAAACATCTGGAGGGGCAGAGTTTGGACATGCCTGCTGTAGATGAAGTCAAGGTGAACCCGATGGGTGCCTGCTTCCTTTTCATCTCCCCCACGGGCTCCTTGGAGCCTTGTGTCCTCATCCTTGCCAGGGGTGACTCCCTTGCCCTCTCTCCGCGCTGCGTGTGAGCAGCATTTCATTCTAACGGTACCACCGGCCCTGCTCCCCACGGATTCCTCGGGGCTTTGGCTGCCAGCCAACCGTGTCTTCAGCAATCCGATCAACTGTATGATTTAATGAACCCTCCCCTCCTTTCTGGGGAAGGGTGTGCGCCTTTATGAAAAGCTGGCGCGATGGCACCATTTCGCCGGATGACCTCTACTTTTATAAGATGATGGGAGAAAATTGGTTTTGGAAATTGAGGGAGATTGCATTTTGCAGAGCAGAATCCCACAGAGTGACACCGGCCACCTTTCCATTCCATCCCATTTCCTTGCACCCCCCACCCCCACCCCTACTTTTTCTTTTTTTTTTTTTCTTTTCTTTTCTTTTTTTTGGTGGGGGGTGAATTGATGGGTAACTTTCTTGGAAGCCATGCATCTTTTTTTCCCGCTTCTGCACATCTGTTGGCAATGCCAGATGTGTGGCAGTGATCCAGGCTTTGTTGGGTGGTGAGCAGGATGTGCGCACTCAGAACCGTCCTTGGGTAGGGTAGAGCGGGTTTCCTTCGCATTATTTCAGGGATGATGCTAAGAGTAGAAACATTCCGAGTTGGTGATATTGCTAAATCCAAAGGCTTTTGGCTATTCATCATTCTTGCTTCCCGTCCTGCCATCTGGGAGCTTCAGCAGTATTTAGGACAATTCCATTTATCCCCTTTGACAGCCCTCTGCAGTCTATCAGGGGGAGAAATAATGAGTCACACAAAGTCTCCCCCCTGCTGAGTTGTGTGACTGAGCCGGGCTTTAAACCCAAGTGCCCTTGGGCCTAGCACAACCCCCTTGGGTTGGGTTTAGGTTTCCTCCCTTCTTATCTTCCCAGCCTTTGTTCAAAATAGAGACACAGATCCACCAGCAGCCCCTTTAACCCAAAAGAGACAGTGTTCTGACTTTTTTATTTCTTAACCATGAATCAGATTGGTTCTTGTATAGCCCTCAGTGGAGAGGAGATGTGAAAAGGCCCATCTGCAAGATCAATAGGAACATTAAAAAGTGCCAAGCGATCTCAAATCAAAGACACTCTGGCCCAGCATGAAAAAAACACAGAATAATTGAGTTGGAAGGGACCTATAAACCCATCAAGTCCAACCCCCGATCAGTGCAGGCATCCAAATCAAAGCAGATCTGAAGGTGGTCATCCAGTTTTCTCTTGAATGCCTTCAGTAGTGGAGTGGTCAACACATAAGAACATAAGAAGAGCCCTGCTGGATCAGGCCAAAGGCCCATCGAGTCCAGCTTGCTGTCTCTTACAGTGGCCCCACCAGATGTGTCTCTGGGAGTGCACGAGACTAGATATCTGTCTCCTGATACTACTCCCCTGCATCTGGCCCTTGAAGTACCCCGGTTTTAAGCCTGGAGATGACACATCTCCCTCATGGTTTGTAACCTGTGATGGAATTTTCCTCCAGGAATCTGTCCAATCCCCTTTTGAAGGCATCCAGGCCAGATGCCACCACCTCCTCCTGTGGCAGGGAATTCCACAGACTAACAACACACTGGATAAATATTTTCTTTTGTCTATTCTCACTCTCCCAGCCATCAGTTTGAGTGCATGTCCCCTAGTTCTGGTATTTTGTGAGAGGGAAAAGAGCGTCCCTCTATCCACTTTACTCATGCCCTGCATTACTTTGTACATCTCAATCATATCCCCGCTCAGGCGCCTTTTTTCCCAGACTAAAGAGCCCCAAATGTTTTAGCCTTTCCTCGTAAGGGAGGTGCCTCAGCCCAGTAATCATTTTGGTCGCTCTCTTCTGCACCTTTTCCAGTTCCACTATGTCTTTCTTGAAATGCGGTGACCAGAAATGTACACAATACTCCAGGGGCGGCCTTACTATTGTTTTTCATAATGGCATTATAATGTTGGCTGTTTTATTTTCAATCCCCTTTTTGATAATCCCTAGAATTGAATTGGCCTTCTTCACCGCTGCCACACACTGTGTAGACACCTTCATGGAGCTGTCCCCCAAGACACCAAGATCTCTTTCCTGATCCTTCACGGATAGCTCAGAGCCCATGTGTTGATAGATAAAGTTTGGATTTTTGTCCCCAAAACCTCCCGAGGCCATTGGTTTCACACTGCTCTGACTGTTAGGAACACTTCCAGCCTTTATATGGATTCTTGTAACTTGAGCCCATCATTCTGCATCCTGCTCTCTGGCATGATTGAGAACATATCCTCCCCTTCCTCGCTATTGGCGCTTTTACACGACCCCTAAGATCCGCTGGCAACTTAAATTCAGACCAGAAATCTTGGGGGGGTTTGTTGCTCTTCCTGTCTTCCCACCCCTCCGCACTCCCTTGCTCCTGTCTGCATAAGAGGAGGGAGAAAAAAAGGGAGAAAAGAATGCAGGGTCACCTCCGCTCTGCCATTGGGAGCTGCCCTGGGAAGCATTCCAGTCTCTTAAAGGGGCGGGGGCAAAAAAACAAAAAAAAACAGAAGGCGAGGACAGCCCAGCACACACTGCTTTGCAATCCGCATCAGAAATTTTTCGCCTTCGGAGACCAGGTACTTGGAAAATGCACTGAGAAGCATTTTAAAGTCCAGAGCTGGTGGGAAAATAATTTTAAGCTCCGCATCTGGGAGCCCTTTGCCTCGGATTTTAGGGGTCATGTAAAAGTGCCCTATGACCACATTTCAGGTCTTTGAAAAGTGCAATCCTGCCTCTCCTCGGTCTACTTTTCTCAAAGGTCATCTCCATTCTTGGAAATGCAAGACTCAAGGGGCTCTGAATGTTTGCCTCCCATGTAAGTTGAACTCAAAAAGCCTGCACATTCTGTAGTGCCAGGCCTGTGCGTGGAATCTGAAAAGGCCTTTGATTCAAACACGGGGGCAGGAGTGGTCCAGGCCTAAAGAGCCCGAGAGTTCTTGCCCCTCTTCTTCTGTGTTAGCAACCTGCCGTTGAAATATTGACAAGACCATTGCAAACGCTGCCTCGGCTCACTGTAAATAAACAAGCTTAGTGTTGTTATTTTAGAATAAAAGGCCAGAATCGGTTTTGTATTGACTTTCTAATACCCACTCAGGAGTCGGGAGAGGAAAATTAAAGATAATAAAGTTAAAGTGCAAACCTTTGAGAGAGGTGGGGGGGGAAGAGGCGGGCTGGCACAGAGTAGAACTTTGTGCTTGGTCCTCAATCGATGCGTGGAATGTTGTCCTATAATGTGGTAAAGGTCAACCATGCAGATAAAATTTGGAGGCTCTCGAGCGGATCCCAGTGTCTATATTTGGAAGCTGTGGGTGATAGGATCTCCTGCTGTAGAGGACTCAAGCCGTGTGCCCTTTCACTGCCACATTTGGCTGGCAGCAAAGTGATCTGAGCCAACTCTTTCAGAAGAGGCCATTGTTGTCAACCAAACTGCGTACTCTCTGCTCCGTGACCTTGGCCTTCTCTGTGGAGATAAGGAAGCTTGTTGCCCTTCCCATTCTGCTCCAACCTCCTCAGGCAGAGGCCTGCGGATTCCTCTATGGACACGATGAAAAGCTGGGGTCCTCCAATCATTCTTAGGATCGTAGAATTATTAAATTGGAAATGGAAGGGTCCAACTCCCTGGAGGCAGGAATCTAGACGTTCCTGAACTGCAGACCCTAATGTAGCCAAGATTAAGGATAACAACATCTGGAAGACCACGCGTTCGCCATTCCTGGTCTTCCTAAAGCAGGAGCAAACAAAATTGTCAACAAACTATTCCCACTAAATGTTGCCACTTCTGGCCCCTGGTGGATAATCCAGGATGGGGATTTGACAAATGGCCAGGTATGGAAAAAAAGAAACAGGTCAGAAAGAAGAGAAGATGAGAACTTACTTGGTTCCATTTTTATATTTTTTTTCTGGAAATACAACTGAAAGCGCTAACTCCATCTCATAGCAACCTGCTCCCACTTTGAAATCATCAGTCAAAATCCAGCTCACTTCCCTGCCTAAACAGCATTTAGAAGAATAGGCAGTGAAAGGATGGGTTTTCCCTAGCACTGTACCATACATAGGGACCTTATTACCCATGGAAGTGTATAAAACCCCACCATTACGCTCCTTTACTAGGAGGTATTTATTTTTATTGGTTTTCTCTTAATGGTTTCTTTGAGCATCCAAACATAATTTGTCTTGTGTGTGTGTGTTGTGTCGTTACAGTCGTGGCCGACCCTTCATGACCCCATGTCCATGGAGTTTTCTTGGCAGGAATACTGGAGTGGTTTGCCAGTTCCTAGTCCAGGCGCCTACAAGCACTTGGTATTCCCTGCTGGTCTCCCATCCAAGTACTAACCAGGGCCGACCCTGCTTAGCTTCCAAAATCAGGCGAGATCGGATGTGCTTAGGACATCTTATTAATAGTGATATTTTTAAAAGCCACCTTGGAATGCATTGTTGGCTCTGATTCTTCCATTATTATTATTTTTTCAGTTTGAAAGAGTTGATTTATATCTATAAAGTGTTCTTGTCCTGGATGTAAAGAATGCTTGATAAATCCTTTCTTCTGGTTGATTGCAGGTGTCTCAGTTCAATGAGACAATTCAGTGAGGGACTGTTCCACAAGATTCCTCAACTCCTGGTGAGGCCAAAGAAGCTTTCCTCATCAGATCAGTAGTAATTTGGGCCAAGTGTCTCTGTGCAAAATGAATGTCCCTTCCTCTTGGAGGAAGCACACAGAGAGAATTGTCAGCTAGTTATGAAAACAGACACACAGATAAGTGCAAGGAGGAGGAGCAGTACCTCAAGGAAGGACGGAAGATGGATGATGAAAAGTGTATCATATTATCCTCATATCATATATGCCAGAGGATCACATTTGTAGTTGTTATCGGAGCTTTGACGTCACTAGTTACAGTGGACCCTCGTATAACAAATGGTTTGTATAACATAAAATCTGTACAACATAAAAAATTCCAGAGATAGGGGAAATTTGCTTAACAGGATCGCCTCTGGGGCGAATTTGTACAACATAAAAATGGTCGCGATGAGGGATTACTGTGTTTTCAATGCATTCCTTTGGGAAATTTGTATAAAGGAAAATTTGCTTAACAGGATTTTATTTGGAATGAATTAATTTCTTTATACAAGGTGCCACTGTAGTGTCAAAAAAGCTACTTGTAACTATTTTCTTTAGGGTATTAAGTTGTTATCACTAGTAACAAAGATTCTTTAGAATTGTAGTCAGTAGTGGTTAAGCTCCTGTTTCATTGCAGCTTAATTGTAGTCAGGAAAGGCTTTGCCGATGCATTTGAAGATGCAAAGAGGAAAAAAAATACTTCTGTTCGTTTCATTTCATTTTCATCACAATTTTCGTTTGTCGTTTTGTTACGTAACGGAAACAACAAATGGTAACGGAAACGAAAAAATGTTCATTCTGTGCCCATCTCTAATGAGAACATAAGAACATAAGAAGAGCCCTGCTGGACCAGAATTGTACACAATACTCAAAAGCAGTTCACTGTTTGAGGACACCCTGTGCAGCTTGCCCAAGGCCACACAGACTAGCTTTTCACCCTTGAGACACCATGGGGGTTGAACTCCCAACCACCGGCTCCATAGCCAATGCCTAAATCAATGAGTTATACCCCAGAGAAAAATCCGAGAGCGATTCTGACCCTTCAGATGCTGACACACAACTTCTGTTCCACCTACAATCTCTCCAATAGTGAGACTTTTTTGTCACACCTCCGAATAGTAAGGCCGCACCTGGAGTATTGTGTACAATTCTGGTCACCGCATCTCAAAAAAGACATATAGTGGAACTGGAACAGGTACAGAAGAGAGCGACTAAAATGATTACTGGGCTGGGGGACCTCCCTTATGAGGAAAGGCTAAAACATTTGGGGCTCTTTAGTCTGGGAAAAAGGCGCCTGAGGGGGGGATATGATTGAGACGTACAAAATAATGCAGGACATGAGTAACGTGGAAAGAGGGGAGCTCTTCTACCTCTCACAAAATATCAGAACTAGGGGACATCCACTCAAACTGAGGGTTGGCAGAGTGAGAACAGACAAAATATTTTTTCACCCAGCGCGTTGTTAGTCTATGGAACTCCCTGCCACAGGATGTGATGATGGCATCTGGCCTGGATGCCTTCAAGAGGGGATTGGACAGATTCCTGGAGGAAAAGTCCATCCCAGGTTACAAACCATAATGGAGATGTGTAATCTCCAGGCTTAAAACTGGGGTAGTTCAAGGGCCAGATGCAGTGGAGTGGTATCAGGAGAGAGATACCTAGTCTCGTGCTCTGCCAGATGCATTTGGTGTGGCCACTGTGAGATATAGGAAGCTGGACTAGATGGGCCTTTGGCCTGATCCAGCATGGGCTCTTCTTCTGTTTTTATGTTCTTATATAATTACGTTAAGTGCCGGAGTGGATTGCTTTAAAAATCTATAGTGGATTTCTTACAAGGTCCTGGCTAAATCTAAAGCAATCTGGGAATATCAAATCCATATTTTAACCATTCTTTTTTATTATTGATTTAGCATTCATCCTCTTCTCTGGATTTCAGTGTTGTCTGCCTGGGTGACTGCTCCCCCAAATTCCCATTGGCCGACCGGCTGTGGGCTTCATTGGCTCAGAGGCCTAAAAAAAAGTAACTTTTCCAAACTGCATGTTGTCTAGACAGTGTGTTCTCCTCTAACTCCCTCCCTCCAACATCTAGGGTGCCCTGCCTTGAGCTTCCGAGGGGAGGGAGTCCTTGCCGATGCATTTACATAAGCAAATAAACCACTAAAGAAGTTTGTATCAAAATCACGCTTGCAACGCCCGGCCATTCAGTCCTCAAGCTTTGCCTCGTTCAGCTCCGCTGCCTCTCAATGACATTGTCTCATAACAGCCAACGTGCCATGCCCGCGTAATTAGGCGAAGTAATGGCCCGTGTGTTGTCGGTTACAAGCAATGTCTTCGTGTGGTTGGCTCATTTTAATCAGATCTCGTTATTCCATCCAAATAACAACATTTGAAGAAGTTTCTCTCCTATCTCCTTGGGATGTGTGCTCCCAAGCATATACACAGCTGAATGGGTGGGGGGGTGTGTGTGCGGGAATGACAGGAGACACAAAAGAGATACTTCCACGGCCCCACTTGCTGGTTTTTATGTCCGCCGTAAGTCCTCGCGGCACCAGGACTCTTAGCTAGTGGAGACGGATTGGTCCATCCTGGATGGCATTAAGGCGAACACGTCCTGCTTAAATGGAGGTATCCGTCTCTCCAATGTGCAGTAAAAGAGATGGAACTGAGCCTGAATGGAAGTCCTCCAAGTACATGGGAAGAACAGCAGAGGGGCGAGCAGGAACGAACAGGGAGAGGTGTGGAAGAGGAAGGACAAGTGTTGGCGCCCCATGCAGGGCATCTATTTTCCACTCTCACCTGATGCTCTCTCCTGCTGTCAGATCCTGTGGTAGGGCTTGGGGTCAGGCCAAACCCTTACCAGCCCATTCTACGGGGTCTCTTATTTTCTTCCCCCCGTAGCTTTTTCAGACAAAGTGGTTCCTTGCAGGAATATTTTCAAAAAGAGAGAGAGAGAGAGAGAGAGAGAGTTTGGAGAGCAACCTGGCATTACTTTCTTCCTACCCCTAGAGTTACACACATTGGATAAAAACAGGGTTATAAAAAGTGATGGGCACAAACCAAACAATGGACCAGGAAGTTCATCAGAGTTTGCTGTTTGGTTAGTTCCGATCAATCTGGGTTTGTCAAAAAGCAACAGACCCAAACAAAACAAACCGGTGAACTTTTTTCAGTGGTTTTGGGCTACGTTTCATTCATTTATCCATTCCTTTTCTCCCTCTTTGACCCTGGCAGCCTGCTCCTGTCAATCAGTCGCACTGGGCAACCCTGGGAGGGACTCTAGAGACTACTGGATTGGCAGGCCAGGCACCCAAACACATGGCTCCGAGTCCAGCAACCTGTCTCTCTCCCGATGACCACAAAACAACCACTGCAGCTCAGCTCAGATCTCCAGCTCTGCATTGCCAATGGAGTTTGGAGGAAGAGTGTTGCATCTCTTCAGTGCATCCCCAGATGTGCAACACCCCTGCTGGAATTAACCCTAAGCCAGCTGCTAACGGGCCCTTTCGGGGGGCAGGTGATTTGAGAGTGTATTACTCAGAAGTCCTAAAACTAAATTTCACTAAACATGGAGGAGGTATAGTGGAGACTGAGAGTCAGGGGAAACGTCTTTGTGATTTTGGTGTTCTAGGTAGCTAGGAAGCCATCTTGCACGTGGCAGCAGGGGCGCTCCTCCTCCATCCACCTGCCTGCCTGGCGCCCTTCTCCTGCTGTAGGCGGAGCAAAGGCAGCGCCTGTCCCGCCAGGGAGCCTGGCGAACACCCTCAGCCTCTGGAGAGCGACCGACCGACTGAGCAACTGAGCAAGAGTGCAGGGGCCATGCTGCGTGGGTGAAACATGGTTGTGGAAGGGGGAAGGAGAGGGCGCAAAAACTGATTTTGTCCCCGGGCACTCCAAAATCTAGCTGTACCTCTGGGTAGATGTGTGCTTCTGAATTCTTGGGGCCAATGAATCCACTCAGTGTTTCAGTCTGAACTTTGCAGGAGCAGATTCCTATCCACAAAATAGGTTCTCTGCCTCAGATATTTCCTGCAATTGTCGGGGCCAAGCTCAGAGCAGATTCACTGCTCCAGCAAGCCTGCTCACCAGCTGCCCCCGCCTCCGGGTCACAGAATCTGCCAAGGAACAGGACTGGAGGGTCTAGGAAGAAAAGTCCAGAAAGGAAGTCTTTCCAGAGGTCTACCAAGTTCCCTTTGTGTTTCCTATGGAGTGTACCTTTTCCCTCTGGCAGATGTAGCTTTAATTTTTGGTCGTTCTCAAAATCCAGGTCTCCTTTCTGCCCATCGCCAAGTTGTTTGTTTGTTTGCTTGCCCAGTTTGGGAAGGATGAAAATATTGGCTGTATACCAGGAGCTGGTATTGACCAACTCTGGATAGTTCAGGAAGTTATTTGGTTCCTGTTACTGTACTTGGATTCAGTCTCCTCTAATCCTCCAAAGCATTAAGACAAGTAGCAGGCGATGGAAGGTGTCCTTCGGTGGGACTTCTTTGCAGAATTCCTCTGTAAATAATAGGCTACCATTTTGGTTTCAAAAGGAGAGAGAAAGAGTGGGGGAGCCGAATCAAGAATGGGAGCAGGATTGTACCTTTGGGATTTATGGATCCCTGTTGCTTCCTCCCTTTCTCCTCTGTGGCAACCCCCCCATACATACCTTTTGAGCCTCCGTGGGAAATTATTTAGAAGGAGCGGCAGAGTGGATTAATGCCTACAAATCACGAAGCCCATCCGAAGCTGTCATCCTACTTACAGCAATTTCTCAACCTCACCAGTCCTAAAAATGATACATTTTATTTTTAATCTGCATGGGAGGCGGGCTCCGGACGGAACCCAATAAGGGACCAGCACAACGCCTTGACTAGAGAGGCTTGAAAATTAAAATCCATAACCTTAGGTGAATACAAAAGGCAGTTGGTGGCATGGGAGGCTGGGAATGGTTACGGTGACTTCTTCTGAGCCTCCTTCATGTTGTATTTGATGCGTCTGAAATGCCAGCTCCTGCATACACTGTGGGGAATTGGCTCTAATATTTGCATTGTTAGCCAAAGCCCTGCAGCCCGTGATTTGAGTCGTTAAGGGCGCTTTTACACGGCCCCTAAAATCCGAGGCAAAGGGCTCCCAGATCTGGAGTTTAAAATTGTTTTCCCACCAGCTCCGGATTTTTTAAAAAAATTAAGTACGACCACGCCCACCTAAGCGCGTCCCAGCACATTTTCCAAGTGACTGGTCTTCAAAGGTGAAAAATTTCTGATGCGGATGTAAAGCAGTGAGTACCGGGTTCTCCTCGCCTTGTGTTTGTTATTTGGGTTTTTTTGCCCCCACCCCTTTAAGAGACTAGAAGAGATTGGAATGCTTCCTGGGGCAGTTCTCGACGGCAGAGCGGAGGTGAACCTGCATTTTTTCTCCCTTTTTTTCTCCCTCCCCTCACACAGACAGGAGCCAAGGGGTGCAGAGGGGTGGGAACACAGGAAGAGCGACAAACCCCCAAGATCTCTGGTCTGAATTTAAGTTGTCAGCGGATCTTAGGGGTCATGTAAAAGCGCCCTAAGTCTAATCAGTTTACACTCACACGTCCTCTGCTACCCCAGGGCCAGAAAATTCAGATCAAAGTAAAATGTGGATTCCCCCCCCCCGAATGGTCACGTGCTTGAAAATGCAGTTCCTGTGTCCCCATGGGCACACTTTAAAGAACTGCATCTTTTGTGTCCCCACAAGTGGGAACCGCAACAAAGCAGAATGAAAAGGTTTTGATGCGGATTTTCCGAGTCCCCACAGACTCAAGTACCGGTTTAAACTCCACATCGGAACTGAGACAAGCTTTGTATCACCTCAATCACCTCAAGACCCGGATAGCAGACTTAGGGTGCTATCACACAAGGGGGGAGATGCGATAAAGAAACTCCGGCTTTTCTCCTTACCTGATTACTTTAAACAACAACAACAACAACAACAACAACAACAACTTTATTTTTATGCTGCCTTTCTCCCCAAAGGGACTTGATTGAAGATGTGGGTTCAGAGTTCCCACTTCCCTTGGAGTTGCTAAGTTTCTCTTCTATCCCCACAGCCCTAACCTGTTTCAAGCAGGCACAGAGGAAATAAAGAAAACAAAAACAAAATGGCAGACCTGGCTGGCTGGCTGCTTGGGAGCAAAGGAGAAATTTAAAAATATATTTAAATAAATTTTTTAAAAATGCCTTGACTGGCCAGATCAGCTGACTGGCTGGGGGGGGGATAAAAAATAAAAATAAAAAATAAAAAGAACTCCAAACAGCCCCAGGGCTGGCTGGTGGGGGCTAAGGAAAAATAAAAAATAAATAATTTAAGAATGCTGCATCTGCTGGCAGGCCAGCTGACTGGCACTGGGGAGAATAAAAATAAAAAAATTAATGAAACAGTGCTGACAAGCCCCAGGAACAAAACAAAAAACAGATCATATACATGCTCCCATGGACTTCTGGCTCTACAAAAGTGGGTTTTTTTTAAGTAAGGCAAAAAATCCCCAGCTTCTCTGGTAGGTATTGGAAAGCTCGCTAAAGGGGGCTATACCATTTTTGTTGTTGATGATGATGATGATGATTTTTAAAAAAACCCGGTGGTTGTGGGGACAAGATTTTTGGACACGGTTTATCTTGAAATTTAATCTGGATTTAAAGGGACGTGTGATAGCGGCCTAATTAGAAGCACACGTGGCTGCTTCTCAGCCTCCCTGCCCCACAGGTTCCACTTCCAGAATATTCCAAGCCTCCACAGCCTTTGCAGAAGGCTGGCCATCTGAAACTGGGGCTGTAAGAGGTTTCCAGCACCCCACTTTCTCCTTGCCTTCAAGCAAGCCGTTTTGAGTGCGACACTGTGCTCGTTGTTCCCTGTATCTGGAGATGAAAAATCCCCATTTGTCATCGGCGGACATGTTTTGGATCAGCCGGCCATCCTCTACGAAGCAGAGGCTGTCCATTTGTGTATGTGTTCTCGTGTGCCTAGGGGCTAACAAAGGCAGCCAAAACTCTTGTTTTCCACAGGGAGGGTTTTGTTTTGTTTTGTTTTTTGTTTTGTTTTTGAAACGATGGAACAGATCGAGGGGGAAGGAAGTGCTCCTTCGCAAACTCCTCATAACTTCTTTTGAAAAATTCTTGCTGGAACCTCCCCGTTCTCAGTGGGCGGTCGGGGGCACACAAGACAGCCTGGCCCTTTGGCAATGAGGACTCTGGGAAGGGCCCTTTGCATCCCTACTTGGACTGCATTTGTGACATGCTACAATCCATTCATGCCACTTGTGTGCCCACCCTAGCATCCATCAGGATGAATGGCAGTTTTAAATTGCCTTGAATAATGAATGCATACAATCAATGCTTCTCTTCACCCCTCCTGTCTAGCTTCTCAACTTTCCCCTCCTAATACGATCCTTTCTCCTGACTTGCGGTCTCTGCCACCTATTTATCATCTTTCTTTTGTCTGGGTCCTTACCACAAAGGCTGGAGGGGTGATCCATGCACTAAGGCTTCCTCCAGCCCAAATACAAAGTTCTGGATTTACTCATCAGAAAGCCCTTGTCAATGGTGCAGAGAGTTTTGGGAGTTTGTTGTTGTTGTTTTGTTGTTGTTGTTGTTGTTGTTGTTGTTGTTGTTGTTGTTGTGTGTGTGTGTGTGTGTGTGTATAAATATTAAATATATTTAATGTATTTAATTAATTAATTAAATGTATATTAAATTAAATTAAATATTATATATTATATATATTTAATATTTAATTTAATTTAAAATTATATCTATTAGCATTTACATTTTCCACATATTTTTGATCCTGTGTTCAGCTCCAAAAGCCCCTATCCCAACGGGTGTGTTTGACAATATATATATATTGGAGAAAGGGCCTTTTAGTTCTGGCTTTAGGTTTTTATTTTGTATGAAAACACATTTCCATTTCTGTATCTCATCCATCTGCTTTTCACCTCCGAATCAGACAGATTAAGAGACACCTTAGACTGAAGAACTGGAGGGCACAGAAAGGCTATAGTACTGGGGCAGATGGGAACCAGGAGGAAAAGAGGAAAACCAAATACAAGATGGCTTGATCCCCTGAAGGGAGCCCCCTGCTTGAATTTACAATTTTGTAAACAGTTGAGGAGGGCAGTTCAGGACAAGGCATTTTGGAGATCTCTCACCTCTCGCATTTTGGAGGCAACTATATGACACACAGCAGCAGCAGCAGCAGCAGCAGCAACATCAACAACAAATATTGCATATAAGAATAATATAGTGCTTGGACAAAATTACTTCTCTTGATTACCTCTCCCAGATCTCACTTCCTTTTCCATTCCACACAATGATCACTGCCATGTTTGCAGGGGGTTCCTGGGACCGGATTACTTTGCTTATTTACTATTTTAAATTGTTTAATCTGTTTTACTGTACAGTGGTATCTTGTATAAAGGAATTAAATTTGTTCCAAATGAAATTCTGTCAAGCAAATTTTCCTTTATACAAATTTCCCATAGGAATGCAATGAAAACTGAGTAATCCCTAATCATGACCATTTTTATGTTGTACTGATTCACCCCATAGGCAATTCTGTTAAGAAAATTTCCCCCATCTCCGGTATTTTTTATTTTGTACAGATTTTATGTTATACAAACCGTTTGTTATACGAGGGTTCACTGTATCTTGTTTATGTTTGTAAACCGCCCAGAGTCGCTTTCTGCTAGGTGGTTGTGGTATATAAATCAAATCAAATCAATAAATGAATCAATAATAGTCAGAAAAATCCCTCCCCCTGAAATATAGTAGTAGCAGCTAGAGATGGGCACGACTCAAAAAAAATGGTGTTTCGTTTGTCGTTTGTCATTTAGGGGGTCCGTTTCGGTTCGTTTTTCATTTTTGTGAATTTTTTGCAAAAAATTCGTTTTCATTTCGTTACATAACGAAATGAAAAAACGAAAACAAAAATGGAAAATTGCTGTTTCGTTAGCATTCATTACAGTTCAATGTATTTGCCGCAATGAAAACGAAACGCACGACAAAATTTCTGTTGTTTCGGTTCATTTTGTTTCATTTTGGAGACAAAATTCATTTTTCGTTTCATTACGTAACGAAATGAAAAAATGAAAACAAAAACAAAAAATTGCTCGTTTCGTACCCATCTCTAGTAGCAGCAGCAATAGCAGCAGTACCACCAACATAGGCAGAGTCCCCGACCTGTTGCCAAAACATCATTTGCTAGGAAAGATACAAGTGCCAGGCAGTTTTGAATGCTCAGTAGTACGAGTGCAACAAATAAGGCTGGAAGATGAGTTTGATGGCTCATAGGGAGGCCTCCTTCCCACTTGCGCCAAGGCAGGGGTCGTCTCCCATCCCTGCAAATTGCAACGTCAATGTACCTCTGCACTCCCTTCTGCTCCCACTGCTACCCAATTACCCTGAGCGCTGAAAGGCAGATTGGAAAAGCCGGAGTCAGGGGCTCAGAACTGATTTAAGGGCCAATATGCCGAGTCCTTGAAATGTTTCAGAACCGTAGGTTTCTATACCTCTGGCAAAGGGTCCCCCCACCCCCTTGGCGTCCCGGGGAGAATATAACATTTGTGAGTAACCCCAAAGGCCCCTGAGTTATTGGACCTTAAAATTGCAAGATTATTATGTATGGGAAAGCTATTTTAGGTCATTCCTACAGTTTTCTCAAGCATTATTACTCGTCATTTTTCTTTCTTTTGTTTGTCGCCGGCCAGACTTCTGTACGAGGGATCTTGGACTGGAGATTCTGACAGAAGGGAAAAAAACAAAAAAACAAAACAAATGGGCTCTTTATTTATTTATTTGGAAGGAAAGGGAAGGATCCGTTTGTCCTGAAGTGCCTTTTTGCTTGCAGGAGATGGGGGGGGGAGACACCCGTTTCTAGCCAAACTGTACAGGAAAGCAGAACAGAAAGGAATGCCGAAAGGAAGCAGATATTAACTTGCAGTTTTATGAGGTTTGCGGTATACAACACATTTGATTCCAGGGCTTGGACGTTTTAAGCTGGGCTGGGGAATGTGTATCCCTCTAGATATTATTCTTCCACTGCTGCTTAGGGGTACACTGATTGTGTGCCTTTTTTGGCATACAACACCCTGCTCAGGGCAGTCTGGGCAATGTATAAGAAAATAAGAACATAAGAAGAGCCATGCCGGATCAGGCCAAAGGCCCATCTAGTCCCGCTTCCTGTATCTCACAGTGGCCCCACCAGATGCATCTGGGAGTGCACGAGACTAGATCTCTGTCTCCTGATACCACTCCCTTGCATCTGGCCCTTGAAGTAAGACTGGAGATAACACACATCTCCATCATGGTTTGTAACCTGTGATGGACTTGTCCTCCAGAAATCTGTCCAGTCGCCTTTTGAAGGCATCCAGGCCAGATGCCATCACAACCTCCTGTGGCAGGGAATTCCACAGACTAACAACACAATGGGGGGGGATTTCTTTTGTCTCTTCTCACTCTCCCAACCCTCAGTTTGAGTGTATGTCCCCTAGTTCTGGTATTTTGTGAGAGGGAGAAGAGCATCCCTCTACCCACTTTGCTCATGCTTGCATTATTGTGTATGTCTCAATCATAGTTCAAACCAACAAAGCTACACAACCCTATTAACCTAACTAACAGTGAGAGGTGAGGGGAGATGCACTCCAATAATGCCTGGAAGCCACATGTTCTCCTTTTGGTCATAACTAGTGCTCACTTATTTCTGTCATTCCTAGTGGGGTGTTCAATCCCTAACTGCTGAACCTCATTGCATGAGGGAGTTCCAATCTGCATAGGTCCTCGTTTGCCAAAAATCATTACATCATTAGCATGTTCTAGGAGGGTATGATAGAAGAACTGAAGTTCCCATGCTGAAGACGTGCAGCATGGACTAAAGAATCAGGACAGAATCTACCTCTCCAGTACCATTGTTTACATTGAAGAAAGCAGCTTATCCAAATGATCCCAAACAACCAGACACCCTGTGAGCAGTACATGAGAGAACATAAGAAGAGCCATGCTGGATCAGGCCAAAGGCCCACCTAGTCCAGCTTCCTGTATCTCAAAGTGGCCCCACCAGATGCGTCTGGGAGCGCATGAGACTAGATAGATCTCTGTCTCCTGATACCACTCCCCTGCATCCGGCCCTTGAAGTACCCTGGTTTTAAGCCTGGAGATTACACATCTCCATCATGGTTTGTTACCTGTGATAGACTTTTCCTCCAGGAATCTGTCTAATCCCCTTTTGAAGGCATCCAGGCCAGAGGCCATCACCACCTCCTGTGGCAGGGAGTTCCACAGGACAGAACATGCATCTGGATGAACATTTGGACACATGTCTGACTGAAAGTAATGGGGTGAAGGACCATGGTCAATATGAGTCCATACCGATTTCTGGAGGACCAGAATCCAGCTCATGAAGATACCCTGACTGTTTTCTGATTAACTAAGGCTATTATTATTATTATTATTATTATTATTATTATTATTATTATTATTATTATTATTATTATTATTATTATTATTATTATTATTATTATTATTATTATTACTGAGTATTTTTACCGTGCCTTTCTCCATAGAAAAAGGACCCAAGGCGGCTTACAGGATGAGGGATAATATACAGTCCAGTACAATTAAGCCATGTTCAAGGAATTGAGAACAAGGAGTTGAGGGACATCTTAGAACATTAATAGACAACATTACATTTAATGCTACAAGAGAACGTGAGCAGTTAAAAGGGAGTAAAGTTCCATGTAAATATGAGTGATGGAAACTAACATCAAAAACATAGTGTCAATGTAAACCCATAAGTTTATAAGTAGTTATAAACACAAAGTCTATGTGATCTTGTAGATTCATATAAAAGACACATAACAGGTAGACAGACCATCATTCAAGGAAAGCTTGCCTGAAGAGAAAGGTCTTTGCCTGTTTCGTTTGCCGTCACTAGGGCCACACTTCTTACATTTGCCTGGGATTCTGTCCAACTAAGCTCACTGCCGCTTGTTTCCGAATAAGCATGTGTACACAGAATGGGACTTATGCGCACCACCGAGAGCAATGCAGTGTTAATCAAATGCAATTAATGTATTCCATTGGTTTCCATGGGGTTCACTCACAACCCAGTTGAGGTCGAGCAGCGTACGGTACTGCAGGCTTTGTAATTGTTGCTATAATGCTTTGTTTTAAAAATCTAATTTGAGAACAGCTTTGAAGGGAGCAGAGGACCCATGTCGATTGCTTCCTCCTGCACTGAAAGCTTTTCCTGCTCCACTGGAAACCCTCCCCAGCTTGCCTGCAGACGGTTGCCTCTACTCAGAAAATTGTGCTCAACAGATGTTGTGCGTTAATCTAGGACAGAGTAATTGGGTTTCTATGCTTACAGCGTCTCCCATCCGCAGATACAAAGCCAGACTTTGTTAGAGGCATGATCAAATTACATCCCACCTCAGACCTGGGTGCTGTCAATCCCCACCACCACCCAAGGCTCACGGGAGACGCACACCTGTCGGTTGGCATCCCGACAATGGAGAGTGTTGGGAAGGATAAGAGGGAGGCCCAAACTCTTGCCCTCATCTGTCACACGGATGGGAAGAGGAGAGATGCTCTGATGAAAAAGGAAGGGCCCTAAGTTCATGTTGGGGACTCAGGTGGCCCCTTCACAGGGACACACTGTGGAAGACTCTTCTTGCTCTACGGCCAGTTTTCCCAGAAGTAAGAGTGTACATAAGAACATAGGAACATAAGAAGAGCCCTGCTGGATCAGGCCAAAGGCCCATCGAGTCCAGCTTCCTGGATCTCCCAGTGGCCCCAACAGATGCGCCTGGGAGTGCATGAGACTAGATCTCTGTCTCCTGATGCCACTCCCCTCCATCTGGCCCTTGAAGTACCCCAGTTTTAAGCCTGGAGATTACACACCTCCATCATGGTTTGTAACCTGGGATGGACTTTGTTATATAGCAGGTCTGATGAAACCAGGCAACACCCAAAGTGAAGATTTAGCTCTTTATTCCATGACACAAACACAGGTTGCATAGGGATAAAAACAACTGCTAAAATGGCCCAAAGCCCTGTTTATATACACTCCCAGGATATCCCCGTGGCTGGCCATTGGAGGGTTTAAACAGCCTGCTGCCCCCCAATGGGTTAGGCCAGAATCCTGCCCTTTGGTTGTTCTCCAGCCTCAAGCTCCCACATCCCACACCTGTCTCCCATTGCCTGTGCTTGAGAGCTTGATCAGTCTCTGTCCAGCTGGAGCTAAGGTAAGTTTGGAGCCTTCCTTTCTCTTTATTCATATACTCCAAACTCAGGCAGTTCAAGGGTTACACTAAGAACAAAACAGACTTTTCCTCCAGAAATCTGTCCAATCCCCTTTTGAAGGCATCCAGGCCAGAGGCAATCACCACATCCTATGGCAGGGAGTTCCACAGATTAACAACACACTGGGTAAAAAAAAATCATTTTGTCTGTTCTCACTCTCCCAGCCCTCAATTTGAGTGGATGTCCCCTACTTTTGATATTTTGTGAGAGGGAGAAGAGCTTCCCTCTATCCACTTGACTCATGCCCTGCATTATTTTGTACGTCTCAATCATATCCACCCCGGTGCCTTTCTTCCAGATTAAAGAGCCCCAAAAGTAGTAGCAAGAGACAGGAGAACTCTGTTTTCACCATGTAATATTTCTCTAAATCCCCAGAATTTAGAAATGGTTGTTTTAGGTTACAACTCCCATAATGCTTTAGCCAACATCGAATCATAGAATTGGAAAAAGCCTATAAGGTCATCAAGTCTACCCCCTGCTCAAGGCAGGAATCCAGTTCAAATAAGATTTGGCAGATGGTTGTCCAGTTTTCTCTTGAATACCTTCAGCATCAGAGCTCTCACCACCACCTGAGGTCATGGGTTCCATCCTTGTACTGTTCTAACAGTTAAGACATTTTTCCTGATATTCAGCCTAAGTCTGGCAAACTTATAGCTTGAAACCATGTCGATGTGTCCTAGACTGGGAACATCAGGAACTGTTACTCCCTCTCCTCTCTATGACTGCCATTCAACTACAGCACCTCTACTTACGAGCAGCTCTACTTACAAGCAATTCAACTTAAGAGTGAATTTTAACTGCTGGCTTACAAATGTTAGATATGATCTCCTCTACTTACAATTTTTTTAATTTTTTAATTTTAAAAAAAATATTTTCACTTTTTAGACACAGCTGCTCTACTTACGAGTTGTTCGACTTATGAGCATGCATTCGGAACGGATTAAACTCGTAAACAGAGGGGCCACTGCATTTGAAAAACAAGGCCATAGCAATCTCCCATTCAGGGATGTATGTGAAATTATGGGACTAACAGTCTAAAAACCTAATGTTCCTAAGCTCCATTTACCTCCCATCCTTGTATCATATCATGTTGTTCCTGCCTATATATTTTTGCTTATTTCCCCTAATGTGCACATTTATACCAGCACTTTATCTAATGCATGCATCTAATTATCCATTGTACCTCCTTTGAGCATTTTTCCTATTGACTGAAGCACGTACATTCATTTGTTCCTCTCTCCATTCTACCTAATTTAAGAATTTTTTCCAATTGACAAAATGCATTTTTAGCCTTTATTACATGCCATCTAACTGTTCCCTCCTCCCACTCACGTCAGAAGCTTTGCTAATATGCAAATTCTTGAAACCGGGCTCTCTCTGCTTCTCCTCATGTTGGACGTACAGACATGACGGAGCTTTGGTCTTCCTGGCTGCTATTTGAGAATCAAAAGCTTCCTGAGAATCATGGGCAAACTCCAAATGCCCATTTCTCTAGAGAAGACCCATTGACTGCATAGTTGTTGTTCAGTCAGCACCAATTCCTGTGGCTCTTTGGCCATCCCAGTAGGAGTTCTGGCTAACAGCTAAAGCTGGCTGCTTTTGTTAATCACAATGTGTGAATTTATCGTCATCTTGGGATTTCTGAGCTGAAAGGTCCCCAAGTCATGGTGGAGAATCGAATTCCCAGCCTATGCCTCCGTAGTCAGATACCTAAACCACTGAGCTATGCAGCCCCATCAGAGAAGCAGTGCTAAAGTTCTCAGAATTCTTGTTTCCCACCTTTCATGTGCCCACAATTTTTTTAGCACCCTTCAAAAAGGCCTCAGATATTTCCTTCCAGGAAAGCAAGGGCTATCTACATTAGGTTGGAATAACATGGCCAATTCTGGTCATCACCACAATATAAACAAGTCACAGAGGTCCTAGAAAAAGTGCAGAGAAGAGCAACCAAGATGATAAGGGGACCTTGATATTTTTAAAAAAATGTAGGAGGGAGCAAAATGGGGAGATTTCACAACCATAGGGAAGGGAGAAAAGTGCCTTCTGCTTAGGAAAATGGGCATCGGGATTCTGAGGAAGAGGAAGAATGCAGCAGGTTTTGTGAAAGCTCCTTGCCCTGGCATGTCAGGTTCACATCTTATAGAATCATTGTAGGGTTGGAAGGGACCTTGAAGGTCTTCTAGTCCAACCCCCGGGCTTCTTCATACATTCTTCAAATTGTATGAAGAATGACTTGAAGAACTAGGCATGTTTAGCCTGACGAAGAGAAGACGGAGGGGAAACATGATAGCTGTCTTCCAATACCTGAAGGGTTCCCGTGGGGAAGAGGGCATTGATTTATTCTCAGTTGCACTTGAGGGTGGGACAAGAACCAGTGGGTGGAAACCCATCAGAGGTAGAGCCAACCTGGAAATTGGGAGAAATTTCCTGACGGCGAGAGCCATTGAAGAGTGCAACAGCTTGCCTCTGAATGTCGTGGGTGCCCCATCACTGGAGGTTTTCAAGAAAAGATTGAAGTAAAATGGGGGGGGGAGCCATGTGGCCATTACAAAACACAAATGCAAGACTAGGCTATAGGTGATACCTTTATGGGCCACTAATAAAATAACAACAACAAAATCATTGCCCTTGAACGCTTGCAAGAAAAGATTAGACAGCCATCTGCCCAGGATAGTTGGGCCTGGGGTTGGACGAGAAGACCTCCAAGGTCCCTTCCAACCCTACAATGATTCTATGACAGGGGTGTCCAAACTTCGCCCCTCCAGATGTTTTGGACCACAACTCCCAGAATTCCAAGCCTATATTGCCGATGACAAAGGATGGCGGGAGTTGTGGTCCAAAACATCTGGAGGGACGAAATTTAGACACCACTGTTCTATGAGATGACATACCCAGACATGCCAGGGCAAGGGGCTTCCACTAAACCTGCTGCTTTCTTCCTCTTCCTCAGAATCCCGATGCGCATTTTCCAAAGCAGAAGGCACTTTTCTCCTTTCCCTATGGCTGCGAAATCTCCCCGTTTTGCTCCCACCTACAATTTTTTTAAAAAACATCAAGGCCTTTCCCTCTCAAACCCTTAATTAGAGAACGTTGAGGGGCAAAATAGATTCAAAAGAACCCAGAACTAATAGGTACAGGCTGTTCTTAGCGTGGGAAGGGCCACCGCGTTACCTCCCTGTCCTATATAATATAAATTAAAGACGAGGAGTCTGTCAGCATAAAAGGAGGTGGCAACTTGGAATTCATTATAATTGGATCCAAATGCCGACTTGCGTGAGGTAATTCCACAAAGCTGGGGGTGGACACTTCCACCTTTCCTGCATTTGATATTTTTTCAAACAATGCTCCGATTCCTTGCACAGGAAGAACCATGCGACTTGGGGGGGGTTAATGTCTTCAGGAAAACAGGTAGCAAGGAAGGGCCCACAGCCTTGCCTTGCGTTCTAGATGTGCATCGTTCCATTCTGACAGTGTAGGTGGTGGCCGCCTCCATGGGCTTATTGTGTCCCAGGATCTGTCCAGGGAAACCAAAGGGAGGACCGCAACCCCATTGGAGTGGGATGGGGGTGGGGGCATGGCTGAAGGCTTTATAAATGTAAATGATTTGGCAGAAACGGTTTAGGGGCCCTGAGTGGAAGATTGCCCTCCCTGTTCCAAGCCACTTTATTCCTGAAATTATGGAGTCCTGGCGTCCATCCGGAAGCTGTTCGCACTGTTTGCTTTTTCAATCAGCGACTATCAGGTTGTCTCTTTTTATCTCTTTTTGTGTGGATATGCCAGGCTTTCAATGGAGCCTTGGGGAGAACAAGAGAGAGGGAGAGAGAGGGAGAGCCCCTGTTGCTCTTTACTTGTTAATCCCCCTCTTCTCTGCCCGGCCAGCCTCCCCCTTCCCCTCCCATCCTCCCATTATTATTGTTTTTAAAAACATCCACAAAGTCAATCAGTTTCCAATTATAGGTCCCTGGGACAGATGATGGGCGATGCCATTTGGCATCGCTGATTCCTTCCGATGCTGTCTTTCCCCCCTCGGCCTCCCGCTCTTCAGATGTGCCTTTTGAGGCCTTCATCCCTCCTCCTCCTCCTCCCCTTCCTTCCAAATGCCTTTGACTGCCAAACACTGGTTCCCACTGGGTCAGCTCACGGTGTTGGACACGATATGTGTGAGCATCTCGTTGGAGGCTGCCTCCCTAGGCCCTTTCCCTGCCTTTTAAAACCATTGTTTATCTGGTCCTTGGGCCTCAGAACCATCTGCGCTCCCTCTGGCTCCCGTTGTTTTTAAAGTCCTATTAAGTTTCTGAACTTCTCCTCGGAGCATTATTGTATTTCTAAACAACCCGCCGCCACTTCCTGTCAACGTGAAGGCCTGCCAAGCAAATTAAGGATGGCAGTTTTGTTCTTTTTGAGGGTGGCAGGCTGGAGTCCAACCCTTCTTTGTTTGATATCGTGTTTTCAAAGATATCTGCTATCTTTCTGTCTCCCTGCGTCTCTCTTTTGTTTTAAAACAAATGAACTGCCCATAAGGGACAGGCCACCAGCTTAAGTCGAGGACATGTGGACGAGGATCACTCTGTAAGAAAAAGCATCAAGGGTCAAGGAGTCCAGAACGACTTAACAGTCACCCAGGAAGGCAATGGAAGGGCGCTGATTTGGTGTCGTTCCAATTCCACTTTTGTTGGCAGACGTAGGAAAGCTGATTTTGCTCACGCTTTTTCTGCTATATATCCTTTTCTCCCTGCCCAATTCCACTCTTCATTCCAATATAATTCTGAATTTGAAGCCTGCCATGAATAAAGCTAGTTATTATAGCTTCAAAGACATGTTGGTTTCCCACAAATACAGGTGTACACCAGTTGCTGACCTATCGTATATATTTATTTAGCCATAAGAACATTAAAATCAAATATAATCCAGTCTACTACAAAACCGTTAAAACCAGTTAAGTGCACAATTAACGCAAAACAAAGTGTTCTGCTTATATACCGCCCCATACCACTTCAAGTAGTCTCTGGGCAGTTTACAGTTTAATTACAGTATGTAGGCTATGCATTGCCTCCCAGCAAGCTGGATACTCATTTTACCAACCTCAGAAGGATGGAAGGTTGAGTGAACCATGAGCCTGCTACCTGGGATTGAACCCAAGGTTGTGAGCACAGTTTTACCTGCAGTACAGGCATTTAACCACTGTGCCATGAGGTTCACATCAACACATTGATTTAAACTTTATACAGTGGTATCTTGTACAAAGGAATTAATTCATTCCACATGAAATTATCTTAAGCAAATTTTCCGTTATACAAATTTCCCATAGGAATGCATTGAAAACAGAGTAATTCCTAAGCGTGAGCATTTTTATGTTGTATGGATTTGTCCCATAGACAATTCTGTTAAGCAAATTTCCCCTCTCTCCAGAATTTTTTTATGTTGTACAGATTTTATGTTATACAAATCATTTGTTATATGAGGATCCAATGTATGCCTGTTTTAAAAGGTACATTGTACACCTTTCTGCTAAGCCGATAATGCTACAAAAAGTGGGAGCCGGCAGGAAAGGAGGAAGACCAAATGTGAGATGCAGTGACTCCCTAGGCCTACAGGAAGCCACAGCCCTGACTTTCCAAGCATCCAACACTGTTGGGGGGGGGCACTCATTCATAGGGTTGCCATAAATCGGTGGCAACTTGACAACACATAAAAACACAAAAGAGTAGCTTCCTTCATCCTTAC
The DNA here is from genome assembly GCA_029282475.1 of Phrynocephalus forsythii. Taxonomy (NCBI): domain Eukaryota; kingdom Metazoa; phylum Chordata; class Lepidosauria; order Squamata; family Agamidae; genus Phrynocephalus; species Phrynocephalus forsythii. The sequence continues at coordinate 110,091,220 of JAPFRF010000004.1, read as the reverse complement.
ATCTTCACTTCCTTGTGGGGTTATTACTTCTTACAGTGCTCAAGGGTTTGCATCTGTTGATATAGCACTGTACAAATCCATCAACACACACATACACAGAGAAATCCACTGGGAAGGTGGTTGTGTGTGTGTGTGTGTGTGTGTGTGTGTGTGTGTGTGTGTGTGTGTGTGTGTGTGTGTGTGTGTGTGTGTGTGTGTGTTTCTGTTGAAATGCTGTCAAAATGAAGGGAAGCAGTCTAAGCTCACAGCTGTATCCTTGAGCACCATGGCTCCCTTCACTTACTGGCCACTAGCCGCCACTCCTCCAGCACAATACTTTTGGTTAGCAGGGAGAAGGGACTCAGTCTTCAGGAATCCACGGAGAAACCACTCAGATCAGGCTGCCCCTCCCTTCTCTCCCCACCCACCCAAAGGATTGTATTTCAGGGGCACCGCCAGTGGCCAGTGAGTCAAAGGAGACACACATCGAAAACATGTGGCAGTTACTCCTCTACGTAGCATCCAATAAACAAACAAGGCAAAGTAAAATAAGGATCCATGCAAACAGCACCAACATCCACTTAAGAAGATGCTTGCCATCAGAGAAATGGCTTTGCCACTGATGGAAATGCAGGGGGTCAGGGATCCAAGCCCACCTCCCTTGATAGATCCTAGTGGATCCTTTGTCTTGGCCTGCAAACTCTAACCCACCCACCACCCCCAGGGACCCTGCTGGCTAGGAGAATCACAGGTTGAGGGAACCAAGAGGTGACATCAAGCTCTGCTGCTAGGCAGGGGGAGACACAGCCTGGGATATAATTTGCTGGATCTCAAACAGTCAGGGAACACCAGAGAAGGGCTCCATAATGAGCAAAAGGAATTCCAATTGTACAATGGACCCTGAGCATTTATTGGTTGGGGCCTTAATGCGACAGCCTCCATTTTCTTTCCCTGCAAGAGGTTTCTAGTCTACAGGGATCATATTATTTCACCCTGACAGAGTTGGGTACCGAACGAGAAGCAAATTACGTTGTCTTGGGATGTTTTCTTCTTGATGGGGTATAGCGGCTGGAGGTTGACATTTGGAAAGAGGCCCCGAGGAATGTTCTCTGCTGCTCTTGATGGATGCAGCCGAGCGAGTCTGTTCCGCCGAGCGGCAAGACCGTTCGGCATGCCCTCCAACGAGTACGCCCATCCGTGGATGCTGTGTTCCTGGGCTGTGCTCAGTTGTTTCGTCTTCATTTATTTCATTTGGTAGGGGTTTCTCCAAAGCTGAGTCACAGAAAGGAGGAATTAAACCTGAAAGTGTTGACCCCCGGGGGGACTTATCCATGAAATTCCTGGGAAATACTGCACACTTTTTGTACCCTTGGAGACAGGCACACACTCTGTGAACATTGGTGACTGCTAATTTAATAGTGAAAATGTTCTCTGGAACACAGCCAAACAGCCCGAAAAACTCACAACAACTATCAGATCCCCACCATGAAAGCCTTCGAGAATACTTCTCTAGGTTGCTTTATAATTTTGATTGATTTTTTTCTTCTATATTAGGAATTTAAATTCTGACTTGATTTGTCTTCAGGTGGTAAACTTCATGTTGTTGCCTGCACTTGCAGGCCATAGTGGGATCAGATATGTTTCTTTGAGTCTTCGTTATCAGTCTTCCTGTCTTATTGCAGTTGCTATCTGTGTCTGTGTACTCACACTCTCTATTGTGGTTACTTCACGTCCGTTTTGCCTGTTAGTGTTGCGCTTAGGAGAAATACAAAAAATGTTACCTCATGTCCATCGCGCAACTACTGAAATTTGTCTCAACCATGCTCCTGGAACAGGTGCTAAGCACGACAATCCTGTACCTGGTGCTGGGGTAGGGTTTTCCCTTGTCACTCTTTGTTCCCACTTTCTGTTCCGAGACAACACACCGTGTAGTAATGACTGTCATGCAACAAAACATTTGTTTCTCTCATGAAACTGTGTCCGGGTTTTTACTTTGACTTTTCAGAAGCAAAATATTGAAAACAAATTTTTAAACCCCCCTCCAAAAAAGGGGGAAAGCAAGATATAAAAATCCAGTATTTGTCACAGTACAAGACTGTGAGGTAACACTTGTCATGAGACAAGTTATCACGACCATGGGAACACTGAAACAGGGACAAAACCACATGATCGCGACCAACGCTATCACACTACAAAACTAGTCATGGAACAAAGAAGGACGTGAAGTAACCGCCTATTTCTACTTGCCTTCACAAAGAGAAAAGATGCTCATTTTGGAAACAGAAGTTTTACAGACATCATTGCAACATGTGAGTGCAATGATCTTTTGCTGGCAGAGCAAATCAATGTCCTATAAAGCAATTCTAAAAAGGGGGACACCCCAGACAAAAATGCATAATTTTTTAACTAGGCCTACTATCCACCAAATTTGGCACAAATCTCGCTGTCTCCTATTGCTCTGTGCCACATTTTGTGAAGTTTGAGCAAACTGTTTTTGTTGTTGTTTTGTTTTTGTTTTTGCTTTTTCAAGTGTTTATTGTGATTATATTTACACAATGAGCATGCATCAATAAAAATCAAGGCAGGGGGAAAGATATTGGTACATTGTTACGATTACAGTCAATGTCTTCACATTTGAAAGTTTTCAGAGGAAAAAGGAAACTATATTTCAGTTCAAAAGTCAACCAGTATCAATATGGTTACTCCCCCCTAGTCTAACTTTGTGGATTTATTGCCACCTCCTCTTTTACACTGTCTTTAGTATCTCATGGCTTGTTATATTGTTTATTTTGATCACAATTCTCCCACGAATTTCACTTGTCTAGTCTCTTATTGTACCACTCATAAAATAGTTGCCAAGTTTGTGTGTAAACGTTTTCTTCTTTGTTATGTATTGCATTTGTCAGTTTATTCATCTCCGCACAGTCTAAAATTTTGGAGATTATTTCTTCATCCTTGGGAGATGTTTTCAGTTTCCACTTTTGGGCCCAAGCTAACCTTGCTGCTGTTAATATATGTATTATTAGATAATTTATTTCTTTGGGATGTTCACCAGCAGTCAGTCCTAATAGAAAATATTGTGGCAAACTGTTTTTGCATTACCATTTTAGCAAGTAAAGTTGTTTTACCTCCCTTTCAGAAACAGGTAACCCTAAACATGCTCACATTTGAAGTAGATCAAATAAATTGAAAATACTAGTCTTGTTTATCTTGAAAGATAAATATTAGTATCAGGCATTTTAATTCAAAAGGAGACCAGGCTGCAGGGGCTGAAATATTAGTCCCCAAAAAGGCATTTCAAAAAAAGGAGAAACAATGGTTTCATATCATACTGAACATGAGTGGAATAGGCTTCCCTTCAAGACCTTTGCAAAAAAGATACTGTACATTGTTCAAGCTCTGTGGATGGGGAAGGAAAATATCTGGAGTGCTTTGGACAGTTAAAGATCACAGAAATCGATCTAAAAGGCTGATTTTTGTTAAACAGAAAAAAATAAACAGCTTATGGGAGGGCATTTTGCAATGTGTTTCTGGGATATTAGCATATAATTTTGTAAGGCACATTCGAAATATTTTGGCATAAGAAAAACACAGAGCACTTGTATTTTTAACCACAACACTATTCTATATGATTCTGTTTTATTCTTTTTTAAAAAAATCCTTGCTTGGTTCTTTGCTTTAGATTTCCAGTCCTCCTTGCTCCAAGTCCCTCTGGCTCAGTGTAATTTAACAAAGGTTGTTCCAGTAGAATTTGAAATTAATAATTTCTAATAGGCAAATCAATGATAGTTTAAGAACTCTTGTCTAGTATATTTGCCCAGGTATAAAAAGCTAATCACATCTTGTAAGGGAAGAACATCCATCATTAGCTTTTAAAACAGGCTGGCAGATTTAAAGGGAAAGTTGCCTTTTTCTAAAAGATAGCTCTGCATATGTTTATGTTAAACTGGTGTTGAATGAGCTTTGGCTCAAATTTCCGAGGCAACAATTGTCATTTCGTCCGGGAAGAAATATTGTTCCCCCAAGAATCTGTGTAGGTTCACCTTTTTTTTAAATCTCTTATTTTCGTTGCTCTTTTAAAGGTATTACAGTATCACCTCTTTTTCCAGGGTACTACTTCTTTTCCTTCACAAATCCATCCAATGGAGATCTCAGCCAATCAGGGATTCTGTAATGAACAGTACAGAAGTTGGAGATGGCTCCCAGGATCCTGTTTAAGCCTTCCTTGATAGGAAAGGCCCATGAGCAGATCTTGGAAGAGGTGATGGCTGCCTTTGCTTATGCACACACACATACCCCATGCCTTCTGTTGGTCTCTCCCCTCCCCTCTTTCTCCCACCAGACTTTCCAAGGCAATCTTTTGCAGAGTATTACTATTGCGATTGGTGATAGCGGTTGCTCTCCTCCCACCACCACCCCTTCAATCCTCCTGCTGGAAGCTATAAAACCCACCTTTTCAAACAGGCTTTTAATAATCAAATCATGCATGCTGGGTTTTAGCTTAGTAATTTTGCTTTTTAAATTTGCAATGTTTTTTAAGCATTGAACGTGCTTTTGATTATTTTATAGTTGACAGCAGGGCTCTGCTATCCACAGCAGATCCGTTCCAAGCCCTGCCTTAACAGATGGTGGAAACTGTGGATATAGCAAACCTCTACATATATATATAATCTGGTAATATATCTTGCAAACACACTTTTTAAAAATTATTTATATATTTAATATTTTCAGGCAATGGGTACTGATCCCACAGATATAATGGTATAGTCCTACTATAATTCCTTTTTAATGGATAATTTGTAGTTTTTAATTTCACTTGTTATAGAATTAAAATGTCCCCTCATTGGGATAGATAGATAGATAGATAGATAGATAGATAGATAGATAGATAGATAGATAGATAGATAGATAGATAGATAGATAGATAGATAGATAGATAGATAGATAGATAGATGTTCCCAACCATGGGTCCCCAGATGCTGTTGGACTGAACTCCTCCAAAGCTTTCACAACTAGCTGTGCTGGCCAGGATTTCTGGGAGTTACAGCCCAAGAATTCTTGGGTTACCCAAAAGTTGGAAACCATTGCTCAAGAGTGAGGGTCAGGACTTCTTTCATCCGAGTCCCTATGTGGAATTGTTCTAAGGGGTTTCTGTCCCATGATGGGTGAGATCAAAGACAAATGGGGCAGACAAAAATTGTTGCCACATTTTAGCTCCATGCTGTTAATGCTAGTTAAGTAAGACCAAATGATGGTGATACGTCCACACCAGCAAGGCACCATGTGTACATTTTTCCACTCAAGACTCCTGCTTCATGCACAAAGGACAAAGTAAGGTGTGTGTGTCTCAATATCCACTTTTTAAAAAACTTTGCCCAAAAGGAGAAGAATGGGAAATTGGGGGAATGTGTTATATTTGCATTCTCCTCTCTGCATCTCTTAATAATTTAATTCCCATTAGGAGAGCTAGCATTCCAGGGAGGGCGAGAAGATTTATAGTGAGATTTCACTCCAGGTTGAGTTTTTGTCTTTCCATGTTTTCTTGGCATCTATCATGCATGTTTTAATTTAGATCAGAGACTTGTTACCATCTGGTCATTATTGCAAAGAAATATTCATTTTCTCTGAGTGACAGGGGCTTCATTCATCATGGAAGGCACTGATTGCCCCTTCATGCACCACCACCCTCCTCTCGGCTGGAACAGAAGCTGGAAAGGGGCAAGCAGGCAGTGCGTCGTGGCAAAGTTGCTATCAACCCGAACTTTGGGTTGTGCCAAGGAGGGAGGGAGGGAGGCTGCAGTTCTGCCTCTGGAGCAAACCAAGCCTTAGCACGTCTGCAAATATGCTCTTTAAAAAAAAAAAACACCACTGGAAACAAATGCAGCACACAGCATCTCGAGTGTGTTCTCTTTCTTTGGATGAGTTTCTAGAAAGTCAGATTTATGCACAAGTATTAAGGCTGCCAACAATTTCAAGAGTATTGCCAAGCAGGATCAGAAATGAATCCCAACCTTTTTTTGCTCACAGGAAAACATTCTCCAGGGAATCTTGCATTTTCTTATGTTCCCTAGTTTGTTTGTTTCGCTTGTTTATTTGCTTACTCTCTTGCTTGTTTGTTTGTTCAGTCGATTGGTCGTTCTGTCGGTAGGTAGGTAGGCTGGCAGGTAGGCAGTTGACTTCTAAGCCACCCCTCTGACTGATGGTCCCTTTGGGTGGGGTACCATGCTGAAGCAACCATGACGCATAAATACAATGCAAATTAAACAACAAGATCAACTGAAACCTGAAAACGCCTCGGGTGGCTGTAGATGCTAAGCAGATACTCAAGCAGAGCTGTTTGGCATGATTGGGAACGCCTGTGGGAATCAGGAAGTTTTTAGAGGTTTCTTAAAAGTCTCCAGGGAGGAGGCCAGACCAGTCTCAGGCAGCAGTTCCATCCAAAGCACATGAGCGACTGCCTTGCTTTATCCTACTGGGCATCTCTCCAGGTAAGCGTCTTCAGCCACCCGTCTTCAGATGAAGAAGTAGGATGTACTGTCCCTCTTGGAAGGAGCCGTTCAGTTATGTAGTGAGATCTCAAACCATTTAGGGCTTCCCCCCTGGTTGACTTTGTTTGCTTTTAGCAGTACCATCCTGAAGCCAAACCTGACTGGATTATGTAAGAACATAAGAACATAATATTAAGAACATAAGAAGAGCCATGCTGGATCAGGCCAAAGGCCCATCTAGTCCAGCTTCCTGTATCTCACAGTGGCCCCACCAGATGGCTCTGGGAACGCACAAGACTCGATCTCTGTCTCCTGATACCACTCCCCTGCATCTGGCCCTCAAAGTACCCTGCTTTTAACTAGAGATGGGCACGACTAGGGAAAATGACGTTTTCGAGTTGTCGTGTGTCAGAGTCAGTCCGTTTCGGCTCGTTTCTGTTTTTCGCGAAATTTCAAAAAAATTGGTCGGTTCGTTTTTTCGTTTTTTCGTTGTCGTTAGTACTGGTTTGGGGGGGTAGCGGGCTCCTGGAGGGAGCTGCAGGAGTCAGCCAGAGCCACAAGTGACGGACTGGCAGACTCTTTGCACCCGCTGTGTCTCACGTACTTGCATGTAGTGCAATGCAAGTAGATCTGGCTTAGGGTTAAGACGGGTTAGCGCAAGGGCTAGGGTTAGGCTAGTTACGGGTGAGGTTAGGGTGAGTATTGGGGTGCACCTCTGGGTGCCTCTCTGACCCACTTAGAAGGACAGTGTACTGGCATATGGGTTAGGCTTAGGCTTAGGGGCTACGATTAGTGGGCTGTTTATGCCCAATTGGCACATCCCAGAAGTCTCTGTGGTCAACCTGGCCAAGTGGCCATGCGATTGGTGGAAAATTTGCATGGTCCACTCCCATGGGCGAGCCCATCATTGCAAATGTGCAGGTGTAAAAAAATAAAATAAAATAAAATAAAATAAAATAAAATAAAATAAAATCAACAGAGACTTTTTTTTTTTGCAAGAAAAACCCACCGCTGCTACTGTAAAAATTCAAGCATTTAAAATAGCTAATTTTCGCATGTTTCTGTGGTGCTTTGGTGGGGTTTTGGGCAACGATTTCAAAAAAAATATTGCGGTCACCATTTTGGATCCCCCGCACTGCATGGCAAATGGATGCACCCTCCCAGCCTGGTACAGTCAGCAAAACCTGGCCATGCGATTGGTGGAATGGCTCCAAAACTTTGCATGGTCCACTCCCATGGGCAAGCCCATCATTGCAAATGTGCAGGTGTAAAAAATAAAATAAAATAAAATAAAATAAAATAAAATAAAATAAAATCAATGGAGACTTTTTTTTGCAAGAAAAACCCACTGCTGCTACTGTAAAAATTCAAGCATTTAAAATAGCTAATTTTTGCATGTTTCTGTGGTGCTTTGGTGGGGTTTTGGGCAACGATTTCAAAAAAATATTGCGGTCGCCATTTTGGGTCCCCCTGCACTGCATGGCAAATGGATGCGCCCTCCCAGCCTGGTACCAGCAGCGCAGCAGTAGCAATAGCCAAGGAGAGGGGGGCGGGGAAACCCCCCCAAATAAAACACCCTTCTGGCCTGGTAGGTGCCCTGAGACAGTTTTCGCCTACTTTTAGGGCCGGGAATCGTTTTTTTTTTTACTTTTAAAAACTTTTTTTCTGTGCCGCTTGGCATTGCGCGATCGCCGCGATGCAAGTAACAAGCACAACAAATCAGACCAAATTGTTCGTTCGTCGGTTCGAGCTCAAATTCTGGCGGAGTAATTCCCGTTACAGTTTCCGTAGAGTAACGGATACGAGTAACGGAAACGGAAACGGGAATACCGCTAAGTCGTGCCCATCTCTACTTTTAACCCTGGAGATTACACATCTTCATTATGGTTTTTTAACCTGTGATGGACATTTCCTCCAGGAATCTGTCCAATCTCATTTGGGAGGCATCCAGGCAAGATGCCATCACCACACCCTGTGGCAGGGAGTTCCAAAGTCAGAATGATCCCTGACTGGTTGGGATCCAAGAGGAATTTACTATTCTCAAGTGTTTGCATCCCAGATGAAAACAGGGACTGTGGCCAGATTATCTACCTAGAAGTGGCAGTGGAATATCCAGTCAAGGAAAAAAATGCCAAAATGAGGGGGGAAATCTCAGCAATTTATGTAATTGTTTTCCCAGCCAAGGGGGGGGGGATCTTTTGAAACTTTTTATTCTCCCCTGTGAGAATTCTCAATGAAAGTTTACATCCTTCAGTGGAGTTACATGTGTGACTAATCTGGGATAAGGGGAGAAGAAAATGAATCGTAAATGGATGGCTATGAGCAGCAGAAGGAAGGTACTAATTGAGGTAATAAATGCAAATTTTCTCATCCCCCAACAACAACAAAAATGAGATGCACCACGTAACTGAGAAACCTCCTTTAAAAATGGGCAGGTGCTCTGAGAGTTTTCGCTGCTGAGCTACAGTTTTGAGGTTGACGTGCTCAGTCAGAAGCAATGTTGGCACCGCAGAAAGTTGATTTCCCTGGCACACACAAAATGGAAGGTTTTGTGTCGATGCAGATGGAGCCACAGGATCAACAGGCCTAGACAGGAGACTGTGTACAGGCTGCTATCCTACGGTCGGAAAATCCGGATCAAAGTAAAATGTGGATTTCCCCCCTTAATGGTCATGTGCTTGAAAACACGGTTCCTGTGTCCCCACGGGTGCAGTTTAAAGAACTTCATCTTTTGCGTCCCCATGAGTGGGAACCACAACACAGCAGAACGAAAAGGTTTTGAGGCGGATTTTCTGAGTCCCCACAGATTCAAGTACCAGTTTAAAATCCTCATCAGAACTGGGACAAGCTTTGTACCACCTCGAAACCAGGTACTTGTAAAACTCACTGGGGCACGCTTAAGTGGGCATGGTCACATTTTCCCCCCCTTTAAAGTCTGCTGGTCATGGGGACATAATTTTATTAACCGCATCTTCAAGCAGTTTGAAGCGGTTTTTAGTGGTCATGGGATAGTAGCCTGTACAAACTCAGACAATTAGGGAGATGAACATTTGCCAAAAAAAAAAAAAAGGAAGGAGGAGGGTTAAAAGAAAATACATTTTAATTTTATATTTACATATAAACAGTGGTTACCTTGTATAAAGGAATTAATTCATTCCAAATGAAATTCTATGAAGCATTTTTTCCTTTATACAAATTTCCCATAGGAATGCCTTGAAAACAGAGTAATCCCTAATCGTGACCATTTTTATGTTGTACAGATTCACCCCAGAGGCGCTTCTGTTAAGCAAATTTCCCCAATCTCCTGAATGTTTTTTGTTGTACAGATTTTACGTTATACAAACCGTTAGCAATTTGCACACCCAAGGCCTCTTCATCTCCAAAGCCCTGCTTCCAAGGAGTGAGAGCCCTGAGAGCATATATCCAGAGTTGTTGATCCCCTGTGTGTGTGTCTCTGTGTGTGTCTGTGTGTGTGTGTGTGTGTGTGCCACCTCTGTGGCAGGATGTGCCACATGACCCCACCCGACAGTGAAACAGGGGCCCTTTCAGAAGGGGGGGCTGAGGTGGCAAGGCTACCCCACAGCAGCCAAGCCCCAGATGTGTCTAACCCCATAAAGGTTTGGAGGGGGAGGGGAGGGTGCCTCCCCCTTTATTTTAATGATGGTGCCAAGTGTAATTTTGTTTCTCTGGAAATCATTTTGGTGACAGGCTCTGCCCGAGGAACATCTGTTCCTGCACCTCCAGACCTATCATTTGAATAAATTATCAATATCTGGCAGTGGCCTGTTATTAATGCTCCAAGTTTTTGAATAATTCCCTCTTTAATAAGAAAACCAGAACTTGGCACAATGGCTTCTGGATGTCGTGCCACGGGTTCCCTTTTAGCCAATTTCACTTCTATGTACTCCTACATACAGGAGTATATGATTTTAGTGTAAGGTTTTTATTATTGTTTTAATTATTTATTGATATTTGATATTTTAACTGTTTTAATTCTTTGATTGTAAGCCGCCCAGAGGCCTTTCAGTAGTAGGTGGCATATAAGTTGTATAAATAAATAAATAAATAAATAAAATATATTTTCAATATTTTTCGTTTGTTTTCCCAAGTGGCACCCAATAAGCTTTCGGTTTGTTTGTTTGTTTCCATTTGCGGCACGAGATAAGAGAAAGAAAGTAAAGAATTGAACAGCAATGGGAGAGACAAGCCACAATCATCCTATATATCAGAAAGAAAAATGACGCCTCTCCCTCCCTCCCCCGCCAGTGCACACACACCCTAACAAAAGGGCTCCCTGGAGTGTTTTGCTATTATTACCTGCACAAGGTTGTACGGTGGCTTCCGAAGCATCGCCTCCTGTCAGGATGCAAGTTTTCTCAATTCTGCACCAAAGACAAGTTTTATTAACTTTCTCCCCTGCATCCCACCCGGCTAGTTAATGATGCAGGGCACCTCTGAGGTAGTCTAATATAGCCCGTTTATCAAAAAAGCACCACTGCACATAAATAGGCTGGCATTCCATCAGTATGATAAATCAGATGCAGCCTCTGCTGGCCTCTTCTTACAGCTTTCTTTGGAAGCAGGCTAAATTCCTCTAATTGTTGCCTTGCGCTTTCGCTCTGGTTGGCTTGTCAGCTGCTGGACCACTTGGCCCGTAAAGTCAAAGGAGGTGAGAAGGACATCCCAGGACATCCCGACCACAGCAAAAGAGTGCTTTGAAAAGTTGATTTCTCTCTCCTCACCCACTCACCCACCCCCAGGTTGCCCCTGTTGCTGCCTGCCAGGATTCTGGAGTGATGTCATCCAAAATCATAACCATTCCAATCCCAGCAGCGGAGTTGCTTGCAATTTGATGCCCGAGACGGGGATTATTTCTTTAATTTAATTTGTTTGTCTCACTTATTGACTGCCTTTCTGCCTCCCAGAACTGAAGGCAACACACAGTGCTCAGAAATAAAATTCAGAGCGCAACCGATGATGCGTGAAAAACAATAACACTATAATTGTTGCTAAAATAAGTTGAACAATTAAAAGCATTTCATACTGTAGAGACAACTAAAGGCAGTGTTCAAAGACTCAGTTATGATCATGGAAAGCCTCTCCACCTAGAGGGTGGGGTGGTCAATACTAGAGATGAGCAGAAACAGAATGAACACCTGTTAATGCGAGGGACAAACCAGCAAGAACCACCAGTTCATACCAGTTCATCCCTCAATTGAACAGATACATAAGAACCTAAGAAGATCAGGCCAAGGGCCCATCTAGTCCAGCTTCCTGTATCTCAAGTTGGCCCAACCCGATGCAAATGGGAGCACATGAGACAACTAGAGTCCTGTCTCCTGTTGCAACTCCGCTGCATCTGGCATTTTGAGGTACCCTCCCTTTAAGCCTGGAGAGACCATGCCCCCCCCATCCTGGATTGTCACCTGGGATGGAACTTTCCTCCATAAATTGGTCCAATCCCCTTTTAAAGGCATCTAGGCCAGAGGCCATCACCACATCCTGTGGCAAGGAGTTCCATAGATTAACACACATGCTGAATAAATGAAGATTTTCTTTGGTCTGTTCTCACTCTCCCAACCCTCAGTTTGAGTGGATGACCCCAGGTTCTAGTATTCTGTGAGAGGGAAAAGAGCTTCCCTCTATCCTCTGTATCCACGCCCTGCATATGTACACCTCAACCATATCCCCCTCAGGCACCTTTTTTCTTGACTAAGGACCCCCAACACTGTAGCCTTTCCTCGTCGTGAGGGAGGTGTCCCTGCCCAATAATCACTTTAGTTATTTTCTTCTGCACCTTTTCCAGTTCCGCTATGTATTTTTTGAGATGTGGCAACCAGAACTTTACACAATACTCCAGGTGCGACCTTACCAATGTTTGGTACAATGGCGTTATAAAATTGGCTGTTTTATGTTCAATCCCTCTTTAAGTGTTCCCTAGCATAGAAGTGGCCTTCTTCCTCACCACCCACACTGGGTTGGCTCTTTCATTAGCAGGCCAAGATCTCTTTCCTGATCTGTCGCAGACAGCACAGCTCAGTGCTTCTCAGCCCCACGTCCTCCAGAGGGTGTGCCCTCCGAGGCTTCCCTCCTGTGCTTACCCTGGTTGCTGACTCTGAGTGGGCACCCCTTGGTCAAAGCAGAGCTGGGGGGCACCAAAGACTTCTTTCTTTGTATTCATCTTTAGTCAGTACTTGAGACATACAAAATAATGCAGGGCATGAATAAAGTGGATACAGGGAGGGCTGGGAGAGTGAGAACAGAGAAAAGATATTTTTTTATTTTTTACCCAGCATGTTGTTAGTCTGTGGAACTCCCTGCCACAGGATGTGGTGATGGCATCTGGCCTGGATGCCTTCAGAAGGGGTTTGAACAGATTCCTGGAGGAGAATTCTATCACAGGTTACAAACCATGATGGAGAGGTGTCATCTCCAGGCTTAAAACCAGGGAACTTCAAGGGCCAGATGCAGGGGAGTGATATATCCAAGTAGAGAATACACAGGTGTGGATTGACCCTTCCCTTCTTCTGGAGGTTGCCCTGGGACTAAGCAGCTCACCCAAGGCCACACAGGCTGGCACAAAGAAGAACCGATATCTCAGCCTCTGACTCAATACCTGAACCACAGAACTATCCCGCCGGCTTAGTTAATTTAGTTAATACTTAGTGAGTACTTAGCATATACCTCTAAACAGCACAGGACAATAAAACAGCCTGGGAGGTTCTGACTTGGGCATCTGGTTGGTAGTGGTGGAAAACAGGAGGATGCTAAACCAGGTAGTTCTTGGGTCTGAACTGGAGATGTTCTTATAATAACAGGGAGAATGAGAAGGAGGGACAGGCTGGCTGGAAGGAAGGATGGGTGTCAGGTCATGAGAAGGGCTTACTTTTAAAAATGCCCTCTTTGTTGGCATCTCACTCCCAAGGAGGATCCTGGTATTTCAAAGCCCGTACATGTGGGTGGAAAGCTTATATATAAGGGCAAGACAAGGGCCCCTTCCTCCTGAAAAAGTTTACTTTTTGCATTCAGGGATTTATCTGTCCATCCCTTCATCCATCCATCCATCCATCCATCCATCCATCCATCCATCCTTCTATCTATCTATCTATCCATCTATCTATCTATCTGGCCACTAAAGAGCACAGGAAGAGGACTTTTTCCAAATATCAGTAGTTTTTGTAGTTTTGATGGTGGTATTTATTATCATCATCATCATCATCATCATCATCATCATCATCATCATCATCATCATCATCATCATCATCAAACTATCACACAGCAAACTGGATATTATTATTATTAAATTATCACACAGGAGACAAGATAACTACGCTGGATTTTTACCAACCACTAGTCGAACACTTCCCAAGCGTTTAGGACTCAGTGATGTATCGGCAAATTATGCGAGCAGATCCCAGTAAGGTGGCTTTCTGCATCTGACTGATGGTTGGTGACTTTGTCCACTCCAAGTTCTTCTAAATACTTGCTTAGCTCTTTAGGCACCGCACCCAGCGTGCCAATTGCCATTGGGACCACCTGTACCGGTTTAGGCCAGAGTCTCTGAAGTTCAATTTTCAGATCCTGATATCAGGTGATTTTTTTCAAGTTGTTTCTCGGTGACTCTACTATCACCTGGTATAGCAACATCAATGATCCACACTTTTTTCTTCTCCACAATCACAATATCCGGGGTATTATGCTCCAAAACCCTGTCTGTCTGTATTTGGAAGTCCCAAAGTAATTTTATATTATTCTTATTATTCTTATTATTCTTATTCTTATTCTTATTCTTATTCTTATTCTTATTCTTATTCTTATTATTATTATTATTATTATTATTATTATTATTATTATTATTATTATTATTATTATTATTATTATTATAAACATGGAATAGTGTCCCAATGTGAGTGCATGTGCAGAGGCCCCACTTTGTGGTTTCTGCATGCCCTCTAAGGCCTTATAAAAATATGTTGTCTGTATTTTAACAAATGGGAACCTAGAGCTCAGAGTGACGGGTCCCTGGGAAAACTTTAATCTTTTGGAGGAATGAAATTCTTCAGACCAACTTTTTTTTTATTCCAACCCCCCGTTTCTCTCCCAGTTTAGAGGCATTTGGGGTAAAAAAAAATTAGCACTTGGTTATTTCACAGTTAGCTTTATTTATGGTAAATTCATTATCATAAGGATGTTTGCCCTTATTGTCTGGCACAATTTATTTATTGAAAACTGTGGAGCTGGGTGGTTCCAGGAGGTTGCCTTGAAGAAAGGAGGAATGGGTTGGTAAAGAAAGGGGGAAAAGATATAAAACCAAAGGAATGAATAGAAATGACCACGTTCTTATCAATTACCTCATAATGAGATGTGAGTGGAGAATGTTAAGCATTATTCCTAGCATTACAGTTGGTGTGGGTGGGGGGGAGGGGGGGACGCACAATATATTTACAGGAAATTGTCTCTGGGTGATGAATAGTGTGTTTAAAAGTGAGGGTCTCTCTCTCTCTCTCTTTAATGAGGGTCTCTCTTGATGGCACAGAAGCTTATTTCTAACCGTTATGTGTTTTAATTAAAACAGAATTTACTGTGCATCTGCTAGAGACCAAAATAAACCTGATGAGTGCGCATGTGGCCTGTGTATTCCTCCGTCTGAGGCCGAGGGAGAACAGCGGGCTTGATTTCCTCTTCTTATTCTTAGCTAGTTCAACAGAAGAAGTGATGCAGAGGAAAAGAGGGAACAAGCCCCAGAATTCACACTGTCATCGTCGTCGTTGTCATCATCTTTGAAATGTAGCACTGGGAAAAAAAACTTATCAGTCATCAGGTCCAGCTCATGGACTCTGTCAGCTTCTGTTAGTCTGTGGAAGTCCCTGCCACAGGAGGTTGTGATGGCATCTGGCCTGGATGCCTTCAAAGGGGGATTGGGGAGGACAAGTCCATCACAGGTTACAAACCATGGTGGAGATGTGTAATCTCCAGGGTTAAAACCAGGGTACTTCAAGGGCCAAATGCAGGGGACTGGTATCAGGAGACAGAGATCTAGTCTTGTGCACTCCCAGATGCATTTGGTGGGGCCACTTGTGAGATACAGGAAGCTGGACTAGATGGGCCTTTGGCCTGATCCAGCAGGGCTCTTCTTACGTTCTTATGTTCTTATGTTAATTCATTTTTCCTTCCTTCCTTCCTTCCTTCCTTCCTTCCTTCCTTCCTTCCTTCCTTCCTTCCTTCCTTCCTTCCTTCTAGTTGTATTGCACTCTTAGGAGCCACAGTGGAAAATTGAATTCCCAACTTCTGGCCCTACACCCAGAGACCTATCCAGTACTGTCTTTCAGATAAAAATAAATAAATAAATAAATGACAATACTGTCTTTTTTATCTCTCTCTCTGGAGATAAATAGAGCATGGATTGGGGAGGTGGGGGGATTTTCCAATTTGGGAACAAAATATACTATCAGAAATTTAAACCTATTTCTTAGTAAACAAAATTGACTTTACAGAGAGAGAGAGAGAGAGATAGAGATGGGGAGGGGAAGGGAGGGGAGGGAGGGAGAGATTGATTAATTAATTAATTAATTATTAATTAATTAGCTAGCTAGCTAGCTAACTAACTAACTAACTAACTAATAAACAAATGAACAAGGAAGGAAGGAAGGAAGTTCTTCAAGGAATTAGGAAATTCATTTTTTTCATATCCCCAAAACCTAACCCACTTAATATTTCAAGCACAATTTGCTCCTTGTGTCTCACACACAATTTTCTTTTCTTTTCTTTTCTTCCTGGGCCTTCCTTGATCAGCCCAGATTCAACAGGGAGCATTTTAGCATTCCTTCTTCCGCATCAACCACCCACTCTGCATGTGCCTACACACACACACACACACACACACACACACACACACACACACACACACACACACACACACACACACACACACAGCCTCTGAAGCAGAAGAAGGAGTCGTACATTAGTTGTCTCCGCTCCTGGCTATGACAGACAGTAATTTACCATTTTATTGTGATTCAGTACCTCGGACAGAGGCACACACCGCCTGTCATTCCCTGGTCGTCACCAGCACTTGAGACAAGCCTTGCCTGTCATACAGAAGCCACGCTTTAATGAGGACACCTAGATTTATAATTTTAAAGATTCACAGGCAGCAGTGGGGAGGAGGGGGTGCTTAAAACAGGAGGAAAAAAAAAACCTTTTTAAAGCAAGGCAGGCTGGTTGGATAATAATAGAACCCCTCTCCCTCCCGAAAAGTATAATGCATAGAGGAAAAAAATTTCCCCTGTTGCACGCATACATGAGCACCATCATTTTCCTGGAAATCCTGTCCTCTCTGTTTGCAAGATGTCATTTGCATTGGAAAGGGAAAACAGACTGGAGACGGTAATAGGACCTCCCTCTTTGGCAGAAGCTGTTGGAAAAGGCCTAATGAGAAGGGGACCTTTTCCACTCTTCTGTTTATCTTCATTTCCAGCAGGCTGCCTGCAGAAAGTTTCAGGGTGAGTCCACTGGCTGCCGCCCAGCAAACGCATCCTATAATGAGCAGCTATAACGCTGACATTTGGAAAACGGTTTCCTCTCTGACCCCTGAGTTGTGAATGTTACTTTTCCAAAACAAATGCATTAGGGTTGGAGCAAGATCCCCAGAAACGGACCCTATAGTCACAGTTGACTGGCCATCAATAGTTTAGTCAACCTGGTTTTGTTTTCAGTCCTGAGAAGGCGGGGGGGGGGACAACCAGGATGTATTGGATTCCAGGAGGGGCACGATAAGTCATCTCTGTGTGAGAAAGCCTAACGGGGAAATAGGGATTCCAGATGTCCTACAGCAGTGATAGTAAACCTTTTAGTGCCCAAACTGAAATTCAAAACCCACTTATTTTTTTTTTTTTTTGCAAAGTGCCAATACAGCAATTTAACTAGAATACAGTGGTACTCCAGGTTGCAAATACTTCGGGTGCTACCCTTTCGGGAAAGCGGGGCTCAAAGAGCAGGCTTTTGAATTTTTCCGTGGCCACAATGAGGGTGGAAATTCAAAAACTCGCTCTTTGATCCTCGCTTTCCCAAAGAGTAGCATCCCATCCACTTCTCTGCTTCTTTAGCCTTTCCTTTATGAGGAAAGGCTAAAACATTTGGGGCTCTTTTGTCTGGAAAAAAAGGTGCCTGAGGGGGG
Source organism: Phrynocephalus forsythii (assembly GCA_029282475.1). Classification (NCBI taxonomy): domain Eukaryota; kingdom Metazoa; phylum Chordata; class Lepidosauria; order Squamata; family Agamidae; genus Phrynocephalus; species Phrynocephalus forsythii. Next base: position 110,073,577 of record JAPFRF010000004.1, on the reverse strand, counting down.
ATATGATTGAGATAACAAAATCATGCAGGGCATGAGTAAAGTGGATAGAGGGAAGCTCTTCTCCCTCTCACAAAATACCAGAACTAGGGGACATCCACTCAAATTGAGGGCTAGGAGAGTGAGAACAGGCAAAAGAAAATATTTTTTTCACCCATCACATTGTTAGTCTGTGGAACTCCCTGCCACAGAATGTGGTGATGGCATCTGGCCTGGATGCATTCAAAAGGGGATTGGACAGATTCCTGGAGGAAAAGTCCATCACAGGTGACAAACCATGATGAGGATGTGTAATCTCCAGGCTTATAACCAGGGTACTTCAAGGGCCAGATGCAGGGGAGTGGTATCAGGAGACAGATATCTAGTCTCATGCGCTCCCAGGGCATCTGGTGGGGCCACTGTGAGATATAGGAAACTGGATTAGATGGGCCTTTGGCCTGATCCAGCATGGTTCTTCTTATGTTCTTATGTTCTTATGTACACCATCGGGAAAGCCAGGGAGAGTGGCGGTGGCTTGTGGGCTCCTTTTGTAGCCCCAGTTTACTCTCCACCCACATCACTCTAGGCATCCGAAAAGCAGTGTGGTTGGAGAGTAAACTGGGGCTACAAAAGGAGCCCACAAACCTCTGCCTCCCCTTTGCCTGGTTCTCTGCATGGAGCATATTGGTATGTTCTGAATGGAGGGGGGAAGTGCCATGGCTGTGAGAGGGTGAAGTTACGGGCCCACAGAAAGGGCTCTATGTGCCACCTTTGGCATCCGTGTCATAGATTCACCAACCCTCTCCTACAGACAGATGATTTGGACTTGAACATGTCTCCAATCACTGACTTCAAGTACGTCAACCTCTTCCAAACTTCCTTATCATTCCCGGACTGTAGAGTTGGAAGGGGCTCATAGTCCTGTTGTCCAACCTGCCCCCAATGCAAAAGGGGCACACTTTAAGCATCCCTATAGAATCATATGGGGTGGTATAGTTTAAACAGCTGCAAACTGACAGCCTCTAGAACATGCAAGGAAGTGAGGAGGAAGCTGCAGTAATGGAGTTGGGGGTGGGTAGGCTGGGCAGGTGGCTGGGGGGACGGACAGAGGCAAGGGAGGACAGGGAAACCATAAAACTGTAAACTGACATCACCCAGTATGGGGAGGGGCCAGCTGGCAGGGATGAGTGACAGGTTGAACCGGCGGGAAGAAGAGGCTGCAGGCCACTCGAAATTTGAAAACAGGCTGCATTTGCCCCCCGGGTCTGACTGGACATGCCTGCTTTATAGGTATTGTGTTGTTTTTACATTGTACTGCTTTTATAGTACTTTTATGAATTTGTTATAAGCCGCCTTAGGTCCCTCCGGGGAGAAAGGTGGCATAAAAATAAAGTTATTATTATTATTATTATTATTATTATTATTATTATTATTATTATTATTATTATTATTATTATTATTATTATTATTATTATTATTATTTATAGGGACTCCATTCGTAACACCGTCAGTACTAGAGACATCCGTCTCTAGGCACAATTTACCACTTTATTTTCCAGAAAGGCTGTGTTTTCTTTTCCTGCATGAGACTGCGGACACCTGGCAATTACAGCTACAGGTAGAAATTTAGGGAATGGGTCTGTCCCGTTAAGTTTAAGTGATCGAAAGTGCCTTTCAAAGCAGAGCAGTGCTTGAACTTTTCCATTGTTGACATCAGGCATAAATCCAAGTATTACTGAAGCTAAACAGATTGATTGAATTGCATTAAGCCCATTCAAGGCCCAACTGCGACAATTTACTTCTTGTTCCTGTTACATTTACCTCCCTGGAAACTTTGGAAAATCCTGCTGATTCAATTGGAGGTTAAAGGTAGCCGTGTAAACATTGGGATGGAATCTTATTGCTAAGCAAATCTATTCTTTCCTGATGTTTGTTGCTTTGTTTGCCAATGGCTCTTTCACCTTGGGTCACTCCAGAAGAGAGGAGAGGCTATTTTGCAATATGATAAGGTGGGAAAATAGAACTCAGTGAGAGCTTTACACGCATCCTTTTACCTTTACCTTACCTTTCTCCCTTGCAGCCTTTCGTAGCCAGTTAAAGACCTTATTGTTAAGGGGGGCTTTTGAGACTGTCCAGAGCTGATGGTTTCTCTTCCTTACCCAAATTTAGTTGCTTTAGTTTTTCTGCATTTTTGTGGTGCCATCTTATCCTATCTTTTTGTCTCGTAATATGTTATATTTTACCTTGCTTGTTGTCTCACTTAAGTTTAGAGCAAATTTATACCACCAGGTGCCACTGTAAAGCATTAGATATATTAAAAGATCCATCACATCCTGGGCATCGCCTCTTCGAGTTGCTGCCATCGGGAAGGAGATATAGTGGACTTAAAATTAACTGTCTCAAAACCAGGAATTTTAAGGGGTTTGTTGCTCTTAAATGGAAATTCTGGACTTTGAAGTCAGCTTATTTTATCCTGTCATATTGGATGTGTTGTAGGATTTTTAAATAAAAGAGAGGAAAATAAGACAGGTCATATTAATTTTTGCTCCCAAAGATGTGCGAAGTCTTACATGCAGGGGATGTCTTATTTTTCTATGATGTTTTTTAAGTGATCCCCCTCAACCCACCTCTGTGCCAGTGGGGAGGCAAAACCAGACATCCCCACACTCACCAGATTAAATCAGGACCTGGGGATTTTCACCCTTTATAAAGCAGGTACAAGAAAAGTGCTCTGGGACACTGTCTAATTGTGAGTCATCCAGGTTGCAGGGCTTAAGCACCAGAGTCCAAACTCCGGAGCTGGTGGGGAAACAATTGTCGGGAGGCAGATATGGCAGCCAGGTTTATTTTTGGGGAGTTTATATTTCATGCAAAAAAGGTCTTGGTTTGGGAATGTCTTATATGACTATGTGGAATGAGTTTATATGAGTTGAATATAGCAATCGTGAAATTTCATTGATCCTGCAAGGGGGCAATGATGATAAAGTTTCCTATTATCCTATTATTTTATATTATGTTTCTTTATTGTAGTATTTGGCTTTTGGGCTTTTTTGCACTAGCCAGTTAAGGTTAAAAAAATAAAAAATAAAAATCTAAATGAATAAAATAAATAAATTTAAGGAATCCAAAAATGTATTTTAAAGTCAATTTCAACCCTAATTGTGCTACAACAGCAGGACCTGTTTTAGAGAAGACTAGATACAAGATGAATATGTTGGTGGATGAGAAGTGTTGTGAGAAGGAGGCTTTTTGTTCCAGTTGTTCTGTGTGTTGTTTTTCGGGCCTCAAGACTGAGATGCAAAACTCAGCAGGTTTGAAGGCATTAGAAAATCTTTTTCAAAAAAATTATTGACAGTGGGGCCATTTTCTATCATTCCTCCACACAAGAGCATCTCAAAAAAAAAAAAAAAAAAAGGATGTTGCAGCATTGGGACAAGAGAAATGAATTTGTGTTGATTAGAGAAGGGCACAAACCACGAAATTGGTAGTTCATGTTGGTTGACTTTTGAGGCAGGCAGGGGTTCAACACTTCCCACCCTGCCTCCTCTGAGGGACCTGAACTTAGTGGTAGTAGCCCCCTTCCTCTGGGCACTGCATCCAAGTGGGCACCTGCTAGAGGAGTTAAGGATGAGCCAAAAGATTATTCAGCTGAAAAATGAACTGGCGCAAATCACCAATTCAGTGGATTATGCCCACCTCTTGTTGTTCTTCAGTCCTTCAGTTGTGTCTGACTCTTTGTGACCCCATGGACCAGAGCTTGCCAGGCCTTCTTGTCTTCCACTGCCTCCCAGAGTTTGGTCAACTCCATGTTGGTTGTATCGATGATGCCGTCCAACCATCTCATTCTCTGCCATCCCCTTTTCCTTTTGCCTTCCATCTTTCCCATATCAGGGACTTTTCTCTCCTCATGAGGTGGCCAAAGTACTGGAGCCTCAGCTTCAAAATCTGTCCTTCCAGTGAACATTTGGGGTTGATTTCTTTCTGGATGGATAAATTTGATAGGTTTGCAGTCCAGGAGACTCTCAAGACTCTCCTCCAGCACCACAGCTCAAAACCATCGATTCTGCGGCTATCAGCCTTCTTTATAGTCCAGCTCTCACTTCCATACATCACTACTGGAAAAACCATAGCTTTGACTATCCAGACCTTTGTCGGCAAAGTGATGTCTCTGCTCTTTAAGATGCTGCCTAGGTTTGCCATCACTTTCCTCCCAAGAAGCAGGCATCTTTTAATTTCATACCTGAAGTCACCATCTGCAGTAATCAAGGAGCCCAAGAAATTAAACTTTGACATTGCTTCCATTTCTTCCCCTTCTATTTGCCAGGAGGTGATGGGACTGGTGGCCATGAGCTTAGTTTTTTTGATGTTGAGCTTCAGCCCATTTCACTCTCCTCTTTCACCCTCATTAAGAGGTTCTTTAATTCCTCCTCACTTTCTAGTGTTGATTAAAGGGTGGGGATATCTCCTGAATAAGGAAAAGCTCAGGCATGAGATCATTTTGTTTAGGAGCAAGCCACAAACTGAGATTGAAAAAGTGAGTGAGTGAGTGAGTGAGTTAGTTAGTTAGTTAGTTAGTTAGTGAGTGAGTGAGTGAGTGAGTGAGTGAGTTAGTTAGTTAGTTAGTTAGTTAGTTAGTTAGTTAGTTAGTTTTACTTACTTACTTACTTTTTACCGATTTAATCTGCAAATATCTCTTTAACTTATCTGGAGGATTCTCAAGGTTCATGTCCAAAAAAGTAACTTCTCTGAGCTGTGGCAGAAACTACCGTAAGGGATGAATCATAAACATCTACAGAATCACACAAGGTGCAGAGAGCTAAGGAAGAGAAAATCTACCATTCCAAATCAGCTTGGCTAACCATGGGCTTGGAAGCTTCAAGCGGGGTTTTAGACAAACCCAGACAGGTTACAATCCATGCCATCCTCACATGCATTTCTTCAATAAAACCCACAGTATCTCTCTTCCACATTCTTCTGCAATCTAGACAGCACATAACATTATGCACATGAAAGTTAGCATAATTTGGAACACGCACACTTTTTCAAAATACTTTTTTCTGTATGTATTCTAACTAAAATAGTAGCCAGACAAATAACTGTGCTTCAGTCCACATTAGTTTAAGGAGACCAGTTCAGGTCCATTCATTTTGGAAGTCAGGAAGAACAGATTCCTAAAATTGTCCCAAACCACTATGTGCCCCTTAGTCTGTAAGGGGGAGGAACTTCTGGTAAGAGCTGGAAGCCGGGAGAAAGGGGCTGGGGGAAATGATTTAGGGTTTTTGGTGGGAGTTTGACAGGGATTGTTTTGGTGGTTCATTTCTTATATTTTATGGGGGGTTGTGGGGAGGGGGCATTGATCACACAAAATAGACTCACTCCGGATTTAGGGTGGACAACAGAAGATGGTATCACAAAATGCAAACTTGACATCAGTATGCTATGATCTTAAATTGGTTAAGTCCTAAATTAGGTTCTAAAAGGGGGATGACGATACAGATCGTTAGTTCGTGGAGTTACTGTAAATTGGAAACAACTTGGCAGTGCTTAACAGCAACAAAATGGCCAATAGAATTCCAACTAATCTCTCCCTTCCCAATAAAGACATGCATGGGAACATGAGCCCATAGAGTCCTGGGTTTTGAGCTTGCCTGTTGGTGTTGCAATGCAATTGTCCAGTGAAAACGTGCAACAAAAACCTGCATCTTAGAGAAACTGGTGTGAAATAAAAGGTACATGTTAAAGGAGTGTTTCCCAAAGTGTGTGTCGTGGTTTCCACGGGCCACTGGGAAAGCCACACACCGATACCACAGAATCCTCCTCCTTCCTTACCCCCTCCACACACACCCAAAGTTACATACAGAACTTTCTCACATTTTCTCTGCTGTCCATTCATGGTGCAGAGAGGAAATCTCGGCCCAGTCTTGCCAAACATGGAGTCTCCTGCCCTCCTGTTTGCAAGAGAGCTTTCCCTGGCCCCTCCCTATTTATTTATTTTTGCATTTGTATACTGCGACCACTTTTCCCCAAAGGGAACTCTGGGCGGTTTACATAAAGCACCATAGTAAGATTAACAAATAATAAAGATTTTAAAAGACAATAATGCAAAGCAACCGGATAAACAAAGGCATGGCAAGAGGCATAAAATGCTAAACAAAAGAGGCAACAAACACAGGGGGGAAACAGAAACACGCCTTAACGATTTTCAAAGGCATCCTGAAAAGCCAAGTTTTTGCAGCCTTTTTAAAAGGAAGCCAAGGATGGGGCCTGGTGTACCTCGCTTGGCAGTTTGTTCCAGCTGCCAAAAAGGCAGCTTTTCTATTTTTTCAAAACTTGCTTCCCCACCCCCACCCCCACCCCAGAAGTTAGGACACAGTTACTTTTCCATTAAGCCACCTGCATACAGTAGGACCCCGGTATCTGCTGGGGATTGGTTCCAGACCTTCCCATGGATAATGAAAACCGTGGATAAGAGAGAACACCAAAAATCCCTAAAACTGCTGTTCTGCGACAGTACCTTGCTTTACAGCTGCTGTTTTATGACAGTAGCTTGCTTTGTGGCTGCTGAATTATTTATTTGCTTTTTTCCTCTGCCATCTGTGGATAACTGAATCAGTGGATAATGAATCAGTGGATATGGGGGTCCTACTGTGCTATACTTGCATAGCAGATTCTCTGGTTACATCTAGTAGCAAGTCCTGGTAATACAGCTGGGGAAGTTTTATTTATGTGTTTTATAGACCTGTCATTATTATAAGTGATCCTGGCAGTAGTGATCCTGCAGGTATGGCAGTCCCACCGTACTAGGGAGTCATGGCCAGTGGCTAGTAAGTCAAGGTAGCCATGAGTCGAAAAGATAAGGAAGGCTGAGGTGGCACAAGTAGGCACAGGGCTTCAGGCATATTGAAAGGTACAAGAAAATGCAAGCTTGGTGTTTTGTCCCTTATTACTGTAAGCCCCCTTTGGGTCCTTTTCCAAGAGGAAAGGTGGGGTAAAACTACTCAATAAATAAAATAAGATAAAATAAATCTTGCTCAGGTTCTCTGAAACACAAAGATACAAAATATTTTTCTGTGCTTCAACATAGATTCATAGATGGCCCAATACCAAAGAGGTTATTAAGAGAATATAAATGTGCCATTGGAGCAGAACGATGAGAGGCATTAGGCATGGATGACTAACAGAAGGTTGCTTTTCTTTTTTATTTTATTTTATTTTATTTTATTTGGCTCCTGTGAGTATATTCCCCATGTTTGAGCCGAACAAGTAACGAAAGAAAACACCAAGATGGATTTTTCTATACATAGCGGGAAGGGACGAACCTTGCTTCTTCTGCTCTTACCATAAATACTGCTATTATATTCCATTAATCAAATGCCAGCAAATTAAACCATTTATAATAGAGACCCAGGGACTCAGCAGACTTCTTGGTGAAGCCAGCCTTGTTTCATTCCAGACAGATGGGATGTAGATAAATAGCAGTCAGAGAACTTGAAACACTTGCTGGCTTTAAAGGGTGTTGGCTCCACTGTGCTAATGAACGTCTCGATGATGTAGCTTTTGGAGAGAGAACGGGGGGGGGGCACACTCTGGGTTTTTCTAAGGATGGGACAAGCTGCATGTCACTGGTTTCCCAACAAACCTTCTCGTGCCTATGTAGGCTTACGGAGGCCAAGATGGCTGATGAGCTCGGAGGAGGTCTGCAGAGCACAGAATTCATTGTCCCATTTGCACTTTCCATGACTAGAAGCACAGGTCCTGCAGGAACTGGTCTAAAGTACTAGCTGAAGGCTAGTGGTGCATCTCCAGATCTCTAGGAAAAGAGACACATCCAGCATAAGTAGCATTCCCAACTAGCAACAGGGCCCACCAGCTGGGCCCAAGTGATTTGGCCTCTTGATGCACCTCCTTCCTTCCCAGTTCATAAGAACATAAGAAGAGCCCTGCTGGATCAGGTCAAAGGCCCATCTAGTCCAGCTTCCTGGATCTCACAGTGGCCCCACCAGATGCCTCTGGGAGCTCACAAGACTAGATATCTGTCTCCTGATACCACTCTCCTGCATCTGGCCCTCAAAGTACCCTGGTTTTAAACCTGGAGATTACACATCTCCATCATGGTTTGTAATCTGTGATGGACTTCTCCTCCAGGAATCTGTCCAAACCCCTTTTGAAGGCATCCAGGCCAGATGCCATCACCATATCCTGTGGCAGAGAGTTCCACAGATCATTCATTCATTCATTCATTCATTCATTCTGTGAATTTATATACCTCCCGGCAGCAAGGCCGCTCTGGGAGGTTCTAACTTCATGATTCAATGATTATTCTGTGAAAAGGTGCAGGATGGTGAGTGGGAACTGGAAAAGGAGAAGCACACAGACGGCGCATGAAAATGATTACTGGGGTGGGGGGTCACCCCAAAGGAGCAGTCCTTCTCACCCACCCCATCGAAAATGTCTGTGGAAGAAAGGCCTCGTGGCTCAAAAACATTTGGGCCAGTTTTTATCTTTAGTCTGGTCCAAAAAAAGGCGCTTGAGGGGGATATTTGATTGAGATTGCTGCCACAAAATAATGCAGGGTATGAGAAAAGTGGATAATCTCCCCACCAGGGATTACCTTTCTCTTCTCTCTCTCCCAAAATACCCAGAACGGGAAGGCAGAGGGACATACATTTTCAAATTGAGTGCTGAAAGATGATTAAGAACTGACAAAAAAGAAATTTATTTTTTCACCCAGAATTGTATGTCTTTGGAACTCCCTGCCACAGGATGCAAACGTTGATGGCATCTGACCAGGATGCCTTCACTAAAGGGATTGGACAGAGCCTTCCTTCCTTCCTTCTTAGAGGAAAAGCTTTCTTTCCATCAATCACGGGTTACAAACCATGATGGAGATGTGTCCTTCCTTCCTTCATTCATTCATTCTAGGCTTATAACCAGGGTCCTTCAAGGGCCAGATTCATTCAGGGATTCATTATTCAGGAGACAGATATCCAGTCTCTTGCTTTCTTTCCCAAACGCATCTCCTTGGGGCCTTCCTTCCTTGAGATACAGGAATTCATTGGACTAGATGGGCTTTTTCTTTCATTGATCGATTTCCTTCCTTCCTTCCTTCCTTCCTTCCTTCCTTCCTTCATGGCTCTTCTTATGTTCTTATGTTCTTATGGTCTAGGATGCTTTCTTTCTTTCATTCAATCAAATCGGGTCAGGGTCAACCTGCTTTCTTTCTTTCAGGGAAGGAGAAGGCACACACTATCGGCGTCAACCTGCTTTCTTTCTTTCAAACCAAGCTGCCTTGCTAAAGACTGGGGTGGGGGATCACCCCAAAGGAGCAGTCCTTCCTTCCACCCTTCCCCATCGAAAATGTCTCATTCATTCTTACTATCAAAAACTGGAGGGGATCATCACAGCTTCAGCATACTTCCTTCCTTCCTTCCTTCCTGGCTCAACAACACGCCTTCAAACTGACACACAGTTTTTATCCTTTGCCATTATGAGTCCAATCTTCCCTACCACAAGAGGGTGGCTCGTGGGGAATCAACAATCATCACATTTCCTTCCTTCCTTCCTTCCTTCCTTCCTTCCTTCCTTCCTTCCCTTCATATTTCATCTCTTCCTTCCTTTCTTTCTTCCTTCCTTCCTATTGCTGCCACTTTTCCTTCCTTCTTCCTTTTCCTTCTTTTCCTTCCTTCCTTCCTTTTCTTCCTTCCTTTCATTCTTCATCTATTCAACCTGCTTTCTTTCTTTCATTCAATCATCACATTTCCTTCCTTCCTTCCTTCCTTCCTTCCTTCCTTCCTTCCTTCCTTCATTCATTCATTCATTCATTCATTCTTACTATCACAACGCTTTCTTTCTTGAAGAAGGGGATGATCCTTCCTTCCTTCTCCCCTTCCTTCCTTCCAGCCTTCCTACCTTTCTTCAACCTGCTTTCTTTCTTTCATTCAATCATCACATTTCCTTCTTCTTCTCTCCTTCCTTTTCCTTCCCAAAATTCATTCGGGAAGTCAAGATTCAATCGGGAATTTCCTTCCTTCCTTCCTTCCTTCCTCCAATACATTTTCAAATCAAGATAAAGCCATCAAGGAAATAACAGAACATGATTAGAAAGGACCTCTCCTTAATGGGGAGAAGAGGCATGATTTAGTGCTGGCAGCTTTCCAGAGAGCCCGGCGCAATCAGCCCAAGACGGGGTTGTTTGACAAAACAGAATTGTAAAAGTAACTTTGAAGAATGGGTTGCCTCAGCAACAGATCTGTAAATACTTAACTGCAAACGTTAAGTGTCGCCACAAGAGTTCCAGATCCATTGCGGTTTAGAAGAATGGTAAATTTTCACTAAATGTTTGGAAGAGTTAGGATGCACTTAAGAGCCTTCCTTCCTTCCTTCTTACTATCACCAGTCAACCTGCTTTCTTTCTTTCTTTCATTCAATCATCATTTCCTTCCTTCCTTCCTTCCTTCCTTCCTTCCTTCCTTCCTTCCTTCCTTCCTTCCTTCCTTCATTCATTCATTCATTCATTCTTACTATCACCAGTCAACCTGCTTTCTTTCTTTCATTCAATCATCACATTTCCTTCCTTCCTTCCTTCCTTCCTTCCTTCCTTCCTTCCTTCCTTCCTTCCTTCCTTCCTTCCTTCCTTCCTTCATTCATTCATTCTTACTATCACCAGTCAACCTGCTTTCTTTCTTTCATTCAATCATCACATTTCCTTCCTTCCTTCCTTCCTTCCTTCCTTCCTTCCTATCTTCCTTCCTTCCTTCCTTCCTTCCTTCCTTCCTTCCTTCCTTCATTCATTCATTCTTACTATCACCAGTCAACCTGCTTTCTTTCTTTCATTCATCTTCACCTTCCTTCCTTCCTTCCTTCCTTCCTTCCTTCCTTCCTTCTTACTTCCTTCCTTTCTTTCATTTCCTTCCTTCCTTCCTTCCTTCCTTCCTTCCTTCCTTCCTTCCTTGGCTCCTTTCTTCCTGTTGTTCCTGCACACTGTTCAGGCACTCCTTGTGAAATTCTGGTTTTGCACTTTCTAAATACTAACTGACCTGCTCGACATCCGATCAACACCTCCCATTCAGACGTGCCACGTTCAGTGTTTCTCTGACAGTTGAGCTCTGCTTCTTGGCTAAAGCTTAGAAGATATACATTTTGAGGCCACAGTGCTCAGAACCACCACCACCCGAACACACACACACACACACACACACACACACACACACACACACACAAAAACACACACACACACACACACACACACACACACACACACACACACACACACACACACACACACACACACACACAAAGTAAAAGCAAAGCAAAGTGTTCTGCTTATATGCCGCCCCATAGCACTTCAAGTAGTATCTGGGCGGTTAACAATTTAATTATGCAGGCTACACACTGCCCCCCGCCTGGCAGCAAGCTGGGTACTCATTTTACCGAACTCGGAAGGATGGAAGGCTGAGTCAGCTATGAGCCTGCTACCTGGGATTGAAGCCTAGGTCGTGAGCACAGTTTTACCTGCAGAACAGGCATTTAACCACTGCGCCACAAGGCTATTTCTTGACCATATGGCCTTGAGCCGCAAGGAATTCTGAAAGCATGTTTTGTATGAAAGCACACTGATGCATTGAAAAGTACATTTCTCAATGCATTGTGTGTGTGTGCGTGCGTGCATGTAGGTTGTTTTAAGATTTCCAAATTGAGACAGAAACAGGATGGGCCAAACCTAAATACAAGTGCCAGTGATGGAGACACAGGTCAAGCATCAACCGATTCATTCATCGATGGCTCCAACATGGGACTACAGTCATGTAAGCGTTGTCTTGGGGCTCTATCACATGTCCTTTAAAATGCTGATTAAATTTCAGGATAAAGCATTTCCATAAATCTTGTCCCCACAGCCACCGGGCTTTTTTTTTTTAAAAAAATCCTAGTTATGCCCCCTTTAGTGAGTTTTCCAAGACCTACCAGAGAAGTTGGGAATTTTTTGCTCTGGTAAAAAAAAAATGCTAGCCAGAAGTCGGTGGGAGCTCACATTTAGATGTCCTGATTTGACCTTTTGATCCTCTTGGGCCAAATGCCACAGGATCAGGCAGCACAAAACAATGCTAGAGTACTACTTCAACAGCAGACCTCAAGAAGAAATGAAGCTCCAAAATGCTGCCAGTCATGGGGGACACAATTGGGGTCAATGGTCTGGTGGCTGGATGCACTGTAAGGCAGCTGCTGTGTTCTTTTTGGTTGTAATAGGTTTCCTCCTACTCTACCCGCATTTGATTGCTGCCATATTACCTGATCAGCTGGGTTTTGCCCAGAAAGTAGACACATTCATCTGTATTCCTCTTTTGTTCATTTCCTAATCAGGCTGACTAGTAGCAGTTTTGCCTTTGCCTGGCCAGCTTCATGTCACCTGTCTAGTGATGTCCCAAGAACCAGCCTTAAAATCTCAGACTCCCTACCTGCCAGTTAGTGCTGGCCGTAGAGGGCTAGATGGCCCAACGAGGTGGTGACTGAGGATTCTGGGAAACTAACACCCTTGCATGTCATGGCAGGACAGCAGCAACCTCCATGTTCAAAGTCAGTACAGTACTTCCCTGTTTATCATGGGATTAGGTGCTCAATCCACTCACAATAAAGAAAAATCTGTGAAATGCAGATGCCTCGGCAAACTGACCTCGAGTTACTCCTGCTGGTGTGCACTTCCATAGAGAGGGTTTTAACCCCCTCCTAACACCTCAGCAAACAGACCTAGGGCTGCTGCTCCTCCTGGTGCACTTCCAAGGAGAGGCTTTTAACCCCCTCCTGACACTTCAGTAAACAGATCTGGGGCTGCTTCTGCTGGTGCGTGCTGCCAAGAAGAGCCCAAGGTCTGTTTGATGATTTATTGATATTTTATTTATAACTATTTTAAATTGTGTCAGGCATATAAGTTGGGAGTTAAAAGCCTCTCTCTGGAGGTGCGCACCAGGAGGAGGAGCAGCCCAAGGTCTGTTTACTGAGGTGTCAGGAGGGGGTAAAAAGCCTCTCTTTGGAAGCATGCTTCTCTCAAGAAAAAAATATGCGATATACTAGGACCATAATGTTTGAACCCATGATGTGGCGGGGGAATACTGTATATCTGAATTCCAGTTGTTGATGGAGGAAATGTAAGACTGGCCATGCACTTCCTGGTAGCATCTAGGAGCTGGAATAGCACTCGGACTAGAAGACTGAGTGATAGATCAGGGTTCAACTCTTCCCTCCCCTCATTGGAGGTTGCCAGGTCCCCTTCACATGCCATACAAGAGGTAGTGGTACTGGCTTACATTTCAGAGCTGCTGAAAAGATGGAAAAAACTAGCAAATGCACTTGCAGTCCTCTATACACTTCTATGTTTAATACAAATATTTTATTCGTAATTAATTGACCAATGACCTTTATAACTTGTATCATCCAACTACTGGTACCCTGGGAGATGTACAATCGAAAGCACTACATCCTTACAACCCAATAATGAGGAGACTGATATAGCGGTGTGAAGAATACTTGCTAAATTCCTTGTCCTCCTTGATTCCAGCTGCCTCAAAATGCTGAGATATGCAAGCAAAATTTTTTCCAGCCCTTTGAGAGTCCTCACCTTCCAAGTGAAAGCATGGCTGACCATCAGGTTTCACCCCTGGAAGGTTACTCAGTTCATGCAACTTTTTCTGCACGCAAAACCCTGGGCTGTATTCCCATTCTGAAGGAATGCACGTGTTGAGAGCAAGCACAGAAAGACCGGCTGATGGGTTGAAATGATGCAAACAGCCCACTTATAGCTTCTGCTCTTTATAAAACCATGAACCAAGGCAACTGCTGCTTTGCATCACCAGGGCAAATAATCATTTCCAGAACTACAAAATTCCCAGTCAAGACTGACAGAAAATGTCATCTTGCAAGCAAAGAAGGTGTGGGGGGTTAGCAAATTCTCATTCTTATTCATTCTTAAGATGACACTAATTTTTTTCTTCAAGTAGTACCTCCATGCACAAAAGTACAATATCTGAATATTGCAGCCCTGGATAGCAAGAAAAGCATGCATGTATATTCTGAAAATGATGACTAGAGATGGGCACGTCTCAAAAAAATGGTGCTTCGTTTGTCGTTTGTTGTTTAGGGGGTCTGTTTCGGTTCGTTTTCATTTTTTGTGAATTTTTTGCAAAAAATTGTTTTCGTTTCGTTACGTAATGAACCGAAAAATGAAAACGAAAACAAAAAATTGCTGTTTCGTTAGCATTCATTACAGTTCAATGTATTTGCCGCAACGAAAATGAAACGCACAACAAAATTTCTGTTGTTTCGGTTCATTTCGTTTCATTTTGGAGACAAAAATTTATTTTTCATTTTGTTACATAACAAAACAAAAAAATGAAAATGAAAATGAAAAATTGCTCGTTTCGTGCCCATCTCTAATGATGACAACTCATCATTATTGTAATTGTTGTTATTTACTGTTAGCACCATTACTCTTGTGGTTATATGATTGTTATCTTAACCACAAGCATGAGTATTACTTTGGAACCCTCATGTGTCGCAAGCTGAAAATGAGCCGACAGTTTTGATGTGACTACAAAACAAGCAAACAAACAAAACCCAGACAAATGCTATTTTAGACTGCATTAAATAGAAGCATAGCCTCCAAAACATTGAGGTGCTAGTTCCCCTTTATTCAGCACTGGTCAGGCCTCACCTTGAGTACTGTGTCCATTCCTGGACCCTACACTTCAAGAAGGCTGCTGGCAAATTGGAACAAGTTCGGAGGAAGATGACAAGGATGATTAGGGGGCTGGAAAATAAGTATTGCAAAGATAGTGGCTACGTGCCTGGCGGCAGCACGTGCCAACATGCTGGATTTGAGTCCCATGTCCTCTCCACTTCCCCTTCTCCCCTGCCTGCTCCCGAGTGGCAACCCGCTTCTGTTTGCAAACAGGACTTTGGATGCTTCTCAAGGAAGGCCTCCCGTCACCCTCCGTGTTTCATCTTTTTCCTGGGTGAGGAGGGTCTCTTTTCCTCCATGGGCTGCCTGTGTTATCCCACTGAAAGCTGAGCTGCCTTATCCGTTAAGCGGATTTTTCTCCGCTGCCAGCCCAGCTTATAAGGAGTGGGTGGGAGGTGGGGGGGGACAAGCAAGAAAGCACAGGATTCCGAGCAAGAGTAAAGGGTGGCACAGAGAGAGAGAGAGAGAGAGAGAGAGAGAGAGAGAGAGAGAGAGAGAGAGAGAATCCTACAGCCATTTTGTTCCTGTCAGGTGCTGTCAAGTCAGGACCTTCTGACAGCAACTCTAGTAGAATTTTCAAAGTTAAATGAGAGATTTTGGGAGTGACTCTACCAGTCCCACCCCCCAAGTGAGGTTCCATGGCTGAGTGGGGATTCAGACTCTGTTCTCCAGAGTCCTGGTCCATCACTCTCTCCACTGTACCACAGTGGGAACAGCTAGCTGGGACTTGCAGCAAGGAAGCGGTTTATGTCTTGGTGCCAAATTGACCAAGACATGAGTCTGTGAAGATTCTCAGTCGTCCAGGTGAGTTTATCTGGAAGTTGAGTCATGGCTACTGGACTTCTTTTCTTTGAGAGTATTCAGACTGATGAAGCTGTTTGGATGAGCAGCGAAACATTTCTTTCCCTCAAGGAAAAGAAGCCCAGTTGCCATGACTCAACTTCCAGACCAAGACATGAGTGTTCGCCTTGTTTGTTAGTTTTCCAAGGTCCTTGTTTGCCTGGAGAGATGCCATTGGTCGTGGAAGTGCACTGTTCATAATGGATCACCCTCCATTCATGGAGGGCAATGGAAGTTATGATTGAGGGCTCGGGACTAGGAGGCATCCCTGAAGGAGGGAGCAGCGCTTCCTCAGTGGAATTCCCCTGTGCATCTCTCATGTGGAGAACTTGTTCTCATAGATCTCCACAAGACATTTGCTGGAGAAGATGAAAGTCATGCATTATCTGGTGGAGGGGGATAGAGACTAGAGACTCTCAAAGCCCCCCCCCCAAGTATTCTTTCAACACATGGAGGGGTTCTGCATGTACCCCCATTCGTTCATATAACAATAGTTCCTTCAGAATGTCTGTGAAGATTCTCAGTCATCCAGGGGAGTTTGTTGAGTCATGGCTACTGGACTTCTTTTTCTTGAGAGACAGAAATGTTTCGCTGCTCATCCAAAGAGCTTCATCAGTCTGAATACAGCTAGTGTGAGTCCTCCATCTTATAGTCAGCTTCAGAAGTTAAAGTGTTGGACAGCATTTGGAGAGGGCCTTCTCCGCGGCTGCTCCCAGACTGTGGAAATCTTTCCCACTGGAGGCCAGGCTGGTCCCATCTTTGCTGTCAATGGCAAAGACCTTTCTCTTCCAACAGGATTTTCCTTAGTGATGGATTGTGGTGCTTTGTTGCTTCAAAAGTGTTTCAGCATTAGTTTTTATACGGTTTTAATATATTTGTTTAATTATTTAAAATATTTTATATTTACTGCATTTAGCTTTTAAATAATGCCTTTCCAAATGAGGTAAGCTGCCATGGGTCATTTTTTAAGGAGAAAGGCAGGATAAAAACATTTTAAACAAATTAATTAATTAAAGTGGAAAATCAGCTCCAGGTTCAATTTGGGCCAGTCAGTGACAGGAAGGGCTTTGAAATGAGAATTTCTTCCTCTCTTTGTTTCTGTTTAAGCCTTTGGGAGCTTTCTGTGCAGCTTCTTGTGCTGCACCAGGTCCAACACATGGATGGGGGTGGGGGGGCAAGCAAGAACATTTTGTGGAAGTTGTTGAAAACACCAGCAAAGATGGAAGTGTTAATTAGGCCCCTGTGTGAATCACATGGAAATGAAAGTGCATTAAGGTCTTAAGTGTGCTTAGCCTGGGAACTGAAGTAGAATATCTTAAAAGAGCCCAAGAAAAAATGCTGATTTATTTTTAAGAAGCAAAAAACATTGAAAGACAAACACTTGCTAGAAAATGGAGGGAAACAGAACAAATTTGCTGTACTTTATTTCTTTAACAGCAGAAAAGGGGAATTAACTAACTAAATAACTTGTATTACTGTACTGACAAATGGTAAGTGCCCCTCTGCGTGATTTACATCCAAAGTGAAACAAACATTGCACAAAACACAAATGAACATTACATAATATACTGTTTTGCTTGTCTGTTAAACTTAAACCAACTGATCGTGCAGCAGTCAGTTCCACAGCTCCTCATCAGACCCTCTTATTTGGTCAGATTCCAGAAAATTGCTCACCATTGTCCACTGCTAGAGACAGAATGCCCCTAATCACGTCTGATCTCGCCTGATTTCGGAAGCTAAGCAGGGTCGGCCCTGGTTAGTACTTGGATGGGAGACCACCAGGGAATACCAGGTGCTGTGGGTGCCTGGAGTAGGAACTGGCAAGCCACTCCAGTATTCCTGCCAAGAAAACTCCATGGACATGGGGTCACGAAGAGTCAGTCACGACTGTAATGACACAACACAGAGACAGAATGGGAGGTGTTATAACTTGAGAGCTTAAAGAAGTTCCTTATTTTTCAACTACAACTCCCATGATCTCCAGTAGCTATAGTAACTGGGAGATTCTGGTTATGATAGCTTTTCTATCTATCTATCTATCTATCTATCTATCTATCTATCTATCTATCTATCTATCTATCTATCTATCTATCATCTACTGTGGCTTCTGATAGATAGATAGATAGATAGATAGATAGATAGATAGATAGATAGATAGATAGATAGATAGATAGTAGAGATGGGCACGACTCAAAAAATGGTGTTTTGTTTGTCATTTGGTCGTTTAGGGGTCCGTTTCATTTCGTTTTCGTTTTTGTGACTTTTTTGCAAAAAATTTCATTTTTGTTTCGTTAGATAACGAAACAAAAAACGAAAACGAAAACGAAAACGAAAAATTGCAGTTTCGTTAGCATTCTTTTTAGTTCAATGCATCTGCTGCAACGAAAACGAAAAACATGGCAAATTTGGTCGTTTCGTTTTCGTGTTCGTTTTTTTTAAAAAAATTAGTTTTGTTTTCATTGCGTAACGAAATGAAAAAACGAAAATGAAAACGAAAAATCGCTCGTTTCGTGCCCATCTCTAATAGATGATAGATAGATAGATAGATAGATAGATAGATAGATAGATAGATAGATAGATAGATAGATAGATAGATATTGGGACTCCTTCTACAGACTTTCTGGGCTTCTCATCAAAAGGAAGCCCTTGTCATGTTTTTCATATTTTTCAAAACCCACCAACGTTTACCACTTTTCTCTGGAATCATGAGATCCAGCACCTTTATGTTCTTTTGAAAACCCACGGATGCGCCGGAGCCGACGGACACCACTCTATGGGAGAAGACAGCCCCAAGACTTGGCACCCCACCCTGCTTCACCCCACCCTTCTTTAGGGTTTAACTCTCCTCCTAGAAAGACATCTGGCCAGGAAGGCAGGGATCCTGCTACCAGCGCAAGAGGCTATTTGTAAAACCGACAACGTATTCTCCTCTCTGTAGAGTCGCTGGTGATGGCAGAGGAGGGGCTGCTTGGGTTGGGAAGGATGGGGAGGAGAGGAGAGGAAGGGGTCTCCGGATGTCACTTTGCTGTATCCTCTTCCCCGCTCATGACTTGTCACGCAGGCCTAGACGTGAATCTCAATGGAGGCTGCCCTTAATAACGCCACCCGAGCCCTGCGTTGGGAGTGACTTTTAGAGACGGATGACAGCAAGGCTGGCATTAATAATGAGCGTCTCTCCGAACACCTCCTTCTGCACAAATTAGTTATTTTTCTTCAGATCCTGGAGTGTGTGTGTGTGTGTGTGTGTGTGTGTGTGTGTGTGTGTGTGTGTGTGTGTGTGTGTGTGTGTGTGTGTGCTTCTGTAAAAGAGAAAAGAGAGAAAGAACCCACCACCCACCACTATCATCGGGGCTTGTCTTCTGCATTCAATTTCCATTCTTTCTTAATTAATTTTCTTAATTAGGGGCTTCAGGATTTGTTTGGAAGCCCATCTTCCTTATTCCTCAAAGAATTTTTTTTGGGGGGAGGGAGGGAGATTTCCATTAATGTCGCCCCTGAAATTTCGCCTGAAGCTATTTTTGACGTGACAAGGGGGTGGGGCGGGAGGGATTCCCCTCAAGCAAGTTTTGAGAGAAACCCACAGAGCCTGGATGAGACCAGGACAGCTTTGAAGCCTGGGAGATGACCCACACGGGCACATCCTTCTGTCAAAGCCTGGCTCTGACAACCAGATTAAACATGCAGGCTGCAAAAGATAGCATGCAACTCAGCCCAGATCTTTTCTTCTAGCAAAAAAGAAAAGAAAAGAAAAGATTGTTTCTAGGGCTTCCACTGCCTTGAACTAAGTTGCATTTTTCACACCCTCTGAGAGTCATGGCAAAAAAGAAGCACCCGTGCATGCACGCACACACTCACACACAAATTCCTGGAAGTTGTGAGGTTTCAAAGGTACTTGAGAAAAATTAAGGGCTCCAAAAAAAAAAGTGCTTTCCAAAGGGAATAGTTTTTAAAAAGTTGGAGGTCACCCGTGCACCTAGCACACTTCCATTAATGGAAGCAATGAGCATAAAAGGCAAAAGGCTTAGAGAAATAAATTAGGGAAATGCGTTCAATTGCTTACGAATGTCAATGCAGGAAATAAAAAAATAACCCAATACAGGTGAACAGGATGCATATACAGGTGGGATTTGTCAAAATGCAATAAAAGGAAAGTAGGATGATGCCACACCTATCTCTTGGCCTGAGGTAGCTTTGTCATCCGCACCAATCATGCTGGATGCTCAGGCATATATTTTTTTCACACAACAGAGAGAGATGTAGAGGTAGGGAGCAGAAAGAGAAGGTTGTGACCAGTCTAGAGATGTAAACTTTCTAGAAACCTGGGGTGGGGGGGATACAAGGAAAATACTCTCCCCACCACCACCATGTTTTCCATTTTTCTCCAAAGATCCCCCCCCCATGTCCTGTTGCTGTTCTGTTTTTCAGACTCAGACTTCCATTGGCCCAGCCAGCAAGGCGAGGATAATGGTTCATTAGCATCTGGGGGGTTGCACATTCAAAACTGTCTTCAGCTGAATTGGTGCTGTTTTCTCCACAGGCTGGGGTGAATTCTCCCTTTTTGAGAAGCTCCAGCTGTCCGTGAAATAATCATCTGTCTGGGATCCCCAAAGAGATGATCTCAGAAGCAATTCCCAGTTCAATATGAAGTGAACACCACATGCAGCCTGGCTGTCCTACCATGTATGAACTACCCTGGAGCCAATCCTAGGGAGGTTCTACAGAATGGCATTGCAGAATGCTGAGTGACTGTTTTTAAAAAGAACATCTTTCACCATGTCTGAACTTCTGGGACCTGATTTGAAGAAGGGGGATTGACTGCAATCGAAAGCTTGCAATGTTCCTTTTTTATTTTTAATTGTGGCCTCTGAAGGTTATCGCCTGTAACCTATTTTTGCAATTGTGTTTTGTGACGGCCACAGGGCTCAACTCCTTTTTGCCTTGATTGTTTTTAAAAAAGGTCACTTGGCTGATCCATTTTGTATATTGACAACTGAAATCCAGCCTTCTTGATTCCCCTTGCTTTTTCATTTCTTGTCAGCATCCAGGGCTATGTGATGCCAAGGTGCTGAGGTGATGTTAAAGGAAGTGAGCCTGGAATGTATTGGGCAGGGGGGCATGCACTGGATTTAACTGAATCCCAACTGAATCAGCCTAGTTTGGGCCATTTTGTGAGAGGTCCAGATCAAAAAGTGATACAGTGGTACCTCAGATAACAACTGCCCCGGATAACGAATAATTCAGATAACAACTGCAAATTTCTGGGTATTGGGCTGCCTCTGATAACGAATTTTCCCTATGGGCTGCCTTGGATAACGAATTTTCCTATGGGCTGCCTCGGATAATGAATTTTCCCTGTGGACTGCCTCAGATAATGAATTTCCAGCATGCATCAGTAAAAAATTTATCCCAGGTAACATTGCATCTGTACATTTAAAGTGCACTTTTTAAAGAGTTTTGAGCAAAAAAAAAACAGGTGTCTGTGCCTTTTTCCTAGGCTCCAGAACAGATTAAACGGTTTCCCATTCATTCCTATGGGAAACTGTGTTTCGGATAACGAAGTGTTTCAGATAACAAGTAACCTCGGAGAACGAATTACCGTCGTTATCTGAGGCACCACTGTACATTTAGCATTAGGACAAAGCGAAAGGCTCAAGAGCAATTTGGAGGGACTTTGGGCCTTTTCACACGACCCCTAAGATCTGCTGGCCACTTAAATTCGGATCAGAGATCTTTGGGGTTCGTTGCTCTTCCTACGTCCCCACCCCTCCGCACTTCCTTGCTCCTGTCTGCGTGAGGGGAGGGAGAAAAAAAGAGAGGAAAAAATGCAGGCTCACCTCCGAAGCCATCCGGAAAGCCCCGTCGTCATCCTGATTCCTTCTCTTAAAGGGGCAGGAGGCAAAAAAAAAAAAACAGAAGCGAGGAGAGCCCAGCACTCACCAGATTACATCCAGATCTGGGGATTTTCACCCTCCAAAAGCAGGTACATGAGGTGGGCATGGTCGCACTTAATTTTCTGCAAACTCCGGAGCTGGTGGGGAAACAATTGTAAGCTCCGGAGCTGGCAGCCATTTGCAGTGGAGTTTAGGGGTCTTGTACAAAGGCTCTTTGAAGGGGGGAACAGCAACAAGTCATGCGGGATGGAAGGGCTGTGTACATGATGGCAGGACTGGGAGCAATTGTGTGAATTAGAGACAAACTGGTTTGTCCCAGTTCATTCCAGTTTGTTAAGGCAGCAGCACAAGTTCCTGTCTTGTCTGCCCCTGGGGAGCAGAGAAGACTGTTCTGTTGCGCGTGGCTGGGGGATTAGCCAAGGAGGTGCAAAAAGCAGGCAAGTTTGGTCCTGTGACAGGCTGGTTGGCTGAAGAGACAGGGAAGAATTGTGATAGTATCTGCGCGGCTGCCTTTATGAACTGGAGCGAATCGGGAAGAACCGGTCCATGCCCATCTCTAATGTAAATACAAATTAAGATTAATTTGAATGAGTGAACTGAAACCCACTAGTAGTTGAGGTTTTAAGGGCACCGAAGGATGAATTGGCAAGATTCCAATCTGAGCAACAGCACAAACTTAGAACATAAGAACATAAGAAGAGCCATGCTGGATCAGGCCAAAGGCCCATCTAGTCCAGCTTCTGGTATCTCACAGTGGCCCCACCAGATGCCTCTGGGAGCGCACGAGACTAGATCTCTGTCTCCTGATACCACTCCCCTGCATCTGGTCCTTGAAGTACCCTGGTTTTAAGCCTGGAGATGACACATCTTCCATCATGGTTTGGAACCTGTGATGGAATTTTCCTCCAGGAATCTGTCCAATCCCCTTTTGAAGGCATCCAGGGCAGATTCCATCACCACATCCTATGGCAGGGAGTTCCACAGACTAACAACACGCCGGGTGAAAAATATTTTCTTTTGTCTGTTCTTACTCTCCCAGCCCTCAATTTGAGTGGATGTCCCCTAGTTCTGGCATTTTGTGAGAGGGAGAAGAGCTTCCTTCTATCCACTTTACTCATGCCCTGCATTATTTTGTACATCTCAATCATATCCCCCCTCAGGCACCTTTTTTTCCAGACTAAGGAGCCCCAAATGTTTTAGCCTTTCCTGTTGCAAAATCTGGTGCAAGGGATTGATGATGACACCGATAAAGCAGTGCTTCCCTCTCTCTTTCCTTCTTGCCCCCGTCATGGAGCAGATAAAGACACCTGTTGCGGTGGCAAAGCTGTTTGCTCTGTCTCCCTTATTTACCTTCCTCCTTTTTTATTTCACTTTAGAGGACTCAGGGTAGAATTGACATTTCTTTCCTCTGCGCATCTCTCTTTCTCTCTCTCTCTCTCTCTCTCTCTCTCTCTCTCTCTCTCTCTCTCTTGCGCTTGGGTCTCTGGGCGCTCCGTTAAAGCAGGCGGCGGAATGGACTTGCCACAAATAGACGGTTGATAAATTGGGCAGATAACACAGCCGCGTGTTCTGGTTTACCCCAGCACGCGTGGTAATGAAAAGGATCTTCCGCCTCAGAAAGGTCACCATATTGACAAGGGGAATGAGGGCGGAGATGGCTTTTTGCCGGACGCCTGTCACTGAGCAACACCCGCCGGTTCCAAAGCCGTGCCTAGGAAGTAGTTACTCTTGGCTTTTTTCCCCCTCTACCCAGAGACAGGCGAGAGAAGGAAGGCGGGAAACCGCCCACATCCCGGCAACAAAGCCTCCAGATTCTGCAACGTGCTGCCCTTTTCATATGATTAAACTTCAAAAAGGCCTTAAAAAAACCTTGCTTTTTAGGGAGGCATTTGGCAACCTGGTTTAGGGTTGTTGTTGTTTTGCGCCGTCTTGCTGATGACTATGGACTCTTTTGTTGAGTTGTTTTATGCAATATATTATATTATATATTAGATTATTCTTTCATTTTCGTTTTTTATTTTCGTTCTAACTGATGTATTGTCCCTTTTGGGTCTGTTTTGCCCTCTTTGTTCACCGCCCGGAGCTCCTCCAGGAAGACGGGCGGTATAAAAATGAATGAATAAATAAATATAAATAAATAAATATGCTCACAGAAAACACCACCAGGGTGTGCACCGTAGATACATCTATGTACCTGCTGGTAAGAATAAAATTTATCTAAAAATTGGTATTGATTGTTTTCTTTGTAAGTAGCCAATGCACCTTGATAAATTTTCAATGCATCATTGGTGGTTCATTAAAATTGCCACACTTAGTTAGTTATAGCAAAAGGTTTATTAAAGACAGACAGAAATATACAGCACAGGACATTTAGGCATTACAGAGAGTGAGTTAGTTTAGGATCCGAGCGCAGCATGGCCTGACGGCCTTGCTGCTCTGGACACCCTACAGTACAGAAAATAGGTTAGTCTAAGGATCCTAGGCACAGCATACAGGCCAGAGGCCTTGCTGTCCTGGACTCTGAGTGATGGTTTCCGTGGTCTTTTATACTTTTCTGTAGCCGCAGCTTACGTATTTCGTGCGTATGTCATACGTAATCATACCTGGTAAGTTATCATAATTCTTAGAAATGGCTTTAGTTCCCATTGCCTGCTGCCAACAAAATGGCGCTTTTTGGTGCCATAAGATGGTGCCCACATGTCTGCGTTGTCTTCGCTTCCCCGTTGGCTCTTATCTCGGTTAACCACAAGTATTTGTTACACTCTACAGGCTGGCATCTTCTTTAGTGTTTATGCCAGCATGACCTAATACCCACAGTTGGGTTTAACACTTTATAATAGTTTTCAGCTTTATTCTCATATTTATTAATTCTATTAATTCTTATCACTGCAAAGAAGCAAAGCAAAGCAAAGTGTTCTGCTTATATACTTCAAGTAGTCTCTGAGCAGTTTACAGTTTTAATTACAGTAATGCAGGCTACACATTGCCTCCCCCGCCCACCCAGCAAGCTGGATACTCATTTTACCGACCTCGGAAGGATGGAAGCCTGAGTCAACCATGAGTCTGCTACCGGGGATTGAACCTCAGATTGTGAGCACAGTTTTACCTGCAGGACAGGCATTTAACCACTGCGCCACGGGTAGTAGTGCCATCTTCCAGAATGCCTTGTTCTGCTTTGTGTGTGTAGACCGTAGCACCCTGTGCATCTGCAGAAATGAACTGCCGGTTGAGGCATCTTAGCAATGTGCCACCCGGTTGATACCATTTTATGGTGACCCTTTCCAGGGTTTCCCAAGTATGGTTCCCAGGCCATCTTCTGGGGATATCCTGGGGCAGCGCAGCAGGAGAAAAGCTACATAGGCTGACACTTTTCATGGGGGGCTTGTTGAGGAATTCAACCACCAACTTCTGGTCCTGAGGCCAGACATCTAACTCCCTGAACTCACTCACCCACATAATCAAACTCCACTTGCTGACTCACAATCAGCAACTGTGCCCCTGCAAGCTTATACCAGGTGAAACTGGTGAGCCTTTCAGCCACTGGATTCCTTGTAGGTTTAGCGGTAGAAAAACTGACACAGGGACCTCCCTTGAGTTCTGAAAGTTTGGTAAGGCCTACAAGAAGATGATGGTACTACAGTATTTATTTTTATTTATTTATTTATTTATTTATTTATTTATTGGCTGCCCTTCTTCCCTGAAAGACCACTCTGGGCAGTTCACAATCAAACAAGAGATAAAATAACAAATAGCAAAATTTCAAAACTTAAAAAAAAAGAGGATTCAAAAGAAAGTACCCTAAATATGTGTACACCCAGTGATATTCAATAGATAAATATATTTTTTTATTTTTTTATTTTTATACCACCTGCCTTCCGAAGGAACTCCAGGCGGTATATATGGGAGGATATCCTGAAATGCCTCCCTGAGGAGCAAAGTTTTATAGGCTTCCTGAAGATTCAGAGGGAAGTGACCTGGCACAACTCCACAGGGAAAGCATTCCATAAAGAAGTGGCCATCACAAATAATGATGGGCTCCTAATCATAGACCTCCTGGCAACCACCTGCAGCATCAATGCCGGGATGGTGTGAGTGGCATGAGAAGTTGATCTGATGGAGAGACATTCTGAGAGGGGAATTAAAGAATTTTCCCTAAATTCTTTGGTCTCTTTCCATCTCCTGGACCCAATAATCCCGATGTACTATCTTGAAATGCCTTTCCAAGTGCTTCTCCCTCTCACAAAATACCAGAACTAGGGGACATCCACTCAAACTGAGGGCTGGGAGAGTGAGAACAGACAAAAGAAAAAAAAACTTACCCAACGTGTTGTTAGTCTGTGGAACTTCCTGCCACAGGAGGTGGTAATGGCATCTGGCCTGGATGCCTTCAAAAGGGGATTGGGCAGATTCCTGGAGGAAAAGTCCATCCAAGGTTACAAACCATAATGGAGATGTGTAATCTCCAGGCTTAAAACTGGGGTACTTCAAGGGCCAGATGCAGGGGAATGGTATCAGGAGACAGATATCTAGTCTCATGCGCTCCCAAACGTATCTGGTGGGGCCACTGTGAGATACAGGAAGCTGGACTAGATGGGCCCTTGGCCTGATCCAGCAGGGCTGTTCTTATATTCTTATGTTCTTATGTTAATTCATTTTTCCTTCCTTCCTTCCTTCCTTCCTTCCTTCCTTCCTTCCTTCCTTCCTTCCTTCCTTCCTTCCTTACTTACTTACTTTTACTTACTTACTTACTTACTTACTTACTCACTTCCTGTGGTCTTGGGCAGTCAAGAAATAGTGAGGAAAAATAGATGCCTTCCCGCCTTGTGTTTGCAAATCTGTGTGGCCCAGTTACCATCATAAGAACATAAGAACATAAGAAGAGCCACGCTGGATCAGGCCAAAGGCCCATCTAGTCCAGCTTCCTGTATCTCACAAGTGGCCCCACCAGATGCGTCTGGGAGCGCATGATACCAGATCTCTGTCTCCTGATACCACTCCCCTGCATCTGGCCCTTGAAGTACCCCGGTTTTAAGCCTGGAGATTACACAGAGGCAGGTGCCTAGGTCTCCCACTGGGGAGCTAGCAGGGGGCCCTAAAATTTTTTTGTTGATACTTGGTTTTAGTAGACATCCCGACCACCTGACAGCAGTAATCGCTTTGTAGCAGTTGACTTAAGATGGAAGGGAGCTGCTCCCACACCGCGTTCTGAATCCTGGCACATTTATCTTAATAAGTTTTATTACAGCCTGCCAGTTTAAAAGTAATGACTAATTTATCGTCTAAAATACCAGCAATATATTTTTTTGATTTTGCTAATTAATTATCTCAAACAAAGGTGATATTTATAAAACTGTCCAGAAATGGTATGTGCAGTCAAATTGGCTTGCAGAGGGAGATGAAATTATTACTAATATGGGATAAAATTATTACTGTATTGACTTAGTTACTTTATTACTCGGTAATGGATTTCTTCATTATTTTTCCTCAGGATTGTCGCATTCATGATTGCATTAAAGTCTGTTAATCTATGCAAATATCATTAGAAACTGCTAATAACCACATCGACATCCCTCCATTTCAAGGGAGAGGGCTAAATACGCTCTGTGTGCGTTGTTATGTTCTGTTAGTGTGATGGGATTAACTGGGGTTTGAATCATAGAATCATAGAATTATAGAATCATAGAGTTGGAAGAGACCTCAAGGGCCATCTAGTCCAACCCCCTGCCATGCAGGAACCCCCATCACAATATTTCCGACAAATGGCCATCCAGCCTCTGCTTAAAAACCTCCAAGGAAGGAGACTCCACCACCCTCCTTTGGGGCAGCATATTCCACTGCCGAATAGCTCTAACTGTGATGAAATTCTTCCTAATGTTCAAATGGAATCTCGTTTCCTGCATTTGAAACCATTGCCCCGAGTCCTAGTCTCTGAAGCCATGGAAAACAAGCCTGTTCCCTCTTCAATATGACATCCTTTCAAATATTTAAACATAGCTATCATATCCCCTCTCAGTCTTCTTTTAGAGAGGCTAAACATTGAAATTGGTGGGACAGTGGTAGGAGCAGGAGACGCACGGGGAGGGGGGGGACCACGACACATGCTCCCCAGAGGATCAAGCTGAAGGAGTCGGTTCTGAACCACTGGACATGCATTCGTAGAAGTGGGAAGGCCTGCTTCTAATTTTAACGTCCTTTGGCCATGCATTGTGAGCTTTTGGGCGTTGTCGGCTGCCTTGAGTCTTTGCACTGTATTACCGTGATCAAGATGAGAGAGGGTATGCAGTGGAGTCTTTGCTACTGATGTATGAATTTCTCTCCATTCGGTTTTCTTAGAAGAACTTTCTGAAAAATGTTTTGTAACTACAATAGGGAAAAAAGGAGGTTTTTTCAAGAGAAAGGACTATAAGAGGGAAAATGATTATTTCATCAATAAACGTGGAAGACAGATATTTCGTAGTTCTTTCAAGTTTGACTTTGCATCTCTGTCCAAGCTTTTGATGATGCTGAATTAGGATTGTCAGGGTTTTTCTTTCTTTCTGGAGGAATATCCATCTTTAAGGTGGCAGGCAGGTACAAGGGGAATCATCTCTGTTCCTGGAACAACTACGCTTACTGGATTTGCTGAGCGAGGCATTTGTTGGTTCTCTTTTTGTCAGGATTTACCAAAACTTTACTAATTTATTCATTAAATCAATACTTATTCATTTGTCTGTTTAGAATCATAGAACCATAGAATCATAGAATCATAGAGTTGGAAAAGACCTCAAGGGCCAGCCAGTCCAACCCCCTCCCATTCAGGAAGTCCCATCACAAGACGCCCAACAGATGGCTATCGAGCCTCTGCTTAAAAACTTCCAAAGAAGGACACTCCACCACCCTCCTTTGTGGCAGCATATTCCACTGCCAAACAGCTGGATCAGGCCAAAGGCCCATCTAGTCCAACTTCCTGTATCTCACAGTGGCCCCACCAGATATGTCTGGGAGAGCACGAGACTAGATCTCTGTCTCCTGATACCACTCCTGATACCACTCCCCTCCCCTGCCCTTGAAGTACCCCGGTTTTAAGCTTGGATATGACACATCTCCATCATGGTTTGTAACCTGGGATGGACTTTTCCTCCAGGAATCCGTCCAATCCCCTTTTGAAGGCATCCAGGCCAGATGCCATCACCACGTCCTGTGGCAGGGAGTTCCACAAAGAGGAACAACTCTGCTTTAGGGCCCTGATCCTTGTCACTCAGTGAGGCCTTCCCCAGGTGGCCCATTTCCAGGAGTGAATTTACAACCTTGGTGGTCACTCCAAGCTGAGGTTCAAGGCAGAAAACAGAGGTGGAAATTCACAGTGATTGGGGAGGGGGTCCCAAATGGACCTGAAAAGTGAATATTCTGAGCACTGCAGGGCAGACTGAATCCCTCGCTCCCTCGCTTGTTTTCACCAGGGTTTGAATTTTTTTTTTAAAAAAATGGTCATTTTCCTTCTCTCTCCTTTCATCTCCGTCATTTTAATAAACCATTGGGGCTGCGGAGTCTTCCACCCTGTGCAGTCTAGTTAATTTTAATGAGACTTCAGCTGGAGCGCAGCTTTGACATTCAGTTGGCAAATCTCTTCCTCTTCCCGCTTTTAGACTCCAAACTGATCTCTTATTTTAAGCGCTGTAGCCTGAAACACGCCCTCCCTCCCTCGGCCCGGCTGCCCATCCCACATCTTATGCTGCTGCGCTTCATCTGTGCTGGCTGACAGATTCACCCTGGTGCTTCAGAATATCACCCGCAGGTAGATATTCAAATCGACCTTAAAACTACCCCTAAAAAACCTCATCTTAAGTCCAATTATCAGAGGCGCTGAACTCCGAGCGCCCTTTCTCTCCCTCCGTTGTCGGCGAGTGCGCTGGAGCCAGAGATAGGAGACAGGGCTTGGCAATTCTGCAGGCACCCAGCTTTGACACCACACCATGCTCCGTGCTCGTAACAAGGACGCCAAGGTTCAAGGGGTGAGGAGCAGAGCCTGCAACCTCAGGAAATGAGAGGCTCTTGGACAAATACAGATCTCTACGCACTCGGAAGGTATCCCCACACTCAGGGAGACACATTCGTTAATAATATAAAAACAACAACAACCTCAAGCTCGTGTGAAATTCAGAGCCAGAAGGCATCAGCAAAGGAGAAACTGGGATTAAACATTTGCACTTCTGTAAATGGATTAAAAATGTGATTGTTTGCTGTTGAGCTGACAGTCTCCATTTGTCTTGCGGAAAAGGACAGCCTTGGCTTACAATGGTGTTTAAAGGTTATGCTACAGAGACTGACGAATTTTGCAGATCTCCTGAACACTTGAGTGGAGGCTAGGGGCCCATCTGGCAAGAACCCTTATGGGGGGGAGGTTACATAATCCTGACTTTTTTTTTACGCCTTAGACTTCATCCATTGTTTGGCGATACTCTGATTTCCCTGTTACAGTGGCTTTGGGTAAATTGGTTTTCCTGTGCTCCTAGTGGTTCTGCCCAGTGGGCTGTGAAGTAGTCACCGCCTGCCATTTTGTGGTTCAGGTACTGCGGTCCCACTATATTGCGGATTTGCAGTACCTGCGGGGGGCGCGGCGGGGAGTGATCGCATCGCTCTCTGCCGCCGCCCCCCCAGACCCATCCAGGAGGCCTCGGAGCCACGCGGGGGGCAGCAGGGAGTGATCGCATCCCTCCCTGTAGTCCCCCCGCCCCCACCCGCCCAGCTTCCGCATATCGTGAATTTTCATGTATCGCGGGTTGGGTGGGTCCCTAACCCCCGCGATAGGTGGAGGGTTACTGTATTTAACACAGCACATCCATCCAACCACCTGTGTACAGAACTGCTGCAAGAAGATTTGGCCAAGTAAAGGTGGGTTGCAAAACACACACACACACACACACACACACACACACACACACACACACACACACACACACACACACACACACACACACACACACACACAGACACACACACACAGTTGGGACTTCAGCTTGAGAACATACATGTGAAAACCTGTTAGAGCGAACCATTAGAAAATACGGGTGTTAGGGCAATTACTGATAGAATGATTGGTACTTTCTGTAACCATGTTCGGAAGGTAGTTCTTCCAACCAGGTGGTTCTAGGCAGAAGAGACGTGCATTGCAAAAGAATGAGAGTGTCTGGGTCCAGGGTTGAATTTCTCTGACATGGTTTTAAGCAATAGTAACTGATTGATAGTTGTTGTGAGTTTTTCCGGGCTGTTTGGCCGTGTTCTGGAAGTTTTTCTTCCTGACGTTTCACCAGACTCTGTGGCCAGCATCTTCAGAGGGCAAGGAGCTCAGAGAGCTAGGAGTTCTCTCTATGCTCTGGGGTATAGAGTGAGTGAGATTGTGCGGTTTGAAAGTTGTGGGGAAGAGGAAACTTGTCCAAGTCAGGAGAATAGGTGCTAGTCATTGCCTTGTGATGGAGGGATGAAGAGGTTTCCCTGCAATCAGTGGTGGCAGCAATCCTTCTCTGTAGTTGATGGGTGTCCTTAGCTGTTCTATTGTGTGAACTGATCACTGGTTCTTGTGGCTGGGTGGCAGTCATTGAACCTTGATCTTTTGCAGGCTGTAGCTTTCAGTACTGAAAGCCAGGCTTTGTTGATTTTTAGACTTTCTTCTTTCTTTGTTGAAACTGTGCTTGTGTTTGTGGATTTCAGTGGCTTCCCTGTGCAGTCTGACATAGTGATTGATAGCGTTGTCCAGCACCTCTGTGTCCCGGAAGAGGATTTCATGCCGATTTTGTTTCAGGATGTGTTCAGCTACTGCTGATTTTTCTGGTTGTTTTAGTCTGCAGTGTCTTTCATGTTCTTTGATTCTGGTTTGGATGCTGCACTTCGTGGTCCCAATATACACCTGGCCACAACTACAAGCTATCCGGTATACACCTGCAGTGGTGAGTGGGTCCCTTTTGTCCTTTGCTGACTGTAGCATAGCATCTGTTGTATTTTTTGTGTTGGGTCTAAAATACTGTTTGAAGGTTGTGTTTTTTCAACACTTTGCCCATGTAGTCCTTGACATCTTTTAGGTATGGCAGAAATACTTTGCTTGTTGGGGGCTGTTTTTCTTCTTCATTTTGGTATTGTTGTTCTTGATTATATGGCTCTTTTTTCTGATTCAAACTAGGAGTAACCAATTCTAGTAATCAATGCTATGATCGATTGAAAGGCTGGTTCCTCACCTAGTCCTGCCTGTCTCTCTCTGTCTCTCTGTCTCTCTGTCTCTCTGTCTCTCTGTCTCTCTCTCTCTCTCTCTCTCTCTCTCTCTCTCTCTCTCTCTCTCTCACCTCTCTCTCTCTCTCTCTCTCTCTCTCTCTCTCACACACACACACACACACACACATGTTGCAGGAGTTTCTGTTGTGCTATGAGCAAACTCCAAGAGCAATTTACTGTTTCGTGGAGTTGTAAGGAAATAAAAAGATGTTTCTGGGGTTGAAACTGGCAGGGAAGAGGAGGGGGGAAGAGACTGGGGATGTTTTGGAAGCAAGTGAGGGAGGAGAAGGCTGTCACTGCTGCTCCTGATGCTGAAGGATCCAGCGTGCTCAGGGGCTTCCTTTTCCCAGGATCGCCCACAACCTGTCAGGAAGCAAAGCATCCACCCTGCCTGGACCCAGGGTGACTTTTCCCATCCCTGACCATCTGGAGGTTGCCCAGACCTGCCAAGTTGATGCGAATCTTGCACCTGCTGAACAAACAAGGTGAGATTCACACTTTCTTGGCAGGCTGTTCTTCAGGGGGTTACCTGGAAGGCCTCACAAATCCAGTTGTCAAAGAAACAGATTTAGCCTTAAATGGACATTTCCCTGGAAGGAGAAGAGGATTTCTTTGTGATGAGCAGGCACCGGGATTCTTCCCCTTTGGCTTTCCTGCCTTAATCTCCCATATCAATGTGACCCTCCTGAGATCTCAAGCAACCCTTCTGGGCTTCCCCATACATCAGCAGAGTTCTGATTCCACAGGGAGGTTGCTCAAAGTTTTAGTCCGAACTTAACTAGGAGCTATGTCTCACAAACTGAGACCTAACCCCTTGAAAAGATTAACAACGACCCAACAGGCTCAGCAGTCAGCACCTTAGGTAGCCATTTTAAAGTTCAAACTGAAATCCTGAGCGAGTTCGCCAGCACACACCTAGCCGTCCCCTTTGCCTCGGTGCTGCTGTCCAGAGCAGTCGAACAGGAGAAGAAACTGTTGAAAGGCAGAAGATGGTTGCTACCAATCCTCTTGGTGACGCCAAGGCTGGCACCATTGGTCTCCTAGCTTTAAATCATTCACAAACCCACTCCACAGCTCTGACAGTCTCCCACAGGATGGACGAAGAGTCCCCGGAGCCAAGAAGGAACAAGGGAGCTTTAAATTGCCTCCTAAAAGAAGGTGGTATGATGATGAAAAATGACATCACTGAAGCGGCACAGCACTATGTTGTGCAACCGGATTTGAAGCAATGTGTCAATGATTAGCACATTCACTTTCTTTTACTTCTCCTGATATTTATCAGATTCCTTCTCATTTGGTAAATCAGCATAATAATTCCAGAGCTGGAATGGATCCCATGGCAGAGGCGTAGCTAGAGTTTGGAGCACCTGGGGACAAAATCAGTTTTTGTGCCCTCCTCCCCCTGCAACCATGTCTCACCCATCCAGCTTGGTCCCCGTGCTTTCGCTTGGTCACTTGTTTGCTCGCTCTCCATGGGCCGAGGGTGTGTGCCAGTCTCCCTGGTGGGACGGGCACTGCCTTTGCTCCGCCCACAGCAGGAGAAGGTCACCGGGTAGGCAGGTGGATGGACAAAGGAGGAGTGGCCCTGGCTACCACACCCAGGGAGGCCCCAGGCATCGAGGCCAGCTGGGTGGAGCCACCTGCAGTCATGCCTCTCTCTGGTGAAATCTGTCCCCGGGCACCGGTCTGATGGAGCATGCTGCTGCCAGCCCCCGAGAAGTCCCGGCCCCACAAATGCTTGTATGCCAGCCCCCTGCAACCCCTAACTGAGGGGTGCACTCCCACTGGATAGTGCCTCTCCTCCCCTCCCCCAAGAATTGCTAACCCTTAGCCGGGGGGAAATGAGGACTGCTGGCGTGAGGGCACATGGCTTCCTCCTCCTCCCCCCCCTTCCAGGTGCCCCAGATTGCTGTGCCCCAGGGCAAATGCACCCTTCCACCCCGACCCCCCTTAGATACACCCTGTCCCATGGATCATTGAGCCCAGCCCCTTTCCAGGAGGCATGGTGGGGAAGCAAACTCCCCACCTCTGGCTGTGCCACCAGATGCCTAAACCACTGAGCTGTAATAACCATATGCCACCGAGTCCATTCTGACCTACGGTGACCCTCTGCAGGGGTTTTCTTTAGGTACAGAATATTCAGACAAAGTTTGTAATTCTTTCTCTGAGGGCGACCTGGGACTCAGTGCCCAAGGGCAAACTAGTTTTTCTCCCTGGAAACACAGCGGGGAATCGAACCACCTAAGAAAATAAGACCATAAGAAGAGCCATGCTGGATCAGGCCAACAACCCATCTAGGCCACCTTCCTGTATCTCACAGTGGCCCCACCAGATGTGTTTGGGAGTGCATGAGACTAGATATCTGTCTCCTGATACCACTCCCCTGCATCTGGCCCTTGAATTACCCTGGTTTTAAGCCTGGAGATGACACATCTCCCTCATGGTTTGGAACCTGTGATGGACTTTTCCTCCAGGAATCTGTCCAATCCCCTTTTGAAGGCATCCAGGCCAGATGCCACCACCTCCTCCTGTGGCAGGGAATTTCACAGACTAACAACACACTGGCTAAAAAATATTTTCTTTTGTCTATTCTCACTCTCCCAGCCATCAGTTTGAGTGGATGTCCCCTAGTTCTGGTATTTTGTGAGAGGGAGAAGAGCATCCCTCTATCCACTTTACTCATGCCCTGCATTATTTTGTATGTCTCAATAATATCTCCCATCAGGTGCCTTTTTTTTTCTCAGATTAAAGAGCCTCAAATATTTTAGCCTTTCCTCATAAGGGAGGTGCCCCAGCCCAGTAATCATTTGAGTCACTCTCTTCTGCACCTTTCCCAGTTCCACTATGTCTTTTTTGAGATGTGGTGACAGGATGCCTGGCTTTAGAGAATTGTTTCAACCAGTCTCATCTTTATAAGCCAATTTTGAGTCTAAAGAAAGACAAAAGCTTGCTTTTAAACTACTTGGGTTGACAAATGAGCACTTAATGTAAATCCTCAAAAGGGAAATCCAAGTTTGGGGATCTGATGTCTGAGTTTGTGTCTTTCCCAAATAGTTGTTTGTAAACTGTCCAGAATGACCTCGTTGTCAGATGGGTGGTATAGAAATCAAATATTTATTTTATTTATTTATTTTCACACTTATATACCGCACCTATTCACCACAAGTGGGAAATAAATAAATAAATACATTGTTCCATGTCCCAGTTTGAAAGGGGGAAAAGGAATTTGGTTTAGAACAGGAAAATGGAAAATAATTGTAAGCATCTTCTTCCTGCTACTACCACCCTGCCCCCATAAACCACACATTCATTGAAGAGAAATAAATCATTTGACAGAACGAGTCCCCCCCCCCCTTTAAAATTTTAACACACCGATTCTCAAGCCATAGGAAGCTCTAACTGTTTCCAGCATTGATGCACTGACATTCCTCATGCCAGGTAATTGCATTTTTATATGGAATACAGCAATGCATTTAAAACTATCCTCAGTAGAGCCATGTGAAGCTGGAATGGGCGCTGACCGTTATGTTTTATTTAAAAAAAAAAGCTCTTGCATTACTCATTACAGTACTTTTCTGTGGACAGACTTCAGCCATCATTGTTATTCCAGTGACACAAGTAAGTCAGTCAGTCAATCCATCCATCCATCCATTCATCAGTGTATGTAGTTTATGTTCATAGTCACAGGGTAGAAAAAATACAGGTAACAGTCTGGTTCCCCCTGGTGGCCAATTCTGATATTACATCATGGGTTTGTTTCGAAAAATACAGAAAAATAAAAGAATACTTCTCGAAGGCTTTCACAGCTGGGATCCAATAGTTGTTGTGAGTTTTTCAGGCTTTTGGGCATGTTCTGGACGTTTTTCTTCCTGGCGTTTCACCAGACTCTGTGGCTGGCATCTTCAGAGGTCAAGGAGCTCAGGGAACTAGGAGCGCAGAGAGAAACTCCTTGTCCCCTGAGCTCCTTGCCCTCTGAAGACATCAGCCACAGAGTCTGGCAAAATGTCAGGAAGAAAAACATCCTGAACACGGCCAAACAACCCAAAAAACTCACAACAAAGGAATACTTCCTTTAATCAATAAGAAAAGTGCATCAAACCAGAAAATTATCCTCTCAAACTGCTTGTAACATGCCCAACATTTTTTGAAAAATATCTTTTGACACAACTAGGTGTTTTTTTATTTTTTAAAAAATCATAACTCGTGGCATACTTTTTAGAAGTCACTTTCAAATTACTCTTTAAGGTAATCTTTAGCTCCAAAAGTAAAGAGAGTTAAGTAAGACTGCAAATAGAAATGGTCCGAAACCCAGTCGCTCAGAACAGTGACATGCTGCAACCCCATTTGCACCGTCTGGGTGTTGAACTCACCACCCCATGCCTTCTTTGAGGAACATTAGAAATGCAAGTGGTGGTTGTATGTAGTGCAATCCAAACCCTAACACAACAGAGGCCTAATGTATTAACAAATACGGACTGCTAATATGCTAAACATTTTCTCCCATGCATTAATATTCTATTAGCCAAATGCATTCTTATGCTAAGATGACTGATTAAAATGGAACACTGTAATTAGGCCCGCCACATCACTGTGGCATGGAGGCACTCTGGCTGACCTTGGCCCGTGCTTATTTTCCCAGCAGGATTTCATAGAGCCCTCAAACTGTGGAATCTGGAAAAAGATCCAAGGGGGTCACCCAGCCCAGCCCCCTACTCCCAGGCACAGAATGTTAGGAGGGGTGATTTTTCATTTCTTCTGTTATTAAATAAATAAATAGGCAAACTTCTCTAATTTTCCCCACTGTCTTTGAATGAATGAATGAATGAATGAATGAATGAATGAATGAATGAATGAATATTAAATTGTTTTCCTGCTCCATCATTCCTACGGCAACAGAGGAGGTCCCATTTTTACTGATGTACTGAAACATGTGACATTTTAGCAGGAAAACCTGTGTTTGGGGAGATAGTTTTGGAGAACTGGGACTCCCACTAGCGGCCAGGTTGGGTTGAGATTCTGGAGTTTTTTCTCCAGAATCTGCATTTGCCAGGCTCTAGGAAAGATCCGAAGGCATCCCTTGATTTGCCTTAAAAACATAACCATGGCTGGAGGGTTGAGAAAAAACATGGCTTCCCCAAGGCCTTTGAGAACCAGGAGGGACCCAGGAGAGGCTCTTTCTCTCAAGATCTGTTTGTTTTTTCCTCTGGATTTTCCCCAAGATCATTTCTGAGCTTGTCCTTACAGGTTGCCTTTCAGTTGGAGGATGGTCTGTTGTGCCTGATATGGTTATTTATTTATTTATTTATTTATTTATTTATTTATTTATTTATTTATTTATTTAACCCTAACCCTAACCCTAACCCTTACAAATGAACGACCTCCAGAAGGTTCTGCTAGTCACTGTCCTGCTACGTTGCGGCCCTTGTTTTCTTTATAGAGTCAAATAGGTCGAGAGGCTGCAAGATGAACTCAAGGCTGAACTCCTTCTCGAGGCAAAAAAAAAAAAAAAGAGTAAACTGAGACTCCAGTAACTTGGGCATTGTAGAAGTAGACGAACATCCCTGGGAAGTAGAGATGGGCACGACTTGAAAAAAAATTTTTTTTGAGTTGTCGTTAGTCGGGCCGATTCCGTTTCGGGTTGTTTCCGTTTTTCGCAAAAATTCGCAAAAATTAGTCGGTTCATTTTTTCGTTCTTTCATTTTCGTTAGTACTAGTTTTTTTGGGGGGGAGCGGGCTCCTGGAGGCACCTCTGTGGGGTGGGTGCTTCCTCTGGCCCGCTATAAAGGGAAAGTGGGCTCCTGGAGGCACCTGTGGGTGCCTCCTATCCTCACCCACTAGGAAGGGGAAGCAGGCTCCAAGAGACCCCTCAACATGGGGGTCTCCCCTCCTCACCTGCTGCTGCAAAATGCATGCATAGCCGTATGGATATGCATACCAGTTGAAGACAGTGAGACTAGTGATGGCAGTGAACCCAGAGCCATAGGTCGATGCCTAAGGCTCTCGCACCACCATGTCTCACAAAGAAGGGAATTGTACTTGCGTGTAGTGCAATGCAAGTAGATCTGGCTTAGGGTTAATGTGGGTTAGTGCAAGGGCTAGGGTTAGGCTAGTGACGGGTAAGGTTAGGGTGGGCTAGTGGGTTGCACCTCTGGGTGCCTCTCTGACCCACTAAGAAGACAGTCTGTGACGTATGGGTAAGTAAGGAGTCAAGGATTAGGGTTAGGGTTAGGGGGCTAGGGCAGGTTTTAGGGGGCTTTTTGGCACATCCCAAGTGGCCATGCGATTGGTGGGATGGCTCCAAAAATTTGCATGGTCGTCCAATCCCACATGGCTGGCCACTCGGCCAGCCCATCATTGCGCAGGTGTAAAAAATAAAATAAAATAAAATCAATGGAGGACAGAGGAGGAGAGGAGAGACATTTTGTTGCAAGAAAAAACCCACTGCTACTGTGAAAAATCTGGCAGTTTATAAATTTTCGCGTGTTTCTGTTGTGCTTGTGTGTTTTTGGACCACGATTTCAAAAACAATATTGCCTTCGCTGCCCCATTTTGGATCCCCCGCCCGCACCGCATGGCATGAGTCCGGCTGCCCAGGACGGGGGGGAGGCGGGACCCCCCTCCAGAAACCACCCCTCCGGTAGGTGCCCTGCGCCCTTAGTCAATCAGGCATTTTTCCGCCTGCTTTTTTGGCCCGGGAATGGGTGGGGAGAGTTTAAAAGGCTTTTTGCTTTTTCCACCAGAGCAGCCCAGGCCGGGGATGGGGAGGCCGGGACCTCCAGAAACAACCCCTCTGGTAGGTGCCCTGAGGCACGGCAGGCATTTTTCCGCCTGCTTTTTTGGCCCGGGAATGGGTGGGGGAGAGTTTAAAAGTTTTTTCCTGGCCGGCCGCGAGACTGGGCTTTTTGCTGGCTGCCTGCGAGCCTGCGGCGAGTCCCACCAGAGCAGCCCAGGACGGGGGATGGGGGGGGAGGTCGGGGACCTCCAGAAACAACCCCTCTGGTAGGTGCCCTGAGGCACGGCAGGCATTTTTCCGCCTGCTTTTCGGCCGGGAACCGGGTTTTTTTAACTTTTAAAAACTTTTTTTCTGTGCCGCATGGCATCGCGCGATCGCGCGATGCAAGGAACGAGCACGACAAATCAGACCAAAATTGTTCGTTTGTCAGTTCGAGCTCGAAGTCTGGCGGAGTAATTCCCGTTACCGTTTCCGTAGAGTAATGGATACGAGTAACGGAAACGGAAACGGAATACTGCTAAGTGCCCATCTCTACTGCTGTACAATGCTGCTGCTGCTGCTGCTGTTGGGCTTTGAGAGTTTGAAGTATTTAAAGTTTTAATCTTGTAAACTGCCAAGGGTAGCATTTGCACTGGACTTTGGGAATTCAATCTTCTATTCAGTCTAGTGGAAGAAGAGCCAGCCTGTGAAGCCTTGGGCAAGCTGTACAGTTCTGGGATGCCCCCTAGGCCAGTGGTGGTGAACCTTTGGTACTCCAGATGTTTAGGATCACAACTCCCACAGTCCTTTGTCATTGGAAATCTAGGCTCAGAATTATGCCCAAAACATCTGGAGTGCCAAAGGTTCGCCACCACTGTCCTAGACGAATGGAATGGAGAATCACTGAGTATTTTTACCTAGAGTATTTTCTACCTGGAAATCCCTGAAATCACCATAAGTCAAAGCTGACCAGAGTGCTTATTATCTGGGATCTGGGAGTCTTGGTGGACCACAAATTGAACATGAGTCAGCAGTGTGATGCGGCGGCCAGGAAAGCCAATGCGATTCTTGGTTGTATCAACAGAACCAGAGTGCCTAGAATAGATCAAGGGAAGTGATAGTACCACTCTATTCTGCTCTTGTCAGACCCCACCTGGAGTTCTGTGCACCTCAATTTAAAAAGGACGTTGACAACCTCAAGCGGGTGCAGAGGAGGGCGACCAGGATGGTTGAGGGTCTGGAGGGAATATCTTACGAGGAACGGCTTAGGGATCTGGGAATGTTTAGCCTCTCTAAAAGAAGGCTGAGAGGGGATATGATAGCTATGTTTAAATATTTGAAAGGATGTCATATTGAAGAGGGAACAGGTTTGTTTTCCATGGCATCAGAGACTAGGATGTCATATTGAAGAGGGAACAGGTTTGTTTTCCATGGCATCAGAGACTAGGACTCGGGGCAATGGTTTCAAACTACAGGAAAAGATATTCCATATGAACATTAGAAAGAACTTCATGACAGTTAAAGCTATTTGGCAGTGGAATATGCTGCCACAAAGGAGGGTGGTGGAGTCTCCTTCTTTGGAGGTTTTTAAACAGAGGCTGGATGGCCATCTGTCGGGAGTCCTGTGATGGAGTTCCTGCATGGCAGGGGGTTGGACTAGATGGCCCTTGAGGTCTCTTCCAACTCTATGATTCTATGATTCTATGATTCTATGATTCTATGATTCTATTATTATTATTATTATTATTATTATTTATTATTATTATTATTATTATTATTATTATTATTATTCATCATCATCATCATCATCATCATCATCATCATCATCATCATCATCATCATCATCATCTGGCAAACACAGCTGCCAGGTGTTGAACTGGAGTTGGCCTTCTCCAATGATCGAGCTCTTTCCAAGAGCATAGGTCTGGATGACTGGAAATATCTTTGTAGAATACATGCTGTTCCTAATAATGTCGCCATTTGTAGTTGACCGATGTTGATCTTGTCAGTGCCAAGGGTTTTCAGATGTTGATCCAGGCCTTTTGGGATTGCACCCAAGGTGCCTATTATTATTGCTATTTTTCTTGCTTTCTTATTCCATAGCTTTATTATTTCTATTTCTAAATCCCGATATTTAGTTATCATTTCTAACACTTTGCTGCTTGTGTTTCCTGGTATTGCCACATTGATGATTTGAACTTTGTTTTCTTGCTTGTATGCTATCGTGATGTCTGGAGTATTGTGGACAAGGTGTATTGTTGATGTTGTTATTTAAGATAAAGTCACGTTAGGGCAGGTTTATCTGGAAACTGAGTCATGGCAACTGGACTTCTTTTCTCAAGAAAATAAGTCCAGTTGCCATGACTCAACTTCCAGATAAACTCATCTGGATGACTGAGAATCTTCACAGACATTTAGGACAGGTTAAATGTAAGAAATACTATTTTGTTCTTTGAAGAAAGACCACTTCAGAAGCGGAGCCAGCGGTCTCAAGAGCTTTTGGATTGTCAAGGCATGTGGTTAAAAAAACTCATTCGGACGGGGGATAGCCAGTCCCAGGATGTGACCCAGGCCTCTAGCTGTTGCCCCTCTCATCTTTATGATTGCAGGCTCTTAAGCAGCTCACAGAGTGCCTCTTACATGTCTGTCTCTGGGTCTCTCTGTGTGTGTGCTTGCACACACACACACACACACACACACACACACACACACACACACACACACACACACAC
Source organism: Phrynocephalus forsythii (assembly GCA_029282475.1). Lineage (NCBI taxonomy): Eukaryota > Metazoa > Chordata > Lepidosauria > Squamata > Agamidae > Phrynocephalus > Phrynocephalus forsythii. Next base: position 110,032,456 of record JAPFRF010000004.1, on the reverse strand, counting down.
ACACACCAGGCACTCATGAATAATTGAGTCTGAAGCTGAAACGGTCTCCCGCCGTTCGTCATGCCGTCGCTCAACGTTCGTTTGATTACTTTTAGATGGGCCAATTAAGAATGAAAAGGGAAAGTGAACAGCATGCCTTTTTTTTTTTAAAAAAAAAAGTCATGTTTCCAAGTTTAGGAATGAAGAGCACCAAAATGAAGGAAGAAGATGAGGGCCTGATGATGGGTGGCGGGATGATGATGGCACTTAATGCCATTCCAAACGAGAGGGACCCATTGGGTGAACAGGGATGGTTGCCTTGGCTCTTACTTTTCAGGCTTCCTTTTGTTCCGCACCACTTATTGGAAGACTGCAGAGCTGACAGGGCCCTTCTGGATCATCCAGCCCTTGTCAAGGCAGGTCGGGGGAAGGGGGGAACTGAATTCCTTTCTTAACCTATGACACTTGGCACCCAAAATTACATTGTTTCTGTGACTGTTTGCCTCCGGACCCAATTCAGAGTGCTTAACTGCCGAATATGCTGCCCCAAAGGAGGGTGGTGGAGTCTCCTTCTTTGGAGGTTTTGAAGCAGAGGCTGGATGGCCATCTGTCGGAAATACTGTGATGGAGGTTCCTGCATGGCAGAAGGGTTGGACTAGATCAGGGTTGGCAAACCTATGGCACGGGTGCCAAAGGTGGCACCCAGAGCCATTTCTGTGGGCACCCAACATCGCCCCTTCACAGCCACCTGGATTCAGGTTAAATTTCTGTATTGGCACTTTGCAAAAAAAAAAATTAGTGGGCTTTGAATCACAGTTTGGGCCTCTAAAAGGTTCGCCACCACTGGACTAGATGACCCTTGAGGTCTCTTCCAACTCTATGATTCTATGATTTTATGAACATTTAAAGCCCTTGATCCCTGATCTGAGTGCCTCTCCCTCAAAACGCCTATCCACCGCACCCATATTTCGTACACGGAGATATAGTGGGTAGCGACCACAAGGGAGGCCAGAAAATCTGCCGCTCAAAACCAGGCCTTTTCGATGGTTACTCCATTACTTTGGAACTCGCTGCCACTTGAAGTACCATTATCCCCTTCTCTCCTTGGTTTCAGGAGACAAGTTAAGAAGCTGGCTTTTCTCACAAGCCTTCTATGGCCTTATCCTGCAGTAATCTTGCCCATTGATTGAGTTTGTTTCTCCCTTGTTTTAACCACCTTGATTGTAGTTAGTACTTTTGATATTTCATAGTCTATCACTTCCCTTGATCTAGACCAGGCATGTCCAAACTTCGGCCCTCCAGATGTTTTGGACTGCAACTCCCACTGTCCTTTGTCATTGACCATCTAAGCTTAGAATTCTGGGAGTTGTTGTCCAAAACATCAGGCGGGCCGAAGTTTGGACATGCCTGATCTAGATCAAGGGGAGTGATAGTACCACTCTATTCTGCTTTGGTCAGACCCCACCTGGAGTACTGTGTCCAGTTCTGTGCACCTCAATTTTAAAAGGATGTTGACAACATTGAACGGGTGCAGAGGAGGGTGACCAGGATGGCTGAAGGTCTGGAGGAAATGTCTTATGAGGAACGGCTTAGGGAACTGGGAATGTTTAGCCTTTCAAAAAGAAGGTTGATGGGGGATGTGATAGCTATGTTTGGACATGCCTGATCTAGACACTATGCTTCTGTTGATGCAACCAAGAATCACTTGATGGTCAACTCTTGAGAATGGCCTGAACTCACATGATTGAAAGCCCCCGTTCTTCTGTCCAGACAGCCAAATGTTAGATGGTGTTCCTGCTCTCCCTCCCTCTCTCATTCTTTCTCTCCCTCCCTCCCTCCCTGACATCCATTAGAGGAGTAAACTTCTAATGAAATCTTTTGCGCCTCCCTACCCCTGTGTTGCATCCCACCAGCCAGTCCTTGACAGGACGCACCAGTCAATAACGATGCAATATTAAAGGGTAATGACACAGCCATGCAGATAATGAGAGAAAGCAATTTCTCTCACTATTTAGCCATTTACCAATCGATTGGTTTTGAAGGCACCGGGTCGAAAACACAGACAGTTGGCCAAGCCTCGGCTGGAGCAACAGGCTTGTGGCAGGCGAGCCTGGCTCCACAGAATGCTGCGCACTTGCCTCGGCCGCCCGAAGATGAATAAAAGGCACGAGGCACAAGGCATGGTTTAATCGTACGCTACACCTCCAGGCCTGGAGATAAAGCCAGGTCAACGGGAAAGGAAGGACTCCAGGGCCAAACCCAGGCCCAACGGCAGAGGCCAGGGTAGCACATGCTGCAACCTTGCCTAGCCATAAAGTAACTCCCTGAATTAGAGATCAGTAGTATTGAGTCCATGGACTGAATCTCCATCTCCTTCTCAAGATCAAGAGTAGCCAAATGTCACATTAAGCAGCATCCTGGTCTCTGAACCCCAGGCTTGAAGCTTGGAGGCAAGGGGCAAGCTCTTATGATGCCACTGGTTGGATCCATATGATGTCATAGGGAAAGACCACGCAAACCTCTTTCTCGTTTCTCTGAGGGGTCCACGATCAGTCTTGGAGAGAGGAAAGAGGGGTATGAAACGGATTTCCCACGTTCATTCTTTCTTAAGTACAGTATGTTCACTAAGGATGGGCACAAACATGGAAAATGGGGGTTTGAAACATCTGGAAGTTGAGTCATGGCAACTGGACTTCTTTTCCTTGAGACACTGAAATGTTTCAATCTCTCAAGGAACGGCCCATTGCCATGACTCAACTTCCAGATAAACTCACCTGGATGACTGAGAATCTTCACAGGGTTTGTAATGGTTGGTGGTTAACCAGAAACCACATCCCATGGACCACCAGGAACCATCATGCCTGGTGGGGAGGCTGCCTGCTCCTGTCCCTCCACCCCTGCCATCCCCACCAGTATACCTCTGACATTGTGTGCTGTCCCGCATTTATCAACTGGTGTGTCTGGGGCATGTGCAGAGGCAGGAAGCTAAGGTCTGGGCCAGGAGACAGCCCACTGGCTCTGGGGATGGTGGCAGCAGCAGCGGTGGTGGTGGTGGTGGTGGTGGTGGTGGTGGAGGAGGAGGAGGAGGAGGAGGAGGAAGCAGCATGAGGAAGACAGGTAGGGAGGTGACACGGTTTTCCAGGTAGAGAAGACTCAGATGTGGTTTCCCATTCCCTTCTTCTGGGGGCATCCTGGGGCTGAGCAGCTTGCCCAAGGCTACCCAGGCTGGCTCTTCTCCCTGGAGTACCTGGGGGTGGGAACTGAACTCCCAACCTTTGGCTCCGCAGCCAGATACCAACCAACACCCCCCCCCGAGTTATCCAGGCACTTCAATGATACAACGGGCCTGTAAATAAAGCCCCATGAGGAGCAGGTGGGCATGTTTCATTTCAGGAGGAGATGGCCGAGAGGTGGTGGGCCGATCGTCTTCAGCTTTGTAAAGGCCTGTCACCTGGAAGACGGCAACAAGCTGGTTTTCTGTTGCTTGACAGGGTAGGACTTGTCCTAGTGGATGCCAGTAAGAAGGCAGCTTTCATTCCTTCCCTGCTCTTCAAGGTAGACTCTTCTTTGCTGGAGATTTATCCAACAGAGTTTGGGTGGCCGTCTGTCTGTCAGGGACGCTGGAGCTGCCCTTGGCACAGGGTTAGAAGAGGGGTGCCTTCCAAGCAGGTCTGTAGTTTCAACCACAGCATTTGTAGATGTAGACTACAACTCCCTGAATGCTCCAAAATACATCCACAGTCAACCCTCTACTTCTCTGACCCTGTTCGATGTCTCAATGACTGGACTCTTATAGAATCATAGTGTCATAGAAGAGTGATGTTGGAAGAAGGCTACAAAGCCATCCTCTGCTCTGTGCAGGAATATTTGCCAGATGGTTGCCATCAGAACTCAACCGCGAGTCATTCTGCCCACTCTCAGAACTGATTGATTGGTTGGTTGGTTGGTTGATGGATGGATGGATCGATCGATCGATCGATTGATGGACCGATCGATGGATGGACGGATGGATGGAAACCTTGGGAAGAGGATAATCAGGACCTCCTTCACCCTTGCTAAAACCTTTTTAGAAGATTGGTTCTCTGATTTAGTCATGAAATGGTGCTTAGAAAATGTTTCCCCTGGACAGAGGAGGTGGTGTGTCCAGGATGAGGGAAAGATCTTCTGTGGATGCATGAACTTTTGTTCCTTCTGTGGCCACGAAAGGGTAAAGTGGATCCAGAGAGTTACAAAGCACGGCAGGCAGCAAAGAGCCCAGCAATCTCTCTTCCTCCATACAGTGCAGGAGAATAGCAGGTTTGGGGAAGAGGGCCATTGCTATAATAAAACCTTTGAGTGGAACGCCATGGGGTGGGGGAGAGAAAAAGTATCGGCCCAATGCTGAAGATTAGAAGAGGACGATGGTCCACGGTGCAGCCTGAGTGGCTTCAGGAACGAGAAAATGGGAAAGCCTGGGGAGTAGAAGGCAAGCCGTGGGAGGCAGGACCAGGGAGAGGGACCAGAGGGGGTCTGTTTCTGTTTCCTTTGCTCTGAGCTGATTATATGAGTAATCCGGCAACTGCAGAGAATAAATCCGGTACAAGTGGCAGCGATTATTACAGCTGGAGGATATGCGCATACCTATGCGCATGCACGCCCACACACTCGCTTACAGGGTTTGCACACCAGATTCAAAAGCAAAAAGCAAAGTCTTCTGCTTATATACCACCCCATAGCACTTCAAGTAGTCTCTGGGTGGTTTACAGTTTAATTACAGTATTCAGGCTACACATTGGGATCCACAATTGTGACCTGAATCAAACTGATGTAGACCAGTCATTGTGAGTTCCAGATTAAAGGTTAATGCCCAGACCTAGTTCCAGGCTGAAGCCCATTCACAAAGTGAATTTACAAATTTATTTTACAATTTTGAATTGGATGGGGCACGGATCAGCTTCCTTCCTTCCTTCCTTCCTTCCTTCCTTCCTTCCTTCCTTCCTTCCTTCCTTCCTTCCTCTATTCATCTATCCATCTATCCATCCCTTCTTTCCTCCCTACCTCCCTTCTTTCCCTTCCATCTGGGGAAAAAAATCTCATATTTGCAGGTACCTAAATGCAGAGTCCTGAAGCTAACTGCTCTATGAAACTTGCTGTTCTTCCTCCCCTCTTTGAGAGAGGATCTGCAGCACAAATTGATCAAATTGAGTCCATAAGACTCTAGACCAGTGGTGGTGAACCTTCGGCACTCCAGATGTCTTGGACCATAACTCCCAGAATTCCAAGCCCATTTTGCCAGTAGAGATGGGCACAAATAAAAAAAATTGCATTTCGTTTGTTGTTTGTCATTTAGGGGGTCCATTTTGGTTCGTTTCTGTTTTTCATGAATTTTTGCAAAAAAATCATTTTCATTTTCGTTCATTTTGTTACCATTTCATTACCATTTATTTCAAATTTTTGTGATTTTTTTTTAGCATTTAAAGAAGTTCAATGTATTGCCATAACGAAAACGAAACGGACGACAAAATTTCTGGTGTTTCTGTTCATTTCATTTCATTTTAGAGACAAAATTTGTTTGTTGTTTCGTTACATAACAAAACGAAAAAATGAAAATGGAAACGAAAAATTGTTCATTTTGTGCCCATCTCTAATTGCCAGTGGCAAAGGTTTGTGGGAGTTGTGGTCCAAAACATCTGGAGTGCCAAAGGTTCGCCACTGCTACTCTAGACTGATGCACTACAAAACCCTTATGCAGCCTTCAGGAAAAATTTTGGGGGCTCTGGACAGTCCAAAATGGGATTCCTAAATGAATTAACAAATCAAACCACAAACCAGTCCAACTCATCAGCTTTTCAGGATCATGGCTGGGTTCGTGCCCGTTGCCAATCAGAAGAAATCACTAGCAGACCCTGGAAATGTTGCTTTTTCCCATCAGAAAAGGTAGCTTTTTCAAACTCCTGTTGTTGGGATTATCCCGGGTCTGATGATCAACTCTTGCAGTTCAGCCAAATGGGAATAAAATCAAGCTACTCCCAGCATGATCCACAGAGGAACCGCCAGTATATCCCTACTTACCCTCCTCCCAAAAAACATTTCCTAACGCGAAATGAGAATGTAGCCCAGAGGGCTCTGAGTCATAAAGAACAAGACCATCAGACAATCTGCGTACATTTGAACACGTTCTTTTAATTGATTTGTTTTGTTTGCCATGGATTTTTTTTTCATCCATCAGATTGACTGACTTTTCTTGCTAATATTTGTCTGTGTAAAGCAGGCATGTCCAAAGTCAGGCCCGGGGGCCAAATGCGGACCGTTTTCAAATTCTGAGCAGCCTGCAGCCTCTCTCCCCCGGCTCAAGCTGTCATGGATCCCCATCAACTGGCCTCTCCCCATACTGGATGGAGATGTCAGCTTACAGTTTTACGGTTTGCCTGCCCTCCCTGCCTCCATCTGCCGCCCTCCCCCCAGCAACCTGCCCAGCCTACCTGCCCCTGGCTCTGTTGCTCCAGCATCCTTCCTGCCTCCTTGCATGTTCTAAAGGCTTGTCCAAAGTCTGGCCCAGAGGCCAAATGCAGCTGAATAGTCGGTCCCCACACCGGAGCTAGGGGACATACACTCAAATTGAGGGCTGGGAGAGTAAGGACAGAGAAAAGAAAATATTTTTTCACCCAGTGCATTGTTAGTCTGTGGAACTCCCTGCCACAGGATGTGGTGATGGCATCTGGCCTGGATACCTTCCAAAGGGGGTTGCACAGATTCCTGGAGGAAAAGTCCATCACAGGTTACAAACCATGATGGAGATGTGTAATCTCCAGGCTTAAAACCGGGGTCCTTCAAGGGCCAGATGCAGGGGAGTGGTATCAGGAGACAGAGATCTATTCTCATGCGCTCCCAAACGCATCTAGTGGGGCTACTGTGAGATACAGGAAGCTGGACTAGATGGGCCTTTGGCCTGATCCAGCATGGCTCTTCTTATGTTCTTATTTCCATCTCACCAAATCTGGCAGTCTTTGCAAAAAGTTTGGACACCCCTGGTGTAAAGCCTTCTGCCAGCCCAGGCTGGTTGTTCTCTCCCATCCTTGAGTGGAATCCGTGTTTAAGATGAATGAATGAATAAATAAATAAATAAATAAAACCTCCTTTCTTCTTCGGGAAAGTGGGGGGTGGAAAACCCCTTTGATTTTCTCCTTGGGAGCTAAGGACAAACTGGCAATATTTTACGTTATAGCACGGTATTAAAAAAATGCATTGCGCTATAAATTATAATCTGAGTGGCGAAATGCTCAGAAATATGCCACACGCAGGTGGAAATCCCATTAAACAACAGGGGTGGATGGCAAAGCATTCCCCACAGAAATCTTAGGCAGCTCGCACGAAGCCATCTGGTCGGGTGCGAGGAGGCATAATGTAACAGATCAAATGCATAATCAGTCAACTAGAGATATGAAATTTTTACAAATGCATTAAAAAGAAAGGTGACTTCAGTTTAGAGCGAAATCAATTTTCCGATGGAGCCACCAGGAATATGGAAATGGAGGCTGCGTGGCTGGAAGGGAAGAGACACCCATATAGGACACAAGGGCAGAGGACAGGCCGGTGGGTGGCGGAGGAAGTATCCATGGGAGATGCCAAGGAAGGCCCTTTGGGAAAGACCTGAGAAGAATGCCACTGATCAGAAAACTTGCTTTTGGGGGCATGGGGTCTACAACCCAATACTCTTAGAATCATAGAGTTGGAAGAGATCCCAAGGGTCCTCTAGTCCGAGCCCCTGCCATGCAGGAACCCCCATCACAGTGCTCCCAACAGATTGCCATCCAGCCAATGCTTTAAAACCTCCAAAGAAGGAGACTTCACCACCCTCCGTGGCAGCATATTCCACTGCTGAACACCTCTAACCGTCATGAAGTTCTTCCTAATGTTCAAATGGAATCTCGTTTCCTGTAGTTTGAAACCATTGCCCTGAGTCCTAGTCTCTGAAGCCATGGAAAACAACCCAGTCCCTTCTTCAATGAGACATCTTTTCACATATTTAAACATAGCTATCATATCCCCTCTCAGCCTTCTTTTTGTAAGGCTAAACATTCCCAGCTCCCTAAACCACTCCTCGTAAGACATTTCTTCCAGACCTTCAACCATCCTGGTTGCCCTCCTCTGGACCCATTAAAGGTTGTCAACATCCTTTTTTAAAAATTGAAGAGCGCAGAACTGGACGCAGTACTCCAGGTGGGGTATGACCAGAGCAGAATAGAGTGGTACTATCACTTCCCTTGATCTAGCCCAGTGGTTCTCAACCTGCGGGTCCCCAGATGTCCCTGGACTGGAACTCCCAGAAGTCTTCATCACTAGCTGAGCTGGCCAGGATTTCTGGGAGTTGCAGTCCAGGAACATCCAGGGACCCACAGGCTGAGAACCACTGATGTAGTCACAATGCTTCAGTTGATGCAACCAATCCATGCTTACAGTCATCATGTCTACTAGGGTTCTTTAAGCTCTCATCCTATAATGTAACTTTCCTACCTTTGACTGGAGTGCCATCCAGCTGTTGATCAGCCATTGTTGAGGAGAGAAGGGGACAATTTAAAAAAAAACAAACCAAACCCACTAACATCAGAGGTCTCTGAAACCTAACAAGTTTACATCTCTGTACAGAGTTGTGGGTGGAAATCAAGTTTGATACCTTCAATCTATGTTGTTGATTTTGGCGTCATCAAGTCATGTTTGACATACAGCGACCCTATGAATGAATGGCCCCCAGAATATCTTACCATGAACAGCCCTGCCCAACTCCTGCGGACTCAAGGCCATGGCTTCTTTAATGGAAACAATGCATCTCATATTAGCTCTCCGCCTTTCCTGCTGCCTTCCACTTTTCATAGCATTATTGTCTTCTCCAAGTGAGTCTTGTCTTCTCCTGAGGTGCCCAAAGGATGATAGTCCCAATTTCCTCATTTTTGATTCTAAAGAGAGTTCAGGCTTGATTTGATCAAGAACCCAGATATTCATCTTTCTGGTAGCCGAATTTTCATCTGCCTGTCTTCCAGTTGTTCTGGACTCCAGCTTCCAAAACCTGGGCATCTTAACTGTGGCTGATGGAGATTGTAGTGAAACACATCCACATGGTTAAAGATGACACTGCCTTTACAGAATCTATTCTGACTCCAAGTTCTTAGTTAACAGTATAGCACTCCATATATGCACAAGAAGGAGGCATTAGCAGGAGTCTTTGACCTTCAAAAATCACCACCAGGTCGCTGGTAAAAACTGCTCCTATATGATTTTGTTAACTATTTAATTTATTCATTTATTTTATATTTATTTATTTTAGTGCTTATATACCACCTGTCTTCCAAAAGGAACTCCGGGTGGTTCAGACAAAGGAAAACACAACAATTTCACAGATTTTCCTTTATCCCAGATGGATCAGGCACCTAACTCCCGCAATAAATGGGGGAGTACTGTATAATGTTATCATAGAATGATAGAGTTGGAATGTGGCCTATAAGGATTCCTGCTCATAGCCAGAAACTAAATCAAAGCAGATAGGACACGTGCATTCTTGGAGATGGTTAAAAAGATGCTAGGATGCTGCTCTTAAGTCTAGGTCAGCCTGCCTTTGGACCCCCAAGATCTCCACCAAGTTGCAAATTCCATGACTCTGGTTATAAGCATACAAAACCTAACCTGACAACCCAATCAATGGCATGAAAGGCAGTGCTGAGCATCCGATTGAACTGACCTTCAGGAAAAAGCTTTGTGCCCGACCAAATCCCCGATAAGTTGTGAAATGCAATGGAAAAATCACTCAGGGGGAATAGCAGAGGCACCAATTTTGTCTAGGTTTTATAGGGTCAGTTAAACTAAAGTATCTTGAGTTCTCTCTCTCTCTCTCTCTCTCTCTCTCTCTCTCTCTCTCTCTCTCTCTCTCTCTCTCTCTCTCTCTCTCTGTGTGTGTGTGTGTGTGTGTGTGTGTGTGTGTTTCTTTCTCTCCCACCTTCCTCTTCCTCCTCCTTGCTTAATCAATAAACATATTTATTTGTAGAAAGCATATTAAAAAAGCAAGAAACCAACAGCCCAATCTAAATGGTTTTCAGATATGCAGAATGCATGTGAATCCAAGTTGTTGTGGTTTTGATCAAATTCAGATTTGTAAGGTTTATGCAATAAAGGGAGGATTGGATTGGCAATATTCTGCATGTCTAAAAGAGCAACGGTTTCTTTATAATGGTGAGTCTGACGTATGTTGACCCCAGCAGGTTTTCTGAGGCAGGTGAGATATTTAAGGAGAGGATTTATCAGTCCTACTCCCCAATGAACCTAGTTTGAACCTAGTCCAAAGCTCTCTCTACCGCACTCGATCAGCTCATTTTCTTTGTCACCAGGTTGCCCTTGTGTGCTGAGGAATCTACAGTAGTTACTAGTTAGTAAATCTGGAACTAATGAGCAAAGGAGAAAGTATTGTTTTAGTTGGGTTTCTGAAGCTTCCTGAAAAGGCTGGCCCTATTGTTGGGTAAAGTTGGAGAGTTGCCTCACATGGTAAATCCCAGGGAACATCATAGGTTGTGCAACAATGGGCTCAAGTTAAGAGAACCCAGCTTTCGGCTGAATATCAGGAAAAACTTCCTAACTGTTAGAGCAGTACGACAGTGGAACCAATGACTTCAGGAGGCGGTGAGCACTCCTCCAAACCTGGAGGCATTGAAGAGACATCCGGACAACCATCTGGCAGGCATCCTTTGATTTGTATTCTGGCAGGGAGCAGGGGGTTCGACTTGATGGCCTTGCAGAACCCTTCCAACTTCACTATTCTATGATTCTATGACATAAGAAAAGCCCTGCTGGATCAGGGCAAGGGACCCATCTAGTCCAGCTTCCTGGATCTCCCAATGGCCCCCAAATGACTCTGGGAGCACATGGGAAAACTAGAGACCTGTCTCCTGATGCCACTCCCCTGCACCTGGCATTTTGAGGTCACCTCCTTTTAACCCTGGAAATAGAATGTTTCACCACCATGGCTTGTAACTTGTAATTTAGTTTTCCTCCGGGAATCGGTCCAATCCCCTTTTAAAGGCATCTAGGCCAGAGGGTTGCTGCCTAGATGCCCTGAGCACACCCAATCTCGCCTGATTTCGGAAGCTAAGCAGGTTCAGGCCTGGTTAGTACTTGGATGGGAGACCACCAGGGAATACCAGGTGCTGTAGGCGCCTGGAGTAGGAACTGGCAAGGCACTCCAGTATTCCTGCCAAGAAAACTCCATGGACATGGGGTCACAAAGAGTTGGTCGCGACTGTAAGGACACACAACACACACAGGCCAGAGGCTTTCACCGCTAGGAAGATGCCATCAGTGGCAGCTCACTAGCTGCTATTCCCAAACTCCTCCATGGTGCTTTTCTGTTGCAGGGCCATGTTGCTAAACTAGTTTAGTGTGTTGCATGGGGCAACCTGGAAACTGACATCTGAATAACCTTTCCCACCTCTGTAATTCCATCTCCAGGAGGGAAACGGCAGTGGCTAATGTGAGTCATCCATTGCTTCCCTTGGAAAGCAGTCCATTGTTCAACCACCATTATCACAGTGTCATAGCGCTATGCTGTCATAGCACTGAAACTTCTGTATTCCTTTTTTTTCCCCCTGGGCCTCGGAGCTGTAGGTTACACCATAATTCAGAGCAACCAAATTTCCTCCCCCATATTAATTCTCTCCCCCCCCCATATTAATCCATCCTCACCTCCATCGCAGCACATTTCAAGAGGAACATTTCGCCCATAGGTAAATGTAGGTTTAAGGCCAAACTTTCTGACATCCAAGTCGAACATTGATTGAATAAGCTTTCATACTCCTTGAGAAATTAATGGGAAGGGGGTGGTTTATATTTCCATTTGCTCGAAGAAACTGGAAATAAAATATAGATACGTATATTTTTCATGTATTCCCAAATATCTCTTCTGCCTGTCAGAAAGAACCTGGCATGGGAGGGGAGCGCTCTCCTCCTATCTGCAAATGTGCAGTGCATGGATCAGGCGCTTGCGTATGCAAAACAGGGTCATAAACATGTCTCCGTGTATTTGATAAATCCATCTTCCTCTTGTCATTGTCACAGAGAAGCCAAGATGATGGGAGATTATGCCGTCAAATCGCCGCGGAAACGCCTGCAGAGTTTATGAATTTTCATAGGACGCGAGTCATCTTTAATAGGAAACCGTGCTTAGGAGAAAGGCTGATGCCTTGCGAAGGCCTGGGCCTGCTCTGATGGGCAAGTGCCTGGACGGCGTAAAATCATGTTTGGCCTTGGTGTAAATTTGCACCAGCTCCAGAGATCAGCCTTTGATTGTTTCTTGCCCTGGTGACCAGGACCGCTGGAAAATGGTTCTTCTATGCAAAGCTATGTTTGGCTTAGAAAGACTTTTGCATCGATCAGAATGCTTAGGTGTGGTTTGTTTTTAGTACAGTATTTATTTATTTATTTATTTATTTATTTATTTATTTATGGAGACACACACACCCATATCTTGCCAGTGTCATGAGAATAGGAAAGGAGAAGAAGCCACAGACAGTTGGTACCATGTTGAGGGGGGTACTCACATAGTCATATGGTCTTAGATAACTCCCTGGCAGCACCTTGGTGCACCATCTCTATATACAGTCTTCAAAGGCCGCCCCAAGTGGAAACTCCTGAAGTAGCCTAGTAGTTCTTCAGTCTCCAGGCCATAGTCTATGCTACCGTTTGCCTTTTAGCTAACCAAATCCCTTTATCTTAGGTGTATGAAGCTTCAAGGTCTCAGCTGACATCCAACATGTGTGCATCTGCAGTCTCATACACAGAGATACACACGCACACACTACATAATACCTCTGCAGGATGTCCCATAGACAGATGAGCGCTTATCCGCTCTCACATGGTGTGTCTCTCTAGGCATAAAACAAAGGAAACAGGCCTCTTTAACTGAGTCAGATGTCACTCGGAAGATAGGAAAACTAGGCCTGAACTGAATTCTCAATGAGAAAATTGCATTTTTGAGGGGCCCAGGGAAGAGGCAACAGAGAGAGACATGAACGGGGGGGGGGGATGAACAAGAGAGATACCTTTCACTCATTTTGCATCTCCAAATTCACCTTGGAATTAAGTTTCAAGTAAAACTTCATATCAACTGCAGCTGATTTTTATAGAATTTTTTTCCTCAGATAAAATTCCAGAGGTGCTTATTTTAACTCCTCACATTGTGAGAAATAAATAAATAAATAAATAAATAAATAATGGCAGCCTGTCTTTCCAACGTTTGTAACTTCCAATCTCAGTAGCAGAAGGATGCAAAAATCTGAGGGTGGGGCCAACATCAATTTATTAAATAATACTTTTCTTTTCCCCGACCAAATTTTAATGAAAGGATGGAGCATTTCAAGATGCCATTTGTGCACTTATCTGCATCTGGAAAGGGCGAGAAGTTCATCTGGTACATTTTTAAGCTCTTTTTGGAAAAAAACTACTAAGCCCCAACCAGCTTAAGAGAGGAACTTGAAAACATTCAAAAGTGGAGAAAGGTGAAACGGTCAAAATCACCCACCCAGGTGGAGGAACACTGGTCGTCAGTTGACCCTTAGAATTCTTCCTTATCCAGGCATATTTGTGGTGATGAATGAGTTTATCATTCTTCCCCTCACCTTTAGCAATGACACGGACAGCTGGTACAATATGCCTCCTTCCATATTGGAAACAACTAGGGGCATTGGCCTGTACAATCCAAGGATGACCCCGGAAGAAGGGGAGTCTGGACCACTTCTGGGTACACTCTACCTGGAAATCCCTGGAAAGGGACACCATACGTCAGAACCGACTTGATGGCACATGATTATTTTATACCTGGTAATGTTGGATAGTGCCATGACGGACAATGTCATCCTGTTCGTTTCTTGCACGAAATGTTCCAAAGACCCGAATTTGAGAGTGGAAAGAGCGCCACTGGATGTGGGAGAAAACAAAGTATGGTGATTTGAGAGGTGCTGGTGCACGCAAGTGAGGAAGGCACACACCACATATTTAAGCAGCCTAGGCTGTGGCTTTCTCCTGAATGAGACACTTGGTTCATCAGGCCCAGTGTTGGCAACTCTGATGGGCAGGCACGACTCTTCAGGTTTCCAGCAAAGGCTCTTTCCTAGCCCTGGCTGGAGATCCCATCTGACTCTCGCCTAGACCTAGCTGGTGATTCCGATCCTTCTAAGCTTCCAGAGTAACACCCAGCCCAATTTGTTCAGAGCAGTACAGTTGGGTGAAAAAAATAGACAGAGAGATCAATAAAACTTTTGTGACTCACAACACGCCACTTTCCCAGACACTAACAGACTGCACAACTCAAGTGGCTCGATCACTGTAGATACAAGTGAGCTAAGGAACACCCGACAGCTGGGGAGGTCAGTCGCAGTCCACGAAATCCCACGTCGAAACACGTCCGTTACGTTTGGAAAGTGCCACAACTCTTGTTCGAGGCTAGAACTGACTTGGGCTCAGAACGTTCTGGGATATCCTACTCCAAGCCAACGCGTCTAGCGCTTGGCTGGCCGTTTGGCTTTAACCCCAAATTATGAGGCTTCTCTGCACCCTGATGACGTCTTTGGCCCTTTTCCCCCGGCGCCCCGTCCGTCTTCCCAATCGGGAGGTCGCACCTCCCTTCCTCTGCTAGCGGGAGCGCCACCTGTGACCTCATCTGCTTTCCAAACAGACCTAATAGCTGTGGTGTGCTCAGACAAGCATGATGGGTAATAGTGGAGCAGATTGAACTCTATTGTCCTGGGAGTTCATATATTTTTATACACTCACAGGGCAGGCATCATCCTGCCACTGCCGTGATGCTAAGTCAAGCATCGCCACGATGCAATAAAAGAGATTAAAAGAGTCTCCTTTCACTCATTTAGCAGGCAGGGGTGTGGGTTTCCTCCCCTTCCCCGGCTTTTCAAATGAGGCTAATCAGCGAGAGAAGACTCTTTAGTATCCCACTTCAAAATGAAACTTCCTTTGCGACCTTTCCCTGACGTTACGCCTTGTTTTTTCTGGACTCGCCAAGATCTGGGGAGAAAACAGGCAGGGTTTTCAGGGAAAGCAAGAAACAAGCTGAAACTCAAGAAGGACTATCATGGACTATCGGGGTATCAAGAGACAGATATCTAGTGTTGTGTGCTCCCAGAGGCATTTGGTGGGGCCACCGTGAGATACAGGAAGCTGGGATGGGCCTTTGGCTCTTCTTATGTTCTTATGTTCTTATAGAATTAGCTAAAACACTGCTTCTGGTGTAAACAGGATGTAGTAGTAGTAGTAGTAGTAGTAGTAGTAGTAGTAGTAGTAGTAGTAGTAGTAGTAGTAGTAGTAGTAGTAGTAGTGATGGTGGTGTGGGTGTCACCTCTGACTTATTGCAACGCCATGAATGAGTTGTTCAGCTCTTGTAAATGCAAGCCTGTGGCTTCTTTTAGGGAGTCGGTCTATCTTGCATCTGGTCTTCCCTCTTTCCCTGCTGCCTCCCGCTTTTCCCAGCAGGATTGTCGTTTCCTGGATAATTCTTTGTTTTTGTGATGTGCCCAAAGGAGGACAGCCTCATTTTCTACATATTTGCCTTCAGAGATCATGCAGGGTTGATTTGCATGAGAACCCACTTGTTTACCTTTCTAACAGGGCCAACCTTTGGGGTGGGGAATAGAGATGGGCACGGAACGAACATTTTTTCGTTTCCGTTACCGTTTGTCATTTCCGTTATGTAACAAAACGACAAACGAAAATTGTGATGAAAATGAAACGAAACGAACAGAACCACGAAAATTGTGGTTGTTACGTTTCGTTTCCGTGAATGGTGACACGCAATGAAATGAGCTGTTTTAAATGTTAAAAAACGCCCTGGACATCCATAAAAACGCAGCGATAATTATTTATATTGTCTGATAATACCTACCAGGGGGGTTGGGGTCCTTAAAACGTTTGTCTTAGTCTTCTCCCATCACAATGTATTATTCTTTTCCCTTTAAAATGGATGTCGCCACCAGCCACAAAATGGAGGCAAGCCATGTGATGGGATCATGTTCAACCAATAGCATGCCCAGGTTGCAGACTGGGCAGGCAGGTCTGGCAGCCACAGAGGGCATAAAAAGCTCTGGCAGCCCCCGTCCTCCTTGCAGTCTCTGGTGGGAGTTAGGGTGGGATTGCTGTCTCTGCTGTGACTCTAGCTTCAGTCCTGCAGCCTCCCTGTGTGCGTGCGTGCTGCGTACCTCTCAGTGAGCACCCTCCCTTGCCCCACAGTGCAGTCACTCTGTGGCTGCCTTGCACCCTGGGCAATGCCCGCCGCTGCCTTTGCAGCCTCCCTGCATACCTAGTCTATACTGTGCCTCTGCCAGCATCCATTTTTTTAGTGTTTTCCCTCTGATCTGGGGCCTGCACATGGAAATGCTTTAAAAATCATGCAAAAGCGGGTAAAAACGACAAACGAAAAAACGAAAAATGGTAACAAAATTTTTCAAAAAATTTGCAACAAATGGAAATGAACCGAAACAGACCTCTAAACGACAAACGACAAACCGAAACGCCATTTTTCTGTTTCGTGCCCATCTCTAGTGGGGAAATCTTACACAGAGAAATGTTCCTATACAAGAAAGAAGCCTAGGAATTGTAGTCAGACTGTTTACTGAGGTACAATGGCTGTAAGTGACCTGCATAACAACTTGACCTGTGACGAAATGTTGCAAAATAGAAAAGCACTCCTGTAATTCAGAATTCTAGCCACCTGTCTTTTCCATTTATCCCCCCCCCGTGGGTTGCGTCATTACCCCATAACGGTCAATACATATCCCATGCCCACCCAATGGGCTTGCTTCCTATAAGACTGTTTAGTGGTCTCATAAATTGTGAGGGTTTTTATACCTATACATGTCTATATCTATATAGATGCAAATGTGGACCTCCGTAAACCTCTGTTACATTCAGTCTGTTAGTTCTGCTCTCCAGTTCATCGGTGCCGCTGCTTTTTCTAGCTAAGGAGAGAACAGAATTGAAACATAGAGTGGTTTGGTTGTGTGGAGCTTCCAAAGCCAGGAACAGCATACCAGGGAGAAGAAGCCCTTGAAGCCGTACCTTTTGCGTTTCCGAAACCCATTTGCTTCAGGAAGGAAGATGTGTTCACTCCTAAACCTTGTGACACAGTGGTTAAATGCCTGTCCTGCAGGTAAAACTGTCCTGCAGGTAAAACTGTGCTCACGACCTGGGGTCCAGTCCCAGGTAGCCAGCTGATGGTTGACTCAGCCTTCCATCCTTCAGAGGTCGGTAAAATGAGTACCCAGCTTGCTGGGGGGGGAGGGGTGCAATGTGTAGCCTGCATAATTAAAAAACTGTAAACCGCCCAGAGACTACTTGAAGTGGTATGGGGCGGTTTATAAGCAGAACACTTTGCTTTGCTTTGCTTTGCTTTAGGTCTTTAAAAAGATTTGTGGTCTAGTAACTTTGCACTGTCTTTCAGGACCGTTCCGAGGGGCTGGGGCTAAAAATCCTGGATGCTTGTGCACAGCATGGGATTAAAAAAAAAAAAAAAACAAGAAGGCAGCCCATCACGGGCAAAGCCTCCCCTTGTTCTATTTCCTTGCCTGCTCTCAAGACTCGGTGTATCAGCTGTCTGGTCTGTGGCTTTCCATTTCGGCCGGCTTGGCAAAGATGAATCGGCCAGCAGTAGACCTTCCATACCTTCCCTTTGATTGTTAATATCTCTGCCACGCCACGCTGGCATGGGGATGAATTGAAAAGGTGCCGGTTATTTTAACCGGTTTTGCTTTCTGTCAGGCCATCCAACTTCATTTAGTAAATCAGAGGTGACAGGAGAAGATTTTATGGCCATTCATTGCCAGCCTCTCTCCTTTCCAGATTGTTTAGTTATGTCGAACAGAAGCAGCATTGAATATATCCCTGAGACGTAAGATCCCATATCTCTTCAACCAATGGCTTCTCCGACTCCTGCCAGGGTAGCAACACATTTCCGGAGGGAAATCAGCCATTATGGAGACACTGTTCTTTGACTATAGCAAAGAATTATGGGACGTACAAAGCCAGAAGAGAGAGAGAAAGAGAGAGAGAGAGAGACCAGGCAGGGAAATGTTCTTCTCTGACTGCAGTCTCTGGGAGAATCCAGAGCAGATGGATGCGCTCTTATGTCTCGCCTTGCATTTATTGTGTTGATCCCCTAAATTTATCCCCTGCCCTTTTTCTGAACAAGAACTCCAAGTGGGTTACAACCTCATGTAAAGCTGCCAGAAAACTTCCAGAAAGCTATCCGTTCCAAGGACAGCCAAAACACAACAGCCACAAAACTTCTAAGAATGACCCCCCCACACACACACACAGGGCTTTAACTCTGGGGTGTTAATGGAGTACCACCATCTTCAAGACCTTCTCAGGGCTGATAGTCAGAAAACTGCCCATACCTGAAACTGTGGATTTAGCTTGGGTCAGGTTCTTGATCAATTCTTTAAGGAAAAACTGGAGGAAACATTATTTCCTTCTTTTTGAAAGTGAACTGTTGATTCAGTTTTATAGAGGTGTCATTGAATCTATCATCTGTTCCTCTATAACTGTCTGGTTTAGTTCTGCGACTAAGAAGGACAGATATAGGCTTCAACGGATTATTGGAACTGCAGAAAAATATTGCTACTAATTTGCCATCTATTGTGGAATTGTATACCACATGAGCTAAAAAGAGGGCGCTGAAGATATATATACAGATTCCACACATCCTGGATATGATCTGTTTCAATTGTTACCCTCAGGGCAACGTTTTAGGGCATTGCACACTAGGACAACTAGATATAAAGATAGCTTCTTTCCAAGTGCTATCAAACTGTTAAATAATTTTTTTCTTCTTTTCTTCCTTTTTAAATAATAAGTTATACAGTGGTACCTTGTATAAAGGAATTAATTCGTTCCAAATGAAATTATGTTAAGCAAATTTTCCTTTATACAAATTCCCATAGGAATGCATTTAAAATGGAGCAACCCCATTTTTATGTTGTACGGATTCTCCCCATAGGCGATTATGTTAAGCAAATTTCCCCTATCTCCGGAATTTTTATGTTGTACAAATGTTATGTTATACAAGCTGTTTGTTATACAAGGGTCCACTCTATTGTGTTGTACTGTGTTTTTTTGTTGTTGAATATATGATTCTTATATTTCCTTCTTATACATGGAGAGCATTTTTTACCAAAACAAATTCCGGGTGTGTCAGGATTCTGATTCTGATTCTGATTCTGATGCAGTGCCTCCGCGATAGTCTACCTGAGTCTTCAAAGCAAAGGTTTCACTTCCTCTGTCTCTTTCCCAGAGAGGAAGTGTTCCGTTTGCTGATATCCTGAGGTGGCTCACTTAATTAAGCCACTTCAGGATATTGGGAATTCCAAATCAAGCAGCTTGAGAGCTGGCAAGATTCACTTGGGGTCCTTTCCCAGCATTCATACTATACATGTCGGAAAAAGACCAACGTTAGAGAGGTCCTGCCCACACACCCCAAAATAGAAGCCCCTGCCAGGGGTCGGAAACAAAGGTGCAGGTTAGAAGTGTTTTGGGTTGGTGCCAGTGAATTACATCATGCAATCAATGGGGGAAAGAGCAAACCAACCCATTCCCGAAGCAGACCAAACAGAGGGGCCAATGCCCTTCTAACCAACCCCTCAGTTAAAACTGGGGAGCCTAACTGTTTGACTGGAAAACCCTCAGATCTTTAGGGGTTTGCATGCACGGCACTGCCAGAAAGAAGCAGCTCTGTGCTTAGCAGATGTTAGAAGTAGGATCATAGAATCAAGGAGTTGGAAGGAGCCTGTAAGGCCACTGAGTCTAATCCCCCCGCCCCCACCCACTCAAGGAAGAAATCCAAATCAAAGCCAACCTGACGGAGGTTGGTCCAATCTTCTCTTAGATGCCTCCAGCGTTGGATTCAGGATGCATCACTCGATTAGAGCCAGTGACGTTTCATGATGACAACAGAGGTGGACAGCTTCTGATCCTCCCGGTGGGGTGGTACTACAATTGCCATCTGCCCTAACCGCCGTAACCAATAGCGAGGGATAATGGAACCCATTAACATCCACCTGGCCAAGTTTATCTCCCTGTTGCCTACTAGGCTGGAATGTTGGAGAAGGGCTGAAGAGATGCATTGTGGCCTTTGCTGTCCAAATGGGCAGTACAGCAATCTAATAAATAAATAAATAAAGGCAGCTTGGCATTCCCACTTGCGGTGTGAGTTTAGGTCATGGCACATTCTTTCTCAACCAGCTTGCACAGGATTGTCAGGTTGTCAGGAGAGCTGGATTTGACATGTTAAGACCAAAGGCAGAAAGGAAATACAGCTAATAACTGCATTAAAAACACTAACTTTGGCCTACCTAGAAATCTCAGTCCCTCTTTTCTGTTTCATTTTCTCCATCTCCTGCTTTCTTCATGCTGATACGCAGATGTCTATGCCCGTAGCACGGCCTCCAGCCCACTGTCACTGTTTCCTAAACTAAAAAAACAAACAAATCCAATATAGTTTAGCTTCCTTCCTTCTTTCTTTGTTTATCACTTAGGCCACTACCACACTTCCTTGAGCAGCCGCTTTTCATTTTGCATCGCCTTCTCTCCTCCCATGGTCCCATGGTCGCTACCGCGGTTCGGCAGTCCGCACTTCAGCAGTGGCTTAGCAATCGGCTTCCCCATTTGCACTTGGCTGAACCGCTTTAAACTGTGACAAGGAAACGGCAGAAACAGGGGGAAACCGAAAAAAGGCGGGGTAACATGTCCGCAAATACAACCCAATCGCTTAAAAAGGGGGTGCAGGAACTGATTTTTTTAAAAAAAAAAAAAAACACCACCCGCTGTGTTCGTCGCAAGAAAAACCGACACAGCGGTCAAAATGGGCGTGGCCAAGGGGGCTCTTCAGAAAAAGAGATTTGAAAAGCAGACAGTGATTTTTAAGGCGATTTGTCTTTAAGGAAAAGTTGTTTCAAATCTAAAGTGTGTGATAGTGGCTAGTTTGTTACATTCGCCATCCATCTTTCCTCTAGCAAGGATTGATGACCCTGTCCCCCCAACCCCCAATCAAAATAACCCTTTTGGTGATGTCCAGGATGACAGAAAGCACAAACAGCCTGCATTCGCCCTGTGAATTTCAGCCTTCAATGGGGGACTATAGAATGCCTGGATCCCACCACAATCCCAGTTTAAGCACCCTAACCATTACACCACACTCCCTCTACCTATAAGGAAAGCTTTCCTGTCCCTTGATCCTTTTATGATGGCCTTATTCCCCTCTCTCCCTCTTTCATGGCACAATACGCTTGTCCCGCGCTGCTCCCCTCCCCCCGCCGTCCTCCCCACACACCCTCCCGTTCTTCTTTTAAAAAAAAGGAAAGGAAAGGAAAAGGAAACCCTTGACAATATACTACAGGTGGAGAAGAATGGCACCCAAGTGCCATGAATACGATCTATCGCCGCAGCGCATAATCCATCAGTCCTACTTATAACATAATAGCAGTATAACTCACACAAGTCATTGACTCATGTAAGGCATGGAGGTCTACATTGCACTGGGGAGGCATGAAAAAGGCAGCTACAGTACCCACTGCCCGGTGCAGATTAGCCCACAAGTGGCAGCCTTGCCGCAGCACAAAGGCCAGAGGAAAACAACCGAGAGCTGCAAAACGCTGAACCGTGTCAACCTTCCTGGCCTCTGATCCCCACCCCCCCCCAAGAAAAATCCTGCCATTTTTAGCAGGAGTGAACGTATCTACATAGGATTCTGCCGGATTCTAACTCCCTAACTCTCATCAGGTGAAGAGTAATGCAGATACTATAGCTCAGTCACTTCTTTTCCCTGTTTCCAAAAACTCACAGGGAGAATCTCTCTCGATCTCGATCTCGATCTCTCTCAACCTCCTCTAGCCTTGAATGTCTGAGTGGAGACTTTTCTCTTGGTCTCCTGTAGAACCACTGGTTATCAAGTGACCTCAGAGTAAGAGGAAGTTCCTTTTTGGGACAGGACCATCCAGAATGCATCGGGTCACCTGGGTTCTGGGGAATGTCCTGGGAAAATAGGAATTTTTTTTCCTTGCTCTCACCTACAAGGTGGTGTAGATGTAAGGATCACTTGTGTCTTTCTCCATTGTTCTTAAAAAAATAAGAAGGGGGGATGCTAGCTGGGTAACTTTGAAACAAGATCCCAACAAGTCTGAAGATTCTCAGTCTTCCAGGTGAGTTTATCTGGAAGTTGAGTCATGGCAACTGGACTCCTTTTCTTGGGAGACTGAAACCTTTCGCTGCTTATCCAAACAGCTTAGTCACTCTGAGGAAAGCTATTTGTGAGCAAGAGTATAAGAAGAGCCCTGCTGGATCAGGTCAACGGCCCATCTAGTCCAGCTTCCTGTATCTCACAGTAACCCCACCAAATGTGTCCGGGAGCGCACGAGACTAGATATCTGTCTCTTCATACCCCTCCCCTGCATCTGGGCCTTGAATTTCCCTGGTGTTAAGCCTGGAGATTACACATCTCCATCATTGTTTGTAACCTGTGATGGACTTCTCCTCCAGGAAAAGGTTGAAATGCAAGTGGTTCTTATCGTCTTCTACTTTTCTTGATGTTCTTTCATGTTCCTGCACCCACTTCAGGACATCTGCCCCAAAATTCCAACAAATCAAACCCCAACACATTCAATGAAGACATCTCACAATCTCTTCATATGCTCAACTTTGATATGGGTGGAGTAGGCAGCCCGGTGTAGAGACAGGCTTCTATAGTGAGGCTGTAATGTATATCCCAGACAGAATTATTGGGTGCGTGGGAACTGCCAGGGCTCATTGCATCATGCTCAATGTTTTCTGTTGAACCAAACAGAGACTCCATATAGGGGTTGATGACGTAAGAGATTTCTCAGTAGGGTTTTATGCCACTTTCAAGAAAAGTTCTTAATACAGGCTTGCAACAGCCTTTCTCCTTGTCCAAAGGAATCGAGAAAGCAAGAGAGCTGCTCATAGGTTAAAGCAAAGGCAGAGTCATCATAAATTGCTCATTTATGTATTTATTTATTTATTTATTTGTTAATCTTATACCCCGCCCATCTTCCCAAAGGGAACTCTGGGCGTCTTACAATAAAAAACAGGTAAAACAAGCAAGCACAAAACAAAAGAAACCACAAAAGAAGAAATAGTAATACTGTATACAGAAGGGGCGTGGTGGCTGAGTGGGCTAAAGCGCTGAAACTATCAGCTTCAAAGTCGGCAGCTCAGCGGTTCGAATCCTGGGTGCCATGCAGTGGAGCGAGCTCCCGCTGTTAACCTCAGCTCCTGCCAACCTAGCAGTTTGAAAGGCAAGTAGATAAATAGGTACTGCTGTAGAAAGCGGGGAGGTAAAAACAGAGTTCCATGCACAGAAATGCATTCAGCCATGCCGGCCACGTGGCCACGGACTTGCACAACACTGGCTCTTTGGCTTGAAAACGGAGATGAGCACCGCCCCTAGAGTTGGACACGACTAGCACTCATATGCGGGGGGGGACCTTTACCTTTACTTTATACTGTCTACAGATGTTGTGGTGGTCGCTGATCATGAGCACCCAGTGCTGATGAGGAGGTCAAAGAAGAGATGAATCAACTTTGGACACATTGGCCCCAAGTCCTGTTGGTTAGCACAGGAAATTGCATTAGAGTGGGCCCATTGTATGAATGGGGATTTCCATTACAATGGGCCTACTCTAATTGCAACTGATCATCCTATTCCTAACTCATATTATACTTTAACAGAATAAACTGCAGGGAAAGCTGACCACTAGTTTGAATCAAAGGATCCTATGGAGGAGCAGGCCTGCTCTAATGCAATTCACTATGCAAAGCAACAGGATTTTGGCACCTATATGCCTTGGAAAAGTACTATATATACTCCAATATGTCTAGTTTTTCAGCCCTAATTTTGGGCTGAAAAAGGGGGCCCTTGATTTATATTCGGATCAATACTTTTAGCCACCGAGGCAAGTGCTTGGGTCGGTGGCTAAAAGTCATTTTAAACATTGTGTGCTGCTTCTCCTGACCCCACCCCACCCCCCGCGTTGCAGGGGAGTGACGTGCAATGTTTAAAATGACTTTTAGCCACCAAGGCAAGTGCTGGGGTCAGTGGCTAAAAGTCATTTTAAACATTGCACGCTACTTCTCCTGACCCCCCCCCCGCGCATCACAGGGAAGCGGCGTGCAACATTTAAAATGACTTTTAGCCACCGAAGCAAGCGCTTGCCTCAGTGGCTAAAAGTCATTTGAAACATCACAGACCACTCCCCCAGCTCATAAAGGAGGAGCTGCCAGGCCCTGCTGCGTTTCCCACCCTAGACTTATACTCGAGTCAATAAGTTTCCCCAGTTTGGGGGGGGGGTTAAATTAAGAGCCTTGACTTATACTTGGGTCAATTTATACTCGAGTATATACAGTACTCATTCTCTGGCAGTGTTATCCTCTGGTTTATTGTCCAAGGGTTTTCCACCAGGCTTCCCACTTTCTGCTCTTGGAATGGGCCGAGCTTAAGATCAGGTGGGTTTTTCCACTTTTCAGTCTATGTAGGAACTGGCACGTTCCGATAGCTATGGAGAAAAATATGAGCATCCCTCGGGCTTTGCAAGACTGAAGAACTCCCGCTCTTAAGCGGCGGGCAAATAATTCATCTTCATTTCATTTCTTTACCTCTCGCAAGTGCAGTTTTGGTTTCCTTCAGCTTTCTCGCTCGGCTTTTTAAAGAAAAGGCAAAATGAATAAGTGTAACATTGGCCGTTCTCCAAATTCTGTTGAACACGCCACCTGGAAGGAACAGAGACATCTGGAAAAACCCTTCCCGGTTCTCTGAGGAAATTACAAAAGAAATACCGGATGATTGGAAAGATAGGTCTTTATGGGATTCTTTCGTTATCAGCCAATTTTGCTTTGAAATATTTTTTTCCCCGAGTAACATATGCTCAGGATTTTAATAGGAAATCTTTGGGTGCTGGTTATTTATGAACTTCATAAAAGAGGACTATTTAGAAAACTTTCGCAGGAGGAAGGAACATGGCGGCGGGGAAAACTACTTGCAAAGTCTGTAAGAATAAGTGAACTAGGTTGAAACTTGCTAAGCTGCCCTCCCACTTCCCTGGGAGGAAGTGCCATTAAATGCATTAGTGTTGACTACTAAAATAGATAGATAGTGGGTATTTCTGCTAGAACAATCCTACCAGTGAGAATGAGAGATCCAAAGATGGAAGGACCATCACACCCCAAGCCTTCCTGGTAAAGGGGTTAAAAAAAAGGTATGATGTACATAAGAAGATAAGAAGAGCCCTGCTGGATCAGGCCAGAAGCCCATCTAGTCCAGCTTCCTGTATCTTACAGTGGCCCCAACAAATGCCTCTGGGAGCATAGGAGACTAGATATCTGTCTCCTGATACCACTCCTCTGCATCTGGACCTTGAAGGGCCCTGGTTTTAAGCCTGGAGAGAACATGTATCCCCATCATGGTTTGTCACCTCTGATGGACTTTTCCTCCAGGAATCTGTCCAATCCCCTTTTGAAGGCATCCAGGCCAGATGCCATCGCCACCTCCTGTGGCAGGGAGTTCCACAGACTAACAACACACTGGGTAAAAAAAATATTCTGTAGGAGATGTAGGAGATCATTCTTCCTCTCCCCTACCTCTGGTAACACCCCCGGCTGACAAAAGAAGACTGAGGGTAGATAGTATTTCTAATACTTGAAAGCTAGTCATGCAGAGAAGGGGCAGAATCTGTTCTCATTCATCCCAGAGTGTGGTCTCAAGTTTCAGTCTCTCAAGTCTCTCAAGAAAAGAAGTCCAGTTGCCATGACTCAACTTCCAGATAACTGGACCAAAGAAAGAAAGAAAGAAAGAAAGAAAGAAAGAAAGAAAGAAAGAAAGAAAGAAAGAAAGAAAAAGAAAGAAAGAAAGAAAGAAAGAAAGAAAGAAAGAAAATGTGACAAATCAAAATTGGCTAAAAACTCGTATTCATCAGGGTCATCATTTCTGAAGAATATGAAGTGATTCATTTTTGATGAATTGGCGATTTTCGATTAAGATCGTGATTTGTTTTTAGATTCATTTCCATCTTGGCTGCTGATCCAATCAACTTGGGAATTGGAGACAGATTTCCCCATCCCTAAGCAGCTGATTAAAAGCAGTTCGGCCCTCATCTCTTTCGACAGGCATTTGCAAGAATCGGATTCTTTACAAAGGAGACAGCCATTCCTCAGAATCGGCAGATTCGCAAGGGGAATCATATTTGCTGCGAATCAGATTTCAGGCCAGAAGACGCACCCTTAGCCTTGCCACAAAGGGCTCCTAAATGAATCCTCTGCCCCATCTTCAAGTCATAAATACAAGCCGTCAAACCATCCGGCCAACTTTCTCTCATCTTCTCCGTGTAATTTCCTTCCCCTGTTTTCCCTCCTTAGCCGAGGTGGGGTTGAATGACAGGAGGGGAAGAGATATTATCTCTGGTTCATAAACATCTTGAACATTTGGAGGCTTTTAAGCAGATGCTCTCGCTGGCAAACGGTTTTCCCAAGCAGCCACCTGCATATGTTGGGATTTTTTTTTTACCCCCTTTTTTACCCCCTTATTAAGATAGCCTCCAAAGATACGGATTTACAGGTGGAAGCTTAGAGGATCCTTCCACCAAAAGCTGCAATTTCCTCCACTTCCTTTGTGTGTTTTAATCCTAAAACTGTACAGCCGCCGCAGCCCTCGTGAGTCAATTTGCTGAACAAATACATGCACGCTCACATACAAATAGAGACTCGTGGAGGGAAAAGAGAACAATGAGGTATGACTCCGAAATCAACCACCAAGAAGAAGGGGGAAATTCATTACCGATAGCACAGATCTTAACATGCAGACAGAGCTGTCCCTCTTGGCTGTGCGTTATTCGCAAGAGCATGTTCAACAGCTGCTCTCTCCTGTTCGGGTAAGCTTCTATATTCACCAAAGGATGCTCCTTCTGTAAAAGGGGTTTCAGTAACATTAAAAAAAAGACAGGGTTCTAAAGGGAAGTGTCTTCATTTGCCATTGGACCCCCCCCCCCCAGCATTCTGGCTTAACAACAATAATAAAAAAAAGAATGGATGTGGAGAATGGATGAATTAGGAAAGACACTGGTCAGTTGATGGCTTGTTGTGGGATTTTGAGAGTCTTAGTCAAAAAAATGTTTCCAAGCTCTGATAGACTGACCTGATCCAGCTTCTGAACCATCAAGCTAAATGCAATCCAGAAATTGTGTGTCATGACTCATTGAGGCTTTCGTGAACCTCTTGCTTTTATTAAAGCTTGAAAACATGGCCATGGTAGTTAAGAACATAAAAAAACATAAGCAGAGCCCTGCTAGATCAGGCCAAAGGCCCACTTTGTCCAGCTTCCTGTATCTCACAGTGGCCCCACCAGATGCCTCTGGGAGCGCACGAGACTAGATATCTGTCTCCTGATACCACTCCCCTGCATCTGGCCCTTGAAGTACCCTGGTTTTAAGCCTGGGAATGACACATCTCCATCATGGTTTGTAACCTGTGAATCTGTCCAATCCCCAGGAATCTGTCCAATCCCCATTTGAAGGCATCCAGGCCAGATGCCATCACCACAACCTGTGACAGGGAGTTTCACAGGCTAACAACACGCTGGATTAAAAATATTTTCTTTTGTCTGTTCTCACTCTCCCAGCCCTCAATTTGAGTAGATGTCCCCTAGTTCTGGTATTTTGTGAGAGGGAGAAGAGCGTCCCTCTGTTTGCTTTGTAGGCCAAACAGGAACTCTTCTGGGCTCTGGTTTTGTTTGTTGTCTGTAGATGCAAAAAGGAAACTGATGGTAAAAGGTGGGAGTTGCAGGGCGCCTAGAAAGCGTTTGACCTCATGGGTGGATGTAGGGTTTCCTTCATCGTGGTTATTCAGGCATCAGGTGTAGCTGGCCAGCCAAGAATAAATATTAGAGAAAATTCAAAATTAGGTCTTGTTGCTACGAGAGCTCATTTGAAATGGAAGTCAGTCTCTAAGATGGCCAGGGAATCTCCTTCACTGAACGTTTTCAGTGAGTGGATGAATTTTCACCAGTTAAGGACCCTTAAGTTATAAAATAATTAAGCCTTGCTTGAGTTCTTCTGAGTGTTAAAATAGGCAGCCTCTCATTGTGGTCCTGTAGAAGGTAGGACTCCATGCTCATATAATATGGAGAGCAAAATTATTATGGAAATGTTTGGACTACTGCCTGCGTGCCTCACAGAGACTGTGAGGATTTCTCCATCAACCTGTCCCACATCTTCATCTTCTTCAGTCCAGACCTGCCTCAAACCTCCTCTCCTCACAAATGAAGAGATAAATTCATGTCTTAAAAGATCTCTTGTCTATATTCATAGCTGGCAGGGCTAGACGGTCACAGAAGTTAGTAAAGGCTGATTTTTATTTTATTTTTTTGAATGATAACTGATTCTGATCATTGGGGTCCCCTTTTCAACCTCTTTAACTTCATCAAGGAAAGTCATCCCAGAACCTTTGTCTTTTCTGTGTCCACCCCACCCTTTGATGTACAGAGAGCCACCTTGGTCTTCAGTTGAATTCCACAGCTGTGTGTCAGTGCAGATGCAACCATACTCTGTGTAGGTGATGGGGGACAAAGCAGAGGACGGTAACACGCACAGGTCCTTGCATGGGCGGCTTTGAAGACTCTCGCAGGAACAATAGGTTGGAATTTGGCAGGGCAGCAACAGACAAATAACAGTAGGATATTTCTGGCATCCACCTACACTTTACCTTGGGCGTTAGAAGCTGGATTTGTTGATATTGTTTGGATCAAAGATAGACCAGAAGAGGAGGGCTTAGATGCTATTGAAAAACTCTGATGAAGGATATATATATATATATATTATCTTCCAATATAGGGTGCCAGCAGAGGAAGGATCTGGCATGATGGCTCCTCTGAAGGTCAGTCCTTCACACAATACAGAAACTCCCCTGGTGCATTGTTGGCCGGGACCTGTCTGAGATAATCCCAGCCTCCACGGTCCCCCTGCCTTTGATAAGGCTCTCTTTCTTCTCTCCCTCTCATGACCTTGCAATTCAGCTCTCTGTGAAGGAACGTGCACACATCTGCCGCCTCTTTTGTTTCATTTATAAATGCACTCCCAGACGGCGAGCAGAATGTGCGTAAGCCTGCGAGGTCACCACCGCGCCAGCCAGCACAACCAATATTCTACTTGCTTGCCAATGGCCTAAGAGGGAGGGAACGGTCCTTTCTCATTCATTTGCTGTACAATGGCGGGCTTGTGGACAAGGGATAAAGGACAGCAGAACAATGGGCCTGTGAATGACTCTAGAAGCAGTCCTATGAGAAAGCATCTGCAAGGTTTAAACCCAGTTGTCAGTTGCAACGAGAACAGACCTATGGAATCAGTAGGAACTTTTTTAAATCAACACTCATGCAAGATGTATTGATTCAACGGGTCAGTCCTGCGTGGGGGTTAACAACTGGGAAGTAGGCCCAAAAATGTGGTGATACTGTACCTTGCTTAGCACTCAGGATATGTTGCAAGATAAAATAAAACACATCCAAATGGAAGAGTAACTGAATCAGTGCTAAATGGCGTACAGTGGAACCTTGACTTACGTCATTAATCCGTTCCAGTGGTCTAGACTTAAGTCAAACATGACTTAAGTCAAACGAACTTTTCCCATAGAAAGTAATGGGAAAGTGGATTAATCCGCTCCAGATGATGAAAAAGATCCTCTTACATACCTTTGAAAACAGCAATTTAACACAAATTTGACTGGGACAGGAGATTCCTTCCGGGGATGTAAGTGAAATGTCTCTTATAAAGAAACAAGAGGGGGAGGCAGTGGAATTATAGTCCACAAGTTATACACCTCCACATTTTTAATGTTCATAGCAACAATGTCTAACATTTAAGTTTTACTGATTTTTAACCTTTGACGTTCCAAGTCCTGAACAACCCTATGCTTACCATTAGAGTCCCACAACTGTACAGCTCCCCAACTAAAATGCTTCCATTGTGGACCAGACTTCATTCAGCCAGATTTTTACAAGACTGAGCCGCAAAAACCCTATTTAACCAGCGACAAAGGCTAAAAAGCCCCGAATGTTTTAAGCTCCAAAACCCATCACCAAACTTCTCCTCCAGCAGCAGAAGGCGGACCGCCCTCCTTTACATGAGGCCGAGGACCAGCTCCAGGTGCTCTGAGCTGGCCTCGAAAACCAAGGAGCCGCTGCTGCCAGAGGAGAGGAAGAAGGCAGGAACAGTTTGGAGGCGGCAGCCGCTGCCGCCTCTTTTGTTTCATTTATAAATGCACTCCCAGACAGCATTGCGCAGCATGCTGGGTCGTGGATGCCGCCCGATTCTGGTGCCTTGCGTGAAGGGGGCTCCGAGATGTAAGTCAAAGCCTGCCGACTCAAATCAAACAGGCCTCTTCTTGCTGCAAGTCAAATATGATGTAAGTCAAGCAGTATGTAAGTCAAGGTTCCACTGTAATTTGAAGAAACCAGCATGAAGGGGGCACACTGGGTTTAAGGTGTCCCAGAGGTCTGGGCTACCTGCTTTAGGTAGACCAGTCCTCCATTAAAGACCACCTAATGGTCGCCCGAACATGTGTGCCATAATGAATCAGAGCTAATCGGGGCAGCACTCTGCAAGGTTCTACCGTTAGTCAAGCTATCTGCTATGAATAGAGGTAGAAGCATGCCACAAAAGAGATAGCTCATTGCACTAATGATAGCTGCACCTCTTTTGTAGCAGAAGACTGTGACACTTACCTGAACGATGCCTTCCACTTTATAGATCTCTGCAACCAGGAAAAAACAAGCAATTCCTTGTTTCTGTTTATGCCATGGAATCTGAAGAGGCTTCCACTGCACAGAGGCCCATGGGTATAAAGCAACTTCTGGTGCTATGCTGTGAGATGCATAACATAGAGAAAGGGTGAGAGAAATTCATCTACTATTATTCCCATCAACCAACTTTTCAGACAACAAGTCTAGTGGCTCAGCGACTTAACCCACAGTGCCACCCATGTACCATTTTGTAATTAGCATCAAGTAGTTAAGATTAAGTACTTAATGAACAGTACTCACCTTACTACTTTTTCTGGTGGAAAACTGTATTTTTCCAGTGGTGAAATAAAAACCTTTCCTGAAGGCTGTGCCTAAGTTCAAAGAAGGATCTGATCCTGAGGTGATTGCTCCAGATGTGTCTGACTTGGAGAAACCTCTCAATGGAAAAATGTTGGGGTGAAGCAGGTTCTTGGACATCTTCCAGTTTTTTGCTGATGTCTTTGAACTGATTCTAAATGATTCCAGCTTTAGAACCCAACAAGAGAATAATCTAGCACAAGTCATTCCGATTAATTTTAGCAATTAATAGCCAACCAGTATCCTTCAGAAAGAGAAGTGAATGGGCTCAAACCATTTCATTAGATGAGGTCCAAGTCAAGGACCCTAAAGATTGATTGCATTGGCCAACCATGTGACCTTGGTGTTCTCTAAGCATGCCTTACGTCCATCCGTCCGTAGTCATGGCAAGTGCAGAAACAAGCTGATGGGTTCTACTAGTGACACTGTCATGACCTTAGGCTGGTTTGCGTCCTCTTATAATAATCAGGAGAATTTGTAATACACAGCCTATTGCTATGACATCTATCCATATTGCTGCATTTATGCACAAAGTCTTATTGGGGCAACTGTTTGTTGTTTATTCATTTGGCCTTTGTCTTCTGCTTCTGCCACCAACCTCTGATGCGGTTTTAATGGCCACAGGGTCATACGTCTGGCTAACTTGACCCTGGTGGTGGTGGGGACATGAATCCATGAGTAGAAAAGACATCAACATTGCTCCCTGAAAATAAAACTTTAACACAGCGAGAACTGAGGTAATGAATCCTGCTACGGATGGAAGAGTTAGTGGCTCTTCCAGGCTTATTTCTTCCAAAGACAAACAGCAGAGGTAGTGGTTTCTATCATCTCCAGAGACATACTTCCCAAGTTTTATCCCTAGATGTTCTTGCAATGAAACTCCCAGAAGCTTTCACCACTAGCAGTGCTGGTCATGATTTCCAAGGATTACAGCTCAAGAACATGTAAGGACCCAAGGTTGGAAAACACTGCTCCAGAAGAATATAGGATGTGCCGAAACAACTTAGACCAGTGGTTCCCAAGCTGTGCACCCTGGCATCTAGGGATGCTGACAAACCCAGACAGTAGCACCTCAAAAACTGCTTTAACAGTCAGGAAGTTTTCCTGATACTCATCTAAAAGCTGGGTTCTCTTAACTTGAGGCCATTGTTGTGCATCCTGCACTCTGGGATGACCGAGAACAGATTCTGCCCCTCCTCTGTAGGACAGTCCTTCAGATTTTTGAAATGTGCTATTGCATCACCCGTTAATCTTCTTTTATCTCTGCTAAACATCCCCAGTTCTTTTAGACTTTCCTCACAGAGCTTAGTCTCCAGCCCCTGACCATCCTTGTTGCCTTCTTCTGAATATGTTCCAGTTTGTCAGCATCTTTCTTGAAGTTTGATGTCCAGAACTGGACACAATATTCAAGGTGAACAGAGGGGGGTGAGCACCTCACAGGATCTGGAAATTGTACTTCTGTGAATGCAGCCTAAAATAGCATTTGCCTTTTTTTGTGACCACATCACACTGTTGGCTCAGGTTGTGATCTACCCAAATTCCAAGATCCTTCTCACTTGTAGTATTGCTGAGCCAGGTGTCTCCCGTCTTGTAACTCCGTGTTAGGTTTCTTCTTCCTAGGTGCAGGACTTTGCACGTCTCCCTGTTCAATTTCATCCTCTTGGTTTCAGCCCAGTGGTGGTGAGCGACACACTTTTGTGGTGCACTAGGGCTACAAGATCTGTAAATGTATAGGCTATTGGAGGTTAAACCCACTTGGATTTTCATTGCCAGTGCAGTCATTGGGAAACGGTGCCAAAAACCAGCAGCAAATGAGGCAAAGGGGTTGTGAACTGCAGCTTATTTGTTGAGTAGGTGCTTCGCCTTCAGAAAGGCTATGACCAGTTGGAATACACCAAGATTCTTGAACTTGGTGTTCTGCAGATATGTTGAAATGACAATTCCCATCATCTCTATCTAGGTTAGGCATGGGGGATTGTTATTCTTGCATATCTGGACACCAGCTCAGGGAAAACCAATAACCAGGGCTGTTCCCAGTGTCCAAACAGTGCTCCTCAAATCTCACTTGTATCATTTCCTTCTCAGGTTGCCATAGCTTTTTGTTTCTTGATAAGTGATGGTTTGTTTGGGTGTTTTGTGCTGTTTTCTTCTGGGGTGGAGTTTAGCACGATGGTGCTTCCCACCCATTTTAGCGCTAATGCAGAGTGAGAGCCAGCAAACAAACAGTCAAAAATGACATGGAAGCTCATGTCAACTGTAGTCAACAACAGTGGAAGTTTGCATGACATGAGAAAGTTCAAGGTTAGCATTGACTCACTAAAGCAGCTCAGCACCATATGATTAGCCGTTATGAAGCAAGTGCTGATAACTCCTCCCATCCACAAGTCACAAAAAAGAGGGAAAGGCAAGAGAAAACAGAACAGATTCTGCTGAAAAGGGTCCTGGTGGACCTGTACTCCTAGCAACACGAAAGCAATGCAACAGTAAGGCAAGCAGAGTGAGGCTCCTATTTTCAAATGCATCTCAAATCCAGAGAATATCCTGTGCTGCCTTGAAAAAAAGGCATGGTATCAAGAACCTTCCAGTTCCCAAACACTTCTGGTCTCGTCTGAATTTAATGTTGCATCTGCTTCGTGGGTTATCACCTGTCAAGTCACATCCAACTGATGGCGACCCTAATTAAGTATTCAGGTTTAGTGAAATATGTAGAGAAGTAGCCGTACCAGTGCTAACTCCTTCTGGATTTCCATAGCTAGTCGGAATTTGAACCCAGAATACTAGAATCCTAAACTTCACTTTACCTGCTACACCTCGCCCTCTAATGTGCATGTTGCGTGACGAGCCTGACTTCACGGGCACTTGTCTCGAAACAGGAACCGAGACAAGAGAATTTCCGAGGCCAGGGAGAGGTATGGCTCATCATGCTTAAATCCCAGTTCAGGGGGCGTGGTCGGGACGAACTCCTGCCATCACGCAATGGATGTGCAGTAACATTTTTTCGTACCGGTCCCAAGCAGGACTGCGAACCACGATGAAAGGGATGTGAAGTAACTGTCTAAGTCTTTGATTTGGGTCCTGATGTCAAGCAGGGTGAGTGAGAGGAAGCTATGTTGGGATTGCTGCTTTGCTATACACTGTTCCTACCTAAGAACACATCTGATTTTTACAGCAAGAAAACAAAAGATGTTGTGCCTTCAATGAGGTCTCATTTCTCATTTCACACACACACACACACACACACACACACACACACCAATCCTTGTCAAAAAGGAGGGTGTTTGCAGAGCTGGGCGCTCCAACATGAGTGTGCAACTGCTCTTCCTTGAAAAGTTGGCCACGGACAGGTAGCAGAAGCATTAAGTGACCAAATGAAGGGAGGAATGAAAATGACAGGCAGCAGATGCAAGTAGAGTTAATTTGGTGGGATAACCCACCAAATTCTATTTTAATGAACTTAGTTTGCTCGCTTGCCAAGCAGGGTGAATCTGCCAGCCAGAAGACAGGGAGATGTGGAGGGGACGGCAATCGCGTGGCACAGAGGTGCAGGCTACCAAAGAGAAAAGGCAGCAGCCGCTGAGCTCCTTACAGTGCAGCGTATGTCGCTACGAGCCAATCATCTCGCCTGGCATTATGCGAGTGATGAGAACCGCCATGAAACCAAAGGTACTTGTCGAAATGTTGGTGCTCACCGAACAAAGTAAGAGAAGATGTGAGGAATAAATTATACATCACTGCTTTGGAAGAAAACCCTGGGATAGGGTGATATAAAAGACGAGATGAATTCATTCTTCCTTCCCTAGATAATAGATTCCTCCACTCTGCCAGTTTCACACCTTATGTGATAGTAAAGCCTGCCAATGTTATTATATGCACATTGTGAACACTACAGATCCCGTGGGGTGGTGTACCTGGAGAGCTTTGCACGTGAATTTCTTTATACATCAGATGTGCATTCCATATCTCCCCCCCCCAAAAAAAAGGATTCAGGGCAGCGTGTTTGGGATTATTCCATTTTTTTTCTCCTCATAAAATCTCTGCGGATTTGATTACTAATAGGTATACATGCTAATAGACCCAGCAAATGCTAATATAGTCTCGACATTTCTGGAGCAGGGGGTTTAGGGATCGTAGATCAGTGGAACTCCGAGCAGATTTATCTGTGGGGATTAGAGTGTGTGCAAAATTCCGTTGCTTCGGTCTGCAGCCACGGCTGCTAGAGGTTGCCAGATCATTTAATTTAGAGCAATGACCCATGAAAATCCAATATGTAACTAACATTTGGCTTCAGCTGCTTTTGGAGAAAGAAACTTCAAGTCCTCATCAGAGAAGCTCAAAACAGGCCCCAGATCATTATATTCTGGGGGAAGCCAAACAATCAAATAAAAATATACAGCTCCACAACCTGCCTCGGTGGATCTAATGTAGATGTTGAAATGCAGGTGGAGTTGTTTGTAATCTTTAAAACGCATGACAGTTTTCGAGGAACGGAGGTTCATCCGGTTCTTCTGCCACGCCACGTCTATGTGGCAGGCTAGACAAACTGCTGTTATCCTTTCTGCACAAAGATGGCCTAATGGTAACATGCCTCTTCTAATTCATTGTTCGTGAATATATCTTAAATGTTCTGGGTTGTAGATTGTCCTTCACTATGGTAAGCTTCCTTGGGTCCTTTTCCAAGGAGAAAGGCGGGGTAAAACTATAAATAAATAAATAAATAAATAAATAAATAAATAAATAAATAAATAAATAAATAATAGTTTTCCAGAGTCAAATTTCCCAGTGGACTCCACTCTGAATCAGACCTAATATAGTAATCATGTGCCGTCAAGTCGATTATGACTCATGGTGACTTGGGATGGGCATTTCATTTCGGAATCAGTAGGTTACGAAACGAACCACGCGAGCCCAGGTGGTCCTCAGAACCGGCTAATACACGCAGATCCAATTGCTTTACCTTTCTCTGTCTCACACAGGGTTAAAATCCTATGAGGAAACATGCTGCGACATCATCTGTGCTAGATCTCTGATGCTGGCCAATCAGGAGCTGTGCAGGGACAGGCATCATCCTGCCTCCCTCTCTGATTGGCCAGCAGCAGCAGTGGTTAAATGCCTGTACTGCAGGTAAAACTGTGCTCACGACCTGGGTTCAACCCCCGGTAGCAGGCTCAAGGTTCACTCAGCCTTCCATCCTTCCGAGGTCGGTAAAATGAGTACCCAGCTTGCTGGGGGGGGGGGGCAATGTGTAGCCTGCACACTGTAATCAAAATTGTAAACCGCCCAGAGACTACTTGTAGTGGTATGGGGCGGTATATAAGCAGAACACTTTTGTTGGATTTTAATCCTGTGTGAGACGGAGAAAGGTAAAGCAATTGGATCTGCATGTATCAGCCGGTTCCAAGGATCACCTGGGCTCGTGTGGTTCCTACTGGTTCCGAAACGAAATGCCCATTCCTAATGGTGACCCTTGTTCAGGGTTTTCCAAGTAGGGAGTCCTCAGGAGTGGTTTACCCTTTCTCTGGGAGCCTCCTGGAACCATACAGCTTGCCCAAGGTCACATAGATTGGCTCTACTCACAGGAGGCCCAGGGGGGACTTGAACTCCCAACCTTTGACTCCGCAGCCAGATACTTAAATTGGACTATAGAGCAGGCGTTAAGACAACACAGTCACCAGACAAAGGATGGACAACTTTCAGCCAACCGCTGTGTGCAAAAATTGTCCCAACGAATCTTTTGCTCTTAGCCATTTAGACACAGTACTCTTCATTCCCAGCCGGTGAGATCAAAATGTCCCATGCAGTTTTGTCAGCAAGCCACGTTGCTGAGTATTTTGGCCCCTGAGGCTATTTCCCTTGCAATGAAAATGGAAAAAACAACAAAAACAAAAACCTTATGATGCGTTCCTCTCATGCCTGCACCTTCTATCGCTGCTGCTGCCCCCTCCCTTCTGTTGGCGGTGCTTTCTCCTTTCTGGATTAGTCATGTGAGTGAGCAGGCGATGAATGGGATCACATCAAAATGCTTAGCTAACTGTTCAGGCGAGCGAGAGAAGGGAATAAATAGATGCCGTTGTTGCAAAGTGCCCCAAATTGCTGGAAACGGGAGCCCGTTTGCAGTAACAAGAACATACAATTTGGCTGTTAGAGAGAGGTGTGTTCCTTTTGAAAGAAAGAAAGAAAGAAAGAAAGAAAGAAAGAAAGAAAGAAAGAAAGAAAGAAAGAAAGAAAGAAAGAAAGAAAGAAAGAAAGAAAGAAAGAGGCAGGGAGGGAGGGAGGGAGGGAGGGAGGAAGGAAGGAAGGAAGGAAGGAAGAGGCAGGGAGGAAGGGAGGGAGGAAAGAAAGGAAAGAAAGAAAGAAAAAGAAAGAAAGAAAGAAAGAAAGAAAGAAAGAAAGAAAGAAAGAAAGAAAGAAAGAAAGAAAGAAAAAGATCCATTTGATTAGCCTCTTAGTGGCGGTTGGATATGATGCCTCTTTGAATATGGATGAGGCTGCACTAGAAGGATGATGTGCCAGGAGGAGTTGTTACCCGGGAAGTAAGTGATGTGTAAGGTCAAAGGTCACCTGTCTTGCTGGCTAATGAAAGGAATCTAGGAGACGGAGCTTTTTCTCGCTGATTAATGCAAGGGCTGCTGCCCGAGGCCTCCCGCTCCCAATCTTCCTTGGCCTCCCTT
The DNA here is from genome assembly GCA_029282475.1 of Phrynocephalus forsythii. Classification (NCBI taxonomy): domain Eukaryota; kingdom Metazoa; phylum Chordata; class Lepidosauria; order Squamata; family Agamidae; genus Phrynocephalus; species Phrynocephalus forsythii. The sequence continues at coordinate 109,994,641 of JAPFRF010000004.1, read as the reverse complement.
TCAAAAATATGCCAAGGCTTCCCTTCTTCTTCTTCTTCTTCTTCGCTGTTCGCCAAGGCAAAAAAGTGTGCAAAGCGGGAGGTGAAAGTCCATGAGAAGATCTGCTTTCTAAGGAATCATGTGCTGCCTTTAAAATAAATAAATAAATAAATAAATAAATAAATAAATAAATACAGGCATCCCTGTGACTATTAAAATCACTCCTGCAAGCCCGAGTACAGAATTTGCTTGGTGGAAAGAAAAAGGGATATTTACTAATCTGCATACTCCCTTAAATTGAGAGGGGGAAATCTCTCTTTCCATCTCAAAAAGGACCTGCCATGTTGGGGAAGGCCCTGGTTGAAATAAGGATGGGCGTTTTTTATTTCTTGGACTACAGACCCCACAATTCTCCATTCAGGCCGGGGGGGGGGTGTTACTTGACAGACAGGTCCATCTGGGGAAAAGACCTGGATTGGCAGGCCTTGAGACTTAACTAGGCTTAGCTTTGATGTCTAGCTAAGCCACCAAACTTCCAGTTGAGTCTTTTGTTCCAGGATAGCAACGTCTAAGGGCGCTTTTACACGACCCCTAAAATCCGCTGGCAACTTAAATTCAGACCAGAGATCTTGGAGGTTTGTCGCTCTTCCTATGTTCCCACCCCTCCACACTTCCTTGCTCCTGTCTGCGTGAGGGGAGGGAGAGAAAAAAGGGAGAAAAGAATGCAGGCTCACCTCCGCTCTGCTGTCAGGAGCTGCCCCGGGAAGCATTCCAGTCTCTTCCAGTCTCTTAAAGGGGTGGGGTGGGGCAAAACAAACAAGCAAACACAAGGCGAGGAGAGCCCAGCACTCACTGCTTTACATCTGCATCAGAAATTTTTCACCTTCGGAAACCAGGTACTTGGAAAATGTGCTGGAACACACTTAGCTGGGCGTGGTCGTACTTAATTTTTTTAAAAATCTGGAGCTGGTGGGAAAACAGTTTTAAGCTCCGGATCTGGAAGCCCTTTGCCTTGGATTTTAGGGGTCGTGTAAAAGTGCCCTAAATGTCTGTAAGGTTCCTGTCTCTCATGAGATCTCCCAGAATGGACAGCTGGAGGATTTGCACTGCCAGAATTTTTGTTTTAAAAATCCCTTCATTTCTTCTTCATTTGCAAGGTTTTCTGCTCATTTCTTCTACCTAGGAGCGATTTCATGGCAGTCACCTAATTCACTTCAAAACCTTACAAGAGAAAGAGACAAAGTCATAGGTAACCTCCTCCCCGTGAGTCAGCACATATGCAATTGGTTTTGGGCAACACAAACACAATATGGTGGTACCTTGTATAAAGGAATTAATTCGTTCCAAATGAAATTCTGTTAAGCCAGTTTTCCTTTATGCACATTTCCCATAGGAAGGCATTGAAAATAGAGTAATCCCTAATCGCAACCATTTTTATATTGTACGGATTTGCCCCATAGGCGATTCTGCTAAGCAAATTTCCCCTATCTCCGGAATATTTTTATGTTGTACAGATTTTATGTTATACAAACCGTTTGTTATACGGGTGTCCACTGTATTAGTGTTTGGGCAGAGAGAAAAAAGACTCAGGATAAGGATATCAAATTTAAGTTGTTTCAACAACAGCTGAAGTTCAAATGGACCCATGGTTATCAGTCAAATTCAAACCATACATTACCAATTTGACACCATTTAAAAAGTGATTTTCTGGACTGCTGAAAGAATTTTCAGGGAAAATGCTGTTCTGCCCCAGAATTGTAATAATCCTGCACAGTCTGCCATTCCTCCAGAAATGTTGTCAAGGAAACTTCTGCAAAATTTTGGATGCGATTTGGAAGGGGTTGAATTATCCAAAGAGTGCATTTTAAGGAGGGAAGAATATCTCTGTAAGAGAGAGAGGGGGTGGGGTATTCCCCTCCCTGCCTTTGATTGTTACTGGACAAAATTTTTACATATCTCGCGATCTGCAAACCAGCTTGCAAACGGTGACAGTTTGTCCTTGGTCAGGCATCATTTGCAAAGCTGGCTTCGCAGATGGGAAGACCTGCAGGAATCACGTCTCTAGAACACTATCAGGATCTCAGTGAGAAGAATGAGCTATGGAAGCGCACAGCCTGATTGGATCTTGAGCAAACAGTGGGTGATGGATAACAGAACTGGTCCTTGAACTTTCCTCTGCTTTTAAGCTATCCATCAAAAACTTTGCTAGCAGCCCATCCATCAGTACCTACACAGCTGAGAAAGAAATACATTGGCTGGTGCCGACAGTCCCACCACACCACATGTATAGGGGTAGTTATGGAGCGCTCAACACAGTGTGATCCATGCGCCCCGAGGTATAATGTGCATGCAGAAATCCCCATCTCCCTTTCCATGGCACTGGAAGCAGACTAGCCTCTGGGTTCTTTATTCTAGCATCGCTTGACAGGAAGGGGTTGTACGCAGCTATCTTGCACCTGGGTCTAATTTATTCTCTTGGTATTGTAGTGTTTTATCAGTCCCTGGCTTGAAATGATGCCACGGCAGAATTTATTAACGGGATTTCGCTTTCCCCGTCAGAAAGGGTTTACTTAGCACCAGATAAAGGCATGAGCTGGAAAGGAGTTAGGGGCTTGTGATTGTTAAATGGATTTTATCTTTTACAGATAATTTCTGCCTCTTCCGTTTCCCCCCCCTGCTCCCTGCTGCCACTAACTTTGTGCTTATACTTGCCTGAAATGTTTTCCTTGTGGAATTTTAGCCTTAGGTTATGTTCCGTGACCCACTGGGGCGGATTGTCATCATTGTCCATCTTGTATCATAATGAGAACCGCAAGCGCTCTCAAGCGGAGGATTTTATTCATTGTTTCTTTATTTATTCATTCATTTCAGAGGCCCACCAACCTCCTCCTGTTTAGGAGCTTGGTCCATTCACTTTGCATTCAATATGGACTGATTTTGCAACAGACAGAGATAAAGAGGTAGATCTGAATAGATGCAGTTTTGAATATAGACATAGAGGAAACATTGTGATTTCCTCACTGTAGTTTCTCAATCAGTGTCACTAAGCCGTGCTCTGCAAGGCTGAATGGCTATTGAAAACACATCTCCACTCCTCCGAGTGAATTGGAGCAGGAGGGATTTCATTGTTGACTTTTTAACAAAATGGTATGGAAATCACACCATGTCGTCGGGCTAAAGCACCCTCTGGGCAGCTGACACAATAATGCTGCAAACATGAGGCGAGGCATTTTGTAAATTGTTTTGTGTCCACATTTTGTACAATTTGCTCCTCAGAAATTGTATAAAACATTATAATTCCACTAACAGTTTCGTCCAGTAGAAGATCGCTCGTGGTGTATCATTTGCTGGTATCTCAGTTCACTGTACTTCATGGTCTTGAGGATGAAGATTCAGTGTGTGTTGGACCCCCCCCCACCTCAAGAAAACTCCCTTTTTAAAATGATTGTGGTGGCTGAGGCATGTGGGAAGTTGTATTGATTAAAAACAAAGTTTCCAGTTTCTGTTTGGGTGTCATGTGGGATTTTTCCATGTGGGAAAGCTACATCTTGGTACAGATGCAGGAAAGGGAAGGTGTTTTCTGAACTCTGTAGCAGAGGATGGCGCAGATAAAAGCAAGCAGAATGAGGGAAACAGAATGTATTCTCGAAGGCTTTCACGGCTGGGATCTGATAGCTGTTGTGAGTTTTTTGGGCTTTTGGGGTTCTGTTTCAGGCAGCCTGTTCTGAAACAGAATGTTTTAAGAGAGAAAGACCAGGGGTGGGATAGGGTGGAAGTTTGAAAAACTCACAAAAATGAAACAGAATGTTTTAAGAGAGAAAGACCAGGGGTGGGATAGGGTGGAAGTTTCCAGAACATGGCCAAACAGCCCAAAAACCCACAACAACAAACCAGAATGTCTTAAGAGAGAAAGACCAGAGGTGGGACAGATGGCTTCCCCCAACCTCCCGAAGCCACCAACCATTGTTTCCAGAATACTCCAGGGAGCCTGAACACTGGCTGTGTAGACTAGGCTGTCCTGAGAACTGTTGTCTGAAAAAGTTACTCTTCTCCACTCTGATAAAGAGTTGGGGGGCATGAAAAGGGGGGATGAGAAAAGGAAGGGTGAGAGTGAAAAGGGAAGGACAACACTTACAGTGGTACCTTGTATAAAGGAATTAATTTGTTTCAAATGAAATTCTGTTAAGCAATTTTTACTCAATCCCTGGTAGCAGGCTCAAGGTTCACTCAGCCTTCCATCCTTCTGAGGTCAGTAAAATGAGTACCCAGGTTGCTGGGGGGGGGGCAATGTGTAGCCTGCACACTGTAATTAAAATTGTAAACCGCCCAGAGACTACTTGAAGTGGTATGGAGCGGTATATAAGCAGAACACTTTGCTTTATACAAATTTCCTATAAGAATGCATTGAAAACACAGTAATCCCTAATTGTGACCATTTTTATGTTGTACAGATTCGCCCGATAGGCGATTCTATTAAGCAGATTTCCCCTATCTCCGGAATTTTGTATGTTGTGTAGATTTTATGTTATACAAACTGTTTGTTATATGAGGGTCTACTGTATTCTCCAACTTACTTCTTTGCTATGCTAGCTACATTTCCTCCCCGTCTCCCTCCTGTGGTGGCATCGCATAGTACCACAACAAAATCTGTCTACAACTGCCACTCACATCCATCTGGAAAAAAGGCGCTTGAGGGGGGATATGATTGAGACATACAAAATAATGCAGGGTATGAGTAAAGTGGATAGAGGGAAGCTCTTCTCCATCTCACAAAATACCAGAACTAGGGGACATCCACTCAAATTGAGTGCTGGGAGAGTAAGAACTGACAAAAGAAAATATTTTTTCACCCAGCGCGTTGTAAGTCTATGGAACTCCCTGCCACAGGAGGTGGTGATGGCATCTGGCCTGGATGCCTTCAAAAGGGGATTGGACAGATTCCTAGAGGAAAAGTCCATCACGGGTGACAAACCATGATGGAGATGTGTAATCTCTAGGCTTTAAACCAGGGTACTTCAAGGGCCAGATGCAGGGGAGTGGTATCAGGAGACAGATATCTAGTCCCATGCGCTCCCAAACGCATCAGGTGGGGCCGCTGTGAGATACAGGAAGCTGGACTAGACGGGCCTTTGGCCTGATCCAGCAGGGCTCTTCTTACGTTCTTAGGTTCTTATGCACATCCTGTGAAATTCTCTGATTATAAAGCCAGAGCCTCAAGAGCCATCGTGTGTAATAATGTCCATTCACTGGCTCCTGTCCTTCGCTCAGCTGCATCCCAAGATTCAGGGCCAAACCATGAGAAGGCTGACAGGTCCTTATGACATCACCCAATGGGGGAGGAATCCTAGTGTCCACACTCACAGCCTTTCAAATTTATCATGTACATATTTATTTATTTATTGGATTTCTATACCGCATCCATCGATCAACAAAGGCCACTCTGGGCGGTTTACAAAATTAACAAAACAAAAACAACCATAAACATTGATAATGCATAGATATAAACAATAAACAAATAAACATAACTGAGTCAAATTTAAGATCAATAAAGGGCAAGAATAAACTAAAGAAGTCCAGGCAAAAATCAAGGAAAAACAAAACAAAACAAAAGACACAGAACATGTGGCACCTTAAAGACTAACTTTCATATTTTAATTAACGTTTAGTGGACTAAACCTCCACTTCTTCAGATAGATAAAGTCTGAAGAATATAACTAAAGGTGGATCAAGAAAGGGTGAATGAGCAGCGAGTCATGAAGAAATCAACTAATAGTGAGGTTTCTCTTCAGATCGTATAAATCTTTCGCCTTCCTAAATAGCCACGTCTTGAGATGTTTCTTAAAAACAGACAGTGCGGGGGTCAAACAGATCTCAGGCGGGAGCCGTTTGCAAAGTCAAAGGGGCCACCACTGAAAAAACCCAATTCCTTGTCAGTGATTCACAGGCCTCCTTCAGTGATGGCAACCTCACATGCCCTGCCTGAGACAACCAGGTACAATGGACAGTACACTGTGATAGCAGCCGATCTGACAAATGCTTGAAAAGCTCTCCTACAGAGGATGAGGAAAGATCTGTTCTCAGAGTGCAGGACATATTGACAACAGACTCAAGTTACAAGAAACCAATTTTGGGCTGAACATTAGCAAAAACTTTGTAACTGCTAGAGAAGTACAACAATCGAACCAATTCTCTGGAGAGGTAATGAGCACTCCCAACACAAGAGGCATTCAAGAGAGAGGACCACTTGGCAGATATTGCTGCCTAGAGCAAGGGATTGGATTTGAGGGCCTTGTAAGCCCTTTCCAACTTCATGATTGTATGATTCTATGATTCCTCCCTCTCTCCACCTTGCTCCCTGTATTTTAGGGTGTTGTGTGGAGGCAGAACACACCTCCAGATCCTATTACGTTGAGCGAGAGGAACTTGGTGGCATCTGGGAAGTGGTGGCAATGGAGGCCAAGGTTTTGAAGGGACTTCATGAGCCAAACTTTATCCTTCTCTGATGTCACTTACCCTATATTTTGTCTTGCTTTCTGGAGACCTGGTAAAACAGAAGAGTGCTCCCAGATGTCATCGGACAGCTCGAAATCGGGCAATACTACCGGATTTTCCCAAACACATACTGAGCACTCAAAAACACCTCCATAAAGTGACACAACTTTTGGACATTGGTGGGAAAACCAGAAGGTCATTGCTGCAAGCCCTAAGAGACAATGATAGGTCAAGGAGTGGAGATAAACAGTAGGGTATCTTGCTTCCGTATCTCATGGGCCTTACAGAGGAAGGAAGAATCCGGAGGGTTGAATAACCGTGGCTTGGTTTTTGCACAAAGCAGAGGCATATATAGTGTGTCATTGACTTCCGACAGAGGACAAGCTCATTCTTTCTCATCCAAAATACCCGGAGAGCAAACGTGTTTATCCTGGTGAGCCATTGCCAAGCTTCCATGGGGAACCCTTTGATCTCTGCCTTCAACCAGCACCCACGCAATATGCACAGGGGGAGCGGGGGAGCAGGAGGAGAAGGAGGAGGAGGAGGAGGTACCCAGCGAGTCAGGAGGACTCCTGAATTTAGAAGGTCAAAGAGGGACTGGAAAGGGCTGAAGAGACAAGTGTTTCTCAACTTTGTCTTACTGGAGTATCCAACTCCCCCCACCCCCACCTCCTGCTTCTTTATATTTCTTTCAATAGAGAACACGCAGTCATTGAGCAGTTCAATTATGCAGCTCCGACACTTTCAAATGAAGCCGTTTCTGAAGACACATATATCATTCCCCAAGACTCTCTTGAGCTGGGAGGGGAGAGCTAGGATTTGCATCCTGAAAAGGGCAGGCGGAAGGAGAGACTCTATCTCGGCTGCGCCTTCATTTCCCCTCCTTTAATTTCGTTCCCTTCTTCTTTCTTGGAATATTGGTTTGTCTTGTCTCTTTGTGTGTGTGTTTTTTGTGGTGGTGGGGTTTGGCTTGTCTTCTTTGACCCCTTCCATCATCAGCAAGTGACTCAATGAAAGCTCACCATGCCTGCTTCTCTCCAACACCACCTATTAGAAGCAAAATGCCAGATAATAACCCCTCAACAACAAACCTAGCGAACCGATCCAAAACAAGAGGAGCGAGCCATTTATTTTAATTAAAAATCTCCTCCCATTGATTTTTTTTTTTTTTTTTTTAGCTTGAAGAAAAGCTACATGGCCCGCTCCCCATCCGAGGGCCAACGTGTCCACTCATTGCTACAAATAAGTCCTTTGATCATCTTTTCTCTGGCTATGAAAATAAAATAATTTCCTGGGATATGCTTGTACACTTGTAAGAATCAAATCACCACTCTTGAGTGGGAGGTGTGGCAGATTCCGATTTTTGCTCTGCATAATCAAGTACTTTGTTTTAGGAAATGGCAAGAAGAAAGGAACTTTACCATTGTTAAAATGAACTCGTGCTGAAAAGGAACTGGGGGAAATCCATAGATTGGATATAGCACTTTAAGCGACAGAGTGGAAAAGATCAGGCCATGCCCTATAAGCCATGTTAGGGTGAGGTTTGGGAAAAGAATATGGTTCGTACGCAAGGGGACACAGGGGATTCTTATAATCTCCAATGAAGAGGACCCGAGATGCCATCCATGTTGTTAGTCTGTGGAACTCCCTGCCACAAGATGTGGTGATGGCATCTAGCCCGGATGCCTTCAAAAGGGGATTGGACAGATTCCTGGAGGAAAAGTCCATCAGAGGTGACAAACCATGATGGAGATGTGTAATCTCCAGTCTTAAAACCGGGCTACTTCAAGGGCCAGATGCAGGGGAGTGGTATCAGGAGACAGAGATCTAGTCTCATGTGCTCCCAGATGCATCTGGTGGGGCCACTGTGAGATACAGGAAGCTGGACTAGATGGGCCTTTGGCCTGATCTAGCAGGGCTCTTCTTATGTTCTTATGTACTTATCCTAAAATGCTGCACTGGGCTTGATAGATGAATACTGGGAAATTCTTAGGGTCAGGCACAACATTTTGTGATAGGAGTGTTATGGAAGCCAGGTTGGGAACCCACTTCCCTTCCTCCTAACCTGACGCACCGGCATCAGGTTAGGACCACAGGTCAATTCACCTCTGGTGCTCACATGTATCATACCTCTAACAAATGAAGGCTTATTCTAGCTAGGAAAACTAGAAGTCAGCTGTTCCTGCCCCTTGTCAAATCTAAACCTTGGGCTGCAACAAGAAAAATGTGTGGGGGGGGGCAGTTTGGTGATCCTTATGGTGACTAGGGATGGGCACGAAACGGGAAAATAATGTTCCATTTTGTCCCTTTTTGTGCTCACCCTGGTTTGTTTCGTTTCATTTCTTGCGAATTTTATCTAAAAAAAATCATATGAAATGAAATGAAATGGCTCCACTGGGTCCTAGAGGCACCAGATTTAGTGCCCAGGATTCCAAGAGCCATTTTTAAAGGGCTCCTGCTGAGCTGTTATTGGCTGGACCCCTTTAAAACCAGCCCACTTGGCACCAGGGCGATCCCTTGGTGCCTATTGGGCCAGGTTTAAAGGGGTTCAGATACTGACAGCTCGACAGGAGCACTCAGAAAACGGTGGGGAGGGCAGTGCGATCGCCAGAACTGACCTCCCGACCATTTTCTGACAGCTGCTGCCAAGATGTCAATGTCTGGACCTCTTTAGTAGCGTCACAAAGACTCCACCCACTTCTGCTCCTTGGGCAAATATACGGTCGGCATCAACCACGCCAGTTCATCTGATCCTTCTCAGAGGCTGCTCTGGCACAAGATCAATGCAGGATAGTAGCAGTGGATGTCTTCTAGCTCCAAGTAAGCATCCTGCTGGCCACAGGGCAGGCGGGAAAGGTCGACCCACACCTTCAGAGAACACACTGCTGCATGCCTCTGAGCGATGCAGCCAATGCTGGTGTCCCACCACGCTGTTCCCAGGACCTCTGATCTCCTCTGATTTGAGACGCTGATCAGACCTGGCCTCCTTGTTGCTCAGATGGGGAACCCTCAGGAAATGTCCAAGATTGAACATAACATAAGAACATAAGAACATATGAAGAGCCCTGCTGGATCAGGCCAAAGGCCCATCTAGTCCAGCTTCCTATATCTCACAGTGGCCCCATCAAATGCATTTGGGAGTGCACAAGACTAGATCTCTGTCTCCTGATACTACTCCCCTGCATCTGGCCCTTGAAGTACCCTGGTGTTAAGCCTGGAGAGAACACATATCCCCATCATAGTTTGTTACCTGTGATGGACTTTTCCTCCAGGAATCTGTCCAATCCCCTTTTGAAGGCTTCCAGGACAGATTCCATCACCACATCCTGTGGCAGGGAGTTCCACAGACTAACAACACGCTGGGTGAAAAAATATTTTCTTTTGTCTGTTCTCATTCTCCCAGCCCTCAATTTGAGTGGATGTCCCCTTGTTCTGGTATTTTGTGAGAGGGAGAAGAGTGTCCCTCTATCCACTTTACTCATGCCCTGCATTATTTTATACATCTCAATCATATCCCCCCTCAGGTGCCTTTTTTCCAGATTAAAGAGCCCCAAATGACAGGTAAGATTTCGGTCCAAATCCCTGGATAATAGTCCAAGGCCCTGGCAGAAGATAAGCCATTATTCTGCATGTCTTGTTGTCATTTTTTCGAAGGGGGGGTCTATGTCATCTCTAGACATCAGTAAACATTTCCAACAGCTTTCCAGAAGCATTTATTGGGTCTTCCTTGATGCCCTAAGCACATCCGATCTCGCCTGATTTTAGAAGCTCCAAATCAGTCCTGGATACTTGGATAGTCCAAGGAATACCAGGAGCTGTAGGTGCCTGGCAGAAGATAAGCCAGTCATTCTGCATGTCTTGTTGTCCTTTTTTCCGTTACTCTACGGGGTAACAGGTCAGAATGTCATCTCTAGACATCAGTAAACATTTCCAACAGCTTTCCAGGCCAGAAGCATTTATTGGGTCTTCCTTGATGCCCTACCAGGCACATCCGATCTCGCCTGACATTTGAAAATTAGCTATTTTAAATGCTTGAATTTTTACAGTAGCAGCAGGGTTTTTCAGCAAAAAAGTCCGTTGATTTTATTTTATTTTATTTTATTTTATTTTATTTTATTTTATTACACCTGCACATTTGCAATGATAGTACTTGGATGGGAGTGGACCACCAGGGAAGACCAGGAGCTGTAAACAGGTGCCTGGAGTAGGAACTGGCAAACCACTCACCCTAACCAGTATTCCTGCTAAGAAAACTCCATGGTCATGCAAAGAGGGGTCACTTGTGGCTCTGGCTGACTCCTGAAGAGTCAGTCACAACAACGAAAAACGACACAACACTAACACACACAAAAACACAAATAAAATTTGTCGAAAACGTCATTTTCCCCATGGCTTTATCTTAATACCAGACACGCCACTGAAGTTTTTCCAGAAAAAGTCTATTTTTTTAACGGATGCTCCACTGCATTATCAAATATCAGTGACTCAGAAACAGTGGGAAATGTGCCTCCCACCCGTCGAATGGTGTATAAAGATAAGAAGTTGTTCCTTCCTGTTAATAATTTTGAACCTTGTCCCCACCTGCCACTTGCTTTTCCGCGTACAAGCCTCCCACGCTAAGCCCAAGATCTGTTATCTGGTTCGTGGCAGCCTGCTTTGATGCCGGTCCATTTGCGACATATGGGCTGAGATGTACTTTCTGCGACCGCTTCTCGGCACCTCCCATTTCGGCCGAGAGCAAGGCACGTAAAAAAAGCTTCTCCTCATCTCCTGGCTTCCTCTCTTCTTTTGCAAATTGTCATGAAAACATCTTCCTCTCAGCTTTGAAAAGGCAAATTGCCCCAAAACCCTTTGCCTGGTTGTTTGGCAGAGACAGAGAGAAGGCGGAAGATTGTTTAAACGAAGTGATTTCGTCAGAAGCGTCGCTATAAAAAAAAAGCATTTCTACCTGGAGTGTCAAAAACGGTGGCGTTTATGGGCTAAATTTATTTTCAGTTCTCCCATGCTAGATTTGATGGCAAATAGATTGATGCTGTACATTTGAGCCTGGGCCTAGTCTATAGTGAGTGATGACTGCTTAATGGCATATATCAAATAAGTTTCTGATCAATGGTAGCCAATTTCAGAGAGACATTCACATCCTAAAACTTGACAGCCACAAGCTGAGAAATTACAGGCGCCGGAGACTTCAAAAGCAACTTTCCAAACAAGCCTGGATTGACCGTTTAAGTCAGGGATTTGGGAGCATCCCTCCCCCAACCCCAAAGCCATGGCTTTGAGTGCCTATAAAATCCTTCACTGTCGCGATTCATTCACTGGAGAAAAGAGGAAAGTAAACAATTCAGGCTCTTGATCTGAAACTTCCGGATGAACTCACCTGGGTGACTGAGAATCTTCACAGGCATTCAGGCTCTTGAGGGTGTGCATGTCCAAACTGGGAGAATGGGCTGCCCAATGGCAAATGTGTTTCAATGTAGGAAAATGACAAATCATGCATATTGGGGCAAAAAAAAATCCAAACTTTATCTATCAACTCGTGGGCTCCCTGAGCTATCCATGATGGATCAGGAAGGAGATCTTGGTGTGCTGGTGGACAGCTCCATGAAGGTGTCTACCCAGTGTGTGGCAGCAGTGAAGGCCAATTCCATGCTAGGGATGATCAAAAAGGGGACTGAAAATAAAACAGCCAACATTATAATGCTATTGTACAAGACGATAGTAAGGCCCCACCTGGAGTATTGTGTACAATTCTGGTCACCGCTTCTCAAAAAAGACATAGTAGAACTGGAAAAGGTGCAAAAGAGAGCAACTAAAATGATGGGCTGGGGGACCTCCCTTATGAGGAAAGGCTAAAACATTTGGGGCTCTTTAGTCTGGAAAGAAGGCACCTGAGGGGGGATATGATTGAGACATATAAAATAATGCAGAGCATGAGTAAAGTGGAAAGAAGGATGCTCTTCTCCCTCTCAGAAAATACCAGAGCTAGGGGACATCCACTCAAATTGAGTGTTGGGAGAATGAGAACAGACAAAAAAAAATATTTTTACACCCAGCGCGTTGTTAGTCTGTGGAACTCCCTGCCACAAGAGGTGGTGATGGCATCTGGCCTGGATGCCTTCAAAGGGGGATGAGATGGATTCCTGGAGTAAAAGTCTATCACAGGTGACAAACCATGATGGAGATGTGTAATCTCCAGTCTTAAAACTGAGGTACTTCAAGGGCCAGATGTGGGCGAGGGGGATCGGGAGACAGATATCTAGTCTCATGCGCTCCCAGATGCATCTGGTGGGGCCACTGTGAGAGATGGGAAGCTGGACTAGATGGGCCTTTGGCCTGATCCAGCATGGCTCTTCTTAGGTTCTAAGGTTCTTGTGGTGTTGTACGGAAAGCAAAACCCTGCACAAGTGTTTGCCGATTTCCGTTCTTTGACATACAAGGCTAAGAAATTCTTTCCCGTTTCCACCTGGAGCCAACCCACATGCTGTTAAGCATGCGACATGAATGCATTCAATTTCTTCTTGCCTTCACATCACCTGCAAATGCCTTGAAAACCCAAATCTGAAGCTCCCCCCCCCCGGCTTGTTCCGGGATGAGAGTGTTCCGTTGTCGCTCCCAACTTGCTTCTATCTGTTTGCTCAGTGTCAGGTCAGGTGCAATGCTAGCACAACTGAGGCACACGCCTGGTTGCTAACAGTGCGGTTGTACAAGGAAATCCACCTGGCTGCTCTCTTCCTCTCGTCTCCTTTAATTACCTCCCATTCATGGCAAACGCACGCGTGATTAGCCTGGACGGGGCTTGGATTCCTGTGTCCCGTATAAATACATATGTATGTGGACTTTTACATATCAGTTCTGTGGGGCTCAGAACTTCAAAAGGAACCTGGATAATCACAGCAGAAGATATAAAAGATCAAACAGAATATCTTTTAAACAGATCTGAGAAGATTAATTTTCATCCAATGTTACTGCAGGAGCTTTTTTCTCTCACCCACCCACCCATCGCATTCCCTCCCCCCCAACTTCCTTTTGTGGCTTTGATCTGTTTTGATGTCTTTTCCAGCTCGTCTTTCAAATGAAAAAAGTCTGTCTAAATTCTCTTTTTTTCCCCTTTCATTCTTTCTTTCTTTCGTTCTTTCTTTTCCTATCCCCCATTTTTTACTCCTTCCCCCCATAGTAATGCACACATCTGAGGCTAAGGAACCAGCTTTCTTCCCTCTCAGCTTCTCTCTTCTTCTTAGAATCATAGAATCATAGAATCATAGAGTTGGAAGAGACCTCAAGAGCCATCTACTCCACCACCACCCCGCGCGCCATGTAGGAACCCCAATCACAACGTTTGCGACAGATGGCCATCCAGTCTCTGCTTAAAAACCTCCAAAGAAGGAGACTCCACCATCCTACTTTGGGGCAGCAGATTCCACTGCCGAACAGCTCTAATAGTCATGAAGTTCTTCCTAATGTTCAAATGGAATCTCTTTTCCTATAGTTTGAAACCATTGCTCCGAGTCCTAGTCTCTGAAGCCATGGAAAGCAAACCCGTTCCCTCTTCAATGTGACATCCTTTCAAATATTTAAACATAGCTATCATATCCCCTCTCAGCCTTCTTTTTGAAAGGCTAAACATTCCCAGTTCCCTAAGCCGTTCCTCATAAGACATTTCTCCAGACCCTCTACCATCCTGGTTGCCCTCCTCTGCACCCGCTCGAGGCTTCTTTCTGGCAAAGATGTCTCTGAGTCATCAAGAAGACGGGCAGAATCCAAACAGGCCGAGTGTGAACTGTTCTTTCAGGGCCAACAAAATCCTGAATAGCAAAAATGTTGATGAAAGTAATGGGTAGGTAGTGATGGGGTTAAAATGGCTTTCAAACAGGGCTGAGGGGGGATATGGGGAAATTGTACATGGATTTTTAGCAGCTAATCATACCTGTTGGGTAGCTCTGTGGCTTAGGTTTCCGACTGCAGAGCCAGAGGATGGACATTCGATCCCCCACTAATGCCTCTTTGATGGTTACTTCACGTCCATTCTCATCCCGGGAGGAAGTTCGTTGCGTGTTGATGTCGGTTGCAGTCACGTGGTCTTCTTCTGGTTCTGTCCCTGTTCCCGTGTATGCATGGGTGTGATGGATGATACTGGCATGACTGTTACCGCATGTCCTCATTCTGCGATGAGATGTGAAATTCCATGCCTTTGTTCTCCATTTTTTTCCTGGCCCAACCTTCCGTTTTTTGATGTTTCAATTCTCTGAAGCCTTGCCTTCAATGTGTTACGGAGCTAAGTTTGAGGCATTTGTCTTTTGATCTCCCTGCACTGCGTTGGTGACTCCACAGGGAATGTACTGGCGAATGGCACTTTGCACTCCTGCCACTAGATGGAGAATGGCATGTTGCGTGAAGAGACTTACCTCACGGCCACTCATCTTGGAACGAGAAGCGTGACGAGCAGATTCCCAAGGTCAGGGAAGGGAATCTCTCATCCCGCTTAAATCGCAGTTCAGTGGGCTTGGTTGGGACAAACTCCCCTCATCCCGCAATGGATGTGCAGTTAGATTACTTTGTACCGGTCCCAAGCGGGACTGCGAACAGTGATGAGATGGACGTGAAGTATCAGCCTTTGAGAGGAGCTGCTCGATGGTTCAGACTCCAGAGGGCCCCTTCCACCTCTGCAGTAGAAAGCTTATCATTATCACAGCTAAAGGAACCTCCATATGCTGGAGCAGTATTACCTTTGAAAGACATATAGATGCACACAGGTGGGGTTCTCTTGCCTTTGTGTTCATCTGGCCAGCTTTCCACAGTGGTTCCCTCAAAACAGTAAAGAGAGAAATGAAATACAGTGGACCCTTGTATAACAAAACGTTTGTATCACATGAAATCTGTACAACATAAAAAATTCCGGAGATAGGGGAAATTGGCTTAACAGAATCGCCTATGGGGCGAATCCGTACAAGATAAAAATGGTCGCGATGAGGGATTACTGTGTTTTCAATGCATTCCTATGGGAAATTTGTATAAAGGAAAATTTGCTTAACAGAATTTCATTTGAAATGAATTTATTCCTTTATACAAAGTAGAGATGGGCACGACCAGGAAAAATTATGTTTCGAGTTGTCGTGTGTCGGAGCCGGCCCGTTTTGGCTCGTTTCCGTTTTTCGCGAAATTTTCCAAAAAATTGTCGTTTTGTTTGTCATTTTTTCGTCTGTCGTTACTACTGGTTTTGGGGGGGGCGGGCTCCTGGAGGCACCTCTCTGGGGTGGGTGCCTCCTCTGGCCCACCATGAAGGGAAAATCCTCTGGTATAAAAAGCATGCAAATATGCATACCATTAAGTTGCAGTTCCAGTAGCAGGCAGAGGCACCTCTCTTTCAGGTGCCTCTGTGACTCACTGCCTGCGGTGCACTTGGGCTTCAATGAGAGAGGACCCCATGGGCGCCCTGTGACTCACTAAGAAGGGAAGTGTACTTGCTGTAGTGTGCAATGTGAGTACACATCTGGCTTACTGGTTAGGGGTTAGCGCAAGGGCTAGGATTAGGGTTACTGGTAAAGTTAGGGTGAGTTACTGGGGTGCAAAATTTAAGAA
The DNA here is from genome assembly GCA_029282475.1 of Phrynocephalus forsythii. Classification (NCBI taxonomy): domain Eukaryota; kingdom Metazoa; phylum Chordata; class Lepidosauria; order Squamata; family Agamidae; genus Phrynocephalus; species Phrynocephalus forsythii. Next base: position 109,978,594 of record JAPFRF010000004.1, on the reverse strand, counting down.
GGACAGTGTACTGGCGTATGGGTTAGGGTTAGGGTTAGGGTTCGGGAGAGCCCAGGAGAGGAGAGGGGAGGCGGGGACCCCCCAGAAACCACCCTTCTGGTAGGTGCCCTCACTGAGGCAGGCATATGAATCGGGTTTTTTTTATTTTTAAAATTCCTTTATGCGCACAGGAGGGGGAGGACCCCCAGAAACCACCCTTCTGGTAGGTGCCCTCACTGAGGCAGGCATATTTTCGCCTGCTTTTTTGGCCGGGAATCGGGGTTTTTATTTTAAAACTTTTTTCTGTGCCGTGCCACTTGACGAGTTGGTTCAGCCCAGAGAGGGGGAGGCCGGGGACCCCCAGAAACCACCCCTCTGGTAGGTGCCCTCAGGCAGGCATATTTTCGCCTGCTTTTTTGGCCGGGAATCGGGTTTTTTTATTTTTAAAACTTTTTTCCTGTGCTGCTTGGCATCGCGCGATCGCTGCGATGCCAGGAACGACAACGACAAATCACACCCAATTTTTCTTTAGTCGGTTCGAGTTCGAGTTCTGGCGGAGTAATTGTCGTTCTTCGTTCCGTTATGTAACGGAAATGAGAAACGGAAACTGAAACGAGAATTTCACCAAGTCGTGCCCATGTTTAATACAAAGTATCACTGTATTCAGGGTTCACATTTCCGTGTGCAAATCTTTGAGCTACATGCGGCTAAATAAGAACACACACACACACACACACACACACACACACACACACACACACACACACACACAAGCTCAGACACTTCTGAGGCTGGCAGAGAAACTACACACATGAAACTACGCATACCTTTCAAAAAGGTGTGTTACTCAAATCCATCTGCTTGAGAATGTCACACAGACATGCTTCTCTGAACAGGCAAAATGTGTTTTTTAAAATTAACACGTACCATTCCAACCATGTGTGTGGAAGTGGGTGGAAGTAAGGCATGCAAATGTGTGCAATATGTCATTTGGAATGGGTGGAGGAAGTTCCCCAACCTAATATAGAAATGAGATGACTGGAGGAAAAACAGTTGTTTTTTTACATAGAAAGAATTCTTAAGGGCTGAATGTGATGGATATCTCACAGGAGTTTCTTGCTCTGTGCAGGATATTGTCCACCTAATGAGTCTATTGAGACTGTTGTCCACCTAAGGAGCCTATTCAGGCCATTGTCCATCTTATGAGCCTATTTCAGACCAGGGTGACAGGAGTTCAAATTGAACTATAAAATGGAGGGCTCGCAACTAGCTTTCCTCAGACTGAGAAAGCTGTTTGGATGAGCAGCAAAAGTTTTCACTCTCTCAAGAAAAGAAGTCCAGTTGCCACGAGTCAACTTCCAGATATACTCACCTGGATGACTGAGAATCTTCACAGACTATGCAGAGTTTAGAAATTAGCCTGCTCTGTGGTGTGATTGGTCTTCTGGATTGATTCATTTGAAGTCTGGTTTCTCAAACACAGAAATTGGCTTGACGCACGTCTCTCCGACACTCTTTCGGTTCTAGTTATCAGCTATTGTGTCCGATTGTGTTCTAACAAGACAACTGGCAGGTTTTCAGGTCACTTCCAGACATCCGTTTTCGTCTTGATGCAGGCATGGAGATTGTTTTCTCAGTTTCTTTAAAACTCCCTTTCTAGTTGGCTTCCTGGTTTGTTTGTTGAGTGTTTGTGGAATCCACACAAAGCCCATTATTCAGATTTCACAACTCCAATTCTATGAAAAAGCAAAACAGACAGATTCACTCATTCGTGGCCCAGATCAAAGTTCACGTTGTTTGTTTCTTTGTTTAAGTATTAAGGACAGTGACTACAAACGAAAATCTACAGCAAAACATTTCTAATTTCTTTACGTTTTGTTATAACTATTGCAATATCCTTCTGTAGCGTTATATCGGAGAAGACGTTACAATGGTAAATGTTCAAATGTCGATTTCTGAAAAGCCCTACGTGATACAGAAATTACAATTATATATTTGTGTTCAGCAAAGAAAAATCTATTACTTCACCCAAAATTGTAGAGGAAACAAAATCTTTCATAAAATGTGTTGGCCAGTGTAGGCTACCTTTCTCCTAAAAAGGATCAAAGGACAGTATCATCATCATCATCATCATCATCATCATCATCATCATCATCATCATCATCATCATCGCAGAACTGCAAAGCAGGAAGGGACCCTATGTATCACTGACTCTAGCTGCTGCGTCAAGGAGGACCACTGGAGAATCGAACTCCCAACCACTGACTCCTCAGCCAGAGACCTAAACCACTGAAGTATCCAGCTCAAACAATAAAACCTTATAATGTTTTGAAAAGAACTGAGCAAATTTAATGTTAAAATTAGTATATACAGACAGTAGTAAAAACGCATTGAAAACAACAACAAAAACACAGCAGTCTCTTTTTAAAGGTGCAAAGGAGAGCGACTAAAATGATTACTGGGCTGGGGGACCTCCCTTGTGAGGAAAGGCTAAAACATTTGGGGCTCTTTCATCTGGAAAAAAGGTGCCTGACGGGGGATATGATTGAGACGTACAAAATAATGCAGGGCATGAGTAAAGGGGATAGAGGGAAGCTCTTCTCCCTCTCACAAAATACCAGAACTAGGGGACATCCACTCAAATGGAGGGCTGGGAGAGTAAGAACAGACACAGGAAAATATTTTTTCACCCAGCGCGTTGTCTATGGAACTCCCTGCCACAGGATGTGGTGATGGCATCTGGCCTGGATGCCTTCATAAGGGGATTGGACAGATTTCTGGAGGAAAAGTCCATCACAGGTTACAAACCATGATGGGGAGATGTATAATCTCCAGGCTTAAAACCGGGATACTTCAAGGGCCAGATGCAGGGGAGTGCTATCAGGAGACAGATATCTAGTCTCATGCACTCCCAAACGCATTTAGTGTGGCCACTTGTGAGATACAGGAAGTTGGACTAGATGGGCCGTTGGCCTGATCCAGCATGGCTCTTCTTATGTTCTTATGTAAAAGAAAAACAACTCTCTTAATTCTCTCTCTGATTTCTATAAGCGGACCTGTCCACGAAAGTTCACATTAAAATGTAAGAGTTCATCTTTAAAGCGCCACATGCTTTTGTCTGCTTTTGTTTTGTTTTGTTTCACTGGATTTTTCCTGATAATCCTGCACAGATTTACACGGCTACCTCTTCTAAAACTCCTTTTACTAGTTTCTTTTTTCACACAGTTGACCGATATGAACCTAAGAGCCTGAAAATTGGATAGGAAATCTTTCCAATATCTGTCCCAAACAAAACAAAAAAAGCTATCACATAGCAAGCAGAATTGTTCTGGTACACAAAGGATAAACCAAGGTGGGGTTTATAGTCCTCATTCTCTTTTGGCTGTTCTAAATGTTGCCTCTATGCTGCATTCTGTAGATTTCTGGTTTCCCAAACTTCTGCTCACCCCTTCACAAAACTAACCTTTCCCCAGACCTGTGTGAAGTTTCGGTCACTGCAGAACTGGGCAAGACTACAAACTTCTCGGAAGCTTTGCCTTCCCCTGAGAAGCTGGAGTGTTTCTGAGCATTCCGTGCCAACTCATTTGCTCAGCCAATTAGCACCACCGCCTTCGCCACCGTAAGTGCAGTACAATACAGGTGGGACACTGCAATCAGGTGCCTTGTTAGCTGAGGACGTTATATGAGTCGGGGCGAACCTGAATGCGACCATGTTTCAGGGGAGGGGGGAATACTTCACCCTTCCCCACCCTCTGCTTGTTTTGTTTTTCTTGTAAGAAAGAATAATTTCTTATCTGGCCACCGCCTACGAAGTGTAGAGCTGATTTTCCTGCCAAGCCAGCTGGGCTGATCTCAAGGCAAGACACAGGGTGCCTGATATTTAATCCTGGATTTCCCAAATCTAATCGAAATGGCACAAGGCTTGATTAATAATTTACCACTTTATTACTGATACGATGCCTCGGACCATCACAGCATCTGAATAATTGATCTGCCAAAAAAGGGGGTGTCTCATCCTTGGCTAAAGCAGAGGCAGTGGGAGTGGAGCATTATCGAGAAAAGCGGGATAAACGCATTAAAATAGATTTCAGCTTGATGATCCGAAATCCGCGCTCTTGACCGTGAATTAGGAAGGCGAGATAGGTTGAAACAGAAGGAACTGCCATTTCGCCAGAGGGAAGTGACTGACAACAAGCATAGAGAGCCACGAAGAAATATCCTCTGCGGTTCAAGCATCGTGTTTTGTCTCAGGGAACCGGTTGAAATATTGGGGGAAGTGGCTGTGCTCCTGGGGGTTTCCAGGCAAGGGTAGCTATCTCAGAGTGGGAGGTGGGATGGAGGAAGAACAAGGTAAGTATGGAGTCCTGGCACCTACCTCTGCCTTTTCCCATTTGATGGCCGGTTTCCATGGCTCAAATGTAGCTGCCCCTGTGTGCGTTCTGATTGTACATCATCAGATATCTAGGAGAGGAGGATATGGACTAGGGAGAGAGAGGATGAATAGAGACCACTCTATTCTGCTCTGGTCAGACCCCCACCTGGAGTCCTGTGTCCAGTTCTATGCACCTCAGTTTAAAAAGGATGTTGACAATCGTGAACGGGTCCAGAGGAGGGTGACCAGGATGGTTGAGGGTCTGGAGGAAATGTCTTATGAGGAATGGCTTAGGGAACTGGGAATGTTTAGCCTTTCAAAAAGAAGGGGGATATGATAGCTATGCTTAAATATTTGAAAGGGTGTCATATTGAGCAGAGGGATTACTGCAAGGTTTGTTTTCCATGGCGGCTGGTAAGTGGTCAGGGAGACTAGGCCATTGGTTACCAGTTGGGCAAAGTGGTTTCACATATAAAGCCCTAAACAACTTAGGACCTAAACCTGAAGGAGATTCCATTTGAACATGAAAGAGCCATCCCTTCAAGGTGGTGAGAGGGATAGACAAAGCTGCAGCTGATCCCAAGTTATGGAATGCCCTCCCTATTGAGATCCGCCTGGCCAACACTGATTACACCACGGCCAGGTAAAACCTTCCTGTTCCAGAAGGGTGATGGAGATGACAATTTTAGGATGATGATTTTAAAGAAGGTTTTTATTACTGTTTGATGATTTATTGATATTTTATTTATAACTATTTTAAATTGTTTTAATTCAGAGGCTGGATGGCCATCTGTAGTGGGCGGCATATAAGTTGAATAAATAAATAAATAAATAAATAAATAAATAAATAAATATTGAAGAAAGGTTTGTTTTATTGTGACAATGGTTTCAAACTACAGGAAAAGAGGTTCCATTTGAACATGAGGAAGCATGACAGTTAGAGCTATTCGGGTGGAATATGCTGCCACAAGGGAGGGGATGGCCTTCTTTGGAGGTTTTTCTCTTGGCCATCTGTCAGAAATATTGTGATGGCATTCCTGCATGGCAGAGGGTTGGGATTCTATGATTCTTACTCTGATTCTATGATTCTATGTGTGCAAATGATGGGTTCCATCCTTCCACTTGGAGGTGAAGCTCCTCATGAGTCCTCTTGACCATCTGTGAGACCACAAGGATCCACCCTTGTAGAGTCACAAGAGCCTGCCCTGCTGGCATCATGAAAGTCCACCATTACCACCCTGGTCTCGGGTTTTGGCCCTGGGTTCCCAAGTGGAAGAAAGAGTCCCAGTATTTATCCTGCTGAAGTCCAGATCAAGGGTTCAAAGGGTTCATTTGAAGATGCAAGAAAGGGGAAAGTTCTAACCCTGAAGCATCTGAAGAGGGCTGCGTCCTTTCCATTCAATCAACTGATTATTCAGGACTAGAGATGGGCACGACTAAAAAAAATGGTGTTTCGTTTGTCGTTTGGTCATTTAGGGGTCCATTTTGGTTCATTTTCGTTTTTGTGACTTTTTTGCAAAAAATTTCATTTTCGTTTTGTTAGGTAATGAAACGAAAAAATGAAAACAAAAACGAAAAATTGCTGTTTCATTAGCATTCTTTTTAGTTCAATGCATCTGCTGCAATGAAAACGAAAAACACGGCAAATTTGGTCGTTTTGTTTTCGTTTTTCGTTTTTAAAAAATTTTCATTTCATTTTCATTGCGTAACGAAATGAAAAAACGAAAACAAGAACGAAAAATCGCTCGTTTCGTGCCCATCTCTATTCAGGACCCACCCACCCCTCAAAGTATGGGGAACCTCCACATGTAACAGGATCCCTCCCCTTCAGGGGGCTTCTCTCCACATATGGAGAAGACACCAAATGCAAGCCAGACTAATACTCTTCCTGTTCCTCAGACATCGAGATCAACCTCTTTGTTTTTTAATGCCTGCATAGGACCTGAACTAGAGGCAAAAGAGAAATGCTGGCTACTAATCTTAAGGGTTCAGAGTTTCCACCCAGTGCCTGAGGTGGCATGCCAGTTACTCACAAATATGACTTGATGGACCTGCTTGTGATGTTTCAACCAGCACTTGGTTGATCATTCTGAGAAGAGAATGACAGATTGAAAACAGAACTGAGTTCAGATTCTATGGTAGATTTGGGTCTTTCCACTGAAAACGTTTCTGTTGAGAAGTGGACTATACCTTTATGAAATGCATTTAGGAGTTAAATACTTTTATTCCACAAATGTAAACAAATGCAAACACCTTACTTCACCCCTTGTCCTCCAGATCACATAATTCTGTGTCACACTGGAGGATATCTTGGCCATGATGCATCCTGTTGTGTACCTGAGATGTGCCCTGGCATCAGATTACTTAGCTGCAGTTAGCCACCACAGACTATGCCTCCTCTGGCTCACTCACCTCTTCCACTTTCCATGATCTTCAACTGATCTTCCAGCCCCGGCAACAGCTCAGGCTTCTCTGCTCTGCTCTCTTAGCTGATCTCCCGCTCAGACAAAAGAGTGCAGCAGAGAGATCTGTGCTCTTGCTCATGACTGGGAGATTAGCCCAGGAGGTGCAAACGTGAGCAAACTGGCCCAGCTGATTGGCCGATTGGGAGGAGGTGCTTGAGGGAGCTGCTGCCTTTATAAACTGGGAAGAACTGGTTTGTGCCCATCTCTAATAGAGATAGAACCATGTCCAACCTCATGTGCTACTTAACTGAGGGAGAGGGGGCGGAGAGAGAGAGAGAGAGAGAGAGAGAGAGAGAGAGAGAGAGAGAGAGAGAAGAGAGATGGGTCCTTCATTTCAGAAGGAGACTGGTTCCTAAACATGCCGCACTGGGAACCCAATCCTGCCCTCCAGAACAAAATCAACCACTGCCTTGCCTAGCTGTAGTTCACGCTGGGCGAAATTCCAACCAGGAAGCAGTCTCCAATGCATCATCTTTCCCTCTCCCTGGCGCTGGCCAATCAGGAGCTGGGCAAGGACATGCATCATCCCACCTCCCTGTCTGATTGGCCAAGGCCAGGGAAATGGAAAGATGATGCATTGGAGGCTGCTTCCTGGTTGGAATTTCACCCAGCACGAACTTCAGCAAGGTAAGACAGTGGTTGATTTTATTCTGGAGGGTGGGACTGGGTTCTGAGTGCCAGCTGTGTTGTTGTGTTTTGTTTTGGAAACAGTTCCCTTCCAAAATGAAACACCCATCACTAACAGATAGATGTGCTGCTCTATGTGATCTGCCAACTTCAGTTATGCTTATTTTCGTTATTTCACTGCACTTCATTCACACCCAAAGTCCATCCTGCCCTATTAAAGATCATTAGCTATATTTTAACTGCTAACCCAAATTGCAAAGCTCCGTCTCTCTTTTTTATTTTATTTTGATGAGACAAGAGGCGTTTGACACCCAGCCACAGACCCTGAGCAGGATCTGAGTAACGCTTTGCGCAGAAAGCTGAACTGGGAAAGGAAGAGTTAATTTAATAGGGACCAAGAAATATTGGTAGAAAGAATTTGCCATTTCTTCCCCCCACTCCCTCCTCCCTCCATGGCTTCACTCTCCCTCTCTTCTACCGGTTAAATAGAAAGCAAGCCGGGCCACCTTATTACTATCATTGTGCCGCGATATTGCATTAAAGGAGTTTAGGGTTTCAAATTGAATGTCAAATATAATATTGCAGGAAGCGCTTGAAGAGTGTGCCAGGGAGCAGCTCAGCTCCAGCGGTTGCTTGGGCTGTTATCATATCTGCCCAACAGTGTGCTGAACAAGCGATCTGCCGCCCGGCCCGCCAGCGGCTTATCTTTCCTCACCAGCCGAAATGCAGGCAAAAGAAGGGAAGGGGTGGAGGTGTTAGGGGGGAAGGGGGCAGGTGTGGTGCTGGAGGAAGTTTGGGAAAGAGAGGAAGCAAGTGATCCACTTGGGGAGACAACCAATGAAAGTGTGTTGCTTGGACCATTCCGGTCCAGGTTTCACTTCACGATGAGCCCTTCCAGACCGGCACTCCCAGGATTCACCTGGAACCCATAAGAACATAAGAAGAGCCCTGCTGGATCAGGCCAAAGGCCCATCTAGTCCAGCTTCCTGTAACTCAGAGTGGCCCCACCAGATGCATCTGGGAGTGCATGAGACTAGATATCTGTCTCCTGATAGCACTCCCCTGCATCTGGCCCTTGAAGTACCCTGGTTTTAAGCCTGGACATTACAGATCTCCATCATGGTTTGTAACCTGTGATGGACTTTTCCTCCAGGAATCTGTCCAGTCCCCTTTGGAAGGCATCCAGGCCAGATGCCATCACCACATCCTGTGGCAGGGTGGATTGGACAAGTTCTGGAGAACAAGGGTATCCATGGCTATCATTATGGATGCCTAAGGACAACCTCCGGGTTGGAGAGAGAGGCAGGATATCTCTAAATGCCATTTGCAGGGAATCGTAAGCAGGTGAAGACATCTGCTTGGGAATACCCTGAAGCAAATGGTGAGCCACTATTTGAGACAGAATGCTGGACTGGATGGGCTGTGGCCTCTTCCAGCAAGGCTGTTCTTATGTTCTTAAAATCCGCTGCTAGTGGGAAAACGATTTTGTGCTCCGTATCTGCGAGCCCTTTGCAGCGGATTTTAGTGGTCGGGTGAAAGCAGCCCAGGTCTTCATGAATGTTTCTACTTTTCCAGGATCACCTCTTCCTAATGGGACCAATGACCTTGAGTGGTAGTGAGGGTTCCAATATGACCAGAAAGAGAAGCTTCAACTTCTTAACTGCGGGAAAACTCGGTGGTTTAGGCATCTGCCTGCAGAGCCAGAGGTTGGGAGTTCGATTCCCCTCTGGGCCTCCTTGACATGGGCAGTACTTGGTGATCCATGGGGTCCCCTTCTAACTCTGCATTATTATTATTATTATTATTATTATTATTATTATTATTATTATTATTATTATCATCATCATCATCATCATCATCACACAGCAGACAAGATAACTACGCTGGATTTTGTATTACCAATCACTAGTCAAACGCTTCCCAAGCCTTTAGGACTATGTGATGTATCGGCAAATTATGCAAGCAGATCCCAGTAAGGTAGCTTTCTGCCGCTGACTGATGGTGACTTTGTCAACTCCAATTTCTTCTAAATACTTGCTTAGCTCTTTAGGCACCACACCCAGCGTGCCAATTGCCATTGGGACCACCTGTACCGGTTTAGGCCAGAGTCTCTGAAGTTCAATTTTCAGATCCTGATATCAGGTGATTTTTTCAAGTTGTTTCTTGGTGACTCTACTATCACCTGGTATAGCAACATCCATGATCCACACTTTTTTCTTCTCCACAATCACAGTATCTGGGTTATTATGCTCCAAAACCCTGTCTGTCTATATTCGGAAGTCCCAAAATAATTTTGCATGCTCGTTTCCAATCACTTTTTCAGGCTTATGATCCCTATTATTATTATTATTATTATTATTATTATTATTATTATTATTATTATTATTATTATTATTATTATTATTATTATTATTATTATTAAACTGGATTTGCACCACTGGAGTGAATGATAAACCCTATCATCTCCCGCATGGTGCTCTGTGAATTAGCTCCAAGGGGAGCTATGGTCAAGGAGCATGTGGGGGACCCATGAGTTGCCTATCCTTAGCTGTAGAGATGGGCACGGAACAAACATTTTTTCGTTTCCGTTACCGTTTGTTGTTTCTGTTACATAACGAAACGACAAACGAAAATTGTGATGAAAATGCAACAAAACGAACAGAACCACGAAAATTGTGGTCGTTACGTTTCGTTTCCATTAATGGTGACACGCAATGGAATGAGCTGTTTTAAATGTTAAAAAACGCCCTGAACATCTGTAAAAACACAGTGATAATTATTTATATTGTCTGATAATACCTACCAGGGGGGTTGGGGTCCTTAAAACGTTTGTTTTTGTCTTCTCCCATCGTGATGTATTTTTCTTTTCCCTTTAAAATGGATGTCACACCAGCCACAAAATTGAGGCAAGCCATGTGATGTGGGATCATGTTCAACCAATAGCATGCCCAGGTTGCAGACTGGGCGGGCAGGTCTGGCAGCGACAGAGGGCATAAAAACTCTGGCAGCCCCCATCCTCCTTGCAGTCTCTGGTGGGAGTTAGGGTGGGATTGCTGTCTCTGCGACTCTAGCTTCAGCTCTGCAGCCTCCCTGTGTGCGTGCGTGCTGCGTACCTCTCGGTGAGTACCCTCCCTTGCCCCGCAGTGCAGTCACTCTGCGGCTGCCTTGCACCCTGGGCAACGCTCGCCGCTGCCTTTGCAGCCTCCCTGTGTACCTAGTCTATACTGTATCTCTGCCAGCATCCATTTTTTTTAGTGTTTTCCCTCTGGTCTGGGGCGTTGGGGGATGCCTGTGCATGGAAATGCTTTAAAAATCGCGCAAAAAGCGGGTAGAAACGAAAAAATGGAAAAACAAAAAACGGTAACGAAATTTTTCAAAAATTTCACAACAAAAGGAAACGAACCAAAACAGACCTCTCAACAACAAACGAAAAACCGAAACACCATTTTTTTGTTTCATGCCCATCTCTACTTAGCTGATATATCTAACTCTATGCCTTGAGTTTCTCACATCAGCCTACACCTATTTCTTTTTTGCAAGGGGCACCTCCACCAGAGATGCTAAAAATGTGCTGCTCTCTGTTTTACATTCCCACCAGCATGGCTCACACCTATTAGTCATCCTTTACAGTTTGCAAACCGGAGGTTTACTGTGCTCCTGATGTTTGCTGCAGATGTGACTGACGGACCCCTCACCTTGGTGAGTGGGAAGATACACAGGGCTTCGGGAATGCACAAATAAGTCTCCATTAAGCAGTGCCTTGTTTGTGGAACCCACCAGGATGGCAAAGCCTGGGCCTTGCCCCTTTTCCCTTTAACTTGTTACCGTATATCAGGGTTCAGCCCCCCATTGCTGGGTGGGTGTGATGTGGGGGGGGACAGGAAGGTCGCAAAAAGGAACTTTGTCCCCAGGCACTCCTAATCCTGGCTACGCCTCTGTGCGTGAATGCGGACAAAGATGGAAGCCAGGCAGGAGAGATCTGTGGGCAAACATATGCGAAAATGATACGGACCAGACTGATTTACCCTTAGCCATGTAGTTTGACTTCAGCTATTATTACTAGCTGGGGAAAAGGAACACCAGATTTAAAATTGTTTTGAATTTACGTGTTTTCTTAGTGCTGGCATTTGCTCTGAGCGAGTTGAAAAATCAAAGTAAAAACCAAGTGGAAAGAAACATCTTCTTGAGTTAATGCCTCTTCTTTTTGTTCTTTTGGCTTTCCTTTATGAGTGCCAATTAAAAACCAATAGGGCTGCCACCTCTCTTGTGAAATGTGGGCCCATAGATGGGCGTGTGAACCAAATCCTCATGGGATACTTTTGGAAGTCTCCTTAACAGACAGATCTCTCGGTCTCCAAGGGCGTTTGACAGCCAAGCTCTTCCTAAGTTGAACTCCAGACATGTGTCTGCCCCCCCCTTTGGGGAACAAGGAAAAATGTTACACGGTTGGACAGGAGACAAGTGAGGCAAATAAAATGCAACGATGTTCCTTCCCTGCTCTTCCCTTATGTTCCCCTGGCTACCACATCCATAGATGTGGGTTTTTCTTACTGCATCCATTTCAAAGAATGGCCAAACGGGAAGGTGCGTGCACATCCATGGCCTGTGTCTCTTGGTTTGAAGAACTGGCAGTGGATATGCAATCCACCACTGCCCCTGCTGTACCTTTCAAACCACTCAAATGCTTCCGGCATCTTACCTGACTTACATCTAAGAAGGACATGCCTGGCAAAACCCAACTTGCCATGATGTTTTTGACTTTAGCATCTAAGAGTAACTCCCCTGGCAAAAAAAAAAAAAAAAAAATCCATCTTGCCATGACCTTTTGGACTGGAAGTTCTTCTCAATGGGACAAGGTTGAGGAAGTGGCCTCAATCCATGGAAGCCCATGGATTGTTTGATGATTCTTGAGTGGTCTATAACGGGACCAGCTACTCTTGCGTTTGTATTCTATCCATAGAAAAGAAAGGCAATGGCATCTGTCTTACAGAGAAGTAGTCAGCGCAAGCGCCACCTTAAGGTAGTCTTCAAGAGACAAGGCTTCAAAGGCCTTGACTTTGGGAGATGTTCAAGAAGGAGCCCCTACATGCCTTTTGGAACCAGTAAGAAGTTGTCATGTTTCCTCTCTTCTCTTTCTCTTCTCTCTCTCTCTCTCTCTCTCTCTCTCTCTCTTTCTCTCTCTCTCCTCTCCAACAGCACAAACCTTTGCTCCTGCTACCATGTGGGCACCAAGCTGTCACCTTGCTCATCTCGGGGAAATGCAAATCATCAGACACCCAAGTGCATGCTTGTCACACTCCGTGATAAACTGGGGAAGAAACGGCACAGACATCTGTGTCCCTGTCAGGGTATGCTGGTGGAAGCCAAGGGGGAAGGGAACTATAGATCTTATTTATGGGCCCACAGCTTGCTTCTGTCGTCATCCTCATCATCAGGATGGCTTCCCAGCAGCTGCCTGTTACTGGGGAGTGATTCTCTGGCAAAAATTTCCATCTGTCTTGATACACAGAAGTTGATGTGGGCACGTGGGGGGAAAGCCCATCTAAATGTCTGGGAGGTAAAAGAATAGGTGTCCGATCCATTGCCAACTTTGAGTGGAAGGGGAATCATGCGGTCTTCTCCCACTCTGAGGGCATCCCAATGGAGTCATGTGGCCAAACTTGCAACCCCTGGGAGAATGGACACATGACAAAGGTAGCTCACATGATTTCACCACCACTCAGCTTTTAGACAACAGGAGACTAATTCTTGTTCTTGTTGATTCAGGCTCTTTCACTCGGTGAAGAAATTTCAAGCCACACAATCTGTGGATCTATGTATAGAAACTAGTGTCCTTTCCCTTTGAAAAAAAAAAATGTGTGCCTGCAGGACTAGCTGATTGCTCAGAAAGGGTACGAGCAACCCATCCAGTGCCTCTGAACATTAAAATGCCTTCCTCATTTCTTCAGTTTGACTTATTTGCATTAAAAGTGTCATTTCTGCATTTTTGCTTACTTTTTACTAGCCCAAAATAAAGTTCTTGTTGTCTATATACAACAACAACAACAACCTTTATTGGCATACAACGGAGCACAGATATGTGGTGTGTCCTAATGAATATCCCTTCTAAAGTCAAAGTTTACATTCTTTTTGAATATTCCAGACTACCACAAGAACTAAAACGCGAGTTTAATACAAGGATAAAATAGTAATACCTTCATTAAAATGAATACTAATGAGCATCCTAGGCACGTGCTGTAACTATCGCTGCTAAAAACATGGCTACTTTTTCAATTATAAAATCAGATTTGGACCCCAACAGATGACGGATTTTATCCTGGTCAGACCCAACTTTTAAATTCCTTAGAACTTGTTCCAGAAATTTTTGACGTGGCTCTTTATGTAAGGGGCAGTAAAAGAACATGTGGTCAAGCGTTTCCACACTTCCCATACCACAAGAACAGCATCTCTTATCCAAAGGTAAACCTTGAAACCTGCCGTACAGAACGGCAGATGGCATGACGTTGCATCTGGCTAAGGTGAAGGCTCTACGTATTCGTGGATTTTAAGCAGCGCTAGATATGGGGCCTGCTGGCTAGGCGAACCGTAATATGCCAGTGTAGTGGTGAGCATACGCTATGAGGTAGGGCTCCGCAGTGTCTGTTGTTCTATGTCTAGCACCCGTCTTTTTATGACCCGAAAAGCTTGCTTCTCACCAAGTGAACCAATATGTTCAACATGTAACCCCCATGTCTGCAATTTTTTTATCCAAATTGATGATCCAAATGGTGGAGCCCTATCTTTTAGAAGGTGGTATAAGAGAGAATGGTTGTCAGTATTGTAATAAATCTTTAGCCAGAATTTAGTTATTTGCAGCCACGCCGTAGTTTCCAACAATGAAAACCAGTCTCTAGGCATAAAGCAGCATAGGGAACACATCTGGGGAGTCCCAGGATTTTCCGAAAAAACTGGGATTGAACTTGTTCCACTGACACGTCTATAGCTGCCTGCCAGAGTGGAATGCCATACAATAACTGTGGGATGATCTTTGTTTTCCATACCTGTAAGGCTGCAGGTACGAATTGGTTACCTTTGGAGAAATGAAAACGTAAGGTGGACTGTGCTGTAACTCTTGCTAGGTTTACAGCTGCTCTCCGTTGTGGCACCCAGGACTGTTTGAAGTGAAAAAGGACACCTAAGTATTTGAATTGTTTAACTTGTTCTAGGTAGTGTCCGTTTATTTTCCACAACATTTTCTTCCATGATCTGGAGAAAACCAGAATCTTGGATTTATCGTAATTAAGTTGTAGATTGTTTGTGGCAAGGTATTCAACACAGCTGGTAAGCAGCCGTCTTAAACCTATGCGGGTTTGTGAAAGCAGTACTGCATCATCCGCGTAAAGTAATAAGGGCGTAGGATGTAGCCCTAATTTTGGAGGATGGCCGTCGACCTTCTCTAAGTGGGAGGCTAAGTCATTTATAAAAAGATTGAAAAGGGTAGGTGCAAGAATGCAGCCCTGCTTCACTCCTTTGTTGGTAGGAAATATTTGAGTTAATTTCCCATCCCATGAAGATCTCACTTGTGCAGTTGTAGCAGAGTGTAGGGATATGATAAGGGACAAGAGTCTTTTATCTATGCCCATTTTTATTAGTTTAGACCATAGGATGTTCCTATCCACTGAATCAAAGGCTCCTTTTAGGTCAAGGAAAGCTACGAAAAGTTTAGAGTTCGTCCGCCTTATGGAGCGATTTATCAAGTGGTCCAAGATTAGAGAGTTGTGTAGTGGGCCCCTCCCCTTTCTGAAACCCGTTTGCTCTATGCCAAGGATAGATTCTGTGTTTATCCACTGAGTAAGTTTGTTCAGCAAGTGTCTGGCATAGAGTTTCCCAATTACAGAAAGTAAACTAATTGGTCTAAAGTTTTTGGGGTGATGCGGGTCACCTTTTTTATATATTGGTACTATAATTGCATGGAGCCACTCCCTAGGGATAATTCCCGTTTGGTCTATGGTTGTAAATAAGGGGGCCAGTAGCTTCCCCCACCAAGCAGGTTCGTGTATTAGTAAATCTGGAGGGATAGCATCAGGTCCTGCGGACTTATGAGGATAGAAATAAGGTCGAGCAAGCAAGCCGGTAGGCGCGGCGGCGTCTCTGCCGCTCCTTGTTTATTCCTCTCCTACTATTATTTATTTAAAAAAAAAATTTTTTTTATCTTTTATACATTCTCAACAAGCCACGGGAGCATTACTGCTACCTCTGCCGTTGGTGTGGCACATTTTATTTTGTTCCTTTTTGCTCCAGCTTCAGTTCTTGTTGTCCTTCCTTTCTCTTGCTGAGAATTATGGAATGTCTTAGCCTCATGTGCATGACAAGTGAGGAGTGATACACAAACAAACACACAGCACAAACTTAATGTGCATAAAATCTGACATGTTGAGTCAAAAATAAGTGGTAGATTCCTTGATGCTGATAATTTAGATATGGGTGCATCCCAGGTGGGTGGAAGGAGTAAGGACCTTGTTACTCTGACTTACCTGGTAAGCTAAATCCAACATTTTGAATCTGCCATTCTTTTCATAGAATTAAAAAATCATAGAGTTGGAAGAGACCTCAAGGGCCATACAGACCAACGCCCCTGCCATGCAGGGAACCCCCATCACAATAGCCCCCGACAGATGGCCATCCAGCCTCTGCTTAAAAACCTCCAAAGAAGGAGACTCCACCACCCTCCTTTGGGGCAGCATCTTATTCCACTGCCGAACAGCTCTAACTGTCATGGAATTCTTCCTAATGTTCAAATGGAATCTCTTTTCCTATAGTTTGGAACCATTGCCCAGAGTCCCAGTCTCTGAAGCCATGGAAAACAAACCTGTTCCCTCTTCAATATGACATCCTTTCAAATATTTAAACATAGCTATCATATCCCCTCTCAGCCTTCTTTTTGAAAGGCTAAACGTTCCCAGCTCCCTAAGCCGTTTTGTAGAAGCTTAGCTCACAACTGTGACAAAGAACATCTCCCATCTCTTTTAACAGACATGTGTATCTAGCTAATATTGAGCACAGGCTGTTGTGTTCTCTCCACAGCATATAACTCAATTATTGGGAAGACCCATGAATTCCAGATGTTGTTAACAATCATTAGTAGATCTCAAGAACTGGATGGCCCTTCTGTTGCTCATCTGTCAACCAAAGTCACTGCAACTCTGTCCTTGTCTTCTCTACTGCCATTCCCTGGTTTGTCCATTCTCTGAGGGTCCAACCACATCAGCCTGTCCTGTTTTTTGCAGAGGTGCTCCTCACAATGCATGAAAAATATATGGTTGTAGTTGCATCCTTTGTGTTGCACCTCCTCTGTGATGATAGAAATTTATTAATGTATTCATTTATTTATACAACTGATATGCCACCCACTACCCAAAGGTCTCTGGGCGGCTTACAATTAAAATGAATAATTAAAACAGCTAAAATGTTAAAAAGGCAATGGACAATTAAAACAATAAAAACATTTAAACACAAAACACTAAAATTGCCACCAGGACCCACAATCTCTGTTATGTCAATTAAAAAAACTTCAGAAACAGGAAGGTTTTTACATGGCACTGAAATGTCATCAGTGTTGGCGCCAGGCAGATGTCACTTGGGAGGGCATTCCATAACCTGGGGGCAGCTGCCAAGAAGGCCCTAGCCTAGATCTACAAGCCATCCCTTTCACCTCTTTCAGGGATGGCTCTCTCGGGAGAGTTCCCTGGCTAGATCTTAATTGCCAGGTAGGTTCATATGGAAGGAGACGGTCCTTCCAAACATGCCTGCTTTCAGCAATTGTTTCATCCATTCATTTGTTCATTCGTTCTTCCATTCATTCTTTCACCGAGCTAGATAAATCAGTGGTTTCGGTCTCTGGCTGTGGAGTCAAAGTTTTGGAGTTGGATTATGCACTGTGCCAAATATAAATTCAATAAACCAAGAAACTGCATGAAGAGGATGGTGTAGCATTTGCAATGTTCCTTATGACCCTTGATTAACTTAGCACAAGCCACACCATGGCATGAGTCAGCATATGCTTCAAGGATGGGAGAGCGAATGCGGGTGTAGATTGTCCTTCTTTCCTTGGTCTACTCCTAAAGCAAGAACCAATGTGGTGGATCTCCGAGGCTAGCTCCACTGCTTAGCATTCTGTTTCCTCCTGTGAGAACAGGCAAGGGGAAGGGAGATGTGTTAAATCCAAGATCTCCACAAAACAAATGGCTAAAAAGGTGGGAGGGGCCTTTGTAGTCTTGCAAAGTCTTGAAGTTTTGGTTAAATTCCTCTAACTGCACAGCAGAAGTGGAGGGATTCACAGAACAGCTTAGTCCATCCCTTCTTCTCATTCACTGGCACTTACAGTCCTCAATAACTCACTCTGAGGCCTTAATAGTAGAAGAATAAAAACTATTTCCATTACTCCCAGTGTCAGGACATCAAACAGCAAATCGCCAAACATGGCTGCTTTCAGCAATAGATTCTAGAGAGAGGGAAAGCTCTCAAAAGAGGGGCATTGTGAAATTCCTTATCCGGAAGTTGAGTCATGGCAACTGGACGTCTCAAGAAAAGAAGTCCCAGTTGCCATGGCTAAACTTCCAGGTAAACTCCCCTGGATGACAGAGAATATTCACAGACATTCTGGAATTCATTAGTGCTGTATATGACAAGGGAATTATTGGTTAGTGCTATATAGACTGACAACCACCCTAACTCGGGGGGGGGGTCGCTCCTTCTCCCTCAGTTATAGCTTCTAAAGGCTGCATGCAAGGTTGTAAAAAGCTACAATAGGCAGATCTCATGGAAGACACTTCCTAAAGAGGCAACCGAGAAAGCAGTCATGAAACAGATTGTCATCCCGCACACAGTGAGCAAAAACAGTCTTCCCGCTCTTCATTCTCAACTCATTGTGGCTATCCTTGGCTTCTTCCGAGGCAGCCTTCAATTATTCAGTAGAACAGCCTCTTTCCCCGGTACGTCAGCGTGGACTGTGGTGTGTGAACATTTGCTCACGGCCATTAACGCGGCAGTGGCACTTGAGGGGACAATCGGGGACTTCACTCACTTTTCCTGGTCTGAGTCCAACTTTAACAACTCCTCCAGGCCGCCGGCTGGCCTGCCTCGAAGAGCCGGCTGAGCTCAGCTTGCACATGGCTCTGGAGTATTTTTAGCATAAAGTGTGAAACAAGCTGCTACAATCTGTCCCCCGATGTGGCTCCGCTCAGGAAGGCGAGAGGAGAAAGGATCCTGAAGGCGAGCAGGACAAATTAGACGGAATCAGGAGCTAAGTGGTTCCAGCTAATATTGGGGTGGGCTCTCTCCCAGAGATCCAAGACATACGCCTCACTCACCCATCGGGCCATGTGTAACCATGTCCCTGGAATAGCCCATTCTAAGCTTTTGACTGGACTGCAAGGAGATCAAACCTATCCATCCTGAAAGAAATCAACCCCGAATGTTCCTTGGAAGGACAGATTGTGAAGCTGAGGCTCCAGTACTTTGGCCACCTCATGAGGAGAGAGGACTCCTTGGAAAAGTCCCTGATGTTGGGAAAGATGGAAGGCAAAAGGAAAAGGGGACGGCAGAGAATGAGATAGTTGGACGGTGTCATCAATGCAACCAACATGGATTTGACAAAACTCCGGGAGGCAGTGGAGGATAGGAAGGCCTGGCAAGCTCTGATCCATGGGGTCACGAAGAGTCGGACATGACTAAATGACTGAAACAACAACAACAACAACAACAACAACAACAAAGCTTTTGATTTCATAGCAGGTGCAATCTGCCACATGGCCCCCATGTAGATGTTAAACTAAAGGTGCAGCTGCCACAAATTCCAGCAGCAGGACAGGGGGCGCTCCCCTCTCCATCTGAATAAACATGTTGTGATCCTCTCCTCTCCTCTGCACAATCAGGAGCCTAAAAGGTGCATTAGTGCATGGATGCAATTGGAGGGAAGGGCTAGCAGGGCAGGTGTTCCCCGGTCACCACACAGGGGTGTGTGTGCCAAAATCAGTTTTCATTAAATTAATGTATGAGAGAATAATAAAATTTGCTGACACCTTCCTCAGCAACTCGTGGGGAGGATATGGAGTCTACATTTCCCTGGGTGACACCCAATCTAGTTGCGGGCCTATAGAACTGGTGTCTTAATAAGTCTCTTAGGCTGATAATTCACTTCCATCTCATTGCTGTTCACGGTCCTGATGGGGACCAGTATGAAGAAATCTAACCGCACGTCCATTGTGGGATGAAAGGAGTTTGTCCTGACCACACCCCCTGAAATGCGATCTAAGCGAGATGAGAGATTCCCCTCCCTGGCCTCAGGAATCTCCTCATCTCACTTCTTGTTCTGAGACAAGTGGCTGTGAGGTAAGGCTTGTCACGCAACGTGCCATTCGCCATCTAGTGGCAGTACATTCTCTATGGAGTCAGCAACGCAGTGCAGAGAGATTAAAAGATGAATGCCTCAAACTTAGCTCCGTAATGCATTGAAGGCAAGGCTTCAGAGAATCTAAACATTGAAAAACGGAAGGTCGGGTAAAAAAAAATGGAGAACAAAGGTATGGCATTTCACATCACATCACGGAATGAACACATGAGGAAACAGTCATGCCGGTATCATTAATCACGCCCGTGCATACACGGGAACAGGGACAGAACCGCAAGAAGAACAAGTGACCGCGACCAACATCAACACGCAACGAACTTCCTCCCAGGATGAGAATGGACATGAAGTAGCTGTCTTAGTATCAGGGTGGCATTGCAGGAACTAAGTGTCAGACTGCATGATGGCTCTCTGCAGAAAAGCTCTCTCCCAGGCAGCAAAAGATGGCTGTTTGTCCCAGCATGAGATGTTTCCCATCTGTGTATTTTGGATTTGGTGTGTTTCATTTTGTGATTAGTAGTGGAAAAACAAACAAGATTTTCTGCAATTTCTGATTGCTGAAGCACTGATCTCTAAGTAACTTCCTGTTATTTCAGGGAACCCAAGCTCAGCAGGGATATAACACCTTGCCATTCTTATTCTTGTGTACAAGAAAATCACAGGTGTCTCCTCCTCACCTGTGAAATTGTGTGACATTTTCTTGTGCTTCAGAAGGGAGCACTCTGCACTTGCAACAACCATTGGGGCAACATTGGTACAAATTAAATTCATTCTACGAGATTTACCAAAATGCAGTGGGTGCGACATTGGAGCATGGCCTTTTCAAAAATCCTGGGATGGGTTGCTTGCATCTTTTTTAAAATCAGTCCACCAGATTTTCTTTGTCTCCTATGTATGCATTCTGGCTTTCACAAATGGAAAAGATGGGATTGCCCACTATGGCAATGGTGGTGAACCTTCGGCACTCCAGAATTCCAAGCCTAGATTGCCAATGACAAAGGACTGTGGGAGTTGCGGTCCAAAGCATCTGGAGTGCCAAAGGTTTGCCACCACTGCACTATGGGTATGGTGTGGCGTGTTGTGTGCATGTTTACATTTGCCTTCAACAGTCCCTTCGTTTACCCATTCACTCACGTCTGCCTCTTTGTGGATCAATGCTCTCCATGTCTTTCTATCTCTTGCAACTTCTTTTGGTTCCATTAAAGTCACTCCAAGTTCCCTTCTGACGGTGTCAAGACAGTGAGTCCTTGGGTGGGCCCTTCTTCTTTTGCAACTGATCAATCCCAGCATTATTGTCTTTTTAATGAGGACCAAAGAATGAGTTTTTGTTTGGCGATCTTGGCTTCCAAAGAAGCTCCGCAAGAAAATAAGTCCAGTTGCCATGACTCAACTCTCAGATAAGCTCTCCTGAATGACTAAGAATCTCTACAGGAATCTTCCAGAGATTTGTTTGGTTGGACTCTGTTTAGGACTTCCTTGTTGGTCATCCTGGCTGTCTATGGGATGCATAGTAGTCGTCACTAACACCACAATTCAAATCCATCTATTTTTTTACTATCTGTCATCCTCAAACCCCAATGTTCTCAACATTTAACAACTTCAACAGTAAAGAACTGAAATCTGTAGCCAGGGACAGCTCGTCCATTAAGGCAAAGTAGGCAGTTGCCTAGGCGCCAAAATGGAGAGAGGGCACTGGCAAGCCTGCTGCCCTCCCGCCGCCCCCCCGCCACTGGCCACCACTGTCCATCCCCCCACTGCCCGCCAACTGCCTGTCGCCATCTGCCTGCCGCCCTCCCCCATGCCCATCGCTGCCCCCTGCCCCCACTCCCACACCGCCACCCCACCCCCACGCCCCTTGCCTAGGGCAAAAAAACCTAGCACCGGCCCTGTCTGTAGCAAGTTACCAATTCCCATAAATAGTCAGACTATTTTAACAGAAATTGTTTAGTAGGACAACAAAGTTGCTTGTATGTATTCTGTGCCATAAAGTGGGAGCCAACCTGAAGCAACCCTAAAATAGTCCCCACCACAACACAGTTCAGTCTCAGTATATGACATTTTTTTCTTGAGAGAAGCAGGCTTTCAAAGAGAAGTTTTAAACCCCCTCCTGACACTTCAGCAAACAGACCTGGGGCTGATCCTGCCGCATGCTCTTGAAAGTAGGTTTTTAATCCCCTCCTGACACCTCAGAAAACAGACCTTGAGCTCCTTGCACCAAGGTTTGCTGAGGTGTCAGGAGGGGGTTAAAAATATCTCTTTGCAAGTGAAGCCTGCAGGAGCAGCCCTTGCTGAGGCATCTTCATTTCGCTTCCAAAGAGAAGTTTTTAACCCCCTCCTGACACTTCAGCAAACAGAGCTGGAATTGCTCCTGTCGGCTGCATTTGCAAAGACAAATCAACCCAAACTGACCTTGGACTGCTCCACTGCTGTTTCCAAAGAGAAGTTTTTAACCCCTCATGACACCTCAGCAGACAGAGCTTGAGCTCCTGGCAGCAAGGTTTGCTGAGGTGTCAGGAGGGGGTTAAAAACCTTTCTTTGGAAATGCAGCTGGCAGGAGCAGCCCAACAACTGAGGCATCTGCATTTGGGGGGTTTTCCTTTATCGCGAGTGGATCAGGCTCCTAACTCTGGCAATAAACGAGGGAGTACTGTAGGGCTTTCAAGGTGAGATATTGCAGGAATGGTTTTATCAATTCTGTTCTGAGTGGGGATTCATACTCTGTTCCCATCATTCTATCCATTGTACCAGCCATGCTCAACCTTTTTCTTTCCCCATGGCCATAACTGCAATATGAAAGAAATAGAAGTCATATCAGGATTGTATATGTTGCGTAATGAACCATATAAGGTGGTATGTGAAAAATTGTTTCCAGATTGTGGGACCTTACAAATGCACCAGGCCCTCCAATAACCCCTCCACCCGGTCGAGAATGGCTGCAGTTACACCACACTGGGTGGCCAAATGTGTGTGTGTTGTGTCATTACAGTCGTGACCAATTCTTCATGACTCCACGTCCATGGAGTTTTCTTGGCAGGAATACTGGAGTGGCTCGCCAGTTCCTACTCCAGGTGCCTACAGCACCTGGTATTCCCTGGTGGTCTCCCATCCAAGTACTAACCAGGGCCGACCCTGCTTAGCTTCCGAAATCAGGCGAGATTAGATGTGCTTATAGGGCATCTAGGGGTGGCCAAGTACCAGCCTCCTAAACTACAAAGGAGCATGTCGCTGTTTGTTCAGATTAAATGGTTCTCTTCACCTTTCAAATAGATACCTGGACTCATAGTTATTCTTTTGGGTACTGTTTTACTGGGTAGTCAGAATGCCGTAAACACTTGCTCTATTCGCATTTTTGACTCAGTTTCTTAATTGTTTTGCATTTGCTTTTTTCATTTATGTCCGAAAGAGGTTTCTTTGCAAGGCAATGTTAGTTTGCATCATCCTTGACTTCAGATTTGCCTGAAGAGCTGACTGATGCCCCTGCAGTAACACTGATTGATTGATTGATTGATTGATTGATTGATTGATTGATTGATTGATTGATTGATTGATGTTTAAGCATTTAGTAAACTGCCATCCAAGCCTCAATTTTTAAAACACGATGTACTGTACATTTTCAGGTTTGCCTTTTCCACAGTCCTCTTAGTTATTGTAACACTTCGTACATTCATAATCTCGAATCTTGACAGTCTCCCGGTGACACAAAGTACATAGAAGCATTGTAATAAATTGATGGTAAAATTGACTATGTGAGGCATAGTTCCCCCACACACATACACACACACAAAATGAGTGAGTGTAAGGAGAAGCAACAGCAAATGTATACAATTTTTCATACCGACTTATTAAAACAAGATTGCGAAATAATTGCAGGACAAAACAGAACCAATGTGAGATTGGGGAAAATGAAAACGATAGAAATCAAGCTATTAGATGAATCCTTTGACTTGGATACCTGCCTTGAGGAGTGGGTTGGACTCAATGGACTTACAGTCTCCTTTCAACTCCATCATTCTAGGATGCTGTGGATTGTCTAAAGATGATCATCCGGGGGCAGATTTTGCTCCGGCTAAGCTGAATTTCAATTGTTATGAATGGGCAGATCATGCTTTTCTCCGAAATCTCTTTTCCAACCTTGTTACATCTGTGCCTAACTCTGTACTTCCAGCTTCTTCGAAGTCAAAAAAGACATGAATACTCCAGCAGTCATTTGCCTTGTTAAACACAACTGACAACAATGGAATGGAAAGCCGGCTGCCTTGTTGTCTATTCTAATTGCATCGTATGGCCCCTACTTTAGCCCTTAAAAGAAAAGAGCTCCCAGTATTTTCAACCTATTTCTTTATTATTGCCTGTGTCACTAATGAAGACCTTTCGGGAGCCCAGTAGTAGGATGAGCAGACCTCTTGCTGCTAAATTCAGTGTCACAAACAAGACTTGGAGGTCATTTCTTTCTACACGGGTACAGT
Organism: Phrynocephalus forsythii; assembly: GCA_029282475.1. Classification (NCBI taxonomy): domain Eukaryota; kingdom Metazoa; phylum Chordata; class Lepidosauria; order Squamata; family Agamidae; genus Phrynocephalus; species Phrynocephalus forsythii. Next base: position 109,954,300 of record JAPFRF010000004.1, on the reverse strand, counting down.
GGCATCCAAGTTATTAATTAATGAATGTGTTTGTTTGTCAGCCCAAGGAGATAGAAGAATTAGGGGGGCAGGAGGAAGGGCGAGCATTTAATGTTCTGATTATTTTATTTTTTATTTTATTTTATTTTATTCTGCAACAGAACATGCTGTCAACATTCCTCAAGAGCTGGTGATGCAGAAGCCTTTGTAGAAGGGCCTTGGGGAGTGATTTATACAAGGGGCTGATACAGTAAATGCAATTTGTTTTAATTAAGGCGATGGGCTATTGCATAATTCACGTGACTCCTGCTAAAATGACCACACGAGGCAGTTTTGGAGAATTACACGTCGTTCTCATAAATTCCATTAAGTATAATGCAGCAAATGTTGCAGGCAACCGAGAGAGAGCCAGTGAGAGGGAAAGGGCTCCATCAGGAAACATAAATGCAACATTTCTGTTTATATAATAGAAACGGCTCTGGTGTGTGCAGACTCCTCGGCAATAGAGCTCTATATGAGTGACAGAAGGCCTCTAAATGAGAAGCAATCTGGAGCAAAATGGCTTGGAATGAGAGGTGCCAACAGGGACAACATGTACAGGGACGGATGTCCGGCTTTCTGGAAGCATCTGGACAGGACCGGAAAATAGGGGATCCTGGCCCTATATGTAGCATAATTACGCATACACAGAGTTTGGGGTACAACCATCTCTGGTCCCAGGCTGCGTGTCTCTGTGAGTGAGTGTCTGCATGTCTCTCTGTGTCTCTCTGTGTCTTCATGAGCTGCATGAGTGTGTGTGTGAGTGTCTCTGTGCGTGTGTCCGTGTGAGCTGCCTGGGACTCAGAGGTCTTTATTGATAAGAGTAAACAAGTACACACAATGGGAATAATGCATTCCATTGGTGGGGGAGAAATGCACCTTATCTGGAGGAATATACTCAGCTAGTGGGGATTATTGATAAGAGAAGAAAGGGCTTTTGGGCTTGGGTCATGGAGCAGATGTGTCCTGATATCCTGTCATTGTTTTTCTGGCATTGCCATCTGCTTTGCTGCCTCCTTGAGCTAGTAGGTCAGCTCAGGGTCAGCTCCAGCACACTGGGTTCCTGCTCAGTCTCTGGAAATCTCTGGAAATCCAGGCCTTCAGCTTCCGTGGGTGCTGGCCAACTTATTGGGGTTCAGAGCCTATCGGGGCATGGAATCCCCACACTAGTCCACTGTCCCCATCTGAAACTACAGGATGGTTCTTGTACTTTTATTGCAAGAGTAGGCAAAGCACAGGCTGGGTCCCACTTACAGTACGCCCCCCCTTGGGGGGTTATAAAGGGTACCACACCCCTCTCCACTCCTGGCCAAAACCCAGGCTCTGTGCACACCACCAAAATGTCTTTCCATTTTCTTTCGTTTTTGCAGTTTCGTGGACGGTTGTGCAGGAAGTGTTCAGACCTCTGTGTGCATTACTTGAGGCAAAATAACCCATCATTGTTCGTGCACATGACCACCGTGCAACATTCTGGTTTCACAACTGTCATTGCTCCTGCACCCCCCTTTAAAAGAAATAGAAACATCAATTGTCAATGAAATGTCAATATTGTTCAAACACAGATTGTAGGCATACTGATATGTTGTTGTCAATGGCGAGGAGCCACCGCTGCATTGCCCATCATGATGCATGACCGGTGGGGCCAGGGGTCTCTGTGTTTCAAGCTGCACCATTCTCTCTCTCTTCCGATTTCTCTGGTGTAGTCTGTGGACATCAATGTGGTTGATCATTTGTGGGCAGATTTGTAAGACCCCCCCCAACAAATCCTCCTTTCAAATCAAGAGAATCTTTTCTTGGCTTCATAGAACCACCTTTCACGTTCTTCTCACTTGACTCACTACACCCTTGCCGGAATACCTAACGCAGATTGCCAGTTGACATAAGGAGGAATTGACACACCACTCGGTGCATGGGAAAAAGAAAAGGAGAATGTAGGCAAGAAAATTAACAGCAGGCAAAGGGGGGGGGTTCTAAGGCCAACATGCAAAGAAATAGTCTCAGATAATCATATAATATAATTTTAATATATATATATTATATACTATCTATCTATCTATCTATCTATCTATCTATCTATCTATCTATCTATCTATCTATCTATCTATCTATAATGTATAGGTCCCCCCCACACACACATGTGCACTAGTCATGTTCAACTCTAGGGGCAGTGCTTGCATGGCTGAATGCATTTCTGCACACGGAACACTGTTTTTACCTTCCCGCTTTTTACAGCAGTACCTATTTATCTACTTGCATTTACATGCTTTTGAACTGCTAGGTTGGCAGGAGCTGGGGTGAACAGCGGGAGCTCAGTCCACTGCATGGCACCCGGGATTCGAACCGCCAAGCTGCTGCCTTTGCAGCCAACTTTTCCAGTGCTCTAGCCCACTAAACCACCTCGCCCCATTTTAGATAGATAGATAGACAGACAGACAGACAGACAGATAGACAGATAATTTTATTTAAACAAAAATAAATAAATAAATAAACAAATAAATTATAGTTGTCCTGAGTTCCTTGCCCTCTGAAGATGCCAGCTACAGAATCTGGCAAAACATCTAGAAGAAAAACTTCCAGAACACAGCCAAACAGCCCAAAAAACTCACAACAACTATCAGATCCCAGCTGTGAAATCCTTCGAGAATACAAATAAATATATTTTTGATTAAAGGGCATATTTTCTATTCCCAGAAGCCTCTCGGAGCAAATGGTTCATACTCAACTCCTCCATCCTTTTAATTCCCCCTTTTAAAAAAAGAAATGCAACTGAAACCAGAAACCCACATCTCCTTTCTTATGCCCCTTTCCTCAATTCCTAACTCAGTACTTCCAGCTTCTGTGAAGTCAAAGAAATATAAACACTCCGGTGGCCATTTGCCTTGTTAAGCACCACTGAGAACAATGAGATGCAACAAAATGGTTTCTACAACATAGTCTAATTGTATGGTATGGTGTGACATGTCCTTCAGTGAAGAGCCTCGTGGCGCAGTGGTTAAATGCCTGAACTGCAGGTAAAACTGTGCTCACGACTTGGGGTTCAATCCCAGGTAGCAGGCTCAAGGTTGACTCAGCCTTCCATCCTTCCGAGGTCGGTAAAATGAGTACCCAGCTTGCTGGGGGGAGGGGCAATGCGTAGCCTGCATACTGCACTTAAAACTGTAAACTGCCCAGAGACTACTTGACGTGGTATGGAGTGGTATATAAGCAGAACACTTTGCCTTGCTTTGCTTTTTCCATGGGGGAGGGAGGATTCGAACCCTGCTCTCCAGGGCCCAGGTCTGTCACTCTATCCACTACAGCCCACTGGTAGTGGGGGGGGGGGCAAAGTCCAAGCCTCATAAACTACCAAATGGACCTTTTCCCAAACTGTGCTGTGGACTTCAGATTCTTCAGAGAAGTAGCCTCTTAGTTGGGGGGGGGGTGATAGAAAGACGAGCAGAAGATGGCCCGCTTTAAAAATGGTCATTTCATTTCCCAACGTGATGCACGGGCAACGGATGGGGGTTGGGGGAGGTATGCAATATTAATAATTGTAAAAGAGCGATGCCCAAACTCCTGCCTTCACATTTTACATCTGATGGGATCCCAACTGGCAAGTGATTAATCCCAGAAAGAGGTTTCGGGGTCACGGTAGCAAAGCAAACTGAAAATGTCAGTGCCAATGAAAAAGACAAAGTCAATATGATGAATGATAAGGGATGGCCATTGAAAAAGCGTGACAGCTGAAAGCCAGATGCCATTATATACATAGGGCGTGCAGTTCTCTGTCATCTTGTCTCAAAAACGATATCGCGGGGCCGCCGATGTACAGAAAATGGCAAATAAAATGATCAGAGGGTGAAGTTGAAGCTTTCTCATTTAGAAAGGAGTCCACTGGGGTGGCCCGGAAGAGACTAATAAAATTATGAACATGGTGGAGAAGAAGGAGAGGCAGGGTTTTTTTCCCTTTCTTCCTCAAAAACAATGAGCCTTGCAGTAAAACAGATTGATAGTGACTTTAGGAGAAGTGAAAGTAAGCAGTGCATACTTAACCTGTGGAATTCACTGCTTCAGGACGTGACCCTTGGCACTAGCAAAGACAGCTTTAACAATAATTAGATTCATTCTTGAATGGTAGATTTTTTTCCCCAACAGCTTCATGTGAAAACTCCATGTCTTACAGCATGGTGCATGGTACTTTTTTTTTCTTAGCACCAGAAGGCAGGAACAAAATAAATAAATGAATATTTTTTAAAAAAAAAAAACCTGCAAGGCTTAGATACCTGAAGGACCTCCTCCTTCCATACGAACCTACCTGGCAATTAAGATTGAGCCAGGGGGCCCTCTTGAAAGAGCCATCCCTCAAGGAGGTAAGAGGGATGGGTTGTAGACACAGGGCTTTCTTGGCAGTTGCCCCCAGGCTATGGAATGCCCTCCCAAGTGAGATCCGCCTGGCGCCAACACTGATGACATTTTGGCGCCAAGTAAAAACCTTCTTGTTCCAGAATTTTTTTAATTGACACAATATAGATTGTGGGTCCCAATGGCAATTTTTAGTGTAATGTTTTTATTATTGATTTTATTATTTATTGATATTCTATTTTTAACTATTTTTAAACTGTTTTAATTCATTTGATTGTAAGCCACCCAGAGACCTTTGGGTAGTGGGTGGCATATAAGTTGTAAAAATAAAATAAAATAAAATAAAATAAAATAAAAAAGTTAAATTAAATTAATTAAATAAATAAATAAATAAGATGATGGGGTATCAACCATGCATGCTACCCTTGAACAGGCTTCTGCTTTCTGTAAGTTTGGATAAATCAGGACAGATTGCCAGGGTACTGCCTACCACAGATTCTACACCTCCCATCTGGCATTTGTAGGGTTAAAAAGATGCCCCCCCATGGTTCGAACTGAGGGAAGCCATAGAGGGGAGGGAACTGCTGGCTTCTGAAGTGGAGGAGAGAGGGAGAGGGAGGGAGGGAGGGGAGGAAAGGAGGGAGCGAGAAAGAGAGGGAGAGGGAGAGAGGGGGGAGAGGGAGAAAGAGGGAGGGAGAGGTCCACTGGGGTGGCCCAGAAGAGACTAATAAAAGAGAGAGGGAGGGAGAGAGGGAGTGGGAAGGAGGGAGAGGGAGGGAGGGAAGGAAGGAGGGAGGGAGGGGGATAGGGAGGGAGGGAGGGAGGGTCCACTGGGGTGGCCCGGAAGAAACTGATAAAAAAGAGGGAGGGAGAGAGGGAGAGGGAAGGAGGGAAGGGGGAGGGAGCAGAGAAAGTGAGAGATGGGGGGAGAGAGAGGGAGGGAGGGAGGGAGGGAGAGAGAGAGAGGTGGATCATCCAATAAAGCCAACCTCTGCACAGGACACTCCAACCCCGTGGGGCACTAGGGAAGATTCAAGTGTAAGTCATTGTGCAAATGCATCCGTCTCCTTGTAGCTGCTCTGCCTTCCATGGGGCAGAGTTGTGAGGTAAAAAATGCAAGATTTCCATTGATGTTTAAACAGCCTTCCCCCCCCACACACACACACCTGCAATATTCTCCTTTCTGTTCATTCTCCTACTTAGCCCAGTAACTGAGTTTTACTGTAAATGTTTTACTCTTTCAGGATTGCGTGATAGATATTAGGGATGGGCACAAAATAAAAAAATGCTGTTTCATCGTGTCTTTATGTAAAAAAATGAAACAAAGTCAAACGACATGAGAAAGCAGCATTTTATTACAGACGAAACGAAATGGTGATTTTTTTTTTTGTTGTTGAAACGAACCATTTTGTTCTGTCTGTAAGCTGCTTGGGGAGGAAATTTTTTTAAAAAATCTCGGGTTTTTAAAAAAAACTTTTTTCCTCCCCCCCCCAAGGCCCGCCTGCCAAGTGATCAGTGCTGGGGTGGGCAGGCGGGCTTGGGGGAGGAAAATAATTTTTTTAAAAAGCCCAGAGCTTTTTTTAAAAAACTTGTCCTTCTGCCAATTTCCAGCCCCCCCATGAACCACATAGTTAGTGGTTTGTTCCGCATGTTTTTCTCTCTCTTTTTTTTTTTTTTTTTGAAAATTTTGTATGAAACAAAATGGGGGGAAATGTGGGGGAGAAGGAAAGGAAATGAAACGAAATGAAATATTTTTGTTTCGTGCCCATCTCAAATAGATATAGATGCAGAGGTATAAAAACACACATACAATGTCGCAGACGTAGAGAAATGGACCAGGCTGGGTTCTCTCTAGGTCTTCGATGACCAGCATATCCTTCGTCTGGGTACAGAATGGTTCTGGAACTGTTCACATCCTTCCCATGGAATCTGCACCCTCACTCGTTCAGAGAATCATTGTCGAATGGAGGGATGTTCATCCGTTCATTCGTCCTCTTGTTCGTTCAACAAATTCAATCAGTTTTTATTTATGCATTCATTCAATATTTATATACTGCCCCATCAGCACAAGAAGTGCATTCGGCAATTTGCACAGGGCTAAAAACTCCCACACCCTCCATACACCACCATAACAAAAAATACAATTAAAACAATACAGCAATAGAACAGGCAATTATTGTAATCATAAATTATGAACAACCCTATGAAAAGTCCAAAATTGATTAAAACATTTAAAAATCACAAAATCATTGACAGCACTCAGGGGGTTCAGCAGAGAACAACAGCTTTAAATAATTCAGTTTTACAATCTTTCTGCAGTCAAAGGAGGGAGGTGGTCCAGCATGCCTCGGTCTGCATTTTCTTCCAGAGACTAGGGGCCACAATCGGAAAGGTGTGATTCCTTGTATTCCTCTTTTTGGTCTCTCTCCGTGTAGCAACTTTTAACTGCATGGATTGAGAGAAGCGGGTAAGAAGAAGAGCTGATTTATGGGAGAGATGTTCTGACAGGTCCTCGACCATGAAGGACCTTATAGGTCATAAAGAGCGCCTTGAATTGAGCATGGGAACTAGCAGGGAGTCAGCAAAGATATGTCAAGATTGGGGACATGAGACCAAGTTCATTAGTTCCATTGATCATATGGACCACTGCATTTTGGACCTGCTGAAGTTCCCTTGCTGTTTACAAGGGCAGCCCTGTGTAGAAGGTGTTATAGTAGTCTAATCTCAAGAGTACCAATTTGTGAATGTGAACTACTGTTGCTAGGCATTTAGCTGATAAAAGGCACTCAGCATCTGTGGATGGTTGAAGAGAGAGAGAGAGAGAGAGAGAGAGAGAGAGAGAGAGCCTTGCCCATCTACTTGAAAGCTATTTAAACTTGCTTGGTTCCTTCTGCTAGAACATTTGTCAAGAGCTTTTTCAGAATTGGAAAAGGCCAGTGATCTGAGAATGTGGAAAGGCCAGTCATGTTATTGGCAGGCATACTAGTAATAGTGAATGCCAGAATGCCACGGTTTCATCTAGTTGTCAAAAAGCATGGGTGAGACTGTTGACCTTTGTCACACCCCATAACGGAGGTCCCTATGGGTGTACGTGGCATCTCCAAGATCTTTCATTTCGGACTGGCCATCGAGAAAGGACTGGAGCACCCAAGCATGGTATTCCATTCTATAAGCTTGACAGCCATGCCAGGAGGATACTTTGGATGATGGCATCAAAGGTTGACGCAAGATCCAGAAGGACCACCAGGATTACACTCCCCCTGCCTGCCTCCCCCGAGAGATCATCTTGCAGGGCAACCTGTACTGTTTCAGTGCCATGTCATGGCTAGAGTGCCACACCAATGCCTTGGAAGTCAGGATTGGCCTGCAGGGTGGCATAACATGAGTGGTGTTGGCTCATCGCCAGAGGTAAAAAAAAAACCTGTTCGTTCATGCCATTCACATGGCCTGTTGTGGGAAGAGTGGGACAGTGTCTGAGCTCACAGAAGGAGGCATTTATGGGTGGCTCCAGACATGAAATTGTCCAGCCACTTGTTCAACAGGCCGCCACTGCCACCACCACCACCACCACCACCACCACCACCACCACCGTAGAACTGCACAGCTAGGAGGGACCCTATGTATGATTGAGTCCAGATGCTGTCGTGGAGGCTCAGTGGGGAATCAAACTCCCAACCTCTGGCTTCGCTGCCAGATACCTAGATATTTAAAGCTAAGAACAATGAGTGAAGAGGCATCTTGCATCATTAAAAGGCAATATGAAAGCTAAGAACAATAAGTATGCAAGTAGATAAGGAAAACAGCTGTTTTCCGTGTCGCACAACACTAAAACTAGGGGGCACTCCGTGAAACTTTTGGGTGCTAGGTCTCAAACAAGTAAGAGGAAGTTCTTTTTTACCCAGAGGATCACTGGTCTGTGGAACTCCCTGCCAGAAGAAGTGGTGACAGCTGCCAGCCCTGACAGCTTTAAGAAAGGATTGGACAAGTTCATGGAGAACAAGGGTATCCATGGCTCTCTTGATGGATGCCTAAGGACAACCTCCGGGTTGGAGGGAGAGGCAGGATCTCTCTCAATGCCATCTGCGGGGAATCAGGTGAAGACATCTGCTTTGGAATACCCTGAAGCAAATGGTGAGCCACTGTGTGAGACAGAATGCTGGACTGGATGGGCTATGGCCTGTTCCAGCAAGGCTGTTCTTATGTTCTTAATTTTTTAAAAAAGATTGCAAACTCTTGTTATAAGTAAACTGCAAAGCGCTGTACAATGTTTGGGACCTTTGTTATATGTCCAGGTTCCCAGTCATTTGAGCAACCAAGTGATTCATCTGGGCTTGTCTGAAGACACCACAGAGAGGTAGGTTAAGGATCCACAAGCAGTTAGGCAATTTAGGGTTGACAGTGTTCAAATATATTCTAGACGTTAAAGCATTCTCTGAGCCAATCTGCATAGACACAGGCTGTGAATAATATTCCTACAGAGGAGGGAAGCCAATGAGAGAGGGGATTTTCCCCAACTTAAGAGTGAGCAGAAAAAGAATTATATGGGAAGTCATATATCGGACACAAGGTCAATACTTCTACAATCCACAAGCCAAAATAAATCGGACTGATTACTAGTATTTGATAAGTTATTGATAAACAGTTGTATATTAGACAAGCTGAAAAATGTCTAGATGCATTTAGAGGAAATTCATAAGCTGCTGTCTCTATTTTGTGTGGCCTTGGACATCTCCTGGAAAGCTATTTAAACTTGCTTGGTTCCTTATGCTAGATAGAACATTAGTCAAGAGCTTTTTCAGAATTGGAAAAGGCCAGTGATCTGAGAATGTGGCGAAACATCTATCCGAGCTTGGAAGTGGACCGAGTTCAGGAAACGTCTGTCAGAACAAACAAATATTTGCAAAGCGATCCTATAAGGAAGGAGAAGACACTGAATCTAAAATTATACAACTGTGGAGCTGGAAGGCACTTGAAGGGGTCCTGTAGCTTAGCTGCTCAGCCAGGCAAGAAAAGGGCAGCCTTCCATCTATTGCAGGGCTGTTCAACATTGAAGAGGCGAAGGTCTACTTTTTCTGGCCCAAAGTGCCTGAGGGCTACTACATTAAAACCTCTACTTATGAATTTTATCCGTTCTGAGCACTTGCTCATAAGTAAAAACGTTTTTAAGTAGAGCAGCGGTTTCCCTTAGGAATGCATTGAAAACCAATTAATCTGTTCTGGAGGGAACAGATGTCAATGCGCCATGGCCCTTGAACTGCCCCGCTCGGCTGAGACAGTGGGGGCTGGCAGACCCAGAACTTTGCTGGGGCAGTGGTGGTCCTTGGGATGGGGGGAGGGAGGGGTGGAGAACTTATCCCCTCACTTTTTAAAATTGATGGCCGGCGGGCTACTTTTGAACCCTTTGTGGGCTACCAGTAGCCCGTGGTCTACCTGTTGGGCAGGCCTGGTGAGACGAGGGAAGTCCCATGCCAAGGAAAGGGAGAAGTGGGAATATAGTAGAGAACACAAGCAGGGAAGTCCACAGCAATGCCACAAAGCAGCCCACGTGGTCCAGAAGGGTCTGGGAAATCCTGAGCCATGAATTCAGGCACTCAGGAACAAGGTAGAGGCAGTCAGGTGCGTTGATTCCAACAGCGTTCAAAGCCAACTGAACGTTGCGTTCTAGCTGTTGGAGCCCGCATCTGCAGATGCTGTGGTGGCGGCTTTTCCCCCTGAGTCTCGTTGGGAGAACAAGTTCACTTGAGGAGTATGTTCATGAAGAGACTTCCACTGAAGCTGAGCCTTTCACCTTGGGGTTTCAACCAGACTTGTGCCTCCAGCCTTCTTTACTCCTAAGGACTGGGAGGTCATCCCACCTCCTAAACCCCCATCATCCATAGGGTCAAGCTCTTCTTCTGAGGATCCCGGGTCTAGAGGGCTAACCTCCTGGTTCCCAAAGTGTCCAGGATCAGACTGGTCCTCTACCCCACCAGAAATTGGTCTGCCCCATTTCCCAGACTTATCTTTACTGGAGGACTCCTCTGTGAAGATCATGACAATATCTAATGAAGAAGCATCCTTATTCTTCCAGAGTAGATCCAATGGTGCTTTTTGGCTACTGAAAGTTTCCTTTCTCTGTCCCTGCCCCAAGGCTCCCTAAAGTTTCCTCAGTGATCCAGTCATGACGATCTAACGAGCTGGATTCTGGTGGGTGGCTGGGGAGCTCATCTTGAACCCAGGATTAGAGATGGGCACAAACCTGACCATAAGAACATAAGAAGAGCCCTGCTGGATCAGACCAAAGGGCCATTTAGTCCAGCTTCTTGTATCTCACAGTGGTCCAACCAAATGCATCTGGGAGCGCACAAGAATAGATCTCTGTCTCCTGATAGCACTCCCCTGCATCTGGCCCTTGAAAGACCCCAGTTTTAAGCCTAGAGGTTACACATCTCCATCATGGTTTGCAACCTGGGATGGACTTTTCCTCCAGGAATCTGTCCAATCCCCTTTTGAAGGCATCCAGGCCAGATGCCATCACCACATCCTGTGGCAGGGAGTTCCACAGACTAACAACATGCTGGGTAAAAATTATTTTATTTTGTCTGTTCTCACACTCCCAACCCTCAATTTGAGTGGATGTCCCCTAGTTCTGGTATTTTGTGAGAGGGAGAAGAGCGTCCCTCTATCCACTTTACTCATGCCCTCCATAATTTTGTATGTCTCAATCATATCCCCCTCAGGCGCCTTTTTTCCAGACTAAAGAGCCCCAACCACAAACCGGACAAACTGATGGATTGAGTTGGTTCATGGTTCCTTTCACAAACCAATTTTGGGTGATCCCTTTTTGCCCAAACAAGACAAAGGGCCAAAGCTCCCCCCCCTCATCATTTCATTTTGTTTGGCAAAAGGAGATGCCCACCACCCCCAATCATCTCCAGACCAGGTACCTTCTCTCCCACCACCATTTTTAGAGGTGAAAGGCTTGGCTTCCCTGCCCAAAGCCAAGCTTCCTGTTTCTCCCCAGGCACCTACAGAAGGGGAAGAGTCTTGGGGGGGGGGTAGCAGAAGCTAAATCCCTCTGCAGGCACAAGTCAGAAAACCAAACATTTTTTTTCCTGGGGGTTCGTGGCTAGTCGTGAAGCACGAATTAGCCTGACTCATCGTTTTTCCGGTCTGTGCCTCTCTCTCTCTGCCCAAGATTCTCCCAAGGATGTGCACATGGCCCCTCCACCTGTGAGCTGGGTGCTCGTTTTCCAAACCTCTGAAGGCTGAAATGCTGAGTCAACTTTGGGACAGCAACCTGAGCCTATCAGGATGCCAGGACCCTGCCTGTCACAGAACCTGAATTTGAGGGGTAAAATGGTGAAGAGCTTCTGGAGGAGCCTTGCAGCTCAACTCAGCAGGCAGCTGGGTCTGATGACTCAGCTGAAAATATATCTCCTCCTCCTAAAAGGGCCATGAGCAGGATTCTGCAAAGATGTGCTAGCAGGAGAGCTAGGGAAAGGGTCTTTGATGCTAGATGGGGAATCAGGTCGGGAAGCCCTGAGTACTAGCAGAAGCCTTTTCAGGAGTAAGGGTGTGTTCCCTGTTTTGGGATAAAGCTGGCAAGCTTACCTTGAGCTCTCTGTGGGAGCAATGCGTCATTTGAACTTGCAACCATGTTCTGGTCTGTGACCTTGGCTCTGTTTCCTGACTTCGGACTGGCTTCCTGGACAACGGTTTGATCTGTTCCCTTGGGTTTGGCATCTGGTTTCTGTGAGAGACTTGGACTTGTAATTGCTGGCAGTTGGATTCTGTTATTTATCTGGCTTTCCACTAAAGATCTTGGCAAAGAACTGAACTCTGCTTGTGTGTGTGTTCTGTGTGCGGGGCTTGACACAGGATTGAACTCGCGTGATGAACAGAGTCATGACTGCAGTGCTGCAGTTTAGTTACAGTACCCCAAGGCACCTCTGGGAAAAGTTACTTTTGGGGAGTGTTTATAACCCACAGGGAATTCTGGGAGTCTAGAAAGGTAACTTTCCCCAGCTCTCTTGGGGGATCTATTGCATTGCTTCCCCTTCTTTCTTCCACTGTGTGTATGTGTGTGTAGATGGCAAGTCTTTTAGTTCAATGGTGTGGCACTCTGCCAAAGAGTGAAGTATACAGAGAGAAGGAGTCAGAACAGCAATGGAATTGCCATCCACTTCCTGTAAGTGTTCTGATCTCTGCTTTTTCCACCCCTACAAACACTCACGGCCCTGCTGCCCACCCTCAGACTCCGCCTGGGAAGGGCAGCGAGGTATGTCAAGTCATTCTTAGACAGCCGCTCCGTGTAACTCTAGGGGTCATCCCCTGTTTTCGGTGCAGTCAGTCAAGGCTGCCTTCCTGTGTGACAACCGTGTGTCACTTCCCCCAACAAATAGGGGAATGATGAATCCATGTCAGGAAGGAGGGCACCGTCTCACCTCGCGCTGCCCCCTTCACCTCCAGAACATGATTGGAGATGACAGGGACACGAGGCCAGGAGTAGGACAAGGCAGGCATCTCCAGCGCGGAGGCCATGATGGGACCATTCCAGGATGTCTCCCGTGACAGAGGAAGCTGTGAAAATTTGGGTCATGGGAACTGAGAATAAAAACAATGCTGTTAAGCAGATGGCTGGCTTCCTTCTGATACTGACCAAAAAAAAGAATAAAGAAAAGAAAACCAAGAGAAACATCCTGAAAGCATCAACAAGCCAGCAGCTGAAAACCAAGGATTATTCCTTCTCACTAGTGGATTCCTCCAGGTCTCTCACACAAAATTAACTTACCAAGCTCAAGATTAGAGCCAGTTGCTAGCGGGTGACCATTAATTTAGGAAATGTCTTAACTAGAGATGTGTAGATGGGAAACCTTTGGTTTGCTCTAGTTCCAGGTTTTTTCAGCGAGTTCTTCTCTTGACTTTGGGTTCTTCATGGTCTTGTGCCTTTCAGCAACCCCCCAAAAAAATACCTGAATCTTTTGGGTTCTTTCGTTTGAGGTTTCTGATGATAACGCCAATTCAGCCCTGCAGAATCCTCAAAACTAGTCCAGAAAAGCAGGGACAAGGCTGGAGTATGTTGTTGCATACTCCAAAAGTATGCAACAACAACACCATTTAATGAGAAATAATCAACATTGTTGTGTTGCTACAGTCGTGATCGACTCTTCATGACTCCATGTCCATGGAGTTTTCTTGGCAGGAATACTGGAGTGGTTTGCCAGTTGGAAACATTTTGCTCCGGTAAAAAATGCAAGCCAGAAGTCCGTGGGAGTACGCATATGATCCGGTTTCTTGCTTTCTCCCCCAGCCCCGACCAGCTCATCCTGGGGCTTCTCGGTGCTTAATTTATTTATTTATTTATTTTTATTTCCCCTCCCCACAGCGCTGATCAGTTTTCTTGATGTTGATGCAGACTCCAAAGTGGTTAAGGCAGTCATTTCATGTCTGAACTTGCCACTGCAATTCATACCTAGTGATAGTAGCAAGCATGGTATCATTGTTGTTGTCGTAGAGCACGGTCCAGAGAGCCACAAACTCAACTACAAGTCAGGAAAACCAACAAATCAAGCTGATTCGTGGTTCGGTTCATGACCTAATTTGCTGATCGTGTTTTGCCAAAATGGAACAAACCATCAAACTTTTTTCATATGGCAGCACGACAGGAGGAGGCCCAAATCATCACGAACCGCCATTTTTCAGATTCGTGCCCATCTCTAATCCGTTTTGATCTAACATCTCTGTATAACTGTGTCTACCATCAGTTCCCCTTCCCCCATTCTTTATAGGGTTCCATAACAGGCCAAACTTAAACAGATGGATTGTTTGGATGGAAAGCATGGAAGGCTGCAATGTCACCCGTCCTGTTGGCTTTAAAGACCTAGGAAACACATCCAGAGTGGGTGGGACGGGGGAATAAATGGCAGCCTTCACAACAACGTCGCTCTATGTCAACCCAAGAGGAGGGTCTCCTTGGCAAGGGACGCACCCAGGCCGACAATGTCACCCTGTCGGAGGGGACCTTGTCTTCTTAGAAGCACAGTCAGGCTGACTCTCCGAGACAGCAGCAGCTGGACGGAAAATAACAGTAAAATTCTATAGCAGCAATAAAACGCATTAGCCATCTGAACACTCGTTTCCGTCAAATAATGCAGCCCATTCATATTTAAACAGGAAATATTGTTTAATGTTTATGGTAATGACCGCATCAAATTTTAAAAATTAAACATGGGATTAAACATTAAAGAGAGGCTCCAGGATTTGGGACACTGAGGTATGTGTGTCATGGGTGTGGAAGGACAGCTTGTACCGCCCTGTCCTCCAAGAGACATTGGCATCCCTGAACGGAAAAGGGCAGGGCAGGTTTGATCAATATTTTTGATATTTGTGAACTCTGTCCTGAGTTTTGCTGGTTCTGGGGGGGGGCTGGAAAGAAGGTCAGAAAAGGTCACAGTGCAGCTCCACCCCTCGATGTGCATTTGGAGGGAAGGCTGCATTGTACTGCCTTCCCTCTGAATGGGCTTTGTGATCTTGCCAGCCCAAAACAAAGTCTGCTTGAAACGTTATGACATTCCCTTATGCTGGGTGGACGGAGTTTACTCAACCACAGAATTAGACCAGGCGGTTGCAAATAAGTGGCTGGAAGTTTCTGACACCCTTTTGGTTCTAAACATGTTTGTAGGCTACTCTATCCCCCTGGTACAAGTGATCTCATTTTGTTCCATTCCAGGAATCTGTCTGATTTTGTAAGTGTCTTGCAGTAAGTCATGGAAATAAAATAGAGAAGGTGAAAGTGCAGAATGATATGGCCAAGACAGCAGTTCCCAGCCTTGGGTTCCCAGATGTTCTTGAACTAAAACTCCCAGAATTTGTGCTGGCCAGGGTTTCTGGGAGTTGTAGTCCAAGGATATTTTAGGACCCAAGGTTGGGAACCAATGGGCAAAGTAAATGAAAAGTAAATAATTGCAAGTAACATAGCCTCCTACAAGTAGTTGGATCATGAGAGTGTAACTAAGCTACGTGTCAAAAATAACATAATTGCAAATTTACTTTTTATTGTACTAAACAATGGCAGAACAGCTTAGTAATTTGTCTGTGGAGATTCTCAGTCATCCAGGTGAGGTTATCTGGGAGAAGTCATGGCAACTGGACTGATTTTCTTGTGAGGAGGAATGTCTACAAAGATGAAGCTGTTTGGATGAGCAGCGAAACTTTTCAATCTCTCAAGAAAAGAAGTAAGAACATAAGAACATAACATAAGAAGAGCCATGCTGGATCAGGCCAAAGGCCCATCTAGTCCAGCTTCCTGTATCTCACAGTGGCCCCACCAGTTGACATGACTCAGCTTCCAGATGGGGAGGACGAAATGTTTCTCTACTCATCCAAGCAGCTTCTTCAGTCTGAGGAAAGTAGGTGGGAGGCCTCCAATTTATAGTTTGCCTTGGTTTCATGCCACCCTGGTCTGAATAGGTTCATTAAGTGGACAACGTCCTAGGCTGTGTGAAAGTCACACCTATGCAACCCTTCGCAACACCCATTAAGGATGGGTTGTTAGGAGTGGCCTTCCTGGTGGAGGTGTGAAGGGGTCCTGATATTTCTGGGGTCGAGTAGGCCCATTGAATCAGTGAGGACTTGGCGGTTCGACACCTCCATCATTTTTAGCGGTTCAAATGGCCCCATTTTAGCTGTAACTACACAATGAGCAACAGGACTTCTGCCATTGTGTTCTGTTGACATTCCAAAGTTACTTTTCTGTGTTTTTTGAAGAGACATCATGACAGGAATTTCTCAGGTTCATAGTGGTGGCCTGTTTCTTTTTTTTCTTTTTCTTTTCTTTTTCTTTTTTTTTCTTTTTTATTTTTGTCCAGTTCTCTGTTATATTCGAGTAGCTCTCTTTCTAAGAAACCAAATATTATTTCCTCCCTGCCTCTCCATCTTGAAAACAGCTCACACACCCTGATCTGACCCCCGTGCAGGGAGAGAAGGCTGAGAGTGAGCTGAGCTTTGCTGGCAGCTAGGTGTTTAAAAGACAGAAGAAATTAGTCAGGCAAGTGCAGGGAAAATGGCAAATTTTATCTTAACCTGTAACTATCTCAGTCCTCCTCCTACCGTGTACTTTAAATTGGATTGGTATCCTCTAAGCAGCTGTCAAGGATTCCATTTGTTCTGCTTGACATACAGATGTAGAATTGGTAAAACTGCATCTTATCTTCGTAATTGTCTACACTCTAAGCCGGCGCCTAGTTATTGACTTCAAAAGTCAGGCCTCAGCCGTGCATCTCCTTGATCTGACATCAGGACCATGCTTTCTCCGTCTTCCCCAGCAATCCTCTGGACCAGCTCTCTCTGTGTGTGTCTCTTCGGGTCTTATTGGGCTTTGTTTTATGTGCAGGTATATGGTAGGATAACAGCCATAGTTGCTTACTATTATCTTTACAATTATTCCCAACTAATGAAAAGAATCTTCAACATAGGCAATGTAAACAGGAGTTCTGATGTAGTTTTAAGAAGAGGCAGCCGTGTTAGGCCGTGCATTTATCTCAGGCAAAACCCAAAGAAAAGACCACGGAAAACATGTGGCGCCTTAAAAACTAGCGATTATATTTTGATCTGAGCTTTTGTGGGCACCTTCACTTCATCAGGCAGTTATACAGTAGGACCCCGGTGTCCTCTGGGGATTGGTTCCAGGCCTTCTCATGGATAACGAAAACTGTGGATAAGAGAAAACTCCTGCCCACCCACCCCCAAACTGCTGTTTCCTGACAGTAGCTTGCTATATGACTGCTCTTTTGAGACAGTAGCTTGCTTTATGGCCGCTGTTTGTGACAGTAGCTTGCTTTACAGATGCTATTTGTGACAACAGCTTGCTTTACAGATTGCTTTGTGGTTGCTGAATTATTTTTTTTTTTCTTCTGCCAACCGTGGATAACTGAATCAGTGGATAATGAATCAGTGGATTTGGGGTGTCCTACTGTATATGTAAAACTGGTATTTCATTTCATTCTGTTTTCATTTATTTATTTATTATTTAGAGCATTTAGATGCTTATCTACAAAATAGCTCACTTACAAAAAAGGTAATAGCCATAAATAACAAAAAGAAACCAAAAATGTTTAAAAATAACTTTTGTTTAAAACCTCTTTGCATCAATGACTGACAATGATAGATAAAATACACCATGGGGAAAAAAACAGCTGGCAGGATTGGTCAGTGGTTTAAGTATTTGGCTGTGGCGCAGGAGGTTGGGAGTTGGATTCCTCCTGGGAGAAGAGCCAGCCTGGGTGGCCTTGGGCCAGCTGCACCGTCCCAGGACATCCCCAAGGAGGACGTGAGGGGGGGAACCATTTCTGAGTATTCTCTACCTGGAAGAAAAACTTGATATGAGGTCACCATATGTCAGAATTGACTTGTCGATGGTAAGGCCACGCCTGGAGTATTGTGTACAATTCTGGTCACCGCATCCAGGGCTGGCACGTCCATTAAGGCGAAGTAGTCGTAATCGAGATCCCAGGCTTGGACCAAAATGGAAAGAGGGTGCTGCCCCCCACGGATCTGGCCACCGGAGATCCATAGGCCCCTGGTCACTGCCCACCTGGGCCGCCAAGGTGAGCGTCTCCAGGCCCACCCAGATCCCCCGCCCACCCGCAAGCTGGCCCGAAACTCCCCCCCTGGGGAGAGGGCTGCCCACCCCGCCCGAAGAACATGACCTCCGTCACTGCCTGCCTGTTCGCCCCGGTCCAAGCCAGTACGGCCCCCAGGCACCCTCGAGGACCCCCACCCCAGCAGAGGTGTTAAAGGCCACCATCTGTCCACCCCTGGCCACCCTGACCCCTGCCCCACCCCACCCCCGTAGATGTTAAACAGCATGGGGGACAGAGACGCCCCTGTGGAACCCCACAGGGGAGAATACCAAGTGCTGGCCCTGACCGCATCTGAAAAAGACATAGTAGAACTGGAAAAGGTGCCTCCGATTCCAAAGAGAGCGGACCAAAATGATTACTGGTTTGGGGGCCTCCTTATGACAGAAAGGAGGAAAACATTTGGGGCTCTTTAGTCTGGAAAAAGGCACCTGAGGGGGGATATGATTGAGAGGCCTGAACTCATAAAATAATGCAGGGCATGAGTAAAGGTGGGTAGCCTTTAAGACACCACATGTTTATGTCTTTCTTTTGTTTTCTTTCCCTCTCAAGCAAATAGCCAGATTGGTCAGGGGACATCCAGGAGGTTGGGAGTTCAAACTGGGAGAAGAGCCAGCCTTGGGAGCTGAGAACAGACAAAAGGAAAACCATTTGTATTTTACCTGGAAGAAAAACTTGATATGAGGTCACCATATGTCAGAATTGGTAGTTTGTGGAAGGCCACGCCACAGGAGGTTCTGATGGCATCCAGCCTGGATGCCTTCAAAAGGAGATTGGACAGATTCCAAAATGGAAAGAGGGAAATCCCCACTGGTTACAAACCATGATGGAGGTATGTCATCTCCAGGCTTAAAACTGGGGTGCTTCAAGGGCCAGATGCAGGGGAGGGGTATCAGGATCTGGTCTCGTGCACTCCCAGAGGCATTTGGTGGGGCCACTGCCTGAGATACAGGAAGCTGCCATCCTCCCCCCAGATGGGTCTTTGGCCACCCCACCCCCTGCCCCATCCAGCATGGTTCTTCTTATATTCTTATGATTATTAAATTACCATTGGATGGCCATGTGTTCTCCTTTAGGGAGGAAATTTCTCCATTTAAAGAACCAGCCAGTCCAAAAAAATGTTACCCAAGGACCTGGAAGTTGCCCTGGGCTGGTTCTCCCAATAAGCAGAGTAAAGCAATTGCCTCGGGTGGCAGATATTGGGAGGCAGCAGCAAGAGTTCAAAGGAAAGAGCTGTTTGCCTGCTAGACTGCTGCACTTGCCTGAATTGCTAACTCATAGATTGTTCTCTCATCAATGGCCCTGTTTGAAGTCTTAGAAACTGAAGGCCATGGCTTCCTTTTTTGATTGATCCATCTCATTATTTGGTTTTCCTCGTTTCTTGCTGCCTTCAACTTTCCCTAGCTGTTTTGCCTATTCTGATATTTGTATGTGAAGAGTCTCATCCATCCAGGTAGGTTATCCAGAAGTTGAGGCATGGCCACTGGATTTCTTTTCTTCTGAGATCTAAACATTTCATTACTCATCCAAGTAGCTTTGTCAGTCTAAGGAAAGTTGCTGCCAGGCCTCCAATTTATGGTTCATCTTGGTTTCACATCACTCTGGTCAGATAAGTCTTGCTTTTTGGGGAACTGTCCACAGTACAAGACCCTCGACCGAGGCATGATTTGATCTAGCACCCACTTATTTGCTTGCATGGTGGTCCAGGGTATACAAGACTGTACCTCAGAGTTTATTCAAAGTGGGCACTGGGTGGGCAGGTGCCATGAATTTCCATGCAGACAACAAGGATGATTTTACAACCCGATCCAGGCCTGGGGTGGGAAGAAAACCCCCAAAGTCTCCCATAGGTCCATAGGATTCTGAGAAACCCAATAAAAATCAGATCACTGTTGTGAGTTTTTGGAGCTGTTTGGCCATGTTCTGGAAGTTTCTCTTCCTGGCGTTTTGCCAGACTCCATGGCTGGCATCTTCAGAGAACAAGGAGCTCAGGAAACTAGGAGTTCTCTCTGTGCTCTGGGGAAGTCCGCTGCGTGGCACCTGGGATTCGAACCACCGAGCTGACGACTTTGCAGCCGACAGTTTCAGTCCTCTAGTCCACTGAGCCACCTCGCCCCATTTTAGATAGATAGATAGATAGATAGATAGATAGATAGATAGACAGACAGACAGACAGACAGATAGACAGACTATTTTTATTTAAACAAGCATACAAATAAATAATAGTTCTTCTGAGTTTTTTGGGCTGTTTGGCCGTGTTCTGGAAGTTTTTCACTAGATTCTGTGGCTGGCATCTTCACAGGGCCAGGAGCTCCAGCCACAGAGACTGGTGAAACGTCAGGAAGAAAAACTTTCAGAACATGGCCAAACAGCCCGAAAAAAGCTCACAACAGCTATCAATCCCAGCTGTGAAAGCCTTTGAGAACCAAAAACAAGAAGGTGTCAGAGGTTGAACTCTTTGTTCCTTGCCTGGACTTGGCCACTGCCTGATTTATTTGCCCAATCTTTCTCTAGACTTCTACCCAAAGGAAGAGTGCTGGGCAAGGGTGCAGCTCACCTGCCAGTCAAGTCTGAGGAAGGAAGAAGAGCAGACCCAGAAGGTGTCAGAGGTTGAAAGTGTTCCCCTGAGGCCGTGGGGGCCTTGGCAGCAGCCCAGTGGCGCCTGCCTTGGACACTAGTTCCAACTAGAGATGGGCAAAATACGAACTTTTGTTCATTTCCGTTATTCGTTATTCGTTTTGTTATGTAATGAATCGAATAACAAAAATTGTGATGAAATTGGAACGAACAGAACAGAATCACAAAAATTAGGTTCGTTACGTTTTGTTTTCGTTAATGGCGACGCGCAATGAAATGAGCTGTTTTTAAATGTTAAAAAACGTCCTGAATATCCGTAAAAATGCAGTGATAATTGTTTATTCTGCCTGATAATACCTAACACAGGGGTTGGTGTCCTTAAAACGTGCATTTATGCCTTTTCTCAGATTGCTGTATTTTTTTCCTTTAAGGGGAGTTAGGGGACATTGACCCAAAATGCCTCCCAGATGCCTAATATTGATTTCTTGGATATTAAAACACCCTGGACATCCATAAAAATACAGCGATAATTATTTGAAAGTATTACCTACCAGGGGGTTGGGGTCCTTAAAACTTTTGTTTTTGTCTTTCTCCCATCAGAATGTATTTTTTTCTTTTCCCTTTGACACAAAATGGATTCCACAGTCTATAGTTTATACTGTGTCTCTGCCAGCATCATTTTTAAGTGTTTTCCCTCTGGTCTGGGGCGTTGGGGGACGCCCGCACACGGAAAATGCTTTAAAAATCACACAAAAATGTGTAAAAACAAAAAATGAAAACGAAATTTTTTCAAAAATTCACGAAAAATGAAAACGAACTGAAATGGAACCCCTCAATGAAAAATGAAAAAACGAAATGCCATTTTTTTCATTTTGTGCCCATCTCTAGTTCCAACTGATGGAGGACAACAGTGGTGCCTCCATCACATTGCTTTCCTCTCCTTAAATAGCATTGGGGAAATGGCAGGTGGAAAGCCTCCTTACTCCAAAAAGTTCCCCCAGTCTTTGCCTCTGAGCTGAGCCAAAAATAATCTGGGCTTTAAATAGATCCAGCCCCTCTCTGAGCCTGCCTCTTAGGTGTTTCGGCACAGGGCCAGGGAGAGACTCAAAGGAACCGTGCAGTACCTCCTCCTTTGGATCGGGAGTCGGTGGGCCTCGGTGGGATGGTGAGCAGGAGAGCAGAGGAGCGTTGCTTTCAGCACATCAGGAGTTGGCTTCAGAGAAGGGAAGTCTCTCCTGGCACTGCTGAGAACAGGCCTGGGAAACTTAAGTCTACACTTTGAAAGCACTGCTTCTCCGACGACAGAGGGACCGTCAAGTCACACAGCTCGGAGAGAGACCCGCAGGCATAGATCCCCTGAATTTTTCTCTTACGTGCTTCCTTATGCTTTATTCTCACCATCAGCCTACTTTCTCTCTCTCTCTCTCTCTCTCTCTCTCTCTCTCTCTCTCTCTCTCTCTCTCTCTCTCTCTCTCTCTCTCTCTCTCTCAGCCTTCTTCATTACTAGAGGCAGGAAGAACGGCATAAGAGAGTCACTTAGGGACCTGCTGGTGGAAGGGAGGACCTGGAGGAGAATCCAAAGAACTCAACGAGTACTACATAGTCCCTTGGCCTCTTGCTGGCAGGAAAGATACAGGATTGCTATAAATTCCACTTGCACAGGGAGGGGAGGGAACTCACACGCTTTCAGGGACATTCATAGCCTCCAGAGTTCTGATCGGAGCAACAGAATCATATAATCACAGAATCATAGAATTGGAAAACACCTCAAGGGTCATCCAGTCCAACCCCCCTGCCGTGCAGGAACCCACATCAAAGTACTCCAAAGCAAAGCAGTGTTCTGAACCCATACATCAAAGTAGTCTCCAAACAGGTGTCCATCCAGCCTCTACTCGGAAGGATGGAAGGCTGAGTGAACCTTGAAAAACCTCCGTGAGCAAAGAAGGAGGACAGTGGCCATCCACCCTCCATGGCAGCATATTCCACTGCTGAACAGATCTAACTGTCATGAAGTTCTTCCGAATGTTTAAATTGAATCTCTTTTCCTGCAGTTCGAGACCATTGCTCCGAGTCCTAGTCTCTGAAGCCAATCAAACCAGTGTCCTCTTCAATGTGACATCCTTTCAAACATTTAAACATAGCTATCATATTCCCTCTCAGTCTTTTATTTTTTGTAAAGCTAAACATTCCCAGATCCCTAAGCTGCTCCTCGCAAGACATTTCTTCCAGACCTTCAACCATCCTGTAGTTGCCCTCCTCTAGACCTGTTCAAGGTTATCAACATCCTTTTTAAATTGAGATGTGCAGAACTGGACACTAGAGATGGGCACGACTAGGGAAAATGATGTTTTCGAGTTGTCGTGTGTCGGAGGCAGTCCGTTTCGGCTCGTTTCCATTTTTCGCGAAATTTCGCAAAAATTAGTCGGTTCATTTTTTTGTTTTTTCGTTGTCGTTAGTACTGGTTTGGGGGGGTAGCGGGCTCCTGGAGGGAGCTGCAGGAGTCAGCCAGAGCCACAAGTGACGGACTGGCAGACTCTTTGCACCCGCTGTGTCTCACATACTTGCATGTAGTGCAATGCAAGTAGATTTGGCTTAGGGTTAAGATGGGTTAGCGCAAGGGCTAGGGTTAGGCTAGTTACGGGTGAGGTTAGGGTGAGTATTGGGGTGCACCTCTGGGTGCCTCTCTGACCCACTTAGAAGGACAGTGTACTGGCATATGGGTTAGGCTTAGGCTTAGAGTTCGGGTTTGGGCTATGATTAGTGGGCTGTTTATGCCCGATTGGAACATCCCAGAAGTCTCTGTGGTCAACCTGGCCAAGTGGCCATGCGATTGGTGGAAAATTTGCATGGTCCACTCCCATGGGCGAGCCCATCATTGCAAATGTGTGTAAAAAAATAAAATAAAATAAAATAAAATAAAATAAAATAAAATAAAATAAAATAAAATCAACGGAGACTTTTTTTTGCAAGAAAAACCCACTGCTGCTACTGTAAAAATTCAAGAATTTAAAATAGCTAATTTTCGCATGTTTCTGTGGTGCTTTGGTGGGGTTTTGGGCAACGATTTAAAAAAAAATATTGTGGTCGCCATTTTGGATCCCCCGCACTGCATGGCAAATGGATGCACCCTCCCAGCCTGGTACCAGCAGTGCAGCAGTAGCAATAGCCAAGGAGAGTTGGGGCGGGGAACCCCCCCCCCCAAATAAAACACCCTTCTGGCCTGGTAGGTGCCCTCAGACAGTTTTTGCCTACTTTTAGGGCTGGGAATTTTTTTTTTTTTTACTTTTTAAAACTTTTTTCTGTGCCGCTTGGCATTGCGCGATCACCGCGATGCAAGTAACGAGCATGACAAATCAGACCAAATTGTTCGTTCGCTCGAATTCTGGCAGAGTAATTCCCGTTACCGTTTCCGTAGAGTAACGGATACGAGTAACGTGCCCATCTCTACTGGACACAGTACTCTAGGGCAGGCCTGCCCAAAGTCCAGCCTGGGGGCCAAATCCGGCCCATCAGGCCATTCTGAGTGGCCGTGGCTGGCTGGACTGCCCCTCCCTCCCCCTCCTTCGCCCCATGTTTTTTTAAACAGGCTCCCTGTGCTTCCTTTGGTGCCCTCCTTCCTCCCTCCCTCCCTTCCTTGTTCCCCATCTTCCTTCCTTCCTCTCTTGGTTTCCACCTCCCTCCCTCCATCCCTTGGTCCCCGCCTTCCTTCCTGCGGGTGGGGTTGCAAGGGGTCAGTGGGTGGGGATTATGGGTCAGTGGGTGGGGCTTGCAGTGGGGTGGCAGGGTCGGGGAGCAACCGGCCCCTGACATATTCTCAGCCACCAAATCTGGCCCTCCTTACAAAAAGTTTGGGCACCCCTGCTCTAGGGAGTCCAGGAAAACTCATTTGCAACTTTGCATTCGATACTTACACAGTTTAGGGTTTGGGGACATAGAATGGAGATGCTCCAATGGCCATACCACACTTTCCCCAGCAAAGTGCAGCCCTGGAAAAACTGCTCGATTTTTCTCCATACCAAAATCCTATTTGCATGTCTGGGGTGTATGTCCCTGCTGTACTGTCTTGGCCCAAAAAAACTTCAAGCTCAGTTTCCATACCTTAGTACCTTTTCCATTAAGGTCATGTGTGTAGATTGACATAATGCTGCATACGTAGAACCTTTGTGGAAACCGAAGCAGTTGAAGACATCTGCTTGGGAATACCCTGAAGCCAATGGTGAGCCACTGTTTGAGACGGAATGCTGGACTGCATGGGCTGTGGCCTGTTCCAGCAAGGCTGCTCTTAGGTTCTTAAATGCACTCACTCGAAGGGCTGGAACGACTCCTTTGCAATAATCTGGAACACAGACTGCACCGTGGCAAACAGGCATGAACTCTTTTGCAACACACTCACTAGGTTTTAATGTGTATAATGCCTGGATCGTGCAAAGCAACCGAGTGTTAAGGCAGGCCAATCAAGATTCTAAAGGTGACTGCCCAAAAGGCGATGGGATGGGAGACAGGGATGGAGGAAAGAAAGAAAGACAGAGCCTGGGAAGCTGGGGATTTGGGTAGAAATGATGAGAAGCAGAGGCAGGAGAGCAAACAGCCTGTTCCCATTGAGAGAATAAACCAGCAGCAGACTTTAGGTGAACGATATTTAGCCCCAATCCAAAAAAAAAATGTGTTGGTGTGTAAAGCTGTGGTCAAACACAGTCAGTCAGGGGTAGCAGACAGGTGTTGGGAATAACTGGGAAGGTGATTGGGGTGGGGTGGGGGTAGGGCAATGTGGGTGATCAGGAAGGCACTGGAGGGCTTCAGAGTTTTTACAAGCACTGGCTTTTATTTTTTAAAATTCCTGCAATCTGGTATAGCGCTATATCAGAAAGCAGGTTTTTTTAAAAGCAGCAGGTGCCTTCACATATGCCCACATAGACCCACATCCACCTCAAAATAAATGGACCTCTAGCAGGAAAACAGAATAACACACTCCCCTGGCATAGCAGTTCGCGCATGCGCATGCCTCATGTTTATGCTAACAATTAGATCTGGTTTGATTGTCTCCTCTTGAACCAGGGTTTTATTGTCAGTGGGGTTGAGCCCCAAGTCCCAAGGATAAGTGATCAGTAATTGGGTGATTTGGCAGCATTGCAGCCATTTGAGTGCATGTGTCTCCACTTTTCTGTCTCTTCATGAGCATTCTTTGGCCTTCCATCGCAAGGAGCCTTTCAAGGGGCCTAAAAGCCAGAGTAGAAAATTGTGAACTGAGCCTTGATTCTAAATTGGAGTATAAAAGTGTGATTGCCATTTCTAAGGTGCAGTAGTGCCAATAGCATGCACCGCAACAGGAGTCACTGAGATTCCCCACCTGTCACTTCAGGGATGTATCATTTCGACCATGACTTGCCTTTCTGATCAATGCACACGTGCACACTATTGGAACGGATGGGATGAAAGATACAAACAAAATGATACAAAGCAAGAAAAGAGCAAAACATGCTGCTTATTTATGTACCACTCCGTAGTGCTTAAACCACTTTCCAGGCAGTTTACAGTTTGATTGTACAGGCTACACATTGCACACACACCCAGTGAGTGGTGATTCATTATATAGGAGCAATTTGCCACCGTAAATTATGCCCTTTCTTTTCTGCCAGCAGAACCCTACAAGAGGATTGTGTAACAAAACCACCGTCACTAAACAGACATTCTAGGATTGAGCAGTCATGCTTGCAAACGAAGTCTGGCCACCCATGCAAGTCAGTTTGGAAACTGAAAGAGGAATCGGAAGCTCCGACCGTGCCCTTAAGGGGTTCCGTCTTCAAATCACAGGCTGTGGGTAAAACATAGCTAGGATGTCCCTTATGTCAGAACTCAAGAGGTGTGGAAAAGAGGGCAGGAAAACCTGAGGAAGGACAATTGCATGGAATGTGGCAACTGATTCTCCCTGCTTATTCCAACAGGTGTGGGTAACCTGGGGAAGCCCACTAGTGATGAGAATCAGGGATTGCAGTTATGCAGCCTGGATGAGAAATTCCCCGTAAGTGCAAGTCATAACTGCTGCTCTATTTAGAAGAGCTTTAGATAGAAACCAGTTCAGGCTACTGATCGCCAACGTTCTACAAGGACATGTCACTTGAAATTGAAGAAGCAACTCATAAGCTCGCTTATGACTGTAATTAAAAGTGCAAACCACCCAGAGACTGCTTGGAGTGGTATGGTGCGGTATATAAGCAGAACACTTTGCTTTTGCTTTGCTGTACTTTGCTTTTATTAAGTCCCTGCCCTTTGCACACACTGACCTTCAGTGCTACCGATTGGATGGTCTGGTGAGGTGCTAGGATCAGGCCACCAAGGTTGGCTTTCACCCTGTAAGAGCACTAACTAGTCATGTGACACCCAAACAGTTGGGATTAGGGATGGGCACCTTACGAAAAACAGCATGCCATTTCGCCATTTCATAAGCTTATGAAACGTTATGGCACAAAATGAAACAGCAAACAGCATGTCATCAAGAAATGAAATGAAACACCATTTTTTGTTTTGGTAATGAAATGATTTGTACTAGTGGCGAGAAGCCTCTTGATCCGGCCGTCTTGAGAATAGCGGGCTGTCCCTGTATCTGCAAGTTGATTTAAAGTTTAAATTGAATGTTCCTTTCCTGATTAAGTAGGACTATGAAGGTAATTTTTAAATGTATTTTCTTTCCTCCAGCCGATCTGCTGTTGAGCTTATCTCTCCGATCTCTCTAGCCCTTAGTTTCCTGCTTGTTTTCAGAGAATTCTTTGTTTGAAAGTTTAAGGAGGGTCTTTGGCTTTAGGGAAGTGGGCTCCCTGTTAAATAAAAACAAGAAAGCTTCCCCTTATGAATCGTTTCATTTTGTGACAAAAATTCTTTTAAAAAATCTGTTATTAATGAAACAAAATGAAATGAAGACTGAAACAAAACGAAACAAATTGCTATATTTCCATTTCGTGCCCATCTCTAGTTGGCATCCAATCTCTTAAGAAATATCAAGTGATATTCAGCTCCCCGGTATGAATATGACATCCATTCAAACTGTGGATTGGGAGAGTGAGAACAAACAAAAGAAATATTTTTTTTTAGCCAGCGTGTTGTTAGTCTGTGGAACTCCCAGCCACAAGATGTGGTGATGGCATCTAGCCTGGATGCCTTCAAAAGGGGATTGGACAGATTCCTGGAGGAGAAGTCCATCACAGGTTACAAACCATGAGGGAGATGTGTCATCTCCAGGCTTAAAACCGGGGTACTTCAAGGGCCAGATGCAGGGGAGTGGTATCAGGAGACAGATATCTAGTCCCATGCGCTCCCAGATACATTTAGTGGGGCCACTGTGAGATACAGGAAGCTGGACTCAATGAGCCTTTGGCCTGATCCAGCATGGCTCTTCTTGTGTTCTTATGTTAAGCACCAACAGGTTTTGGATGCCCTTAGATGTCCAGAGTTGCATGCCTGCTACACTGGTTCTTGGGTTCCAGTTATGCAATATCAAGAAACATGATTTTTAGATCCCTGGATTGATTGATAGATAAGTATTGATGCTAATACAGAATGATCCATGTCCTTTATGGAGGAGATATTTGATGTGTACATGAAACACCCCTAATTAAGACTGACATTTAATATGGGAGGACACACCATAAGGACGGGATGCTGTTGTTGCAGAAGGCAGAAAGGTGGTGGGGAGGACCAGAGGCATTCTTGACAGCCATCTCTTTCACTTCCAGATCATGCAATGATGCCCAATCATGTCCTGAGAATGTGGCCTAAATGTGTCCTTTTGTATTCTCCGCTGCTGCTGATCTTAATGTATCAATAAGGAAAAAGACTGGGATGGGTGTGGTGGAAATATGGGGTTAGTGTTCAGCTCCCTGGGAACAGACCAAAGGCTGACCTAGTCCGACATCCTGGTCACCCCACTAGTCACACAGATGTTTCAGGGAAACCCACAATCTAAGCATAGTTCTTTCCAACTTCTGATGACTCGATAAATTGTTGTTGTTGTTGTGTCGTTACAGTCGTGAGTCGTGACCGACTCTTCGTGACCCAATGTCCATGGATGTTTTCTTAGCAGGAATACTGGAGTGGCTCACCAGTTCCTACTCCAGGCGCCTACAGCACCTGGTATTTCCTGGTGGTCTCCCATCCAAGTACTAACTAGGGCCGACCCTGCTTAGCTTCTGAAATAGGCGAGATCAGATGTGCTCAGGGCATCTACCATAGACTTCCAAAAATCAAAAACACTGGGTGAGTGTTTTTAAAGCAAATAGCTAGTCATTCTGAGCTCATGGTTTGTGTATGTGTGTGCTTTACTTCCAAAAGATACAAATGACAAGTATCTTCCAAAAAACCAAGCGCTCCAAGTGCCTACAGCACCTGGTATTTCCTGGTGGTCTCCCATCCAAGTACTAACCAGGGCCGACCCTGCTTAGCTTCTGAGATCAGGCGAGATTGGATGTGCTCAGGCCACCTAGGCAGCTCGACTCAATGGCTTAATGCCCTCCAAAAGACCTGCCGAGGTCTTGCAAGCTCAAGATTATGGTTTCTTTATTGAGTCAAGATCTCATACTGTGTTGTTCTCTTTTCCTGCCACCTGCCACCTACCACTCTCCACAACATTGTTGCCTTTGTAAGTAACTCTCATATGTTTCATTATATCCCCCAAAGTGTCTCTTCCAACTCTAAGATTCTATGATTCTATAACCTTGGTTTAGTCATGCCAGAAATTGCTTGGTGGTGTGAAGGGCGACCACCATGAGAAGTTTGTTTTCCATGGCTTCAGAGACTAGGACTCGAGGCAATGGTTTCAAACTACAGGAAAAGAGATTCCATTTGAACATTAGGAAGAACTTTCTGATGGCGAGAGCTGTTCGGCAGTGGAAGATGCTGCCACAAAGGGTGGTGGAGTCTCCTTCCTTGGAGGTTTTTAAGCAGAGGCTGGATGGCCATCTGTTGGGGGTCCTGTGATGGTGGTTCCTGCATGGCAGGAGGTTGGACTGGATGGCCCTTGAGGTCTCTTCCAATTCTGTGATTCTGTTTCTATGAGCCTTTTCACATGACCCCTAAGATCCGCTGGCCACTTAAATTCGGACCAGAGATCTTTGGGGTTTGGTTGCTCTTCCTGTGTTCCCACCCCCTCCGCACTTCCTTGCTCCTGTCTGTGTGAGGGGAGGGAGAAAAAAAGACAGGAAAAAAATGCAGGCTTACCTCCGTATGCCGGTCAAGCTGCCCCAAGCCCCATCATCGTCCTGATTCCTGTCTCTTAAAGGGGTGAGGGGCAAAACAAACAAACAAACAAACAAACAGAAGTGAGGAGAGCCCGGAACTCACTCCTTTACATCCGCATCAGGGATCACCCCCGGAGAGCAGGTACATGAAAAGTGTGCTGGGACACGCTTAGGTGGGCATGGTCGCACTTAATTTTCTGTAAACTCCGGAGTTGGTGGGGAAACAATTTTAAGCTCCGGAGCTGGGAGCCATTTGCCGCGGAGTTTAGGGGTCGTGTGAAAAGGCCCTATGATTCTAAGCAACCTTTGGTAGACTTATTCACCACAGATTTGTCTCTTCTCCCTTCAGATGTCATATTCCAGGAGGGAATTTTCACAACACTTTGGGGTAGGGTGGGGTCAGATTCACCACCAAGCTGAGTTGCATGGAAGACATTGTTGGTTGAAGATGGATCATGGGCCTCCCAAACCTCAATTCCTAGCCGTACAACAAGTTTTGTTGAATACTGCCGTTTCATGAGCCGTATCACCACAAGATTGCTTATCTAAAGGGAGACGGTGGTGGATCATTTAAAAAGGGCATTCCATGCACTGATGGGAGATGCCTCAAGTCCTGTTGTGGTGATTGTGAGTTGGTTCTGTCTGGGGGCCATGCAACAGCACCAACAGCAACAACAACAAAGCTTGTGCAATTTTTGTACATGTCTTCATCGGTTGATTTAATCATGGAAAAACCTTGATAGGGTGTTCAGCTTGTGCCAACGTGGCTGCCCTTAGTTTTCTGATGGCTCTACATTTTTTTTTTCAGATCTCTTTCAAAGGCAGGCTCTATTCTGTCCGTCTGGCAACAGAAGCTGCTCTGCTGTCCGTGGCCTTTGACGTCTCCCCCCCCAGCCCTGAATCTATTCTGTGTTCAGGAGTGTGTGTGTGTGTGTGTGTGTGTGTGTGTGTGTGTGTGTGTGTGTGTGTGTGTGTGTGTGTGTGTGTGTGTGCATACGCTTTCCCCTCCCTTCCGCATCTTCTTTAAATGCCAAACCTCAGGCCAACCACGCTCCAGCTGAGACTTAAGATGTGCCAGATAGGATATATACATTTATAGACAGTGGAACAGATACGGAAGATTATAGTGGACTCTCACAGTGGGGGGTTTCCTCTGCTTTTCCCTAGACAGCTGATCATCCTGAGGGCAACTGTCATCCTAAATTAGTTTGTCGCCTTCTGCCTCGGCTCACTCCTACGCTACAGTGCGGCCGTGGTTTCTGTAAAAAATAATAATAATAATAATAATAATCGGCTTAAATGCTGCATTATAAAATGTTGCGATGCCTCTGTCTTCCTCGCCCCAGTCCCGCCTGCCCACAATTCACCTGCCCTGTAAGGAAGCATGGGGTGATCCATCCTGACACATGTCAAGCAGGATCATGTCAGGGGCTCAGCTGTGTCACCCCAATGATATGGTAGGGCGAGATCAGTCCTTGACTGTATTACACCCACTTGTGCCCGGAAGGGAGACGGCTCG
The DNA here is from genome assembly GCA_029282475.1 of Phrynocephalus forsythii. Lineage (NCBI taxonomy): Eukaryota > Metazoa > Chordata > Lepidosauria > Squamata > Agamidae > Phrynocephalus > Phrynocephalus forsythii. Next base: position 109,922,999 of record JAPFRF010000004.1, on the reverse strand, counting down.
CGTTATGCTAATTGGTTTGGATACTCGGCAACCTAGTTAAAAAAGAAGACAAATCAGGGGCGGGATGGGTCGCCATCATCCCATACAACGTGCCAGAGATGTCTCTTCCATTCAGAAGTTCTCCAGGCTGTCATGTTTCCTCCCAGGACCGACCGTGCATCTCCCCCACCCCCCACCCCAAAATCTTTGATGACAGTAGTCAGGAGAGTCTAGGGTAGACATTGTCAACTATGCTTCGGCCACAGCCATAAACGTCATACGAAAGAAATGTTGGCTGAATCGGGGATTGTGTCCGTTGCATCAACAACCTTGTGAGGTGGTGTGTGGATTGCTTCCAGTCTGTGACCCCCTTCAGATGTGCCGAGGGGCCTATCCAGAACAGCTCGATAGCACACCGAGTTCAACTCTTTGGCACTGGAGCCAGAGTTTGGGAGTTTGATGGCTCTGTTAGGAGAAGCCCGCCCCGCCGCCGCCGCCACCGCCGCCGCCGCTACTCGAGCGAGGAAGTAACAGCGCAAAGCGATGGTTGCAACCAACTGGAAGATGTTAGGAGGAGAGTTTGGCCTGAGGACAGCTCCCGGCCGCTGGCAGGGGAACCACTCAGGTCGGGGTGGCATCGCAGCCAAAAGGAGGAGCGTGCGGACTGAAACGATCGATTCACACAGCACTGGAACTGCTGGATAGCTCAAGGGCTTAGGTCTCTGGCTGCAGAGCCAGAGTTCAGGAGTTCGATTCAGACTGATGGAGCTGTTTGAATGAGCAATGAAATGTTTCTGCCTCTCAGGAAAAAGAAGTCCAGTAGCCATGACTCAACTTCCAGATAAACTCACCTGGATGACTGAGAAACTTCAGACAGTAAGAGCCGATAGTTCCCTCTCTGCTTCAGATACTTCTTCCCACTTTCTTTTCCTGTCAGAAGTGACAGTCAGGATTCTGTCGGATTTAGTTATGGAGTCTGTCAGAAGTGGACAGTTTGAGTGATGCATCACATAGGCTATGTAGCCCGTCAGTTTGTCAATGATGAATCTAGCTAAGCAGTTAAGCTCAGTATTGTAACAAGTTAACATTGGTTTGCAGAATATGATGCTTGTTTGCTTTTACCTTTGAGGAACTGTAATAAATAGAAACATTTTATTCCTTCTCACTCCCCGCATCTCTGAGTGGAATGTGTTGAGACAATAAGTGTCAGTTGAGGTAAACAAAACAAATAAGGGGTGGCCTACTGAGGGAGATTTAAGCCAAACCGCTCTGTAGGTTCCAAACAGATTTTTTTTCTCCTGAGTAATTAAAAGAAAGGTTTTGATACTATTAAACGACACCCAATCTCTCGCACCATTCTGCCCCAAAAGAATCTTCTGTCTGTGTTACAGTCAGTTAACCAAAAAGCTGTGATTGCTCTCCCACCCCACCCCCAAAGCCTTTTCTGCCATAATGCCTCTGTGATATCCCACAGGCCCAACCCATAGTCTTAAAGCTTAACCTTGAAGTCTGAATCAATAGGGTGCAACTGACTTGTTCACACTAGCAGAGGAGGCAGCGGAGAGGAGATGAGTAGGGAAAGTGACTTCATTATAGCTCTTCCTGCAAATAGAGAACCAACGTATGCAACACGGTCAGAGTGTATTTTTTCCCCACTTGTCTTTTCTCAACCCACATTTAGATTGATGCTCTCACAACCTTCTTTCTTCCTTTTTCTCCCCTGAGATCTTTTCCCTGTTCTGAGCATCACTTCCCCAGCTTTGTTACGGTGGGTGACAGCCAGCCGTGCAAACATGGAAGCCCAGTCAAGCCGCTCCGTTAAGATAAGCTGAGTCGCCCTCTCATTCCTGTTCTAGCCTTCGACAAAACATCTTCAGTAGAGATGGGCACGAAACGAGCAATTTTTCGTTTTCATTTTTGTTTTTTTGTTTCGTTACGTAATGAAACGAAAAACGAATTTTGTCTCTAAAAACGAAACAAAACGAAACAACAGAACTTTTGTTGTGCGTTTCGTTTTCATTGCAGCAAATACATTGAACTGTAATGAATGCTAACGAAACAGCAATTTTTCATTTTCGTTTTCCTTTTTTCTTTTCGTTACGTAATGAAACGAAAATGAATTTTTTTGCAAAAAATCACGAAAAACGAAAATGAACCGAAACGGACCCCCTAAACGACAAATGAAACACCATTTTTTTGAGTCGTGCCCATCTCTAATCTTCAGCAATCACCGTTTGCTTCTTAGGTGCTGCCTGCCTCCCAGGTGCCAGCTCCTTTTCACAAGTCTCAGCCTCGGCCGGCCATATACTGTTGCACTTGGGCTGGTAAATAACACCAAATTATCCTGACACCGCGAAGGAGTGAGTCACTGAATCACAAACAGCCGAGCGAAGTGTCAATGTGGATTAAGGAGGTGTGAAACCTTACCAATTATTTTCTGCGGCTATTTTCACCTCGCCTAAAAGTAAGAGCTACTGCTGCGGACACTAATTCACAAAGGTGGATTTGTAATTTTCGCAGGGTGCGGGGTTTCCCTCTCGTTCTTTCAGCTCAGAAACGAACTCAGGCAGAGTCGGCCTAATATTGGCTTACAGAGTAGAGATGGGCATGAAATGAATTTTTATTCATTTTGTTATTTGTTATTCATTTTATTATGTACCAAAACAAATAACGAACCTAGGAGTAAAATCTAAACAAACTGAAACGAACCAGGAAAAAATGGTTCATTACGTTTCATTTTGTTAATGGTGGCACACGAAGAAATGAGCTGTTTTTAAATCCCTTAAATGGATGAGAAAAACTTCAGAAAATATTGTAACTTTTTTATGCCTCATTATAACTATTAGGTTGATGCCAGCGATGTAAAACATCTAAAATGTGTTTTTAAAGATATCTTTTTTTAAAGGGGACAAAATGGCTGCCACATGCTTTTGTTAATGGCGGTGAATCTGTGCAGAGAGGCATTTTTAAGGTATTAAAATGCCCTAAATATACTTAAAAACCCAGCGAAAATTAATTTTTCTGCCTGATAATACCTAGCAGGGGGGTGAGGAGTGCTTAAAACGTTCTTTTATGTGTTTTCTCAGATTGCTTGGTTTTGTTTTCTTTTGTTTTTGAATGTTTTCTGTTTGGTCTGGGGCGTGCGACACCTGCGCACGGTCAAATGGATTAAACTGCGCAAAGCGGGTAAAACAAATAACGAACCAATGAAACAATGAGACAATTTTTTGAAACAATTCATTAAAAATGAAACACAACAAAACAAAGCCTTAAATGAAATGAAACAGAACAAAACACCATTTTGTCGGTTCGTGCCCATCTCTAATACAGAGGTCCCCCCTTGGAAGAGGCACCAGGCTGGTTCTTTCCGTTAGTGAGGACCCTAGAGTGGTTTGGGCGCTTGTTACTGTGGGGTGTTTTATCTGACCCCTCTTGATTGCCTGGAATAAGTAACTTTTAAGGACAAAAGTGCCAGAATCCACCCAACCAGGATGGTCTTTGGGCATTCTGGTAGTTCATAAGCCTGTGCCGTCAAGTCAATTTTTGACTAATGGCAACCCAATTTCAGCGGTTTTCTGGGTAAAGAATACTCAGAAGTAGTTTACCATTCCATTCTTCTGGAGGAAACCTGGGACTGACTAGCTTTCCCAAGGCCACCCAGGCTGGCTCTTTTCCCAATGGGGAACCGAATTCCCCCACAGCCATCTACTGAGCTAGCCACCTCTTAGAGTCCCCAAAGTAAATTTTCCTATCTCTTTCCAAAAAGAATCCAAGGCACCTTAGAAAATGAGAAATATTTAATACCGTTTCTCAGGCTGGTTCTTGCAAGAAGGCAATATTGATATTCCCAGCCTGTCATCCCCTTAAATATACGTGGATGCTTGGGCTCTTTTAGAGACTGTGATTTTTATCTACTCTAGGTCTACTGTTACCTTTTAAGGTTCTGAGATGCCTTTTCTAATTCCCTGTTCTTAACTTAAATATGTCTTAAATGTTCTGGGCTGTATATTAAGAACATAGGAACATAAGAAGAGTCATGCTGGAACAGGCCAAACGCCCATCTAGTCCAGCTTCCTGTATCTCACAGTGGCCCCACCAGATGCATTTGGGAGCGCACAAGACTAGATATCTGTCTCCTGCTACCACTCCCCTGCATCTGGCCCTTGAAGGACCCCAGTTTTAAGCCTGGAGATGACACATCCCCATCATGTCTTATAACCTGTGATGGACTTTTTGTCCGGGAATCTGTCCAATCCCCTTTTCAAGGCATCCAGGCCAGATGCCATCACCACATCCTGTGGCAGGGAGTTCCACAGACTAACAACATGCTGGCTAAAAAAATTTTTTTCTTTTGTCTGTTCTCAGTCTCCCAACCCTCAATTTGAGGGAATTGCCCCTCATTATTTCAAGCCACCTTGAGTCCTTTTCCAAGGAGAAAGGTGGGGTAAAAATATTCAAAATAAATAAATACATCTAGTCCAGCTTCCTGTATCTCACAATGGCCCCACTAGATCTGTTTGGGAGCGCACGAGACTAGATATCTGTCTCCTGCTACCACTCCCCTGCCTCTGGCCCTTGAAGGACCCCAGTTTTAAGCCTGGAGTTTACACATCCCCATCATGTCTTATAACCTGTGATGGACTTTTCATCCGGGAATCTGTCCAATCCCCTTTTCAAGGCATCCAGGCCAGATGCCATCACCACATCCTGTGGCAGGGAGTTCCACAGACTAACAACATGCTGGCTAAAAAAATTTTTTTCTTTTGTCTGTTCTCAGTCTCCCAACCCTCAATTTGAGGGAGTTGCCCCTCATTATTTCAAGCCACCTTGAGTCCTTTTCCAAGGAGAAAGGTGGGGTAAAAATATTCAAAATAAATAAATACATACATACATACAGTAAATTATTTTTCCTCCCTTGCCTTCTGATTGGAAGAGCTATCTGAAGGCTCCTTCCAAAGTTCAGATCCCAAAACAAAGAGCAGTTAGAGAATGCCTGACCTCTTTAGTGCCCCTAGCAAGAGAGCTGTATGGCCACTCCTGAGATATTGCAGCCTCACACTGTCTGTTTCTCAAGCATGCCTTCAGCAGGTCAGTGATGTCTTCACCAAATAAGAGGTTATCTGGGCTTTTCCAGAAAAATATACAGTGGATTCTCGTATAACAAATGGTTTGTATAACATAAAATCTGTACAACAGAAAAAATTCCAGAGATAGGGGTGAATCCATACAACATAAAAATGGTCGCAATTAGGGATTACTCTGTTTTCAATGAATTCCTATGGGAAATTTGTATAAAGGAAATTTTGCTTAACAGAATTTCATTTGGAACGGATCTATTCCTTTATATACAAGGTATCACTATATGTCCATCTGCGACTTTTACTGGAAAATCCTCCCCCACCCTCTGCGTTCTGAAGGCAATGCGGCTGAACAACATCCTTCGACTGGAATCAGACATGTTAATTAGATGGAAGGAAGCCATGTGTTTTTTTAGATAGTTCAGTTTTGTAGGCTTTCTCAAGGAAGGAAGGAAGGAAGGAAGGAAGGAAGGAAGGAAGGAAGGAAGTTGAGCATTAAAGCAAGACTTTATCATGGATAAATGGTATTAAAGGGACAAAGGCTGTTTTCTGATAAAATGAAAGGCTGTCAAGCCTGCAGCAGGAGCCCATCAACCAGAGGGAAAGTTGTAGTTTCCCAGATGACTGACAGGGGTTAAAAACTTCCCACTTTCTCACTGGCGCTGCCTCCCGAATCGGAACTGGAGTCTTATCTCTCAACCCACTGTTCTCGTTCCAAAGCATTCTGAGAGGGAAACCTGCACCTCTGTGGTTGTGGTTTCTTGCATTTTTCTCCCCAGCCAGAATGAGACAACCTTGGGTGGGTCCATGATGGGGCCACTGACTGGGACCTTCCTGGAAGTCAGTATGGCCCGGGGCCTTGAAGCTGAGAAGCCATGTTCTCATAAGAACATAAGAACATAAGAGGAGCCATGCTGGATCAGGCCAAAGGCCCATCTAGTCCAGCTTCCTGTATCTCACAGTGGCCCCATCAGATGAGTCTGGGAGCGCATGAGACTAGATCTCTGTCTCCTGATACCACTCCCCTGCATCTGGCCCTTGAAGTACCCCGGTTTTAAGCCTGCAGACTACATATCTCCATCATGGTTTGTAACCTGTGATGGACTTTTCCTCCAGAAATCTGTCCAATCCCCTTTTGAAGGCATCCAGGCCAGATGCCATCACCACATCCTGTGGCAGGGAGTTCCACAGAATAACAACCCTCTGGGTGAAAAAAAATATTTTCTTTTGTCTGTTCTTACTCTCCCAGCCCACAATTTGAGTGTTATGTCTCCAAGCCCTCCATTTGAGTGTATGTCTCCCCATCAGGGAGACAGAATTTGCTGCAACTGTGGAACACTGTTCTCTTGGAGAACACCTCTCATAATCACCCATGCAGAGTGAGGGGATTTTGGGATTTGTAGTCCCCAAAACAATGTTTCTTTCAGGCTTTGTCCAATTCTCAGCCATCTCCCGGCCAGCTGAGCAGAGGTAAGAAGGTGGGAATGATTACATTCCCCTCCTCCAGTTCATCATTAGTATCAACAGAGAATGGCCTGCTCCTTCTAGAGCAGTGGCTCCTAACCTTGGATTGTTGTTGTTCAGTCATCCAGTCGTGTCCGACTCTTGGTGACCCCATGGACCAGAGCACGCCAGGCCCTCCTGTCTTCCGCTGCCTCCCAGAGATTGGTCCACTCCATTTTGGTTGCATCAATGACACGGTCCAACCATCTCATTCTCTGCTGTCTTCTTTTCCTTTTGCCTTCAATCTTTCCCAACATCAGGAACTTTTCCAAGGACTCCTCTCTCCTCATGAGGTGGCCAAAGTACTGGAGTCTCAGCTTCAAAATCTGTTCTTCCAGTGAACGTTCAGGGTTGATTTCTTTCAGGATGGATAGGTTTGATCTCCTTGCAGTCCAGGGGACTCTCAAGACTCTCCTCCAGCACCACAGCTCAAAAGCGTCGATTCTGCGGCGATCAGCCTTCTTTATAGTCCAGCTTTCACATCTATACATCACTACTGGAAAAACCATAGCTTTGACTATTCAGACTTTAGCTGGCAAAGTGATGTTTCTGCTCTTTAAGATGCTGCCTAGGTTTGTCATCGCTTTCCTCCCAAGAAGGAGGCGTCTTTTAATTTCATTGCTGCAGTTGCCATCCGCAGTGATCAAGGAACCCAAGAAAATAAACTCTGGTATAATCATCAGCATCATTGTCATCTTAGATCTGCAGTGTTCTTTGAACTGCAGTTCCTAGAAACTCCAACCAGCACTGTTGGTGGTGAAGGCTTCTGGGATCAGCAGTCCCAATACAATGAATTACCCCAGGTTGGGAACCACTGCGCTACAGCCAACCCATCAAATCCACCAATGCATTTTCTCATTTGGAAATTGGACGGACGGCTTCACCAACTTCAAGGTGTCCCATCCATCTTGAGGCAGTGGTTGTCGCTGCAGCTGGTGTCCTGTTCATAGAAACATAGAAACATACAATCATAGAGTTGGAGAAGAGTTGGAAAAGACCTTAAGGGCCATAGAATCATAGACTCAAAGAGTTGGAAGAGACCTCAAGGGCCATCCAGTCCAACCCCCTGCCATGTTCATTTCAGGACAGGATTTCAGAGGACTCAGTTGGCGAGATTTTGATGGAGCGGCTTGGCCAATCCACAAGCCAGGGAGAATGATTCCCTCCTTCTGGGGTAGGGAAGAGTTTCAGGGTTCAGGGTAAAGCCATAATGAAGAGAGTGCCTTTAAATGTGTGCAGAATTTCTTCCTCTTACTCCTGAAAAGCTCACCCCAGACTCCTCTTTCTACATCTCACCATAAGGAAGCAGGTTTATAGGCTAAGTAACGGTGAACCACCATGTAACAAAATCCCCCGTGCTGGGATCTAAGCTGCCTTGCCACCTTCCTTAGCTCCAACAGTTGGTCTCTGATTCCAGCCTACCTCCAGAATTACCCAGTGACTCTGCCCAAAAATGTCCATAAAATGTTTGGCATAAACAGAGCGAGATCTGTCAGCGCACTTTACTGATTCCCTCGAGCCACGTTCCATCCCGTCTTCATTAGCAAAACACTTAGGCTTTTGAATAGAATGGCTCTGTGCGGAATAACGTTTTCCTTCGACGGGGTGAAACCAGCGCCTCTTTCCCTCCGTTGGGAAAGCGATACATTGGCAATCCACCACCACCCCATCAGCGCCCCAGTCCCCTAGGGATTGCTCCCACTTGGGTGAATCATCCATCTACCGGCATTTCCAAAGGAAACGGCGGGTGCGAATGAGCCTTTGTCGCTCTGCAACCCGCAACTGCAGGCTCCATTTTGCAAGCTAATGATGCCTTTGCCGAGGGAATACAGGTGCAACTCAATTGTGCATGCCGTAATGTTGCATCTGACCCATTGAATGTGATTAAATGGGTTTCACTTGGCTGAGATGCAGCATTAGAAACACTTTTGCACTTTACAAACCACAACATTCAATTACAGGGACGGAAGCCGGAGATGAATAAACATCATATTTCCGTGCGTTTTTCAGTTTAATTGTATCAAATTATCCAATTGGTTCCTCCAATAAACAAGGCACAGCTGATGATCAACAGGTTCTTTTTATTTCTTTGGAGCATTCCAGTTATTGTTGTAAGACTCACCATTTATTTAAAAGGCTTCAGATTCAAGACGCAACAGCTTTGCTCCCCCGTTTACGGCACTTCTCTTAAAATAGGAAGCTTTGGGCACATTGACAAAGGAAATAAAAGGTTATCTCATTGGGCTGTCACTCTCGCCACTGTACTGCCTGTGGAAAGGGATCTCTGAAAACCTTAAAATTCTTGAATTGGGCCGGGTATTATTTTAATCGGAGGAAATGGCGTTTGAGGAGGTGGCAGGGGAACATGACAGGCCACCGATTTTGGCTATTCGTGAGCACCCAGCAATGCTGGGGCAGGGAAAACATTGGCAGAGGTGACTTGCAGCGAGGTTGAACTCAGGAACTCAGTCCTGGCACAAAGATGTGGTCCAG